>CM019065.1:356443049-357072052 GCA_009667805.1 Leptobrachium leishanense | reverse complement strand
CTCTAACTCTTGTGCTGCCAATCACTCCCACTCACACAAATCCCATTCCCACCTTCTCTTCTCACCCTCCTGCTGTTACTCTATGCAGGTGACATATCCCCTAACCCTGGTCCACACAACACATCCAATACTTCCCTCTCATCCTATTTTATTATTATTATTATTCTTTATTTATAAAGCGCCAGCATATTCCGCAGCGCTGTACAATAAGCACAGTATAGACAGGGTTACAATACATTGAACAAATTTGACAAACAGTACAGGAGGAGATGAGGGCCCTATTCCCGTAGGAACTCACAATCTAGGAGGGTTGGGGGTTGGAAACAGGAGGAGAGGACTGTAAGGTGAGAGTGATTGATGGTTGTGTCAGTGAGTTGGGTGGTAGGCTTCCCTAAATAGGAATGTTTTAAGGGAGCGTTTGAAGGGAAGGTAGGTTAGGAGAAAGTCTGACAGTACGAGGGAGAGCGTTCCAGAGAGTGGGGGCTGCGCTTGAGAAATCCTGCAGTCTATCATGGGAAGAGGTGATGCGGGGAGAGCTAGGCGCAGGTCACTGTTTGACCTTAGGGAGCGGGCTGGGGTGTATCTGGTGATTAGTGAGGACAGGTAGTGGGGCGCTGAGTTAGTGAGGGTTTTGTAGGTAAGGATAAGGATTTTGAACTTAATTCTGCAGTGGATGGGGAGCCAGTGAAGGGACTCGCAGAGGGGAGCGGCAGAGACAGAGCGGCGGGTGAGGTGAATTAGCCTGGCGGAGGTATTCAGGATGGATTGTAGGGGGGAGAGGCGGGACAGAGGGAGGCCAGATAAGAGATTATTGCAATAGTCGAGTCAGGAGATTACCAGGGCGTGTTTGAGTTGTTTTGTGGTGACAGCGGTAAGAAATGGCTGAATTCTGGAAATATTACGCAGTTGATATCGGCAGGAGGAGGAAAGAGACTGGATGTGGGGGATGAAGGAAAGAGCAGAGTCAAGTGTAACTCCAAGACAGCGAACTTGGTTTGATGGGGAGATGGTGATACCCTCCACCGTGATAGAGAAGTCAGGAGGTGGGGAGGCATTGGAGGGAGGAATAAGTAGGAGCTCAGTCTTTGACATGTTGATCTTTAGGTGGTGGGAGGCCATCCAGGAGGAGATGCCAGATAAACAGTCACTGACTTTTGAAAGGACAGGGGGAGAGAGATCAGGGGTAGAGAGGTAGATCTGAGTGTCATCAGCGTAGAGGTGGTAATTAAAGCCAAAGCTGTTGATGATTTTGCCCAGGGAGGAGGTGTCACCAACGACCTCCTAACTGCTAAAAAACACGGCCACTATTCTATTCTCATCCTGCTTGACCTCTCGGCTGCTTTTGACACTGTTGACCACCCCCTCCTTCTACAGACCCTCAACTCTCTGGGTCTCGGTGACACTGCACTCGCTTGGGTCGAATCCTATTTATCCAACAGGTCCTTCTGTGTGTCCTTTGCTGGTAACTCCTCCTCCTCATTGCCTCTATCTGTTGGTGTACCTCAAGGCTCTGTCCTTGGTCCTCTGCTCTTTTCCATCTACACCTCCTCCCTGGGCAAAATCATCAACAGCTTTGGCTTCAATTACCACCTCTACGCTGATGACACTCAGATCTACCTCTCTACCCCTGATCTCTCTCCCCCTGTCCTTTCAAAAGTCAGTGACTGTTTATCTGGCATCTCCTCCTGGATGGCCTCCCACCACCTAAAGATCAACATGTCGAAGACTAAACTCCTACTTATTCCTCCCTCCAATGCCTCCCCACCTCCTGACTTCTCTATCAACGGTGGAGGGTATCACCATTTCCCATCAAACCAAGTTCGCTGTCTTGGAGTTAAACTTGACTCTGCTCTCTTTCCTTCATCCCCCACATCAAGTCTCTTTCCTCCTCCTGCCGATACAACTGCGTAATATTTCCAGAATTCGGCCATTTCTTACCGCTGTCGCCACAAAACAACTCATACACGCCCTGGTAATCTCCCGACTCGACTATTGCAATAATCTCTTATCTGGCCTCTCTGTCCCGCCTCTCCCCCTACAATCCATCCTGAACGCCTCCGCCAGACTAATTCACCTCACCCGCCGCTCTGTCTCTGCCGCTCCCCTCTGCGAGTCCCTTCACTGGCTCCCCATCCACTGCAGAATTAAGTTCAAAATCCTTATCCTTACCTAACAAAACCTCACTAACTCAGCTCCCCACTACCTGTCCTCACTAATCACCAAAATACACCCCAGCCCGCTCCCTAAGGTCAAACAGTGACCTGCGCCTAGCTTCTCACCGCATCACCTCTTCCCATGATAGACTGCAGGATTTCTCACGCGCAGCCCCCCACTCTCTGGAACGCTCTCCTCATACTGTCAGACTTTCCCCTAACTTCTCTTCCTTCAAACGCTCCCTTAAAACATTCCTATTTAGGGAAGCCTACCACCCAACTCACTGACGCAATCATCAATCACTCTAACCTTACAGTCCTCTCCTCCTGTTTCCAACCCCAACCCTCCAGATTGTGAGTTCCTACGGGAATAGGGCCCTCATCTCCTCCTGTACTGTTTGTCAAATGTTGTTCAATGTATTGTAACCCTGTCTATACTGTGCTTATTGTACAGCGCTGCGGAATATGCTGGCGCTTTATAAATAAAGAATAATAATAATAATAATAATAAAAAGAGCAGAGGACCAAGGACAGAGCCTTGAGGTACACCAACACATAGAGGCAATGAAGAGGAGGAGTTACCAGCAAAGGACACACAGAAGGACCTGTTGGATAAATAGGAGTCAACCCAAGCAAGTGCAGTGTCACCGAGACCCAGAGAGTTGAGGGTCTGTAGAAGGAGGGGGTGGTCAACAGTGTCAAAAGCAGCCGAGAGGTCAAGCAGCATGAGAATAGAATAGTGGCCGTGTTTTTTAGCAGTTAGGAGGTCGTTGGTGACTTTGGTGAGGGCAGTTTCAGTTGAGTGTAGGGGACAGAAGCCAAATTGCAGGGGGTCAAGTAGGGAATTGGAGGACAGGAAGAGGGAGAGGCGGTTGAAGACTAGTTTTTCTAAGAGCTTTGATGTGAAGGGAAGCAGGGATACAGGGCGGTAGTTGGATGGAGAGTTGGGGTCTAGGGATGGTTTCTTTAGTAAAGGGGTAACTAGCGCGTGTTTGAAGGCGGATGGAAAGGAGCCAGTGGAGAGAGATAGGTTGAAGATGTGTGTGAGAGCAGGGGTGAGGGAGGAGGAGAGGGGAGGAATTAGATGTGAGGGAATGGGGTCGAGCGGGCACGTGGTGAGATGTGAGGAGGACAATAAGGAATTGACTTCCTCCTCAGTGGCTGGGAGGAAGCGGCAGAGGGTGGCAGAGGGGACCTGTGGGAGTGGAGGTGGCAGATAACTATCTTGTGTTGGTGGATGTTGCTTCTGATAGTTAGAGTTTTACTGAGGAAGTAGTTCTGCCAGGTCTTGAGCGCTGAAGGCAGCTGAGGGGGGAGGTGCAGGTGGGTAGAGGAGGGTGTTGAAGGTGGACCAGAGCCGTTTAGGGTGGAGGACAGCGTAGATATAAGAGATGAGAAGAAGGATTGTTTGGCCAAGTGGAGGGCAGAGGTGTATGACCGGAGAATAAACTTGAAGTGAACAAAATCAGCTTCAGAGCGGATTTCCTCCAGGCATGCTCTGTGGTGCGGGAGCATCTTTGCAGGTAGCGAGTCTGGAGGGTGTGCCAGGGCTGAAGCTGGGCGGCGGGGGGCCTTACAGAGTCGAAGAGGAGCAAGAGTGTCTAGAGCAAAGATAAGCGTAGTGTTGTAGTGATTAGTGCAGCATCAGGGCAGGTGAAGGATGAGGTATGAGGGAGGTGGTGAAAGTAGGTTGGAGAATTGATGGGGGTCCACAGCATGTAGATTTCTGCGAGTGTGTGTGCGGGGTGGGGGAGCAGGGTGTTTAGGAAGTCCAGATAGGTTGAAAGAGAGAAGGTGGTGGTCAGAGATGGGGAAGGGTGACATTTGAACTCAGAAATGGAGCAGAGTTGAAAAAGACCAGGTCAATAACGTGACCATCGCGGTGGGTAGGGAGGAGGGAGGATTGTGTGAGTCCAAGGGAGGACGTGAGTGAAAGAAGTTTGGAGGCAGCAGGAGCGGAAGGATCGTCAATGGGAATGTTGAAGTCCCCGAGAATTAGGCATGGAAGATTAGAAGACAGGAAGTGAGAAAGCCAGGTAGCAAAGTGGTCAAAGAACTGGGAGGTTGGTCCCGGTGGCGGTAGATGACTGCCACCCTGAGAGCCAGAGGAGAGAACAGGCGGATGCAGTGTGTCTCGAAGGAGGAGAAGGAGAGGGATGGGGTGGAGGGAGATGCTGGTAGGTGCAGGTGGGAGAGAGCAGGAGTCCGACCCCGCCACCATTTCTCTCACCCGGTCTGGGGTATGGCTCAAGTGTAGACCGCCATGTGAGAGAGCAGCAACGGAGGCCGTGTCAGAGGGAGTTAGCCAGGTTTCAGTTAAAGCTAGGAGGTTGAAGGAGTTTGAAAGGAAGAGGTCATGGATTGCTGTGAGTTTGTTGCACACAGAGCGAGCGTTCCAGAGGGCGCAGGAGAAAGAGGACAGGCGCTGAGGGATTATGGGAATGAGGTTGCTGGGCTTGCAGGGAGGTGATTTATGTGCGATGGAGATAGGATGAGAGGGAAGTATTGGATGTGTTATTTTGGGGCCAGGGTTAGGGGATATGTCGATTAGAAAATGTGTATACGGATATACACTATACAGTGTGGGCGCTTGTTAGTTTAAGGAATTGATTAAAGTGCTATGTGAATCACTAATAAATAGTTAAGTGCAGCCTAAAGTATGGTAAAAACACATAAAAAAACAACCAAAATATGTGTCAAGATTAAGACAAAGAGATAAACAACACCATACGGCGCATAAATGGGTATAGCAATAGTGAACAGTTGATTAATAGACAACTGGTTATTATGGAAGTAAAATGTAAAGTTATGAATAAAAAAATGTCCTTTAAAAATGCCAATAGAAAAGGGTAAAAATGTGCAAAAAAATATAAATAAATACAAATATGAAGATGAGTCAATTGGTGCAAATGAGTGTTCAAAAGTGCAGCAATTCAATACTCAAAAGAGTGTAGTTGATTGAAGACGAGTGTGTCAATCTTCTCTGTGGTATGTATACCAGATCTTCTCTTTAAGGTGTCCCTCAAAAGGAATGAAACATAAAGGCAATAATAGTGCAGATGGTCGTACTGAAAATGGAGTAATTCAATAGAATCGATATACCACTCACATTTATTGGAGCCTAAGGAAATCCAGGCTCAAGGAAGATAGCTTGCGGCCAAATATAGGGTGGCACGTCCCTCCTTTCGTCTATGGTGGTTGCTAGATAAAGCAGAGAGAATCGGGAGACAGCACTCCCATGGCGTAACTCTGTGCGTATATTTGGAAAATTGAAATAAAATTGGTCACACTCACCGAGTATGGAGCCTCTCAATACCAGGCTCAAGGAATACCGCCTTGGGCTCTCTTAAGGTGGAGGCCCAAACCCCTTTATCTGCTCAGGTACAGCACGGGAGAGAGAGATTCCAGAGTTCCTGCTGACGACTTTTTGCCGGAAAACTTCCTTCCTAGCTGCACTTCTCACGTTGGCAGGAACAAGAGCTCTTGTTCCTGCCAACGTGAGAAGTGCAGCTAGGAAGGAAGTTTTCCGGCAAAAAGTCGTCAGCAGGAACTCTGGAATCTCTCTCTCCCGTGCTGTACCTGAGCAGATAAAGGGGTTTGGGCCTCCACCTTAAGAGAGCCCAAGGCGGTATTCCTTGAGCCTGGTATTGAGAGGCTCCATACTCGGTGAGTGTGACCAATTTTATTTCAATTTTCCAAATATACGCACAGAGTTACGCCATGGGAGTGCTGTCTCCCGATTCTCTCTGCTTTATCTAGCAACCACCATAGACGAAAGGAGGGACGTGCCACCCTATATTTGGCCGCAAGCTATCTTCCTTGAGCCTGGATTTCCCTTAGGCTCCAATAAATGTGAGTGGTATATCGATTCTATTGAATTACTCCATTTCAGTCGATCGACCATCTGCACCACTATTATTGCCTTTATGTTTCATTCCTTTTGAGGGACACCTTAAAGAGAAGATCTGGGTATACATACCACAGAGAAGATTGACACACTCGTCTTCAATCAACTACACTCTTTTGAGTATTGAATTGCTGCACTTTTGAACACTCATTTGCACCAATTGACTCATCTTCATATTTGTATTTATTTATATTTTTTTGCACATTTTTACCCTTTTTCTTTTGGCATTTTTAAAGGACATTTTTTTATTTCATAACTTTACATTTTATTCCATAATAACCAGTTGTCTATTAATCAACTGTTCACTATTGCTATACCCATTTATGCGCCGTATGGTGTTGTTTATCTCTTTGTCTTAGGGGATATGTCACCTGAATAGAGTAACAGCAGGAGGGTGAGAAAGAGAAGGTGGGAATGGGATTTGTGGGAGTGGGAGTGATTGGCAGCACGAGAGTTAGAGGGAGACCATGTTCTGAGGAAACAAAGGAGCTCATGCGAGAGGCCATCATGTGGGACGAGAGGAGGGAGGGAGAGATGCAGATTTGTGTAGGGGTCGGTGGTAGAGGCAGGAGTTCCATTTAAGGAGAAAGGTAGAAGTAAAGAGCAGAAGCGTGAGAGAAAGCATGATATAGACGGGAGTTTACCAGAGTAAAAAAGTGGCCTTGCAGTTTTGCAGTTCCTTCCTCCAGTCCCGCAACTCCAGGAATCAACTCTGAACGTCCACTTAAGAATGCCACTTAACTCCAGGAATCAACTCTGAACGTCCACTTAAGAATGCCACTTAACTCCAGGAATCAACTCTGAACGTCCACTTAAGAATGCCACTTAACTCCAGGAATCAACTCTGAACGTCCACTTAAGAATGCCACTTAACTCCAGGAATCAACTCTGAACTCCACTTAAGATTGCCACTTAACTCCAGGAATCAACTCTGAACGTCCACTTAAGAATGCCACTTAACTCCAGGAATCAACTCTGAACGTCCACTTAAGAATGCCACTTAACTCCAGGAATCAACTCTGAACGTCCACTTAAGAATGCCACTTAACTCCAGGAATCAACTCTGAACGTCCACTAAGAATGCCACTTAACTCCAGGAATCAACTCTGAACGTCCACTTAAGAATGCCACTTAACTCCAGGAATCAACTCTGAACGTCCACTTAAGAATGACACTTAACTCCAGGAATCAACTCTGAACGTCCACTTAAGAATGACACTTAACTCCAGGAATCAACTCTGAACGTCCACTTAAGAATGCCACTTGGAAATGACACTGGAAGCCTGGCAATGGAGCCTGGTATAGTTGTTATATAGGGCGGACTGATTGCATTCAGGCAGTTAAAAAGTCACACCTGAAGCTGGATGGGCTGTGTCAATAGGGCAGGAGATTTCACATGCTAATTAGCAAAGCAAATGGTGGAGAAAAACATAAATAAATAAAAAATAAATAAAAACAGCAAAAAGACCAAGGTAACGCTACAATGTTGGTGCCTGCGAATACGGGTGATGGGGGTCCTACCAGCAAAAGTATGCAGGATCAGTTGAGATGTGGGTGTCTGTGGGATGATGGGTGATAATGCCTACCTTGGAGAGAGAGACACAGGAATTAGGGATCGTGATGGCGTAGGGGATCTTGGATAAAACTCCAGGAATCAACTCTGAACATCCACTTAAGAATGCCACTTGGAAATGACACTGGAGCCATCCTATCTCCATCACACATAAATCACCTAAATCACATAAATCACCTCCCTGCAAGCCCAGCAACCTCATTCCCATAAACCCTCAGCGCCTGTCCTCTTTCTCCTGCGCCCTCTGTAACGCTCGCTCTGTGTGCAACAAACTCACAGCCATCCATGACCTCTTCCTTTCAAACTCCTTCAACCTCCTAGCTTTAACTGAAACCTGGCTAACTCCCTCTGACACGGCCTCCGTTGCTGCTCTCTCACATGGCGGTCTACACTTGAGCCATACCCCAAGACCGGGTGAGAGAAATGGTGGCGGGGTCGGAATCCTGCTCTCTCCCACCTGCACCTACCAGCATCTCCCTCCACCTCCATCCCTCTCCTTCTCCTTCGAGACACACTGCATCCGCCGGTTTTCTGCTCTGGCTCTCAGGGTGGCAGTCATCTACCGCCCATCGGGACCAACTTCCCAGTTCTTTGACCACTTTGCTACCTGGCTTTCTCACTTCCTGTCTTCTAATCTTCCATGCCTAATTCTCGGGGACTTCAACATTCCCATTGATGATCCTTCTGCCCCTGCTGCCTCCAAACTTCTTTCACTCACGTCCTCCCTTGGACTCACACAATCCTCCCTCCTCCCTAGCCACCACGATGGTCACGCTATTGACCTTGTCTTTTCCAACCTCTGCTCCATTTCTGAGTTCAACTGTCGCCCTTTCCCCATCTCTGACCACCACCTTCTCTCTTTCACCCTATCTGGACTTCCTAAACACCCTGCTCCCCCACCCCGCACACACACTCGCAGAAATCTACATGCTGTGGACCCCCATCAATTCTCCAATCTACTTCACCACCTCCCTCACACTTCATCCTTCACCTGTCCTGATGCTGCCACTAATCACTACAACATTACTCTTATCTCTGCTCTAGACCCTCTTGCTCCTCTTCGACTCTGTAAGGCCCCACGCCGCCAGCTTCAGCCCTGGCACACCCTCCAGACACGCTACCTGCAAAGATGCTCCCGCACTGCCGAGCGTGCCTGGAGGAAATCCCGCTCTGAAGCTGATTTTGTTCACTTCAAGTTTATTCTCCAGTCATACACCTCTGCCCTCCACTTGGCCAAACAGTCCTTCTTCTCATCTCTTATATCTACACTGTCCTCCAACCCTAAACGGCTCTGGTCCACCTTCAACACCCTCCTCTACCCACCTGCACCTCCCCCCTCAGCTGCCTTCAGCGCTCAAGACCTGGCAGACTACTTCCTCAGTAAAACTCTAACTATCAGAAGCAACATCCCAACACAAGATAGTTATCTGCCACCTCCACTCCCAGAGGTCCCCTCTGCCACCCTCTGCCGCTTCCTCCCAGCCACTGAGTAGGAAGTCAATTCCTTATTGTCCTCCTCACATCTCACCACGTGCCCGCTCGACCCCATTCCCTCACATCTAATTCCTCCCCTCTCCTCCTCCCTCACCCCTGCTCTCACACACATCTTCAACCGATCTCTCTCCACTGGCTCCTTCCCATCCGCCTTCAAACATGCGCTAGTTACCCCTTTACTAAAGAAACCATCCCTTGATCCCAACTCTCCATCCAACTACCGCCCTGTATCCCTGCTTCCCTTCACATCAAAGCTCTTAGAAAAACTAGTCTTCAACCGCCTCTCCCTCTTCCTGTCCTCCAATTCCTTACTTGACCCCCTGCAATCTGGCTTCTGTCCCCTACACTCAACTGAATCTGCCCTCACCAAAGTCACCAACGACCTCCTAACTGCTAAAAAACACAGCCACTATTCTATGCTCATCCTGCTTGACCTCTCGGCTGCTTTTGACACTGTTGACCACCCCCTCCTTCTACAGACCCTCACTTCTCTGACACTGCACTCGCTTGGGTTGACTCCTATTTATATCCAACAGGTCCTTCTGTGTGTCCTTTGCTGGTAACTCCTCCTCTTCATCGCCTCTATCTGTTGGTGTACCTCAAGGCTCTGTCCTTGGTCCTCTGCTCTTTTCCATCTACACCTCCTCCCTGGGCAAAATCATTAATAGCTTTGGCTTTAACTACTACCTCTACGCTGATGACACTCAGATCTAACTCTCTACCCCTGATCTCTCTCCCCTGTCCTTTCCAAAGTCAGTGACTGCTTATCTGGCATCTCCTCCTGGATGGCCTCTCCACCCTAAAGATCAACATGTCAAGACTGAACTCCTACTTATTCCTCCCTCCAATGCCTCCCCACCTCCTGACTTCTCTATCACGGTGGAGGGTATCACCATCTCCCCATCAAACCAAGTTCGCTGTCTTGGAGTTACACTTGACTCTGCTCTTTCCCTCATCCCCCACATCCAGTCTCTTTCCTCCTCCTGCCGATACCAACTGCGTAATATTTCCAGAATTCGGCCATTTCTTACCGCTGTCACCACAAAACAACTCATACACGCCCTGGTAATCTCCCGACTTGACTATTGCAATAATATCTTATCTGGCCTCCCTCTGTCCCGCCCCTCCCCCCTACAATCCATCCTGAACACCTCCGCCAGGCTAATCCACCTCACTCGCCGTTCTGTCTCTGCCGCTCCCCTCTGCGAGTCCCTTCACTGGCTCCCCATCCACTGCAGAATTAAGTTCAAAATCCTTATCCTTACTTACAAAACCCTCACTAATTCAGCTCCCCACTACCTGTCCTCACTAATCACCAAATACACCCCAGCCTACTCCCTAAGGTCAAACAGTGACCTGCGCCTAGCTTCTCCCCGCATCACCTCTTCCCATGATAGACTGCAGGATTTCTCACGTGCAGCCCCCATTCTCTGGAACGCTCTCCCTCGTACTGTCAGACTTTCCCCTAACTTCTCTTCCTTCAAACGCTCCCTTAAAACATTCCTATTTAGGGAAGCCTACCACCCAACTCACTGACGCAACCATCAATCACTCTCACCTTGCAGTCCTCTCCTCCTGTTTTCAACCCCAACCCTCCTAGATTGTGAGTTCCTACGGGAATAGGGCCCTCATCTCCTCCTGTACTGTTTGTCAAATGTTGTTCATTGTATTGTATTGTAACCCTGTCTATACTGTGCCTATTGTACAGCGCTGCGGAATATGCTGGCGCTTTATAAATAAAGAATAATAATAATAATAACATTGAAGCCTATGGGATTCGCCTGAATAAACCTGAACTAAACCACCGAATGGCAGGGCATTTTGGCAACTTTTCACTGCTGGTTTTTGTTCTCTGAATAGACGAAGCATTGCTTCTCTATGGGGATTTCACTGCCCTCGAACAGGCAACAAACAAGCACCGTATGTGCAGGCAATTCGCCAGGATTTGGCAAATTGCCTGCTCTCTGAATAGCTGAATGACCAAGAAAGGTAACGTTTCAGCGTTCGATTCCCTTTCGGCAGCCATTCGGATCTCTTTGAATAACCCTGTATGTGTCGAAGAGATGCTGATTCCAAATGAGACATTTTCTTCACTTCCTACTGGAACGCAAATCCAAGTATTTGAATTTACCTGTGAATCCTTTCCTTGTTACAAGTTTTTTTTCTAGAATACAACTTGAAATTTGAAAAGACAGCCATGTAGCGTCATGAAGGGCTATTCAATAAACGTCGGACTTGCCCCCGAATTGCACCGAACGGTGAATTGCACTGTACGATGCAATTTCGGGGGCAGTTTGGCTATTCGGAAAGCTGCCAATTCGTCAAATATTGTAATACAGTTACAAGTTTTTATAAGGCGCTAACAAATACGGTGTAGTTTGCCGCAATTCGGCGGCAGTGAAATTGTTCCATAGAGAAGTAATGATTAAAATATTCAGAGAACGCCAAACTGCACCTACATGTTGGCAAAATGCCCTGATTTACAGTGATTCAGTTCAACAGGTTTAAAAAGGTGAATCCCATAGGATTCAATATAAAATATTGCGGTTTTTACAAATTTTTGGTTCAACCATTTATTCTTTTCAGTTTCAGCAAAAAGCCTTTTTATTTATTGTTTCGATTGTTTTTAGGTATTTTTCTGGATTTTTAGCAGTGTGCGCCGGTCAGTTTGGCGGCTTTCAGTGGATCGACGACTATTTTCAGAAGCGTTTGCGGTCTGTTTGGCAGTCATCGTCAGCGTTTGGCGGGTTGAGCAGTAGTGTTCAGCTATCTCTGGCAGATCCTGAATAGGGATGAGCCGAACACTCCCCGAGTTCGGTTCGAGCCCGAACCCCCCATTTGTTCGGGACCGAACCCGAACCCCCATGCAAGTCAATGGGGCTGAAAATTCGGTTTTTTAGAGTGCCCTCCAAGAGGGCATATATGCTACATATTTGCCATAAAAGGTGTATGGGGGTCCGGGTAGTGCCCTGGGGGACAGGAAACAATAACAAAAAGTAAAAAAAAAACATTTTTAAAGGGACAGTGAGTTTTCCATGAAATAAGGGTTAAAAATAAAAACCAAAAATTCCTTCAAATATCGTGCCTAGGAGGTCCCCATAACCTGCCCGTGAAGAGGTGGATTTCTAGGATGTATAAAAACACTTAAAAACAAAAAAATGACGTTTCATATGATGGTAAATGCTTTTCCTTTAATCTATCCATAAACAACTGCTTGGGGCGGCAGCCTGTATGAAAAGACATTTCAGGACGCGCAGAAAAAGTTTAGTGTTTTTTTTGGCTAAATTATTGTGAAACTTATGCAGGCTTTGGATGAAAGTAACAATAGGTGCTTAAAATTGGCTTTTAGCGTCGGCAACAGTGCCGTCACACCGTAAACCTCTGAGGATATGAATCTGATACAGGCGTCAATGGCAGTGCACCCAGATATTGTGCCTTTAGTGCCAGGCATGCAAGTACTATCATACAGTAACCCCTCTGTGGTATTGTGGAAGAGTGCAGGGGTGGACCATGCGGTCCTATATTAAAAAGATATGAATCTGGGAATGGGCGTCAGTGCACCCAGATATTCTGCCTTTGGTGCAAGACTGCCAGGCCAGCAAGTATCATCATACAGTAACCCCTCTGTGGTATGGTGGAAGAGTGCAGGGGTGGACCATGTGGTTCTATATTGAAAAGTTTTTGATCTGGTAATGGGCGTCAGTGCACCCAGATATTCTGCCTTTGGTGCAAGACTGCCAGGCCAGCAAGTATCATCATACAGTAACCCCTCTGTAGTATTGTGGAAGAGTGCAGGGTTGGACCCTGCTGTTCAAAAAATTAAAATGATATAAATCTGGCACAGGCGTCAGTGCAGCCAAATATTGTGCCTTTCATGGCAGCAAGTGCATTCACACCGTAACCCTTTTGTGGTATTGTGGAAGAGTTCAGTGCTGGAGGTTTTGTGCATGCAGAAGACATACCCGATCTATTCCGTTACTTCGGCATCAGGGGATTGATAGCTGCTGATCCAGGACTGATTCATTTTTATAAATGTCAGCCAGTCTACAGAGTCGGTGGACAGACGCACTCTTTTGTCTGTGACAAAACCTCCAGCGGCACTGAACGTCCTTTCGGAAAGTACGCTAGATGAAGGGCAACCTAGTAGCTGCATAGCATATTGGCTAAATTCTGGCCAGTGATCCAATCTCAACACCCAGTAAGCCAGTGGATCATCTGCTGGAAAGGTATCCAGGTCTGCCCTTGCCCTTAGGTAGTCCTGCACCATATGGTGAAGACGCTGGCAATGGGTGCCTACATTTGACGTCCCTGGGCGTCGAGGACTAAAAAAATTTAAAAATGCATCAGTCAAGTGGCCCTGGCCTTCACCGCTATTCCTCTGATCACCTGCAGCCTCAGAAGCACGTGTGTCAGCACTTGGTAATCTAACAGTGCCTGGAAAGGTGTTACACAAGTTTCGCTTTAGAGCGTCCTCAAGTTTTGTCATCCTGTGCTCCCTCTGTGTGGGCAGGATGAGCTCTGCAACTTTCCCCTTGTATCGTGGATCAAGAAGGGTTGACAACCAGTAATGATCCCTCTCCTTGATAGCACGAATCCTGGGGTCCTTTAGCAGGCTTTGCATCATTAGGGAGCCCATGCAGAGTAGGTTGGAGGTGGCATTAGCTGCCGAGTCTTCCTGGTCAATGAGGATGACCGTATCGTGCACTTCCTCCTCCCAGCCACGCAAAAGCCCTTCTGTTTCTGGGCACACAAAACCCTCCCTTGAGGAATCCCCACCTTCAATGCCCCCACTACTTAAATACTCCTCCTCCTGTCTGATCTGAGTAGGACCCGCTGGAATGCTGTCTGCGGAAAGACTGGGGCCTTGAGAGATAGGGAAGGCCTCCTCTTCCTCCCGCTGCTCTGCCTCTAGAGCCACATCTATAATTCCCTGCAGAGTGTGCTCCAGCAGGAACACTAAAGGAATTGTGTCACTGATGCATGCACTGTCCCTGCTCACCATCCTCGTGGCCTCCTCAAATGGTGACAGTACAGTGCATGCATCCTTGAGCATCAGCCACTGCGGGGGGGGAAAAAAACCAAGTTGATCTGAACCTGTCCTTGTGCCATACTCACACAGGTACTCGTTGATGGCCCTCTGCTGCTTGTGCAGACGCTGCAGCATTGCTAATGTCGAGTTCCACCTGGTGGGCATGTCACAGATCAGACGGTTTGTGGGAAGGTGGAATTCTCTTTGAATTTCTGCCAGGCGAACGCTTGCTGGGAATGACCATCTGAAGTGGCTGCAGACTTTTCTGGCCTGTATGAGAAGCTCTGGCAGCCCTGGGTACTTGGTTAGGAAATGCTGTACCACCAGATTTAGGACGTGTGCTAGGCATGGTACATGCGTCAATTTACCCTTGCGTAGGGCGGAGAGAAGGTTGCTGCCATTATCGCAGACGATCATTCCCAGCTCAAGCTGGCGTGGTGTAAACCATCTCTGCACCTGCCCCTGTAGAGCTGACAAAATTTCTGACACGGTGTGGCTCCAGTCCCCTAAACAAACCAGCTCAAGCACAGTATGGCATTTTTTTGCTTGAGCCATTGCGTAGACCCTGTCAGGCGTGGGTTTAACTGCCACTTCACCAGAGACAGAGAAGGAGGAGGAGGAGGAGGAAGAGGTGGTGGTGGTGGAGCAGACAGACCTCATACAAGCAGCTTTCTGGAGGCGTGGTGGATGAACAAGCTCCAGCACAGAGTCCCGTCTTGGATCCCTCCCAGCTGCAATCAGAGTTACCCAGTGTGCCGTGAAGGAAATGTAACGACCCTGTCCATGCTTGCTGGACCACGTGTCTAAAGTGACATGCACCTTGCTGCTGACTGCCTTTCCCAATGACTGGATAACATTATCTTCCACGTGCTGGTATAGTGCTGGAATGGCCTTGCGTGAAAAGTAATGGCGTTTTGGAACCTGCCACTGTGGTACAGCGCATTCAGCAAATTCACGGAAGGGAGTCCACCAGCTGGAAAGGCAGTAGCTGCAATGCGAGTAATTTTGCTAAGCTGGCATTTAGACGCTGTGCTTGGGGATGGTTGGGACTATATTTTTTCTTTCGCTGCAGCAGCTGCAGCAACGTAATCTGACTGCGTAAATCTTCAACCTGCTGGTACATCCATTACTGTAGCATCATCCCTGTCGGTGGAGGTTGTTGGCATTTGCATGGCAGGACATACAGTGTGGGTAGAGACAGATGAGGAGGAGGAGGACCTACGCTTTGCCGTTTTGCCCCAACGGGATGTGTGGCACTTGTTCATATGTCGCCTCAAGCACGTGGTACCCAAGCGTCCGGTGTTTATCCCACGCTTCAGTCTCCTCTGACATAGATTACAAATAGCAACGGTGGGGTCTGCTGCACATTTCTTAAAGAACTCCCAGACAGCAGAGTTCCTGCATGTGTTCTTTGAGACAACAGCGCTCTGCACCGGAGCAGCTCTGACATGTGATGCCTTGGACTGGCTAGTGCTATGGTTGGTCACAGAGGATGTTGTGCCTCATGTTTGCTGTGCCTCCTCCTCCTCCCCCTCCTCCTCATTTGATTCCTCAGTTCGATCTGGCACCCAGGTGGAGTCAGTGACCTCATCATCATCAATGTCATCTTCACCCCCTATCTCCTCGTCACTGGAGCCAACTTGGTAGTATGCTGCAGCTGCTGGGGCAACATGAGTGCCAGTTATTTGTGTGTCATCACTGGCACCCCCTTCCTCTAGGTTGATTATACTCCCTTGCTCAACCTCAGAGATTGAATCAGAGCACTGTACTTGCTGCGCATCCTCAAGCAGCATGTCACTCTCATTTTAGTCAGACAATTCAGTTGACTCCTCTGTGTTTGATAGCGAGGCTACGGCAGGAGTAGCTGTGGACATGGAGGCTGCATTAGATGCTTTGGCAGCTGAGGTGGATTGTAAAGCACTACAAGCCTGGCTGGCAGAGGACTCGGAGGATGAGGATGGCCTGGTTAGCCAATCCACCAAATCCTCTGTATGTTGCTGCTGCTTAAGAAGACGGCCAGCACCAGTTAGAAAGGGCAAGCGTGCCCCTGCAGAGGATGCACCACGTCCACCACAACCAGAGGCACAGCCTCCCGACACAGGGGCTGCTTGCCCTCTTATCTGTGTCTGGGAGTGTCTTCCAGACTTTTTTGTTCTTTCAGACATGGTGAGTGATATATAGATTAATATATACAGAACTCTGATTCAACTCTGGTATAAAGATTTAAAGAACTCTGGTATAACTCAGTGAGACACACTGATAGCTGGCAGTCAGTGACAAGAGACAGATCACCTCAATTCACAAATGTTTTAAAGAAATTAGTGAGCCCCAAAATAATGCGTGGTACTGTTTGTGTGACAAGACACAGATCATCTTAATTCACAAATATTTTAAAGAAATTAGTGAGCCCCAAAAAAAATTGCTGGCTGTGTGACGAGACACAGAAGATCACCTTAATTCCCAAGTGGTTTAAAGAAATTAGTGAGCCCCAAAATACAGCATGGTACTTTTTGTATGACGAGACACAGATCACCTTAATTCACAAGTGTTTTAAAGAAATTAGTGAGCCCCAAAACGATTTGCTGGCACAGTGACAAGACCCAGAAAATCACCTCAATTCACAAATGTTTTAAATAAAGTTGTAAACCCCAAAAAAACTTGCTGGCACAGTGACAACACACACATCACCTAAATTCCCTGATATTTGGTATAAATGAGACCCAAAAAGACTTGCTGGCACAGTGTGACAAGACCCAGAAAATCACCTCAATACACAAATGTCTTAAATAAAGTTGTAAACCCCAAAAAACTTCCTGGCACAGTGACAAAACACACATCACCTAAATTCCCTGATATTTGGTCGAAATGAGACCCCCCCAGTAGCGTGGCAGACCAGCAGTAACAACACACACAACTATCTTCTTTGAAATCTCCTCTGAAATGCGTGCAGAATCGGCGCGTTGAAACCTTATATAGTGTGCTGCGGGATTTAGCTCTGTGAGCCCAGGACTCTGAGCGGTGATTGGCATAGTGTTCAACCAGTCTTGCACCAGACCTGTGGTCAGGTGCAAGGCTGTAGCCAATTACGAGCTTCAGGCAGTGGGAAAATGCATTGTGGTCCATTGTGGTCGAACATGCGGCGAACACCCGGAAATGTTCGGGGCTCGCGATCTGCTCGAACAGGCTAAGTTCGGGTCGAACCCCGAACCGTCCGAATCCGAACAGCTCATCCCTAATCCTGAATAGTGAATTCACCACAAGATCTGTGAACTGAAATCTACGAAGTGCACCGAACGGAAGAGTATAGAAATTTCGCTGAAATTTCGGTGCTCTCTGAATAACCCCTACGGACTCCTACAGAGGAGAAGACGGTCTCTGCCTCCCAACTGATTAACTTTATCATACAGTTCTTTCTTGCTGTTCCGTCCCCATTTTAGCATTATACTCTGGGGCAGGCGCTACCTCGGCACCTTGCTCTGGAACAAAGCGCTACCTACAGTGATACTCATGGTAGTGCTTCTGCTCCGTCACGAGTATCATCTCCTGGTGTCCATAGGACTCCATGGAGGGTTGCGTTTCCAGTCCGCGAGTCCGTGGAGTGATCGCAGAGGGAGACTGGGAACTATTTGTCTCCAGTCTCACTCCGCTCCCAGCAACAAGAAGCAGCGGTTTGGGCCACCTTTCTCGCCATCAGATGAGAGGTTAATAATCGGATTTATTATTTTAGGGGGTGCTAAAAGATTTTGCAAAACCTGAATCATTAAACACGAGCTTTTAGGCAATGCTAAAAGTCTGGATTGCGCATCCCTGCGGTAGTTAGTGCTAGAACTTTGTAATACCTTACTTATTGAAACACTAATACTGATTGCGCATCCTGTACTTAACATGAGGAGCACAAAGTACAGTAAGCTCGCGCAAGCTAGCAGAATCACCAATGCGCTAACCGATTAACGGTTAACATCATGGGTTAACGTCAGGAAAGTGATAACAATATCAAAACATTTATTTGAAGCATGTGATGTGTAGTTCACCTGAATTGTAGAGTAAAACAGCAATTCTTTATAATTATTGGTATTGTTATCCTGAAATAGTTACGTTTAAAATAATGTAAATTTGCTTATTTTAGATTTTTCATACATACATTTACCCCCGTACAGAAAAATTGCTGGGATGAACAGTTCTAAACTGTAGATGGTGTCCTTTATCTTGTACAATTTCAAACAAGCTCTGCATATAGGCACAAATGGCCTATGTGTCAAATACAGCAAATGTGAGGCAGACAGATACTAAAATGGTGAGATCTCCTGCTTATCAAGATTCGTAGTGATCATAATGAGATTATTAGCAGTGCAGCTTTCAAAAAAAATAATATCTCTATAGGGGTTATTCAGAGAGAGCCGAACTGGCCCTGAAATTGCATAAGAACTGTGAATTTCCTCATACGGTGCAATTTCCGGGCCATTCGGCTATTCAAAACCTGGAAAATTGCCAAATATTGGCAAATTGCCAGCAAAATACGGGTGTTCTTCAGCAGCAGTGAAATCCCCATAGAAAAGCAATGGTTAATCTATTCAGAGAACACCGAACAGCAGAGAAATGTCAGTGAAGTGTCCTGATGTTTATTGTTCGGTGGTTTCATTCAGTAGGTTTAATCAGGTGAATCCTACAGGTTTCAATGTTAAAAATATTCCCGTCTTTATTCAATATCTATTAAACCGTTCATTTTAATTTGCAGCAATAAGTCTCTTTATTTTTTAGGCATATTTCAGGATTCTTTTTGGCACAAATTTTTTTGCCGATTCTTTTTTCAAAGTAGTTTTCTTTTTTCTGTAACAGACGTTTTTATTATTCATAGGACCTTATATGTTAATTCCAGACTGAGCGTCGCTTCGTTTTCAGTGTATTTTCGGCTTAAGCTGAATCCAAGCCCATTGAATGTATATTCGAGGGGATATGTATGCACGCATTCTAGTACAGTATAAGGTTTCTGAAACCCCTCAATTGTGTATAACTTTGGGGATTAGATACAAGATATGATCCTACAATTCTTAAACTGCCACAATGTTATTCTAACCTTTGATAACTACTCGAATGTAAACGTTGACGTTACCATAAGTTATGTTAAGCGAGTACATGATGGTACTTATTACATAAGTGATTTATGATGTCCCATCTTCAGGAGACAGCTGACTGCAATGCTTGCTGGTTTCTTGTCTGCACAGGCATGACCACTTACATGAACAGTCGCTTGACACTTTGAGAAGATTACACTGTATCAGTGATACTGCTGAATAATGTACTGTGCCATATGAAGCTTCCTTTATACATTTAAACAGTGCTGAAAACGGCTGGGCACTGGCAGACAGGACTGTCATCAGAATTCTTGGGACCCTTTACTGAAACTCTGGTCAGGCCCACCTTCCTTCAGCTGCCCATTTAAACTAGCCAATTAAAAATAAAACCCTTTGGCCCAGTGGGAATTTTTTTTAAATTGGTAGGCCAGTCCTGGGTGGCATGGAGGGACCCTTAAATATTTGGTACTTTGGCAAGAGCTGTGTCCCATGGAGCCACTGGGCCCCTGAACATATCATGGGCCGTCCCCCCCCGATGGCAGCCCTGCCGGCATGTCAAACAAACTTGTTGCAACCAAGGTATGCAGAATTCCATCTCTGAATCCACAACACGTTGAATCTTGAAACAGATGGGCTACAGCAGCAGCAGACCACACCAGATGCTACTCCTGTCAACTAAGAACAGGAAACTGGGGCTACAATTCGCACAGGTTCACCGAAATTGGACAATAGAAGATTGGAAAGACGTTACCTGGACTGATGAGTCTCTATCAGCTGCCACATTCAGGTGGCAGGATTTGGCATAATCAACATGAAAGAATGGCTCCATCCTGCATTTTATCAGTGGTTCAGTCTGATGGTGGTGTGGGGAATATATTCTTGGCACACTTTAGGCTCCGTAGTAGCAATTGAAAATTGTTTAATCACCACAGCCTACCAGATTGTTGTTCCTGACCATGTCCATCCCTTTATGACCACAGTGTACCCATCTTGTGATGGCTCCTTCCAGCAGGATAATGCTTGGATGGTAATGTACATAATGTATGTTACAGAATTGTGTTGTAGTTCTTATTTTCAGCTTGATGTGTCTTTTATATAGAGGACATTTTCCTGTAGAGCTGCTGTCCGATACACGTTTATAATAAAGGAGCTTTAGAATGTGGAGATCCATCTATCAGCGAGAAGCATAGGCTGGGTTATCACCAGTGGTGTTTTAGTTTTGTGCTGTCCTAGGCAGCACAAAATTCATGCAACCCCCTCATGTAAAGATCCATGATTGCCTTTAGCAATCATGGTTCTTTACAAACCGTAGGGGCATCTTGGCAGGCAGCTGCTCCTATCCCAGTAATCTTGTTTATTAGCTCATGCAGGGCTTTAAAGAGCTAGGAAAAATTTCATGTCCCCCCCCATATTTAATCTTCATTCCCCTATATTTCATCTTGATTCCGCCCATATCTCAGCTTCATGATTCAACCCTTATATTTCATCTTCATGATTCACCCCCCTATAATATTCCATGTCCATTCCCCATATATATCATCACCATTCCCACACTCCCCCTTGAGCTCCCTCCCATTTCCCAGACCCACCCATGCGCTATCTGGTGTCTCAGTGGTCACTGATCAGGATTCTCACTTCCTGTCATCTTCCTTCCTTCCTGCACAGCTTCCATAGAACTCTGGGAGGAAGTGACATTGTCATGTCACTTTCTTACTGCACGCTATGGAAGTAGCGCAGGAGGGAAGGACCAGTATAGACAGAACGCGAGCATCGTTATCAGTGACCACTGAGACACCAGGTACATCAGAAGTGTCTGGCTTGCTTGTTGTTTTTTTTTTAGGAAGGCTATCAAAATGTACTTTTTAAGTCAGTGCCTTCAAGGGGACATGTAAGCTTGCAAAGGGTGATTGTCACAAATAAATCACATATGGTTTTTGTGCTTCTAAATATTTTAAGATTCCTATTTTATGGAATTTGTTGACTTTTTTTCCTCATCACTCACTATTCATGTATTAATAATGAAGAATCCTGTCAGTTATGTAAAAGATTATGTAGGTCAGCTGTTCCCGGTTAATACAAGGATTTATCTGATTCTGAC
The DNA here is from genome assembly GCA_009667805.1 of Leptobrachium leishanense. NCBI lineage: Eukaryota > Metazoa > Chordata > Amphibia > Anura > Megophryidae > Leptobrachium > Leptobrachium leishanense. Next base: position 357,050,726 of record CM019065.1, on the reverse strand, counting down.
ATCGTTTTTTTTTCTTATTATTCCGGTCTTTTTGATGGTTCCTGAGTACTTTTCTGGGAGCTGAATTTCTGCAGCAGGAGGCTGCCCCACATGTTAATGTGACATTACTAACCGCATTCTGTCCCTTAAACATCAAAGGGATCACGTGGAAAAGGACAATAGCCTTTGTCCTTCCAATTCGAAGTTCTATTTCTATGTATTTTGAAGGAAATATATATATATATATACATTCTTTTCCATAGTTTGAAAGTACAATCAAATACGTTGGATTACATAACAAGGGAAACGTGTCCACAGTGGTCAGTGAGTCTCTTGCTTTTTATCTTCACATCCCTTGAAACATTGCATTGCCGATCCACTGATTACATTGTGTCTGTAAGCAACAATTAAGTATCTTCTTTGACCTTCTCAGTGGCTCGAATGTGATTGCATTCCACTCTTATACCTTTTATAGTTTAGTTTTTTATGTTATTTTTCCCAAACTTTCAAAATTACAATGAAAAAGCTAAAGGGACTTGCTACACATTGTGACCATTCAATGTAATTTAAGTGGTCATGGTGTCCTCTGTGACCTCATCCCTCTCCCCTCTCCAAGGGAAAGTCTTGGAGGGCTAATTCAGCCCTCTTAGAGTGAGGGTGTAGCTCTTCCCAGAAGCTCAGGTTGGCCACCTGCTGAGCCCCACTTCAGGATTTCCCATAAACGGGACTCTTTTTGGGATGCAGCTCCCACCTTTGGCTTTTGCATTGACAGCCAACGTATTGACTCAGTCACGTGACTACTGTGGCTTACAGGACGTTGGCAGCATGTCACTTCCGGACCAGTGCAAGAGAGCTTGGTGTTGAAATGAGGGGAGTTTAAAACAGGTGGTGGAGGGGTTGATCCTAGATTATCCTAGATATCCTTTAAAATAAAATGCAACAGGAGCTGAAAATGCAATCTCAAAATTTTTCTTGGAGGCAAAAATGGCTGATGACACTTTGTCAAAATAACTTGTTTAATGGTGTAACTCAAGCATTCCCACTGCAACCAATGATGGCGATTCGCCCACTGGGAAAGGAGGCGGGTCGAAGGAGGGCCAGAAAATCGTGAGGCAAGCTATTCTGTCCTGCGACGTTTAAGTCCAATTATCGTTGGACTGGATGTTGGCATTGAGGAGTTTAAATAAAAATGTATTACAAATAAAATAAAAACAATAAAATATAGTATACCGGTTGGGATGGGTACCGGTAGTTGTCATCTATCTGTTATCTCTCGTATCTTATCTCCCTTGCCTTTTCTACCTCTCAACTCCTTTATATCCCTATCTCTCCCTCCCTCTATATCCTTTATACATACTTTACCAACTTTATACTGTCTGATGCTAAGGAGGGCCATTCACAAAACGCCGGTGGTGTTGACATTTCACATAACCAAAATCCGAGGAGCCGCAGGTGAAGACCCCGTCGCTTTGTGAATATCCCTGTATAAGAAATAGTTGTATTAAAGTCCGCTCCTCAAATTACTTTTGTAAAAACTACAAATAATTCAGTGGTTGTGTTTTTATGACACTGCAGCTATAGAGGATGTTTTCTACAGATACTGTAGATAATATATTGCGCAGGACTTGACGTGTGTGGCTGAGGCAAAACCAGTACTTACTCTATCCAACAAAAGGCTCCTAGAGCATTCAGTTGGATACATTTCTATTGCTTCATTTTCTCATCTGATAAATGGAGATACTTAAACCCTTTCAGCCTGTGATTGCTAAATAATATAAGGTTCTTCCTATGCAGGTAAAACCACTAGAATTATTTCTGAGGATGTTCCTGCTTTTGTCATTGTCGCTTGGCATTCGCTAATAGAACTCGTCCCCTGCTATTAAACATGATATAGAACCAAGAAAGATTGAGTTATCCAGCATTCTTCCCCCTTTTTTTCTTTCCTGATATATTTCATTCTTCTGCTCAAATAAAGAACTGGTAGAAAAACCATATGGCGCATCGATAAGAAATTAATATAAAGTGAACATGCAAATGCTTGTATCAATAGTTAACAAAGAGCAACAGTGCTTATTGTCACTTTATCCGTGCAACAGTGCAAGTACAATTATAAGTGCATAGGTAGTCCAATATGAAGTCCAATACCAAGGTATTCAAATAAAGTGCTATAGTGTGTAAATGTCTAATACTCAGAAGAATCATTTGGTCCTCCTTCGTGCGCTGTTGTTAAGTTTATGCCGTCCTCGATGTTTCTCAAAAACAAAATGGCGAAGCACAGAAATAATAGTGCAAAATTAGCCAAAAAAAAACTGTGACAAAAAGAGTATAAGACCACTCACATTTATAAGAGCCTGCAAATGTCCCGGCTCTAGGAGTAAACGCCGCTGGCCATATATAGAGTGGCACTTAAAACCTATACTAAATTCTATCAGAGTCTGCATTGAATGCTATCTATGATATCGCTAGGAATTTCATATTACTAGACATGTAGCGTTAGTGGATAGTTCTAGGGTCCATCACTTATAGGGAGGTCTAAATATATGGTTGATTTTTACCCATTACTCGATTGCTCTCCTATACCGTCCCTTGTTTTGATTTATACACCTTAGTACATTAGCCACACTGAATTTCCCCTACCATTCCCCTTAGGCTTATTTTTTAATTATATAACTCCTACCTAGTTCTACCATATTTTTAGACCACCCTATAAGTGATGGACCCTAGAACTATCCACTAACGCTATATGTCTACTAATATGAGATTTCTAGCGATATCATAGATAGCATTCAATACAGACTCTGATAGAATTTAGTATAAGTTTTAATGTTAATTGGACCCACCCTCTGAGTATTTACCGTCCTGCACCTAAACAGATATTTACATCTCCTTGTATGGGAATATTTAATTATGTCAGGCACTGTATTTCCGATAAGAGTTGCCGCAATACACTGTTGACTGTGCACATTATTATACTTTGGAGACGGAACATAATGCACATAACGCTTTTAATATTTTTTAATTCCACATATGCATATTTTTTATCATTTATCTAATAATCTATTAATTATGAGCTCATAATCGATTTATTTTCTGCTTTCCATGTGCAGTTTGAACACCCCATGCCACTATTAAGAATATGGGCCACTTTAGATAGATGGGGAACCAGATACCGTCGCGCGGTATCTGTTTTCCTTTAAATATATTGTCATTCAGCCAGAATATTGATTAATCAGACCTTTTTGTACCTATTTGCATTTTATCTTATGTACCCATTTGGATTTCACTGTCTATGTTTGAGGATCAGCCCCGCACGGCCATTCTAAGTGATCTGTTCGCGCTTGAGGAAACACCGCAATGTTGTGATAAATCCGGAAGTTAACCGCTAAGAATCCCTGGGTAATTGCCTGACCGGAAGTCATGTGACCGGAAGCAGGAAGCTACCAACATGGCCGGAAGGAGCATAACCGGCGGCACAATATAAGAGAGGACAACTTACTTTCATTTTCACTTTTATTTTGCATTATCTATGGACAGTATTGAACAGTAAATACCGACTGAGGAAGGCTCTAGTAAGCCGAAACGCGTCTTGGTAGACCACATGTCCATTTTAATACATTAATAAAATCCATGTTTGATTTTTAACCTCCTACTGGCCGCTTTTCTCCTACTTCCTGGGCATTTATTATCTTCAGAAGTATCCACACACGGACTACAGGTTGCTGGGGCAAAGAGGTTTTGGGCTTCTACCCAAGAGTGCCCAACGTACCACTGATGGAGCCTATTTCTACGAGGCTCCCAAATTGGTGAGTGTGTTTTTAAATACATTTTACTTCATCAATATACAGTATTACACTATGGGAGCGACGTCTTTCGACTTTCTCTGATATAGTTAGTGACCGCTACGGATAAAAGAAGGGAAGTGCTACTCTATATATGGCCAGAGGTGTTTACTCCTAGAGCTGGGACAATTGCAGGCTCTTATAAATGTGAGTGGTCTATACTCTTTTTGTCTCTTTTTTTTTAGTCTAAATTTGCCACGATTTTCTGCACTATTATTTCTGTGCTTCTCCCTTTTCTTTTTGAGAAACATCGAGGACAGCATGAGCTTAACAACAGCTCACTAAGGAGGACCAACTGATTCTTCTGAGTATTAGACATTTACACACTATAGCACTCTATTTGAATACCTTTGTATTGGACTTCATATTGGACTACCTATGCACTTATAATTGTACTTGCACTGTTGCACGGATAAAGTGACAATAAGCACTGTTGCACTTTGTTAACTATTGATACAAGCATTTGCATGTTCACTTTATATTAATTTATAATCGATGCGCCATATGGTTTTTCTACCAGTTCTTTATCTATTTTTGGCACACATTTTGTTTGTTTTATTTGTGCTTTTACCCATGTTTAGGCAGCGTCACACTATTTATTATTTTTCACTTATATTTCATCTATATTAATTGACCCATTTTCAGGCATCCATACTAAATTGTATATATTTTTATATATATATTTGCCTCATCCTGCTCAAATAACATTGTTCTGATGACTGGACTAATTTCAGAGGAAATCTCTGCATTCCTTTCCGTGAGCTTCTTCGCGCACTGCCTTTACACTGCACACATTCCGTCATCTGGGACTGATACACGTGTCACAGCTCGGCAGGATTTCCAGCCACCCGTGAAATCTCAGTTCACCTTATTGTAATTTAATATTAATTTAGCACCTTTTTAAATGGATGTAACCTCACACATTTTAAGCTGTTAATTTATCTAAGTGTTGCAATGATTCTGCTGGTGTTAGTTCTAATACTATAAACATACGTACATATAAGAGTAATTTCACAAAGTAAAAAAAAAAGATGAAAAATGTAATATGTTGTTTGGTATGCCCGCCCTTAGCACCATTCCTCCGTCTTCTTTTGCAGGAAAACAAGAAGTGTGATTTCTTAGTTACAAACATACTTTATAGCAGTGTATGGAGTGTTTTAATTCCTAGTTGAATACATTCATTTTCGTGCGATCATCATCCCATGGCCTAGTATTAAAATACAGGCAATCTTGTGTGATTTGAGAATTTTTTTTTCTTGATGTTATTTTTGGAAGACCATCTGTTCTGTCCAATCAATCTGTGCTTAATTCGGAAGGCAATTAAATTGAAGCATATTAGTCAGAGTTCAGTCAGTAAGAAGTCTGTATAAATCATGGCATACTGTTATATTACTGTATCTTTAAAAGATTATGAACATACATATATATGGTTTATACAAAATGCGCAAACGTTGTCAATGAACCCCTTTTTCTGTTAGCTCTATGGTTGGGTTGAGTGCTCTGCATTGGGTATGATATCTATACACACAGTGAAAAAATATATATATATATATAATTTTGTGAAAGTGTGATTAGGAGCAGGGCGGTAGACCATAGGTTTGTCAGCTGGCAGATGGTGGACTCCCCTTTCCCCTATAGGGTTAACAAAAAGCTGGAGGCCTAATCAGGACTGCCCTGCCCCTTAAAGGAGGTGTGTGGTTCCCTCAGTGTGCAGGGTAGGGATGTGCGTTTCGGGTTTCGGAATTTCCACGAAATTTCCCAATTCGTGCATTCGGATTCGGACGATTTTCCGAAAATATAACAAAAAAATTGTGGGGAACGGACACTAGAGCAAAAATGGAAAATATAACCCCGTTGCCCAAAGCACCAAAAGTGCGGTCCCAATCCGCACCAAATCAACAGAAAAAAGAAAAATCGGTGATCGGCGTGTCCGCGTACGCGGTCTAGGGGAAATATCTAATAATACAAAGGGATATTTGATAATACAGAAATGTACCATACAATAATGATGACTGTATAAGCTGATTGAAAGTTCATGAGAAAAGTTCCTAGAACAAAGGAAAAATATAATAGTGAAGTCCAGTCATAACAACAGATGGGAAAATGAAGGGGGGGAGATGAATCCACTCACACTCTCCAGAGCCTCATTAGGCTCGATCACTTCGCCTGTGGGTGTTTCTATGGCTCACCCAATAGCTCTCAGAGGTAGACTCGTCTTACGGCCTTGATATCCTTTCGGGATCCTGGATCGTCCGTAGGTTCTCCAATATTTGGATGCCGATAACCTTCAATAACTGGCTTCTCTCAGGTCTTGGTATTCCTTTAGGGTCCTGGATGTTTTACAGGTCATACCCTATAATGACTTGTAGGAATCTGCAAGACTCATTGAATGAAGGAGGAATTTAATCCTGAATGGATATTTATTAAACATAAAATAAAAAACAAGAAACAAAAAATAGCATATAACAAGCTTTGGAGAACCTACGGACGATCCAGGATCCCGAAAGGATATCAAGGCCATAAGACGAGTCTACCTCTGAGAGCTATTGGGTGAGCCATAGAAACACCCACAGGCGAAGTGATCGAGCCTAATGAGGCTCTGGAGAGTGTGAGTGGATTCATCTCCCCCCCTTCATTTTCCCATCTGTTGTTATGACTGGACTTCACTATTATATTTTTCCTTTGTTCTAGGAACTTTTCTCATGAACTTTCAATCAGCTTATACAGTCATCATTATTGTATGGTAGATTTTCCGAAAATGTTCAGATCCGAAAACGGCAGATCTGAACAAATTTCCGAAACGAAAACTTTTCGAATGGACTAGAAATGTGTAAAATTGAAAATCATTTTCGTTCCATTCCTGATTTCGGTTCCATTTCCGCAATTTCGGACAGCGTATTTTTCGGTTATATCGCTGATTCTGTGATTTTGGATCATTCCCATCTCAATGTATCCTTCTTGTAAAAGCAGAGAAATCTCAATGTATCCTTCCAGGGAAAACCAGAGAAATCTCAATGTATCCTTCCTGGGAAACCAGAGAAATCTCAATGTATCCTTCTTGTAAAACCAGAGAAATCTCAATGTATCCTTCCTGGAAAACCAGAGAAATCTCAATGTATCCTTCCCGGGAAACCAGAGAAATCTCAATGTATCCTTCTTGTAAAACATGAGAAATCTCAATGGCAGAATTATCGTATTGACAGAATTATCGTATCGACAGAAATATCGGATCCGAAAAACCATTAGTTTACGTCAAAACGAATAGACACTTTGAAACGAGAACAGACGTTCCGAAAAACACGAAAATTTCCGAAATCACGAAAAAAAAGTCGATACGAAAAACGAACCGAACCGGAAATCGGCCGAAACGAAAATTTACAAAATCCGAACGAACCGAACCGAAAAAAAATAAAAAAAATCGGTGCACAAGTCTAGTGCAGGGTGCAGAGGGAGGAAATGCTGATCCTGAGCCCAGGAGGAAGGGAAACAAGATTTTGCCTTTATAGGTTGGCAAATGGCTTAGGCTGGGGTCAGATGACCACTAGATGCTCATCTGGCCACCTCATGGAGTGCAGTTAGTGTGCTCAGTGCTGCAAGGCTCGATACCCCTATGGAGGATCACGTTTTGCAGCCCGTCAACACGCCCCTAGCGTTTTGACAGGGAGACCTTGTGTATGGACGTTTGTAGCACGTGCAATTCGTATGCACGCTACAGTGTGTGACCGGACCCATTGCAGCGTCACAACACTGCGATGGATGCCGGTACGCACGTCAGTACAGACGCACCTTCTGCACTTGTCTGACACCGGCCTTAGCCGTCCAGCATGTTAGACAGGTCTGTTACAGTGTGAAGTTAGCCTCCTCATCCAGAAGTAGGTGTTTATTTTGTATTTGTTTATTTTGTATTTGTGAATTTGTACCCTTTAATGGCAGCACAATAAAGCAGAAATCCGAAGCTGTGATATTTGTGTCCAATGATTATATCACAAGATATATATATTTTGGGGAAAAGCCATAGCGGATTGTGGAACTGATTGGGTCATGGTCTCATTACTACCTCAGCTTCCTCTGCATTTGTTCTCTATCATCTCCTACCTCTCATCACACATTCCAAGAACACAAGAACAAAACCTAAAACCTGGCACAGTGTAAGCACACTATACACATTGATAGAGACATTTGGCACTAGAACGAAGCTGCTATTTTTAACCCTTTCTCTACCAAAATCAAGTTAACTCGATTTTTGTATTGTAATACATTGAAAAGCAGTAATTCGCCTAAATCAGAACCCCATTTGCGTATCCCTTTATTAAGGCAGGATTAGTGTGCACCCTGTGGAGAAACAAAATTCACTGTGAATATTCACTCCTGTCCCTCTGTAATACTGTAAAACAGCAGCTCTAACCCTCACTGTAACAAAAAGTTCAAAAAGATTGCTGCAGCATTACAATAATCAGGGAGAGCACAGAATACAGAGAGAGCTCTGGGGTCACTCAGTGTTGTACAGGGATAAGGTTGAGAGGGTTATAATGAATGAAATCCCTGTACAGTACAGATACAAGGTGTTACTGTAACTTCCATACACAGGCATTATGCCACATACAGATATTATTTTTTTATATTCTATTTGCATTTTTTGGAAGCTGCATTGATAATAATCTCATTATGATCACTACAAAACCCCATAAGCAGGAGATCTCATCTGACCATGTTTATGATCTAGGACACATCTAGAGAATATTCCAATCATATTTCTGTTAAGGATAAATGAATACATGAAAAATTAAAAATGAGAATTTACATTATTTAATTTTAACTATCTCAGAACAACAATTTATGTGCAAAATTTCTTTTTTATCCTATATTCCATTTTTATCTTTGCTACTCACATTCGAAATAAATGTTATTTATGATACTATATTTTTGAACAAAATGCACTTATTAGAGAAGGGTTCAGGCATGCTGGGTGCATCTATATGCATTAATGTTTACAATTAAGGACGCACTAAGGGTTTAGGCTGGGGTCAGACGAATGCAGTTTTAACGTGCGTTTAGCTGCACGAAATCACGGCCGTGCTAGCAGCAAATGACGTCCAATGCCGGGCAGCATACGACGAACGGCCGCACGAACGTTCGTCCGTGCAACGCAAATGGCAAACGAACGCATTTTTTCGAGAACGTCAAACCGCTACTACTGACGTACAGAGTGCGCTGTGGCCGCATAGCGGCGTGTTTGCGTGATTGGGAGACGTCAGACGCTGCTGATGTCCGGCCAATAAAACGTCCAGACGCAAAAAGGGTTTTATTGATGATCCGTACAAAATCACGGACGAAAATGCGCATCGTATGACCGCTATCGCGTATTCCGTGAAAAAATACGTCCATTCGTTCGAACGCACTTTTTCACGGACAACGTGAAAAATGCATTAGTCTGACCCTAGCCTTAGTTAACACACATTTCTATGACCATTACCTTTGAAGACATTTGCTGCAAAATCTTGAATCTGTTGCTTCTTTCATGAAAAAACTATTGCATTCAGTACTGCTTCTGGCCCGTCCTGGAGCTCCTTTTATTTTCTCTGGCAGTACCAAGCTTATTCCATTAACCCCTGCCATAACAGACACTGTTATGGTATCTTTTAATCCTCTATGAGCATCCATTCAGTTTTTAATGCTTTATATAGTAGATATAGTAAATGCAACAATGGTGAGCCAGAAATAATAATGATAAAAGATGTTTGAACTCTCTACATAAATCTGCATTTACTGTAATTTTCCATGCTTGTCAGATTTAGCCGTTAGCTCTGCAGTTCAGTAAGTAACTCCGGTAACTCTGCAGAGCGCTCTGATAACGTCCTGTGGAAGTTATTTGAGTATTAGCTATATGAAAAAGAAGATAGGAACCCAGGACATACTTGAAAACGAGAGAAATCTCAATGTATCCTTCCTGGTAAAATCCTTTCTCAAAAAAAACAAAACTCTCCCCATGTCCTCTTGCCCGTTGAAACCTTTCTCACCATCTCTTCACATCCTCCTACGTTCACTCTCTCGATTTTTCTCCATCGGCTCTACTTCTTTCCTTCTGTCTCCTCTTCTTCAGCGTCCATGTCTGTGCCATCTCTCACTCCTGCCTTTCAATGTTGCTTACACCCCCCCCCCAAGAGAATGGTATTGTGGTAGTTTGGATCAGGCTGCTTAGGGAGGAAAGACTATTTCTGAATGCAGAGTTTTGAGTCCTGTTTCTGCCACATATACCACTGCCAACACTGCCTGACAAAAGCGATCAGGAGAATTGCTTAGCAGGAAAACCACCCTGGCCACCAACCTATGGGGCTAGAGAGCCAAACGTCCACCTCTCCAGTGATGCTAAGACAAGGAACTGAGTGGGAGGTCAAGTCCTACAAAAATAAGTGAAAGCAGTCATGAATATATCTGCCCCCAAATTAAAGGGGGCAATTCACAGAGCACCAAAATGTCGCCGACATCTCAGTGCGCTCTCGTTCCCTACACTTCGGGGAATCATATTTACCGACCCTGCTCTGAATTCAGAATTCACTGCAAGGTCCCCGGGGTGCAGGGAAGGGACTTGAAAATCTGCCGCAAAACCACCAAAAATCCACCGAAAAACGCAGCCGATACGATCCACAAGTATCGGATCACTTGGAACCTCCACAAAAAACACACCGAACATGTTTGGAAAAAGCCAACAATCCGCTGAATGCAAGCGCCCAGCAGCCACTGGAAAAAAGCAGACAAGGCAACAAACGGGGTAAAAAACATATGGGAATCACCTGAATTAACCTGCCGAATGAAAACACCGAACATCAGGGCATTTCACTGACATTTCTCTGCTGTTCAGTGTTCTCTGGATACATTAACCATTGCTTCTCTATGGGGGATTTCGCTGCCGTCAAAATTTGGCGAACTGCCTGCTTTCTGAATAGCCGAATGGCCACGAAAGTGCACCGTGCGGGAATATTCCCTGTTCGGTGCCATTTCGGGGGCAGATCTGCTCTCTCTGAATAGCCCTGTTAGTGTTGCCTTCTCGTACAAAATCCAGCATCTCACACTTAAATAGATTTTACATTATATGTACATGTACACAAGTGAACTTGGTTTTAGGTACTCATTATGATAATCACCCTGACGGGGGTTTAGGGTTTAGCTCCTAGTATCAAATAGTATGGCGAGGAAAGGGGAGCAGAGGCTGGTTCCCTGCAATAGAAACAGTGATGCAAACCCTCAGGTTTTTGGTGCTGTATCGCCTCTGAAAATCAGGGGTAGAGCCTCAAGATTAAAAATGACACTGTCAGTGAGTATGATCTAGCTCTACGCGTTTCACCATGGTGGCTTTATCAGGAGCATCAAGGAGCGTGCAAGTAGGCATAGAAAAAAGACAGACCAAAACCAGATGTAAGGTACATGATAATTTATATTCACACAAGAGGGTGATTGCTATGCAACAGCTGGCAGGCAGAGGTGGGGCAGTCTGTGCCTGTCCAGTCTCAAAAGGGTGGAGTTCCAGATTTCAAAGTGTGATTAGAATGCATGAGATGCTTGTGGATTTGCCACATTTCAGAAAGTCTATTTGGCCGAAAGTACGGCAAATTCACTATTTAGCGAATGGTCACCATATTTTGCCGAAATTTGAGTTGCCGAACCAGTTATCAGATGCCGGCAAAAACCGACAAATTGCACCGATAACCACCAAATTACATTGAATTAACATCGGCAAATTCCGCCCAACTGCAAAAAAAAAAAAGAGCAATACTCCTTTTCTTCTAATAGGAGTATAAATCAATAAATAAAATAAGAACAAAAATGTCATCTTAAAAAATTACAAAAAGGATTTCTAAAAAAATAAAAATGTATTTTTCAAAAAATGAGAAGAATAAGCAGCCTTTAAAACAACAATTAAAGCTATTCTATTTTTACATTGAAACCTATGGGACTCATGTGTTTAAACCAAATTGAAACACAGAAAATCAGGGCATTTCGACGGAATTTCGTCAGTATGTTGAAAAATTGACTGTTCGGCGCAATTCAGGGTCAATTCAGGGGTTAGTGAATAACCTCTGAAGTACCATACATTTATTGTGAATTAATAAAGAAAACATATGAATTATCACTAAAACAAACGTTCCAAATTGGAACTCCGTGCCCCCTGCAAAATTAGTAGAAGAACTGCGTTCCCAAGAGTTCCTGCTCGACCCGACACCTGCAACTAAGCATGTGCGGTGCTTGGACTATCTAAATACATATGCAGGGTTATTCAGAGAAAGGTGAAACTCAGGAGAATTGTCAGGAGAAGAGAACAGGGGTGTTCGGCCCATCACTAGTAGGCAAAGTGCTGCCTGGAGCCATGGCTCTATCTGACCCTATGGATGGGCTGGCCCTGATCTTAAAGATACATATTTCATATTATTATTGGATTGCGTTAAAATGTTCAAATCGATTCAGAACTAGAATTGCCAGATCGGCCATGTTTTCCCGGAGACATATTAGTAATATGGGACTTTTGTTCAGGGGTACTCAGTACCGGCACCTCACCATCAGCCAGAACTAACAGGAGGGAGCATGATGCTCCTCCCTCCTCCTGCAGTGGCAGGCAGAGAATCAGAATTGCTCGGCAGCTCATGTTGCTCCTGAATGCTTTCGATTGTCAGGAGTGTATGTAGGGACTGATAACTCCCCTCCCCCAGTAAGTGACAAGGGAGGGCTGCTCCCCAGTAAGTGACAAGGGAGGGCTGCTCCCCTTCTCTCTGCAGCCGCTGAAACTTTGAACAGCATGGGGAGGGGGGGGGGTGCAGCATGTTTGCACCCATCTGCCAGAGCTGCGGATTGTCAGGCAAGCGGTGTGATCAGGGGAGCTGGCACTGTAAGGCGGTAGTGAGTTTTATTGCTGTGGAACTCTTACACACTGCGCATTACTGTGAGTGTTATTGCTGTGTTGCTCATACATACTCAGCAAAACTGAGTTTCATTGCTGTGGAGCTCACAAATGCTAGGGGATTATCCACTCAGTGCCATCGTTGCAAAAAAAACAAACAAAAAAAACCAGCTAACTGCACTGCAATAGACTTTTTTTGCAACAGAGGCACTTAGTGGATAACCCCCATAGGGTTACAACAATAGTTGTTAGTTCATTTAACACTTTCGCTGCTGAGGCATTTCACGCCTCTGTGCTGAGCTCATTTTTACCTGTTTCATCATTTTTCATCAACGCTCATCATTTTTAACCCCTTAGTGACCGGGCAGTTTTACACAAATCCGTCTTTTAGTGACCGCTGCTGTTTTTACGTTTCTGCGCTGTTAGTGTTTAGGTCAAATTTTCCTCTTACTCGTTTATTCAACCCACACATATTATACACCCTTTTTCCCGCCATTAAATGGAAATAATGGTATTTCTAGAAAGTCCATCATATCGAATAACTTACTATAAAAAAAATATGAAATATGAGGAAAAAATGGTAAAAACACACTTTTTCGTAATTTAATCCCCAAAATCTACAACCACCCAAAAAGAACCCGGCTAAATAGGTTCAAAATTTTGTCCCGAGACTAGAAATACCCAATTTTTACATGCGTTTGCTTTTTAACCCCTTTACTGCTAAGACAGTTCACCTATGTGCGCTGCGCTCATTCTGACCATTTTGTGCTAATTATTTTTAGATGACAGCCTAGGTCCTATTTAATTAAACTCCCCCCAGACAAATTTTTTTTTAAATTTTTATTTTTTTTATTTTATTAATTTTTTTTTTTTTAAACCAAACCTGGTCATGTTTGGTATCATTGGAAAGGCCATAATCAGCCCTTTCAAATGATGTCAAATATTACCATCTAGCTGCCATGGATCGGGAGATATGGGGATCCTTAGGATCCCATTATCTCTACATGGCAGCTAGATGGTTAGCTGGCCCACTGACATCCTCACACATATGGTGAGGTTGTCAGTGGGTAGGGGGGGACCTGGAGGCTTGGCTGACATCCAAGATGTCAGCCCCCCTCCAGGTTTGAATCGCGTGTTGGCGCCAATTGGCGCCGAAACGTGATCCGGCGGCGAAACTGTTAATGCTATACACCGCTGAAAAGGGGAGACTCTCCCCTTTTCAGCGGTGCAAACAGCATCTCCCTAGCTTCAATGGTTGGGGAGATAGAGGGCTTCGAAGGAGCCCCCCTCCCCTCCATTGAATTGCATGGGGACGCCTGCTGATGACATCACCACGCAGCGTGGCAACGTCATCAGCCTCGCCTGCCCATGTAAATCACATGGGCAGGCTTCCTCCCTGCCAGATCGCCGAGGGATCCAGCGAGGGAGGTGAGTATCGGGCGGGAGGGGGATTAGGCGCCACTGACGTACCCTGTACGTCCGCGGCTCTAAGGGAGACCTGTGGACAGGACGTACAGGGTACGTCAAGGGTCCTTAAGGGGTTAAACATGTTTTGAAGCCTTATTTTAGTATATGACCCAGACATATTATATATCGTTCTTTCCGGCAGATTCATAATATTTCTTTATTATATGTATACGTCATGCCCTGTCTGTATATTATAACAAAAAATGCAATAAAATTCGAATTTTCAATAATTTACAACGTGTAAAGTGTTTTTTTTTTCACATTTTAACATGCAAGCATTTGCGGTTATATTTTGTATGGGGTGCGCCTGTTAAAAAAATTTGAAATGGGGACGGATTACATTTTTTTGGGGAAAATTACGATTTTTTACTAACGCACCTCAAACAAAAATCGTTAGTGCAGCATCATTGTTCACATTATAATTGAAATGGGAACAATATTTCTGCTTTAACAAAACAAAAAAAACTTGTTTTTTTTATAATTTTATTTAAACATTTTTAAACATTAACCCCTAGCTGCCACGGATCGGGAGATAGGGGGCTCATTGGAACCCCCTATCTCCACCATTGCTGGCAGCTAAGGGTTAACTCCAGGACTCCAGTCATCAGGGGGAGTTCCCGGAAGCTTGGCCGACATCCAAGATGTCGGCCAGCTCCGGAAGAGGATCCTGATCCGGCGCTGAATCGTGCGGCTCCCCAGGGGTGCCCTTCCAAACGGTGCCTGCCTTAACCTTCTGGCCCCCAGCGATCGGTAGGGAGAGAGGTCCGATCGGGTGGGAGAGAGGGCACTCGCGAGGTGCGCCTTAGATGTCATCGCGCCGTCGCCAGTGTCCCGGAGTGCCGGGCTGACATCCAAGATGTCAGCCTGCACCGGGGGGCCAGCAATCGGCCGGAATCCCGGCCGATTGCTGCCTCCTGTGCTAGGACGCGCTCAGCGCGTCCATAGCACAGGAGGTGCACTTGGCAGGACGCACTGAGCGTATTTAAAAAATATGGTTCTCTTTTATATCGTCTTGCTTTAAGTGAGCTACAACTATTGTTTATGAGGACATGAAAATAGTCATAATAATCAGTTTTTCCCCAGGCGTGAGAGTACCCCCACCTATTTTTCCAGAAAAAAAGCACTGCATATTACTATTTCATGCAGAGGGGAGCACAGGGAAAAGTGCTGACCTGTAACATGTTTAATTTATATGGTGCAGGAAGGAAATAAAGGCAAGTCACCTGGTATACCTTTTTGATTTCTTACCTATGGACTCTACGTGCTGCTGGCTGGTATTTTTCAGGCACTGCCCATCGGCAAGAATAAATTAGATGTGTCCAGGAAAACATGGCCGATTTGCCAACCCTATTCAGAGCAATGAAATATTCTGTCTGGTTTCCATTGCGCCTGTCCTGGTACGACTGCTTGGCTTGGAATAAACTAAGGTTTGCTTTTAAATTGTGACTTAATAAGGTCGACCAAATGTATTATCTTTATGGCGTTAGACATAAGCCCTCACCTCCCGTATATGTAAATTTTCTGGACCTTCAAGTTAAAATTAATCGTAATGGCCAATTCTAAAATAATATTTTCCGAGATATCCATATATGCAATATTTATATATTACATTATTTGCGTCCAATGAAAGCTCTTATTTCATACATTCTACAAACAGACGGTTCCTTCTCAAGCTATCCATGCTGAAGTGCACATTTTTTTTTTTGCGTGTCTATAGAAGTTCATTTCTCATTAAACTGTGTTACATGGTGTAATTTATTCTTTTCATGCTCAAGTGTTCAGGAAAGCTTATTGACTTTCATCCTTTGAGGCTGAGCAGTCTCCATATTAAATGTGCTTGTTCAACATTTTGATTGTTTCCAGTTCATTTTTCTTGCTTGTTTTTTTCCCGTCATGTGACAGTGTTGCTCAGCGTGTCATTACTATGACATACACATGCCAATAAGACCCCGGATAATGTCACGCTTTGCTGGAATGGAATATATAAAGCAGAGCTCAGAGCCGGGGGATAAGGCAAGCTGTTCTAAAAAAACAGAAAAGTGTTAATAGTTGCACTGGCGTGTGCAACGCATTACATTAGGGTGTATAGCCATGGAACATTTATTAAATGAAAACGTATTTTTAGAAGATTTTGCACAAAATGCACATTTTTAATTAACAATAACAAGCCTGTGATCAGAGATACAGACGGTTTTTATGCTATTCATCATGAACCAAATACGGGACATCTCAAATGTCAATGTAAGAGGTGAAAGAGGACCTCTTCACCCAACATTAGATTGTGCCCAGGCAACCTGTGCACATTTAAGTATTTTACCAGGAAGGATACATTGAGATTTCTCTTGTTTTCAAGTATGTCCTGGGATCAAGAACATTGAATTGTTACAGAAATACAAAGTAATAAAATGCAAGATCTAAAAAAAACCAAATATACAGATTAACACAGAAAATAAATATGTAGGAAATATAGTCACTAGGTTACATGTTTACAGGTGCATTCTGTATTGAGGTATATTAATAGAGATCTCTTGAGTGACTTTAGACTGGGGGAAGATTTGATGGTGTCTGGGAGGTTATTCCATAATTGCGGTGCTCTGTAGGAAAATGAGGATCGAGCCACTTTCTTTTTGTATTGTGGTATTAAAAGTAAGGTGCAGGTCCTGGATCGGAGGTTATAGGATGAGGTAACTGCTGGGGGAGACAGCCTATTCAGGTAGGGTGGCAGCTTCCCAGAAAAGCTCTTAAACACCAGGTTTAAGTATGAATACTTGCAAAGGATATTGCATATACCTGGGGTAAGCAAATATACGGCCCTATTCTGACCTGGGCCCCTATTCCCCTGTTGCCAGTAAGTGAAATAAATTGGCATGTGCGGATTTTCCTTACCATTGCCTTTTCTCCGCATCTATTCCACACCAGTCGCTTTATTGGAATGAAATGTCGATGCAGGCTGATACCAGCAGTAGCACCGCTCAATGCTGCAGGTATTGGCTTCTGGAGTCCATAGGACTCCATGGAGCCCAGAACATCCCCTCCTTGAGGTCTAGGCAAGCTCACACTCGTGCGATCACGCAGGAGCCATGGAGGATGCTCGGAAGGAGACAGGAAGCTACTTGGAAATCACATTTGTCTCCATGGAGTCCTATTGTTCTTAGCACTGCTGGGGTTGTCTCCCTGTGGCTCGAAAGCAGGGATGTGAGGTCAGGGGCGGCAGGTGAGCAGAACCTCACCTGCCATTAAGTGCTGCTGAATTGATAAAATAAAAAAACTCACCTGCTCCGTGTTCCCCCACCGTCTGCTCTGCCTGTCCTCTGCGCCTCGTGCGTTGTTTTGTTTTCTTCATTTACCAGCCTGAGCCTGCCCTACTCAATTTGCTAGCGGTACGCTATGCAATCGCGTATGCTGCCAAGAAGTGTGCAGCGTGGCGCGTCTGTTCAATGAACGAACGTCCGAGCACTGCCCACTTCCTGAACATTGCTCTCCCAGTGCCTCAGAGGCACTGGGTGAACAATGGAATAGCTTGGACCCATGGGAAAGCATCATTGGTTCAAGCCATTCAAAAAACGTCTGCATGGGAGGCAGACCTCCCATGCATTGACGCAGGACGTCAAGTGACTGTCCTGTCTCTCGCAGTCAATGGGCGCAGGGCTGTGCTCAGGGTGTGGCCTCAGCGTGATGCTCAGCTGCCTGGAGGAAGATGCAAATCCTGGGGAGCACTGAGAGCAGCCTAATCCTGGGGAGCACTGAGAGCAAACTGAATACATAGAAAAAATTTCATAGTGCATACTGAATTAGCAACTTTTTATAGGGTGCCCCCTAATAAACTTCCGCACTCACAAGATGTTATGACTTTATCGCTTATCGTATCTACGACGATTACCCCAACTCTGCTGGTACTGGAACCGAAGGCCTGAAGACTCTTGCCACCACAGGAATCTACTGGACACCTGCAGCATCCCTCTCCCGTGGGGAACCTGTAACACTCGATCAAAATACATAAGTGCACGCAGAGTCGCCTAATATTAGGCGACTCTGCGTGCACTTATGTATTTTGATCGAGTGTTACAGGTTCCCCACGGGAGAGGGATGCTGCAGGTGTCCAGTTGATTCCTGTGGCGGCAAGAGTCTTCAGGCCTTCGGTTCCAGTACCAGCAGAGTTGGGGTAATCGTCGTAGATACGATAAGCGATAAAGTCATAACATCTTGTGAGTGCGGAAGTTTATTAGGGGGCACCCTATAAAAAGTTGCTAATTCAGTATGCACTATGAAATTTTTTCTATTACCTCATAGGTTCCCAATTTGTATGTATTCAGTTTGCTAACCAGACGGTTTGGGAGAGACGTCCGGGATACCGAGAGGTTGTATCTATATTTACACACTCTAGCCCCACCACAATTTTCCTTGTAAAGCACTGAGAGCAGCCTGATCCTGGGGAGCACTAAGAGCAGCCAGATCATGGGGTGCAATAAGAGCAGCCAGATCATGGGAAGCTGAGAGAAGCCAGATCTTGAGGAGCACTGAACCTGAACCTATGTAACCTGTGTATATCTGGCTCTGATACTAGCCAGTGCCTCACCAGCCAATGACCTCACCGCACGTCACTGCTCGAAAGTATTATGACTCAAGCTGCCGAGAAAGCGGCTCGGTCGTAATACAGACGTTAAAGGCGAGTTGCAGTTAAAAAACGGCTGACGCACAAGTTTCCCATTTGCGCCTTGCCTTTAGGCTAGAGTCAGACGAACGCAGTCTGAGCGCACTCTGCGTGCGTGCATAATGGACAGACGTACTGACGGAAGATACTGTAGAAACCACACGGTCCGTTTTTCTTGATGGACTTAGAAAAAAAAGGGAATTATGGGAAATAAAATTAATATGAAAAATAATAAAAATTTGAAAAGGATATGAAAAGCCATTGTGTGTGTCAAGGTGCTGGATGTTGCAAATGCGCTGCCTCTGACATCTCCCCATCACTCTCACAACGCTACGTGGATGTGGCGCACTCTGCGCATCCGTGGTAGCAGTTTTACCTTCTTGCCTAACTTTTGTCCGTTTGCCACGTGCGTTGTGCGTGCGCAGTTCAGTGCATACGTACTCTGTGTGTGGGTCTCTATTGATCATGATTCTATGCTACGACAGTCTTTAAACTGTGTGGCAACACGGACGTGATCACTGCGTTCGTCTGACATGGGCCTTAATGTCTACGATGCGATCTGGCACCTTGTGTTTGCTTGTTCCTTCCTTGCATTAGATAACATTACTTTCTACATTGTCATGCTCGATGCCTTTCCAGTAAATAATTTGGGGTTCGGTTAACTGGTTACTCCAGGGAGTAATAGAAACATAGAAACATAGAAACATAGAAAAATGTCGGCAGATAAGAACCTTTCGGCCCATCTAGTCTGCCCAATTACATGGATACTTTACTTGGATTTATCTTTTGTTTAGGATAGCCTTATGCCTATCCCATGCCTGCTTAAATTGAATTACTGTTTTGGCCTCTACCACTTCAACTGGAAGGCTGTTCCATGTATCCACCACCCTCTCAGTAAAATATTTCCATGGAGCTTAGTAACAGTTGTATTTTCCGAATTAACAATGAGAATGTAGGTGCTCAACCCTGACTGCAGAAATAGGTATCGTATTATAACACAAAATGTTTCTCATCTCTAAACGTGTATTTGAGACGTTTCCTCTTTTGTGATATTGCAAGACTGACGGATAATGAAGCCTGTAAATGACCAATGGTTGGGAAGCGTATCAAAAGAAGAGCAATTAAGAAAGAATGTATGAGCTTTAAAGTGCTTTTTTGGTTAAAACTTTGACTTTTTACCTTTTCGTAACCAGCCAACCATAAAACTCATTATAAAAAGAAGAGTATATTTGAGCATTTCATATTTTAGATGTTTAAAGCTGCAATGCTACATCCATCTCAGGCTTTATTAAAAGCAGACGCATAGAAAGGAATAAAATAAAAAAAAAAAAACATGAAAACCATTGTTACATCTGCTACGATGACATTTTGTACCATTATCACTTTCTTTTTAAAACCAATCACGTTTCCAACAGGGACCAGGAATCGTTTCATTTGTTATTTTCGTATATTACGTTATGGATAGAAAGAATTAATACTTTAGTTTTAGATATTGTTAGGAATTTTTTATTATTATTTTTTTTATTCAGTAGAGCACATGAATCAGTACAAAAATATCCGTGCAACAAAGATGTAAATAATACAGTGCTGAGCAAAGGCAATATTCAATAATGGTAATCAGCCAAAAGGCCGAGTCATCAGGAGCAAGTGCACAGAATGGAATCAGCAAGAGAACATGAAAACAATAACCAAACTGGAAGCCCCTCGCATGGCTGCTTGATCCTTCAGCTAGTAAGAAGACGTAGCAGGGGAAGGAGCAGCAAAGACAGAGTGAGCAGCAAAGACAGAGTGGGCAGCAGGACAGAGGTAAGCAGACACGTTCAGGAACTACCCACGGGGACACTGGAGGGGGAAGGGGGAAGCACAGAGGGGCGGCCGGGAGAGGGGAGGGGTCGGCGGTCCCACAGACTATGTCCAGCGAGGGACACATCACACCTTGTTAGGTATTTTGGTACTTATTTTCTTGCATAAATTTAAAAAAAAATAGTCCAGTGGCTTTTAATGTGTGTGTCCACATGACAATGAAATAAATACTGCGCACTGAAATTCGTACAAGTATTGGGCCGAGCAAAGGTAACATCACTGCTGCACAACTCTAAAGATGCAGGCTCGATACCAAGCAGAGCATCTCTCCAGCAAGTGTCCTTGGGCAAGACACTGTGTGATATATACTTGCTGTCAGACCTCATACCAGTGTGGGCAGACCCAGACACTGCTCCTTGGTGGCTCCCTGTCTGCCTCGTGCCTCCCGGTGCACCTCTGTGCTTCTCCCCATCTGGTGTACGCTCCTCCTATGGGTGCATGCCGCCGGTTTCAGCGTCTTTAAGTCACCTGGCGGCACGTTGCATGTGTGACATCATCACACAAGCGACAGCTCTACCAGACACCATGTGCCCTTTCGTGGTTTCACTTGTGCTGACCCTAAAGTGCCCTCTTGTTACTATTACTCGCTCTATATATATTGATTTACTGTGTTTTATTTTGTTTTGTTTCCCTTCCTTTTTTCTGTCCCTGCCTTATAGGTTCACCTTTTACCATTGCTAAACCCAGCCACCTCAAGGACTGGTACAGAACCTGGGTGAAGGGCTACTTGGTCCTGCATCTCGGGTTACCATGTAACACACCCCAGAGATATCCTGAACCAGTCTCACACTTGCCTACTGAGTGATATCGGCTGCGCAGTGTTC
The DNA here is from genome assembly GCA_009667805.1 of Leptobrachium leishanense. NCBI lineage: Eukaryota > Metazoa > Chordata > Amphibia > Anura > Megophryidae > Leptobrachium > Leptobrachium leishanense. Next base: position 357,029,213 of record CM019065.1, on the reverse strand, counting down.
TGGAAATGTCTCTCTGCTACAACCATGGAGAATCAGGTTCAAATACTCATCAGAAGACCTGACCAACATGTCTCTCCACCTACAACCATGGAGAAACAGGTTCAAATACTCATCAGAAGACCTAACCAACACGTCTCTGCCCTACAACTATGGAGAAGCAGGTTCACATACTCATCAGAAGACCTGACCAGCATGTCTCTGCCCTACAATTGTGGAGAAGCAGGTTTCCATACTCATCAGTAGACCTGCCCAGTACGTCTCTCTGCCTATAACCATGGAGAAACAGGTGGCTGCCTTACAACTGTGGAGAAGCAGGTTCAACTTCCCCACCATGTCTCTGCTCTACAACCATGGAAAGCAGATTTGAACCTTGGTTGGAATACCACACCAGCAAATGTCCCTGGGCAAGATGCCTAATGATTTGTATGTCCCTACCTAAAAATAAAAAAATAATAAAATAAATATATATACGGTATTCCTTATAGATTGTACAGAACAGAGGCCTCTATCATATGTATGTTGTTCAAATGTATCATCTTTTTTACATATCTTATACAGTGCTGCAGAATATGTTGATGCTTCATAAAGTATAATAATACAGATATTCGTTTTAATGCTGCAGTTGACTCATCTTTGAACAGATACCAGAGAGATTTAATACTTGCATGTAAATATGAAGACGGTCGGCTGGAAATCAAGATGTGAAAGGGGAGCTGGTGCTTCTTTAGCACAGACATTATGTCTAAATGCAGTAAATATAGATGCCTTCCTAAATCCAGGTACCTCTATTTGAAAATCACAGATTAGCATCAGTCAGCAATCATGGCGCTCCGGACCTTCTGTGACGACATCACCCATACCAGTCAGAAACTCTTTGAGTTGCCTAAGCATCTTGATACATGATGTTTAGAAACATCAGGGTGTCAAGCCTGCTGACCCCACGACTGAAGGGGCTAATGGGAGCTTCAGCTGGCAAATTAATACCCCTGCTATTCGGGATGCAGTCGATCATACAGTATTGGAATTTGTTTTCTGGTGCCATGTACAAACCAAATGAAATGCATGTGTATACACGGTGTCAGTAGCGTAAGAGTAAGGTGTTATACGATTGTCTCACTGTGTGGGATTTCTGCTCATATTGATAGTAAAGCAAGTTTTAAGTACAGTCAATTGATTCGCAAAGACCAAATCTAATTAAATCCCTTAATTAAGTAATTAGGTGAAGGAGATTCTAGCTTGATCAGTTGGCGATGCAGTGATTAGTTCCTATAAACCGCTGATTTCAGAGCCAGGCTATTTGGATGTAGATATATATAGCTGCTGTGGATGATGGCTTGAGGAATACATGGACCAAGGGGTCAAGATAAGCAGGAACGCTTGGGAATGTACAAGTGCCACCATTGTATTTCTCAGAGTGCAATAGCATGAACATTCCATGTAGCCCACACATTGAAAGCTCATTTTTTTTATTTCCGTCTTTTCTACCTGTTTACATCAAAATAAAAAACTGATATTGATGTTTATCATATTTTTCTGTAAAAGCTCAGCCTGGCTACAGTTTTATTGATATCAAAATTCCGTGTGGGCTTGTTTTTGTTGGAGCTGACGTCGGCATGGACCATGTAAAGCCCATTCATACATTACCTTTTATTTCCTCAACAACTGAATCTGTGCGCACACCTGTGTGCAAGTATAGTATAGTGCTACACCAATGGTGCCAATTTAGGCCATTGACATCTGGAGGGCTGGAGTTTAACATCCCCCACTCTCTGGAACGCTTTCCCTCGTACTGTCAGACTTTCCCCTAACTTCTCTTCCTTCAAACGCTCCCTTAAAACATTCCTATTTAGGGAAGCCTACCACCCAACTCACTGACACAACCATCAATCACTCTCACCTTACAGTCCTCTCCTCCTGTTTCCAAACCCAACCCTCCTAGATTGTGAGTTCCTACGGGAATAGGGCCCTCATCTCCTCCTGTACTGTTTGTCAAATGTTGTTCAATGTATTGTAACCCTGTCTATACTGTGCCTATTGTACAGCGCTGCGGAATATGCTGGCGCTTTATAAATAAAGAATAATAATAAAATAATAATCCCTGTTCCAAATCATGTAGAAACAGGACCAATATCAAAACAAGCAACCCCCCCCCAATAGATATATTTATATATAAATAAAAGATGGAGGGAGGCACTCGAGGACTAAAATCAAAAAAAATATTTATATAGTATATAAAAAGAAAGATCCGACGTTTCGGCCTCTAAAGGCCTTTATCAAGGAAGCTTCCTTGATAAAGGCCTTTAGAGGCCGAAACGTCGGATCTTTCTTTTTATATGCTATATCAGTACATTTTTTGATTTTTAGTCCTCGAGTGCCTCCCTCCATCATCTTTTTTCTACATATTTACTTTTGGGGAGCTAAGCACCGGGGCAAGTAAGTTTCACAGCATGAGCATGCTCAGGGGTTCATTGAGGTGTTGAAACACCAGTGGAAAACAAGTGCCCGGCTTCTCCATTATTGTTATATATATATATATATATATAAAACACCAAGAAAGAGCACTCCATATTATTGACCACCTTCTTCCATCATTTTCTGTGGCAAAAAAAGCACAGTTTTAAAAATGCTCTAAAAACCTGACTGAGGTAAAATGATGGGGATTCAGTTCAAAAAGTTATGATTATAATTTGCTTAAGCCTGTCAGTTGCCAATGTACCCCATCTTTGACAGGTCCTATCTAACTTGACCGAATCTGCACTTACAGGATCAACTCACCCTGGAGCTCCCCGGCAGCTCGAGGCCTTCATAGGCTGTCATGGTGGAGCACCTGTGAACAGGGATGGGTGCACACCAAATGAAAGTTGTCAGCTCTCTATATATAAAATACAAAACAGCAGAAGGTTGTACTCAACCTCCAAAAGACTTTATTTAAGGTAAGGCAGGGAAATGCAAAAATAAAAGCAGACCTCAATCAAACAGACCCCCTGATGCCTAGACTTTACTTTAAAAGAGGAACATCTCCCAAAGACAGGGAGGTGACAGGAAGTAAAAAGAGTATCAGAGAGAAAAGAAAGGAGAAAAGGAGAGACGGACGAAGGGGTAGGGGGTCTCTACGGGCGTACTTCAAAAGGCAATCCAGCCCATCACATACCAGACCAAACGCATTAATCAGTACATACTAAACAGCACATAATAGCATCCCCAACCATGAACAGCTACCCAAACACCATACCCAAAGCTCCCACCACAGAGAAAAAAAAGAAAACACAACCCTTATCCGTCAAAGGAGTCCTAGCTGCCCACGTTTTACGAAATGAGGACATAGGACATAGAGTGGTGAAGGGTGGCTGCAGCACTTTACGTATGAAAATGCAAATCCCTGGCAAGTGCGAAGTTGGAACTGCATTGGAATGACAATGTACTCAGTATCTGGGAAAAAAACACTTTAAATATAGATCTTTCTGTAAACTCGCATCTGAATAGAAAGGCTTTGCATCTTTCCATTATGTCAGCGAAATGGGAACTCTGTTCCCCCTGCTAAAATAGTGAAGGAACCGAATTCCTAGATGTTCCCGCTCAACCTAACTGTGTGTGTGTGTGTGTATATACAATGATGTAATGACTCAGTGGGAGCTGAAACTTCGGTCATAGGTTTTTAAGATCAATTGAATAAAAGTTAGGCTTTTTTCTGATTGCGGCCAATATAATTTTTGCTTATATATTCCATGGAGGCCTGAGAATCACGTAATGGATACAAGTTGATACATTTTAGGAGGAGTGCAGATCATTTGCTATTTTTGTTATATATATATATATATGAGATTAGACTGCTTCTATGCATATGTGTGGAGTATGTATAGGATTTCAATTATATACAGTGGCAAGAAAAAGTATGTGAACCCTTTGGGATTACGTGGAGTTTTGCATGAATTGGTCATAAAATGTGCTCTGATCTTCATCTAAGTCACAACAATTTGAAAAACACAGCCTGCTTAAAATAATACAACACAAACATTATATGTTTTCATGTTTTTATTGAACAGAACATGTAAACATTCACAGTGCAGGGTGGAAAAAGTATGTGAACCTTTGGACTTAATAACTGGTTGACCCTCCTTTGGCAGCAATAACCTCAACCAAACGTTTCCTGTAGTTGCAGATCAGACCTGCACAACGATCTGGAGTAATTTTGGACCACTCCTTTTCACAAAACTGTTTCAGTGTAGCAATATTCTTGGGATGTCTGGTGTGAATCGCTCTCTTAAGGTCATGCCACAGCATTTCAATCGGGTTGAGGTCAGGACTCTGACTGGGCCACTCCAGAAGGCGTATTTAGTTTTGTTGAAGCCATTCTTTTGTTGTATTACTTGTATGCTTTGGGTCATTGTCCTGTTGCATCACCCATCCTCTGCGGAGCTTCAGTTGGCGGACAGATGGTCTTACGTTTTCCAGCAAAATGTCTTGATGAACTCTGGAATTAATTTTTCCATCAATGACAACAATCCGTCCAGGCCCTGAGGCAGCAAACCAGCCTCAAACCATGATGCTCCCTCCACCATGTTTTACAGTGGGGATGAGGTTTTGATGTTGGTGTGCTGTGCCTTTTTTTCTCCACATATAGTGTGTGTTTTTTCCAAACAACTCAATTTTGGTTTCATCTGTCCACAGAATATTTTGCCAGTAGTGCTGTGGAACATCCAGGTGCTCTTTTGCAAACTTCAAACGTGCTGCAATATTCTTTTTGGACAGCAATGGCTTCCTCCGTGGTGTCCTGCCATGTACTCCATTCTTGTTTAATGTTTTCCTTATTGTAGATGTGTCAACAAAAATGTTAGCATGTGCCAGAGATTTCTGTAAGTCTTTAGCTGACACTCTAGGATTCTTCTTTACCTCATTAAGCATTCTGCGCTGTGCTCTTGCAGTCATCTTTACAGGACGACCACGCCTATAGAGAGTAGCAACAGTGCTGAACTTTCTCCATTTGTAGACAGTCTGTCTTACCGTGGACACATGAACATCAAGGCTTTTGGAGATACTTTTGTAACCCTTTCCAGCTTCATGCAAGTCAACAATTCTTGATCGTCGGTCTTCTGAGAGCTCTTTTCTGCGAGGCATGGTTCACATCAGGCAGTGCTTCTTGAAACCAGTAAACCCAAAACTGGTGTGTGTTTTTAAAGGGCAGGACAGCTTTCAGCAACACTTCCAATAATATCACACTGATTGGACTCAAGGTTGACTCACTCCTGGCTCCAATTAGCTCTTGGAGAAGTCATTAGGCTAGAGGTTCACATACTTTTTCCACCCTGCACTGTGAATGTTTACATGTTCTGTTCAATAAACACATGAAAACATATAATGTTTGTGTTGTATTATTTTAAGCAGACTGTGTTTTTCAAATTGTTGTGACTCAGATGAAGATCAGAGAACATTTTATGACCAATTCATGCAAAACTCCACGTAATCCCAAAGGGTTCACATACTTTTCCTTGTCACTGTATATTATAGTTCGTTTATTTAGTATATAAGTATGTTTGTGTGTTTTATGTCACATCCCTTCTAGAAAGGCTATTAGGATGCAAAACGTTGGGACTTTTAATGTATGCCTATTAATCTTTATCTTTTACAGGTCCCAGTGTGCTCTCACTCACATTAGCCTCAAATGCTAATAAAATTTTTCTACATTGATAACAAGTCTCTGTTGGGCAGAATATCGAATTTATATATATAATCACGCATGAATGGATGCACTCGGGCGTAAATAAAAAAAATAAAAGGTGATGCTTTATTTAAATCATTAAAAAGTAACTGTATATATATTATAATTTAAATCCAATAAATACTCTATACATATGCGTGGAAACAGTCTAATCTCTTACAGTACACTTGAACTCAAAGGGTTAAACCCCAGCCCTCCTAATAAATGCTGTTGGTAAAGGTATCCTAAGGTATAGTTTGTAGTTTGTTACTCATGCCATGACACAGACGTGCTGAAGGTGGCGCTATTGGGTGATTTATCCCCTGTATACACAGCACAAAGGAAGCAAAGCATCTAAACTTCGATCAGAAATAAATGTATTCCATCATCAAGGTTTTATTTCAGGGGGTTTGTTATGTGTAACATTGCCATAAATTAATGCAGAAGCGAGCCGCTTATTTAGTTATATAATAAGCATCATTCTTTAATACTTGATCGTCATTTGTATTGTAATTTATTTAAATGGCTTTCATTTAAACACTGCGAACAAAACGTTTTCAACAAGCTCACTACATGAAAGCTGATACATTCTTCTGAATTAGCTCAGTATTCATTTTGATACCCCAATGCCAGTTTGAAGGAATCCAGTGCACTGTATCCCCAGCGCATTCAGGGACACACTAAGGGATCCCAGAAACGTAGAGATACACAGAAGATTAGGAAAAGTAGCAGAAAACAGATTAAGTAAGGAACGGGTTACCTTTTTTTATATCGCCTGCGGTATTAATTAGAAAGTACAGCATACAGCTCTGCTGGAAATTGACTAATGACGGAAGAATAGATGGATTCTAAGATTGGCAGAAGTTTGATTGATGTTGCCCCCCCCCGGTGAGGTGGGCAGACTTTGAGAAAGGGGAAAAAATAGATTCTGAGAGAGGAGCCAGACTGTTAATGGGGTTATAGAGCAGGGGTCAGCACTGCAGTCTTGGCCCTCCAGGTGTTTTGCAAGTAGATCTCCCACGATGCTCCGTCACTCATTAGTTTTGTTCAGCCGTATGGGAATGTAGTTCCTTCTAAACCATCGGGAGGGCCAAGGTTGCTGACACCTGTCAGATAGCCATCCTTTTTAAAGGGTTCAGCCTAGTAGTTTCAAAATGTTTCACATACAGGGTTATTGAAAGAGCCCCGAATTGCTGGTGAAAGGTAACCGAACGCTGAAATTCAGCGTACGGTTACCTTTCCTGGCCATTCAGCTATTCAGAGAGCAGGCAGTTCGCCAAATGTTGGCGAATTGCCTGCACATACAGTGCCTGTTCATGTCTGTGAAATCCCCATAGAGAAGCAATGCTTCATCTATTCAGAGAACAAACAGCAGGGAAAAGTTGCCGAAATGCCCTGCCATTCGGTGGTTTCATTCGACAGGTTTATTCAGGCAAATCCTATAGACTTCAATGTTAAAAAAATTCCCATTTTTATTCAATATCTAATGAACCGTTGATTATAATATTCTGCAGTAAAAAGTCTCTTTATTTATAGATTTTTCAGGATCTTTTAGGGATTTTTCCGGATTTTTTTTTTAAATCGTTTTTTCTTTTTTCTGTAACAGCCCTTTTTAATAATCATTCAATGGATCATATGTGTAAATTTCAGATATTTTCGTTCTGTAGTTTCTTTGCAAACAGCGTTTCACTTTTCAAACATTCAAGCGAACTGTTTTTTTCTTCACTCCTTTTGTCTGCGATGTCGGGTTTTTCCGGCGACTGCTCTGCGCTCTCATCGGCTCCTGCTCGGGTTTCTCCGGCGTGTTCGCGGGGTTAATCCAGATGTTTTTGCCGGTTTCGGTGTGCATTCGCCTGGGTTTTGCGGTGAGTGTTCGGCAGGTTTGCGGCGTCTTTTCCCGGCACTACAATGTCCCTGTGGTGCTTGCTGAATACACTGCTGGGTCGCCAAAATGGGATCGCCAAAACGCACCGAATTGAAGAGAACGAAAAGTCACCGGAAGTGCGATGACTTTTCGCTTCTCTTTGAATAACCCTGTATGTGACAGCGCCGCTGGGCCACCGGCAACAGCTACAACCGCGCCCCTGTCTACCCAGCGCTACAGCCCGGGTTGTGGGGATACAGCTGGGCCGACGACCACTCAATCCACCGGCACAGGGGCAGTCTAGCTCACCTCCTCGGCATGGCTTCGGTCCCCGGGGTGGTCAGACGCTGGCTCCTCAGCCGGTTTCTGTGGGTATCTGCCAGAGTCCCAGGTTGCACGCTGGGCTCCACCAATATGGCGGCCAGGCCTGCGGCGCACATCGATAACGTCAACAGCTGCCCAGTAGCCGGGAGGAGCTACCTGAATAAAAGCCAGCCAGATCAGTAGCTCCTTCCTCCGGTATTGCAGCAGTTCCCCTCGCTCTTTGCTACCTTGTGTCTACTACTACTACTGGCTTACAGTGTGACCCATACCACGTGTGCCTCTTCAACCCCGACCTCGGCCTGTTCCTGGACCTCTTCTACCTACCAGGGCTTGTGAATTACCATACTCTTGCCTTGTTCCCTGGGTTCCAGCCGTTCACCTTCCCAGGATTCCTGACACTATGATTTTCCAAAGCACCTGTAGGCTCCGACATCACGTACTGTATACTCAATCTAGACCGATTCTGGAGCAATGCAAAGAAATTTTGTAAATTGCAAACAAAATTTGTTTGAAAATGATCTCTAGAACGTTCTCCTGATAGTTTCCGCTGTGATCTCTGATTTGCTGAAATATTTGAAAAGCTTGGAGTTCCATTATTTCTTCCCAGAAATGCAGACCGTGTTATCACGTAAACGTAGCACTGTTTTTAATTGGCCAGCAGAGGGAGCCCTCCTCCTGTCACTTAGGGCTTACCTACAGTGAGCATATTACTGAGGGACGCCTCTGTATATAGTCACTGTATGGGTGATGGAAAGTGATTTTCCATAAAACCACCGGGACCTGTCAGTGGTTTTATGTAAAATAAAAGAATGCTTTAACAAACCCAGTCAGGTATCATAAGTATTACAACAATTGAATCCATTTACATTTTTTCTTGATTATGACGAAAAACTTAATTCTAGAGGAGCCTTCAGGATACTGAAGAGTCTGCTCTGAGACCCCGATCTTCCTGGTTTGCAGCAGATGGTGCTAATATTTGCTTCTTATTCAGTATTGAGAAGGAGTAGGGGGACTGAGATCATTTTAGAGAGATACAGTTACAGTTGCAAGTACTTATACAGCGCCAACAGATTCTGTAGCGCTTTACAATGGGGAAGCAGGAACAGGTGACATAATAAATCATAAGGAACAGGTGGCCCAGCTCGTAGGATAATTGCCCTGCGAATGCAGCACTTTATACAAGTGCTCAGCCAGACATCCCGTGAGTTTACAATCTAAGGGACTAAGGCAAGTGAAACAAAAGGGAGCAGGGGGAGTGTAGAGATAATTACCAGATAGAATATTGCAGACACTGCATGATAATAGACCAAGAACTTGGTCATGATAAGGTTAAACCGAGAGAGAAGTCAAGCAGCTGGAAAAAGGAGCTTATATAATTAGGATAGGGGCTGAATGGAGGATGATGGGACGAGCGGGTGGGACAGCAGAGGGGAGGATGGAAGAGAAGTGTGGCTTTGAATCAAAAATATAGAGTTTAGAGTGATGGCCATTTATCGCAAAGAATTTACAACAGGTAGGAGCAGAACAGACAGAATCAGCACAGAATTAAATCAAAAATGGAGGGGAAAAATAAAATAAAATAGCAGCAGTATCTAGTTGGCAAGAATTGTGTTGATTGAAGAATACCTTTCTGGCTGATACAGAGTAGGGATGAGCTGTTCGGTTCGGAGTTCGATTCGAACATCGCCCGTTCGCATGTTCGCAAACTACGAACATTTCTGCGTGTTCGCCGCATGTTCGCCCACAATGGACCACAATGCACTTTTCCACTGGCCTGAAGCTTGTAATTTTTTTTTTTTTTTTTGTGAAAGGATTTTACCAGGAAGGATACATTGAGATTTCTCTCGTTTTCAAGTATGTCCTGGGTGGCGAGTATGTACCGTTAGGTGTCTTGCCAAGGACACTTACTGGAGAGGTTGCTCGCTGGGATCGAACCCATGACTCCACAGGCTCTCTCCATGCTACAGTCTTGCACCTGACCATAGGTCAGGTGCAAGACAGGTTCAAGACTATGCCAATCACGGCTCAGAGTCCTGATTGGGCAAATTTTGCCCAATCATGGGCTCACAGAGCTAAGTCCCGCAGCACACTATATAAGGCTTCACACAGCACTTCAGCACCTGTTTGAGAGGAGATTGTTGTTGTGTTAGTGTGTGTTCTCACTGCCAGTCTGCCACCAGCTACTGGGGAGGGGGGGGGTCTCATTTCTACAATATATCTGGGAATTGTTCTAATCTTTGTGTTCTCACTGCCACCAAGTATTTTGGGGGGGGGTCAGTAATTTCTACAAAATATCTGGGAATTGTGGTAATCTGTGTGTTCTCACTCCCAGCAACTATTTTGGGGGTCAGTAATTTCTACAAAATATCTGGGAATTGTGGTAATCTTTGTGTTCTCACTCCCAGCAACTATTTTGGGGGTCAGTAATTTCTACAAAATATCTGGGAATTGTGCTAATCTGTGTGTTCTCACTGCCACCAGCAGTTTTGGGGGTCAGTAATTTCTGCAAAATATCTGGGAATTGTGGTAATCTGTGTGTTCTCACTCCCAGCAACTATTTTGGGGGTCAGTAATTTCTACAAAATATCTGGGAATTGTGGTAATCTTTGTGTTCTCACTGCCACGCATCAGGGGTTCTCACTGATTTATAGGAGGTTTCTGGGAATTGTAATCTGTGTCTTGTCACTGGCTGCCAACTATCAGGGTGTCCCACTGAGTTATACCAGAGTTCTGGAAATCTTTAATCTTTATACCAGAGTTGAATCAGAGTTCTGCAGCATATCTCCAATTTTTATAACAGAGTTGAATCAGAGTTCTGTATATCTTTAATCTATATATCACTCACCATGTCAGAAAGACCAAAAAGGACAGGCAGACACTCCCAGACACAGATAAGAGGGAAAGCAGCCTCTGTGTCGGGAGGCTGTGCCTCTGGTCGTCGTGGTGCATCCTCTGCAGGGGCACGCTTGTCCTTTCTAACTGGTGCTGGCTGTCTTAAGCAGCAGCAACATACAGAGGACTTGGTGGATTGGCTAACCAGGCCATCCTCATCCTCCGAGTCCTCTGCCAGCCAGGCTTGTAGTGCTTTACAGTCCACCTCAGCTGCCAAAGCATCTAATTCAGCCTCCATGTCCACAGCTACTCCTGCCATAGCCTCACTATCACACACGGAGGAGTCAGCTGAATTGTTTGACTACAATGACAGTGACATGCTGCTTGAGGATGCACAGCAACTACAGTGCTCTGATTCAATCTCTGAGGTTAAGGGAGTATAATGAACCTAAAGGAAGGGGGTGCCAGTGACACACAAATAACTGGCACTCATGTTGCCCCAGCAGCTTCAGCATACTGCCAAGTTGGCTCCAGTGACGAGGAGATAGGGGGTGATGACAATGATGATGAGGTCACTGACTCCACCTGGGTGCCTAATCAAACAGAGGAGTCAAGTGAGGAGGAGGAGGCACAACAAACACGAGGCACAACGTCCTCTATGACCAACAGTAGCACTAGCCAGTCCAAGGCATCAGATGTCAGAGCTGCTCAGGTGCAGAGCGCTGTTGTCTCAAAGCACACATCCAGGAACTCTGCTGTTTGGGAGTTCTTTAAGAAATGTGCAGCAGACCCCACCGTTGATATTTGTAATCTATGTCAGATGAGGCTCAAGCGTGGGAAAGACACCGGATGCTTGGGTACCACGTGCTTGAGGCGACATGACCACCTGCTACGCATCCCGTTGGTGCAAAACTTTGCATAGGTCCTCCTCCTCACTTGTCTCTACCCCACTATATGTCCTGCCATGTCATTGACTTCAACCTCCACTGACAGAGATGATGCTACAGTAATGGATGTACCAGGTCCTTCCTCACAATGTGACAGCATCCCATCAGCTGAAGATTTACGCAGTCAGATTACGTTGCCCCAGCTGCTGCAGCGTAAGAAAAAATATAGTCCCAACCATCCCCAAGCACAGCGTCTAAATGCCAGCTTTTCAAAATTACTCGCATTACAGCTGCTGCCTTTCCAGCTGGTGGACTCTGCTTCCTTCCGTGAATTTGCTGAATGTGCTGTACCACAGTGGCAGGTTCCAAAACGCCATTACTTTTCACGGAAGGCCATTCCAGCACTATACCAGCACGTGGAAGACAATGTTATCGAGTCATTGGGAAAGGCAGTCAGCAGCAAGGTGCATGTGACTTTAGACACATGGTCCAGCAAGCATGGACAGGGCTGTTACATTTCCTTCACAGCACACTGGGTAACTCTGATTGCAGCTGGGAGGGATCCAAGATGGGGCTCTGTGCTGGAGCTTGTTCATCCACCACACCTCCAGAAAGCTGCTTGTATGAGGTCTGTCTGCTCCACCAACACCAACACCTCTACCTCTTCCGCCTCCTCCTTCTCTGGCGAAGTGGCAGTTAAACCCACGCGTGACAGGGACTATGCAATGGCTCAAGCAAAAAGATGCCTTACTGTGCTTGAACTAGTTTGTTTAGGGGACAGGAGCCACACCGGGCCAGAAATTCTGTCAGCTCTGCAGGGGCAGGTGCAGAGATGGTTAACACCACGCCAGCTTCAGCTGGGAATGGTTGTCTGTGATAATGGCAGCAACCTTCTCTCCGCCCTATGCCTGGGTAATGTACCATGCTTAGCACACGTCCTAAATCTGCTGGTACAGCGTTTACTAACCAGGTACTCAGGGCTGGCAGAGCTTCTCAGCCAGGCCAGAAAAGTCTGCAGCCACTTCAGATGGTCATTCCCAGCAAGTGTTCGCCTGGCAGAAATTCAAAGAGAATTCCACCTTCCCACAAACCGTCTGATCTGTGACATGCCCACCAGGTGGAACTCAACATTAGCAATGCTGCAGCGTCTGCACAAGCAGCAGAGGGCCATCAACGAGTACCTGTGTGAGTATGGCACAAGGACAGGTTCAGGTCAACTTGGTTCCCCCCCCCCGCAGTGGGTGATGATCAAGGATGCATGAACTGTACTGTTACCATTTGAGGAGGCAATGAGGATGGTAAGCAGGGACAATGCATGCATCAGTGACACAATTCCTTTAGTGTTCCTGCTGGAGCACAATCTGCAGGGAATTATAGATGTGGCTGTAGAAGAAGAGCAGCGGGAGGAAGAGGAGGCCTTCCCTAGCTCTCAAGGCCCCAGTCTTTCCGCAGACAGCATTCCAGCGGGTCCTCCTCAGATCAGACAGGTGGAGGATGAGGAGGAATATTTAAGTAGTGGGGGCATTGAAGGTGGGGATTCCTCAAGGGAGGGTTTTGTGTGCCCAGAAACACAAGGACTAGTACGTGGCTGGAAGGAGGAAGTGCATGATGGGGTCATCCTCCTCATTGAGGAGGAAGACTCGGAAGCTAATGCCACCTCCAACCTATGCTGCATGGGCTCCCTTATCCTGCATAGCCTGGTAAAGGACCCCAGGATTTGTGCTATCAAGGAGAGGGATCATTACTGGTTGGCAAGCCTTCTTGATCCACGATACAAGGGTAAAGTTTCAGAGCTCATCCTGCCCGCACAGAGGGAGCACAGGATGAAAAAACTTGAGGACACTCTAAAGCGACACTTGTGTAACACCTTTCCAGGCACTGGTAGGTTACCAAGTGATGACACAGGTGCTTCTGAGGCTGCGGATGATCAGAGGATTAGTGGTGAAGGCCGGGGCCGCTTGACTGATGCCTTTTTAAATTTTTTTAGTCCACAACGCCCAGGGACGTCAAATGTAGGCACCCATTGCCAGCGTCTTCACCATATGGTGCAGGACTACCTAGGGGCAAGGGCAGACCTGGATACCTTTCCAGCAGATGATCCACTGGTTTACTGGGTGTTGAGATTCGATCACTGGCCAGAACCTAGCCAATATGCCATGCAGCTACTAGGTTGCCCTTCATCCAGCGTGCTTTCTGAAAGGACGTTCAGTGCCGCTGGAGGTTTTGTCAAAGACAAACGAGTGCGTCTGTCCACCGACTCTGTAGATCGGCTGACATTTATAAAAATGAATCAGTCCTGGATCAGCAGCTATCAATCCCCTGATGCTGACGTAACGGAATAGATCGGGGATGTCTTCTGCATTCACAAAACCTCCAGCACTGAACTCTTCCACAATACCACAAAGGGGTTAGGGTGTGAAGGCACTTGCTGCCATGAAAGACACAATATTTGGCTGCACTGACGCCTGTGCCAGATTTACTGTATATCATTTAAATTTTTTGAACCGCAGGGTCCAACCCTGCACTCTTCCACAATACCACAAAAGGGTTACGGTGTGAAGGCACGTGCTTCCATGAAAGGCACATTATTTGGGTTCACTGCCACTGACGACTATATTACCAGATTTATATAATTTTAATATTTGACCGCAGGGTCCAACCCTGCACTCTTCCACAATACCACAGAGGGGTTACTGTTGCCGACACTAAAGGCCCAATTTTAAGCACCTATTGTTACTTTCATCCAAAGCCTGCATACGTTTCACCATAATTCAGCCAAAAAAATCACTAAACTTCTTCTGCGTGTCCTAAAATGTCTTTTCATACAGGCTGCCACCCCAAGCAGTTGTTTATGAATAGATTAACCCTTTCGCTGCTGAGGCTTTTCCCGCCCCTGTGCTGAGGTCATTTTTACTGGTTTTGCTCATCATGTTTAAACGTGTTTTGAAGGCTTATTTTAGTATATGACCCAGACATATTATATATCGTTCTTTCCGTCAGACTCGGCAGATTCAGAATATGTCATTATTATATGTATACGTCATGACCTGTCTGTATATTATAACAAAAAATGCAATAAAATATGATTTTTCAATAATTTACAATGTGTAAAGTGTTTTTTTTCACATTTTAACATGCGAGCAATTGCGGTTATATTTTGTATGGGGTGCACTTGTTAAAAAAATTAGAGATGGGGTCTCGTTACATTTTTTTTGGGGAAAATTACACGATTTTTAACAAACGCACCGCATACAAAAAATCGTTAGTACAGCATCATTGTTCACATTATAATTGAAATGGGAACAATACTGCTGCATTAACAAACCAAAAAAAACTTGTTTATTTTTTTTTTATAATTTTTTTTTTTTTATTTTAATTTTTTTTTTTTTTTTTACAAACTTTTTCACTTTCGTGTTTGGTATCGTTGGAACGGCCATGCTCTGGCCGATCCAACAATACCAAACTTTAACCCCTAGCTGCCACGGATCGGGTGATAGGGAGTTCCAATGAACTCCCTATCTCCACCATTGGTGGCAGCTAGGGGTTAACTCCAGGACTGGCGTCATCGTGCTATGCACGATGACGCCAGTCCTCAGGGGGAGTTCCCGGAGGCTTGGCCGACATCCAAGATGTCGGCCAGCTCCGGGAAAGGATCACGAACCGGCGCTTTTCAGCACCGATTCGTGATCCGGCTCCCCAGGGGTTAATGCCAGGTACCATTTGGAAGGGCAGGCTGTGCCCTTCCAAATGGTGCCTGGGTTAACCCCCGCAATGCTGCCGATCGGGAGGGAGAGAGGTCCGAAGGACCTCCCCCCCTCCCTTTCAGGCGCCTCCTCCGCACATGCGGGGGGGGTGCCTGAATTAGGTGTCATCGCGCCCCCGCGATGACACCTAATTAGCCCAGCGGCGGTTCCGGATGCTGGGCCGACATCGAACCCGGCCGAACGCTGACGCCAAAGGCTGGACGCGCTCAGTGCGTCCACCGCATGGAACGTGACATGCGGTTGGACGCGCTGAGCGCGTCCACCGCAGCGAAGTGGTTAAAAGGAAAACCGTTTACCGTTATTTGAAATGTCATTTTTTGTTTTTAAATGTTTCTATACATCCTAGAAATCCACCACTTCACGGGCAGATTATGGGGACCTCCTAGACACGATATTTGAAGGAATTTTTCGTTTTTATTTTTAACCCTTATTTCATGGAAAACTCACTGTCCCTTTAAAAATGTTTTTTTTTTTTTACTTTTTGTCCTTGTTTCCTGTCCCACAGGGCTTTACCCGGACCTCCATACACCTTTTATGGCAAATATCTTGCATATATGCCCTGCACTCTAAAAACCGAACTTTTGAGTCCCATTGACTTGCATTGAGTTCGGTTCGTGTTCGAGTTCGAACTCGAACTTTTGAAATTGTTAGAGTTCGAATGCGAACCGAACACGGGGGTGTTCGGCTCATCCCTACAGAGGGAGACATTGCGGTGAGTATGACTTTTGGATTCAGGGAGATGGAAGTGAAGTGTGGATCTATATATGATATGTGGACCAGCATAACCAGCATTACCTGCACTGTGGTCAACTAAAATAAGTAAAAAATAGTAATTATTTTTGATGCTGCTGGTAGTAGTTGGAATATAGTTATAATACAATTGAACACTACAAAAATGTCCCTTTAACCTCCCTGGCGGTCTGATTTTTTCCCAATTTCATGTCTAAAAGACGTCTATTTTTTTGGCCCCTTAGCGGTATTCCCGAGTGTGGCTCGGGCTTAAATTCCTATGCTGGAAGCAGTAACCCCGAGCAACACTCGATGTCCCCCGCTGTCTCCTCCGGCGATCGCGACCTCATACTTCCTGGTTCCCTCCTCGCGAGAAGGAATCCAGGAAGTAAAACGCCGCGATCGCCGGAGGAGACTGCGAGGATCAGCGACGGAGCGCACGGAGAGGTGATGTATACAGCCAGAGTGTGGCTCGGGGTTACCGCTTTCAGCAGGGAAATTTAACCCCGAGACACACTCGGGATAACCGTCAGGGGTGTTAACGGAGTGATAAAATGCGTTTCCAGCCCTTATATGAGACAGGTTTTCAGCGTATAGCCCATTCGTAATATCCAATATGAAATGTTGCCCAATGAAAAAACGATCATTTCTGTTCCGTCACATTCTTTAAACCCTTAAGGACCAATGACGTAACGTTTACGTCATTCACCCAGGATATACTTGAAGTTGAAAGCGAGAGAAATCTCAATGTATCCTTCCTGGTAAAATACTTTATAAATAAATAAATGCATTGACTTTAAAGACTCTTGGTCCATAAGGAGTTAATGCAGGGGGTCAGCAACTATGGCCCTCCAGATGCTTTTAAACAACATCTCCCACGATGCAAAGCCAGTCATTAGCTTGGCTGAGCCTCATGGGAAATGTAGTTCCAAAACATCTGGTGGCCAAGGTTGCTGACCCGGCTTTAATGTGTGCGTCTTTCTATACAGCTATATAAGACTGGGATATGCAGATTTTAATTCCTAAAAGCCTGAATACTTCCCTTAACCAAAACTTGAGGGAAAAATACATAAAATTTCTCCCCTTGGCTTTCCCAAAACCAGTAATTGGCCCATTCACGAGTATGAGCATCTAAGTGATTCGATTTTGTGCCAATCAATATATAGACCACAGCCTTTAAGTCGCGCAGGCCAACATACCTCAATTAGTTGTACAAACAATCCACAAAGCAAACAAGCAATCCAAGAAGCAAGCAAAACATTGTACAAATTGGCAGTGACATCCTAATGAGGCAAAGTAACGTTTCCTCAACCGTGCAGAGTACGCCGGGTGATAAGTGGGGAGCGAGGTGCTGCTCGGATGCGGGGGTTTTGATCTGGTAACTGGCTAGCATTCCCCTCTCCTCGTGGTCTATCAGAGAGGATTTAGTAATCCAGAATCTAGGGAAATAATAAAATGGTATAAGTTAAAATAATAAAAAAGAGGGTATATTCAGTTATTCATTAACAAAACATGGATCCCATTCCAGCTGCTATCACAACCCAACTGCAAACTTTAATTGCAGTTTAGAGGTTGCGACTGCTTCCTGTAAATTAAAAGGGACACTCTACTCATCCTGACCACTTTATTGTTTTAAAGTGGTCAGGATGTGAGGAAGCACCCCCTCTCCTGCTTCCCTGATCTGGAGTAAATGCTGGGTGAAGAGAAGCCACCCCACCCAGCAGCCGGGATTTTTTAATTTCCTGGCTCGTGGTCACTAGATCAGTCACCAGTGACATTGGCACACACCGAACATGCCAACGCCATCCCCTCTGAGAACAGCTATCAGTCTCAGAGATGGAGGACCAGATCTGTGCATGCGTGCGCAGCACTGCGCCTCTGTGCAGGCGATACGGAACTTGTGTACCTAAAGTGCGTAAGTCCTAAGTCCTGTAGCTGTGCACAATTTGCGGTTCCTTCACTATGCAGGTTGTGTAGGAGCAAAATTGCATAGAAAAGCTTCAGGGTTCTCCAGGATCGGTAGTCCCTGCCTGAGCCGAAGAGGAGGAGCAGAGCATGGCGAAGGAGAAAAGTGAGGAAAATCACCTGAAATAGAATATTTTTTTTATAATTCGGCAAAAAAAAGAACACTTTTTCTGTGTTTCTCTTTAAAAGGACATTCTACACAGAAATAGCTCCAATAAATCATTGACCGTTTCTCTTTGATTAATGTTTATTGTCAAGTTCATACTATTGGCATTGGGTGGAGGCCACCAGAATGTGAGTACCTGTACCAGCACCAAGCCTAAACTTGCCCATACCAAGAACAGATACTCAGTGGAAAAAGGTCTTCAGAAAAATGATAGTTGCAATAAAATGAATTTTTCATTATTTTATTTTTACTGTATTGTTGCTGCTAGAGATCTTAGTGTGACACGCCCTTGTGTTGATCCTTTCTCTGGTGATGTTTTGAAGATGTTACCAAGACAAGCAAGTCATTTTCTATTTGTCTCAAAGTCTTTCCTCACAGAAAACCGAATGTAGAGTCAGCTAGGCCTCACAGAACTATATATATATATATATATATATATATATAAGAACTAAGTCTGAGGAAACGTGTATAATCAATGTGTATAAGCTGTGAATCACACAACATGGAGTCCTGGGGCTACGAAAAATTACACAAATGCGCATGATATCATAATGTGCTAATTATAGATTGTCACGTCTTGGCCTTGCCCCCTGGTGGTGAAGGGCCTTCATGTTTGTTTTTCCCCTATGGTGTGTCTGGCTGTGCTGTTTAGGGCTGATCTGGGGTTCTGTTGTGATCTCCTGGTCTGGGGTCACATGGCCCAATCACACAGACCCACTCCCTATATATTCCCAGCAGCACAGAGCCTCATTGACTGTTTGTGGAGTTTGATGGTGGTTCTGTCTGGTTCGTGTTCCCTGAGTTGCTGCAAAGCATTCCTTTTCAAGTATTTTCTGGTTCTGACCTCGGCTGTATTCCTGACTATCCCTTCTACTCACTATTGGTACTGTATATTCTGATCTGTTGCCAACCTCTGCCTGATTGACGATTCTTGTATGTTTCATGTTTTATGTACCTTGTCTGTCTTAGTCCAGTATATATTCAGAGGCCGCTTATAAGGACCTCTTTAGTATAGTCTGTCTTGTTTACTGTCCTGCAACCTGCTCACTTCACGGATTGTCAGGTGTATCATTGTGTTTCTCTGACTGCCCTGCAGCCTGCTCAATTCACGGATTGGCAGGTGTATCATTGTGTTTCTGAGCGTGTCCTAAATTGTCTGTCAGTCTTGAAGCCTTCGGAGCTTAGAGGCAATTCTGTTCTGTTTTTTGGTGCTCCTTGGTTTTGGAGAAATCCGTCTGTCCTTGTGTCCAGTCAGTAACTCACCTGCCTTAAGGGCTTCATCTTATGTTCCAAGCCACCACGATGGCCCAAGCAGGGATTAACCATTACATAGATTTCCTCTAGAATAGGCATCATTTTTAATTTTTTTATTTTTTTATTCTCCTACCCTACCCACCCTCCTACCCCGATCTGGATATGTCAAGGGGTGACATTCCAGAAGCCTGAATTTTGAATTTTCTGGGGGCTGGTCACCAGTAGGGATGAGTTGAACATGCCCGAGTTCGGTTCGTATTCGAACCCGAACTTTCCAAATGTTTGAATCTGAACCTGAACTCAATACAAGTCAATGGGGCTGAAAATTCAGTTTTTAGAGTGCCCTCCAAGAGGGCATATATGCTAGATATTTGCCATAAAAGGTGTATGGGGGTCCGGGTAGTGCCCTGGGGGACAGGAAACCAGGACAAAAAGTTTTAAAAAAACGTTTTTAAAGGGACAGAGTTTTCCATGAAATAAGGGTTAAATATAAAAACGAAAAATTCCTTCTAATATCGTGCCTAGGAGGTCCCCGTAACCTGCCCGTGAAGTGGCGGATTTCTAGGATGTATAGAAACACTTAAAAACAAAATAATTACGTTTCAAATGACGGTAAATGCTTTTCCTTTAATCTATCCATAAACAACTGCTTGGGGCGGAGGTCTGTATGAAAAGAGGAGACATTTTCGGACACGCAGAAAAAGTTTAGTGATTTTTATTTTTTTGGCTAAATTATTGTGAAACTTATGCAGGCTTTGGATGAAAGTAACAATAGGTGCTTTAAGGCTGGGGTCAGACTAGCGCACTTTTAATGTGCGTTTAGGCGCACTTACAGGGTTATTCAGAGAGCGTGAAAAGCAGGAGAATGAAACGCTGCACGAAAGTCCGGCCGCGCAACGCAAGTGGAAAATGAACAAATTTTTTCGAGAACGCTGAACCGCTAGTACTGACGTACAGAGTGCGCTGCGTCTGCATAGCGGCGTGTGTGCGTGATTAGGAGACGTCAGATGCTGCTCATGTCCGGCCAACATAACGTCCAGACACCCAAAGTTTCCTGGTTTGGATCCGTAAAAAATCACGCACAAAAATGCGCAACGTATGACCGTTTAAGCGCTTTCCGTGAAAAAACACCTCAATGCTTTCGGATGCACTTTTTGACGTTCGCTGAGAAAAATGCGTTCGTTTGACCCTAGCCTAAAATTGGGCCTTTAGCGTCGGCAACAGTGCCGTCACAGTCTCACCCCTCTATCTATGAATCTGATACAGGTGTCAGTGGCAGTGCAGCCCAATATTGTGCCTTTGGTGCCAGGCCAGCAAGTACCATCATACAGTTACCCCTCTGTGGTATTTTGGAAGAGTGCAGAGGTGGACCATGCGGTCAGGGCCGGTGCTAGACTATTTTGCGCCCTATGCAAGACCAGCTACTTGCATCCCCCCCCCCCAAAAAAAACGACACAACATGAAACTGCTAAATTTCTTTTTACCTAAGAATAAAGTTTGAAAAGCACCAATAGTAAAGGTAAAATAAATATAAACTGTATTAAACCATTTTAAATTAACTCTATTAAACAAATTAAAATGAACTGTATTGAACAAATATAAATTATCGAAAAAAAATAAGTTGTCACGTAAGTTTCAATTTCAGACACATCAAAATTTCACTTTGCGTGCCTTATCCTTTGCAAATTTTCATCATGCGTGTATGTGTATATATATATACCTTGCCCAGGCCAGCTCACATCATGCGTATATATATTGCCTAGGCCAATCTCCTGGTGGAGATAAGGGGTTCATTTGAACCCCGATATCTCCAGGCATCTAGTGGGTCATGGAGGGTGTCAATCGAAAGGCCTGTGCATAGCCTTTCGAATGATACCCAACAGGACCAGGTATAAAGTAAAGAAAATAAAAAAGTTTTTTTTTTTTTTGGGGGGTTATTTTTATTAATGCAGCAATATTGTTCACATTGCAATTATAATGTGAACAATGATGCACTAATGATTTTTTTCTATGGGGTGCGTTTGCTATAAATCACGTAATTCCCCCCACAAAATGTAACAAGTCCCCATTTCTAATTTTTGTACAAGCACACCCCATAGAAAACATAACCGCAAACGCTCATGTGCTAAAATGTGAAAAAAAACAACACTTTACGCACTGCAGATGATTAAAAATTCTATTTTTATTGCATTTTTTTCATAATATACAGCCAGGACAGGACGTATACATATAAAAATTATATATTATGAATCTGCGGAGTCTGCCGGAAAGAACGATATCTAACATGTCGGTCATTTAACAAAATGTGGCTTCAAAATCGCGTTTAAACATGATGATAGACATCTTGGAGAGAGTTCAGAGAAGGGCTACTAAAATGGTGTACGGCTTGAAGGAGAAAAGTTACCAAGAAAGGCTTAATGATCTTAACATGTATAGCTTGGAAAAAAGACGAGACAGAGGAGATATGATAGAAACATTTAAATACGTAAAGGGAATCCACAAAGTAGAGGAAGGGAGTATATTTAAAAGGAAACAAAATAGCAAAACAAGAGGACATAGTGTTAGATTAGAGGGGCAAAGGTTTAACCCCTTAGTGACCGGGCGGTTTTACACAAATCCGTCCGTTCGTGACCGCAGCTGTTTTTATGTTTCTGCGCTCTTAGTGTTTACGTCAAATTTTCCTCTTACTCGTTTATGTAACCCACACATATTTTACACTGTTTTTCTCGTCACTAAATGGACTTTATAAAGATACCATTTTTTTCATCATTTCATATAATTTACTATAAAAAATATTGTGAAATATGACACAAAAATTGAAAAAACACCACTTTTTCGAACTTTGACCCCCAAAATTTCTTATGTATCAACAACCGTCAAAAAAATTTATTCCTTAGTAGTTTCTAAATTTAGTACTGAGTTTAGCAATACCCAATGTTTACATATTCCTCGCTTTTTTCCTTATTTTATGCAACAATAAGTGCAAGTAGCACTTTGCCATTTCCAAAGAGTTTATTTTCAAAACTAGTGATAGTGACATTGTAACACTGATATCTGTCACTAATTCCTGAATAACCCTCCACATATACATATTTTTTTAAAGTACACAAATCAAGGTATTAAACTTGGGGTAATTTTGACTCTTTCCATGCAAACCATTTTACCACAAATCTATGCCAAAGTTTGAGAAAAAAAAAAAATTTGGTGATTTTTTTTTTTTGAACGCAATTTAAGAATACATGTACTGTGAACTTTAAGGTTTACTGCCAAAAAGCACCCCAAAATATGTTCAGCAACATCTTCTGAGTAAATTGATACCACCCATGTATAGGTATGTCGGGTCATTTGGGGGCTAAAAGGCCTTATTTGGGGGGTGCGCATTTCAGTTTTCCAACTTGGAATTTTCACATTTCGTCATCATGCACCCATGTCCTATTTGGGACATTTTTGAAGCCGGCCAAAGTAATTTACCCCCATCAAACCATATATTTTTAGAAAGGGCACACCCTAGGGTGCTTCAAAGAGTTGTATTTTAACACTTTCCATGCACTAGCTCTTTGTCAATCTTTCAGGTAGTCACTTTTTGTGTTATTTTTTCACACACACATTGTACTTTAGGCATGAATTGTCAAATCCAGTTATGGGTTACTGCCAAAAAACACCCCAAAATATGTTCAGCAACATCTTCTGAGTAAATTGATACCACCCATGTATAGGTATGTCGGCTCATTTGGGGGCTAAAAGGCCTTATTTGGGGGGTGCGGATTTCAGTTTTCCAACTTGGAATTTTCACATTTCGTCATTGCACCCATGTCCTATTTGGGACATTTTTGAAGCCGGCCAAAGTAATTTACCCCCATCAAACCATATATTTTTAGAAAGGGCACACCCTAGGGTGCTTCAAAGAGTTGTATTTTAACACTTTCCATGCACTAGCTCTTTGTCAATCTTTCAGGTAGTCACTTTTTGTGTTATTTTTTCACACACATTGTACTTTAGGCATGAATTGTCAAATCCAGTTATGGGTTACTGCCAAAAAACACCCCAAAATATGTTCAGCAACATCTTCTGAGTAAATTGATACCACCCATGTATAGGTATGTCGGGTCATTTGGGGGCTAAAAGGCCTTATTTGGGGGGTGCGCATTTCAGTTTTCCAACTTGGAATTTTCACATTTCGTCATCATGCACCCATGTCCTATTTGGGACATTTTTGAAGCGGCCAAAGTAATTTACCCCCATCAAACCATATATTTTTAGAAAGGGCACACCCTAGGGTGCTTCAAAGAGTTGTATTTTAACACTTTCCATGCACTAGCTCTTTGTCAATCTTTCAGGTAGTCACTTTTTGTGTTATTTTTTCACACACATTGTACTTTAGGCATGAATTGTCAAATCCAGTTATGGGTTACTGCCAAAAAACACCCCAAAATATGTTCAGCAACATCTTCTGAGTAAATTGATACCACCCATGTATAGGTATGTCGGGTCATTTGGGGGCTAAAAGGCCTTATTTGGGGGGTGCGCATTTCAGTTTTCCAACTTGGAATTTTCACATTTCGTCATCATGCACCCATGTCCTATTTGGGACATTTTTGAAGCCGGCCAAAGTAATTTACCCCCATCAAACCATATATTTTTAGAAAGGGCACACCCTAGGGTGCTTCAAAGAGTTGTATTTTAACACTTTCCATGCACTAGCTCTTTGTCAAACTTTCAGGTAGTCACTTTTTGTGTTATTTTTTCACACACATTGTACTTTAGGCATGAATTGTCAAATCCAGTTATGGGTTACTGCCAAAAAACACCCCAAAATATGTTCAGCAACATCTTCTGAGTAAATTGATACCACCCATGTATAGGTATGTCGGGTCATTTGGGGGCTAAAAGGCCTTATTTGGGGGGTGCGCATTTCAGTTTTCCAACTTGGAATTTTCACATTTCGTCATCATGCACCCATGTCCTATTTGGGACATTTTTGAAGCCGGCCAAAGTAATTTACCCCCATCAAACCATATATTTTTAGAAAGGGCACACCCTAGGGTGCTTCAAAGAGTTGTATTTTAACAACTTTCCATGCACTAGCTCTTTGTCAATCTTTCAGGTAGTCACTTTTTGTGTTATTTTTTCACACACATTGTACTTTAGGCATGAATTGTCAAATCCAGTTATGGGTTACTGCCAAAAAACACCCCAAAATATGTTCAGCAACATCTTCTGAGTAAATTGATACCACCCATATATAGATTTGTTCTGTTGTTTTTGGGGTGCTACGCCAATCTTTGACATGTGCTTGTCAATTTTCTAATTTGACATACAGTATCTTCTTTGCTTATCTTCTTTTTAGGGGCCTTTTTACATACCCCAGTTTTATGAACGTGCATATATTGGTAAGCTAACACCCCAAAGTATTGTAAATGGAGTGTTTTTATGCTATGGATGCATCCGTTTGCTCCAAACAAATTAGATACTGTTTGGTGGTCATTTTTCATTTTCACACCCACATCAGTTTTGGACTGTGATTTAGGAGACACTGTTGTTTTTTACTGCATGAAAACTCTCCAGGTTGTTTTCTGCAAGGTCTCCTGAGTACACCCATGCCCCCCATGCCTAGGTTTGCCAGGATTTGGGGAAGGTTCAAATACAATTTTTATGACTTTGTCATTAGAGTTGAAATTGAGATTATTTCTTCAGCTAGGCCTATCTTTGGTTTTGGGTCTACCGCATACCCCAGTTTGAATTATTGCCAGAAAATTGTTTATATTTGTTATGTTGACACCCCAAGGTATTGCATATGGAGTGCTTTGATGCCATGGATGCAACGGTTTTAGCCCAAAACATTTGGCAACAAGGTGTGTGGCGGTAATTTTTCAATTTTCAGATTTTTACGCCCACAGTAGTTTTGGACTGTGATTTAGCAGACACTGTTGTTTGTTACTGCATGAAAACTCTCCAGGTTGTTTTCTGCAAGATCTCCTGAGTACACCCATGCCCCCCATGCCTAGGTTTGCCAGGATTTTGGGAAGGTTCAAATACAATTTTTATGACTTTGTCATTAGAGTTGAAATTGAGATTATTTCTTCAGCTAGGCCTATCTTTGGTTTTGGGTCTACCGCATACCCCAGTTTGAATTATTGCCAGAAAATTGTTTATATTTGTTATGTTGACACCCCAAGGTATTGCATATGGAGTGCTTTGATGCCATGGATGCAACGGTTTTAGCCAAAACATTTGGCAACAAGGTGTGTGGCGGTAATTTTTCAATTTCAGATTTTTACGCCCACAGTAGTTTTGGACTGTGATTTAGGCTAGGGTCAGACGAGCGTAGTGTTCACGTCCGTGATCGCGCCTAAAAGTACGTCCGTGATAGCATGACATAAAGTCCAATGGAGCCCGACACACGAAGTACGTCCGCACTGAACTGCGGACGCACAACGGCCGCGGCCCACGAACGCAAGGCAGGCAAGAACGTAGAACCGCTAGAACGGCCGCACAAAGTGCGCTGCGTCCGCAACGTCTGCATAGCTTTGTGTGTGAGTGATGGAACGTGGTCAGACGGACTGCATTTATACGTCCTGCATTTTTCACGGACAAAATGGTTTTGCAATTGAATTTATTGTCCCTCCTACATCTGTCAAAAAATAAATGTCAGTGAAAAAACGGACTGTGTGACCACTACTGCGTCTTCCGTACTGACGATGTCCGTACTGCACGGACGTACAGTCCGTAGAAATCACGCTCGTCTGACCCTAGCCTTAGCAGACACTGTTGTTTGTTACTGCATGAAAACTCTCCAGGTTGTTTTCTGCAAGATCTCCTGAGTACACCCATGCCCCCCATGCATAGGTGTGCAAAGATTTTGGCAAAATACAGCACCAATTGTAGAACATAAAAATGTACGAATAAAATGTAAAAGTCTGGTGCCTGTCAAACTGGGGATGCTCTCTAGGGGAGCACAGGCTGTTGTCACTGAAGTGCATGAAACGCAAAATGTTTTCATACCTTCTACGTGACATTGATTGGAGGTAAATGGGGGTAGAGCAGATGGGGCTACTGCTCCAGCAGGAGCGAATTGAGGGCTTCTTTATGATGCCCTCAGCATAGTAAGTGCCCAGAATTTCAGAAATTCTGGCACATCTAGCGGGGTCCATTGCTGCCTTGCCAAGTAGGAGTCTGGCTTCGCAGCACAATGCTGATGGGCATACAGATTTGATTGGGCCACGATGTGGCCAACAAATCATCCCCCATAAACACCTGCAAAAACTGTGTGGCGGTAAATCCTGCAACATCAATATTGATGCCAGGATTTGCCGTGAAAGGAGGGATATCTGGCCTCTGGCGATGAGGCACTACCCACTCCTCAGCTGGAGCTGTGCGTCTCCTGCTGGCAGGTGGTGACCCAGGATCTGCATCAGAAACATCACTAGATACATCAGCCAGCATAGATAATGTATCTAGCGACGCCTCTGAGCAGTTAGCGGGGTCGAAATGAGGGTCTGAGTCTGACGCAGATGCCTCAGATTCTGACGCCAGGATGGCATATGCCTCCTCGGCGCTGTACACCCTCTCAGACATTATATATAATAGATTATAAAATTTTATAATTATTATATATATATAAGCGGATTGTTGGTTCTTAGAAGAACCGTTGGGTTTCACAAGAAAATACAAATAAACACCTAAATCTCTCTAAATCCCTCTAAACCTGCCTCAATTCTTCTAAATCTCCCTAAAATCTCTCTAAATCTGCCTCAATTTTTCTAATCTCACTAAATCTCACTAAAATCTCTAACCTGTCAAATCTGATCTCTCTCTCTCGCTCACCAAAAAACACAAGTGAGGAGAGGGAGGGAGAATCACAGAGGTCAGAGCCAATATTTACAAAATATTGGCCTGACCTGACAAATTAGAAATTTTATTTTGATTTTTTCTAACTTCTGATTGGATGTTGCTAGCCTGCCTCTCTGATGAGGCAGGCTAGGAACATCCCACTCAGCCCCAAGATGACCCTGCCCTTAGAACCCTAACCCTACCCCTGACCCTGCCCTTAGAACCCTAACCCTACCCCTAACCCTACCCTACCCCTAACCCTAACCCTACCCCTAACCCTAACCCTACCCCTAACCCTAACCCTAACCCTAACCCTAACCCTAACCCTAACCCTAACCCTACCCCTAACCCTAACCCTACCCCTAACCCTAACCCTACCCCTAACCCTAACCCTACCCCTAACCCTAACCCTAACCCTAACCCTAACCCTAACCCTAACCCTACCCCTAACTGTCAGTTTATTTTATTTATTTTTCTTTTTTTACACTTTTTTTACACACTTTTTTTTTACTTTTTTTTACACTTTTTTTTAACTTTTTTTTTCTCTGCTGGGTGCCTTGATCCCTCGAGGCACCCAGCAGAGCACCTGATCACTGATGTGATCGTTTTTGTACTGAGTGCCACGATACCTCGTGGCACTCAGTACTTCCTGCCGCTACCGGAAGTGATCGCTCGGGGGGAGCGATCACGGACGGACCGGCGGCAGGTAAGTATATTACAAGGATGCCTCGATGTCGAGGCATCCTTGTAATATGCTCAGAGCAGCTGGAAGCGATCCGATCGCTTCCAGCGCTCTGTAGAAGTGCCGGGCACCTCTCCGGTGCAACCGGATGTAGATCGCTCCCGGGGAGCGATCACATGGTGCCCCGGCACTTCTAACGGCCATTGCACGGATGCCTGGACTCCCAGGCATCCTGCAATGGCGTTTGAGCTGCTGGAAGCGATCCGATCGCTTCCAGCAGCTCAAAAACGGCAGGACGTACCATGTACGTCAGCGGGTCTAAGAGAGACCCGCTGCAATGACGTACATGGTACGTCCTCGGTCCTTAAGGGGTTAAAAGTAACATCAGGAAGCATTATTTTACTGAGCGTGTGGTGGATACATGGAACAGTCTTCCAGTAGAAGTGGTAGAGGCCAAAACAGTAATTGAATTTAAGCAAGCATGGGATAGGCATAAGGCTATCCTAAACAAAAGATAAATCCAGGTTAAGTATCCATGTAATTGGGCGACTAGATGGGCCGAAAGGTTCTTATCTGCTGACATTTTTTCTATGTTTCTATGAGCGAAAGTGGTAAAAATGAGCTGAGCACACACATGGACAGTCGCCGACGGAGAAACACATATTATCCATCTATTTCTTCATATCAGCACCATGGATAGCAGCAGGCTTGTTAATCTGTATAGTTGTGTTTTGTTTTTAATAGTTTTCATTTTATTGCTTTGTATTTCTGTAACCACTCAATGTTCTTGAACCCAGGACATACTTGAAAACGAGAGAAATCTCAATGTATCCTTCCTGGTAAAATCCTTTGCAAATAAATTAATTAAATAAATAAATACTATCCATGGTACGAATACTGACAAAATGTATTGCATCAAAATTCATTGCGGAACAGAACACATACAGACGGACTGTGAAAAGATAATCCAGCTGTATGTGTTCTGCAAAGAAATAAACAGACCTAGTTATACATTTAAAGTAAGTTCGGAAGAACCCTAAATATTAACCCAAAAATTCCCGAAAAATACAAAAATAATCCTAACAAATTGTCGAGATTTATATTCAATAAGAAACTTGTACGAGATACAAATATCAATCGTTTATATTTCCTAGAAATTCTCCTAAATTCTTTTAATTGTCTGTGTTTTGCTTTGAAGAATACACTAATCGTATAAAAACGTATTTATTACGTATACAAAAGTTTCAAATCTCATATCATAAACAAAGATTTATAAACAACATATCCATCCATCAGCACATAGACACTAGCTTCTCAATATATGTATCTCCTGTTAGTAACTGCATATATGAATAATATCATTTACTTTATCAGTTAGTAATTGTACACAAATGGTTAATAAACATTTCTGCTTAACGAAAACAATTAACATGTATTTCCCAGCAAACCAATGTTTAACAAGCTAGATCTTGTAGAGATACTGTATATGTATCTCTCTATGCTACATGGATCAACAAAAGATGAGCTATTTCTAGAATAATAATAACTTATTTAGTGAATCCTCCCCTAATATCGAGGATTAAGCTTCTAATCTTCTGCTTTTTATATTGTAGTTATATAATTCCTTGCTTATTAATTTCAATCACAGTAACTTCCAAATTCAATATATATATATATATCCGTATATCATTTTGCAACAATTTCTTTAGGATAAAATCCTTATATCCGATTCTTCTTCATATCTATATCTGCAGATTTAGAAATATTTTGAAGATTCTGGATCTAACAGTAATCTGAGATATCTCAGTCTATCTGTTGCAAGAAATACTCCAGATATATAATTACATTAATTCCTTAATTTTGCTTTCTTATACATTACCTGTCCAATCTGGATTCAATGAGTTACAGCAGCAATATTCTTTGATAATTTTCACATATTCCAAAACAATCAATGTTAGATATTCAATGCATGTGAGTTAGAGGTGTGGTTCTAATTAAGTGATATGTAATATCTTGAATGCATTGTGTGTTGGAATGATCTGAATCTCTGAATCAATGCATGATCGTGTCCTGGGATGATCTCAAGTGCATTGTCCTGGGATGATCTGAATGCTTGGGGACGAACAGTACATCTCCAATTATAGTCAATTTGAAGTCACTTACAATCTACCCCTTTCATTTAAATATTTTTCTCTATATTAATATAAGATTTACTATGCCTCTAGAAGGCAGTGTTGCTCTCCAAATTAATTCCACAATTTAATTTTAATATATCTTATCTCAGGTCAAAGATCAATCTGTCTTAACAAAGACCCTATATTCAATCCTAGACTTTGGGTCTCTCCTGTTAAAATTAAATTAATATCTCCACTCCTCTCAAAGTTTTTACTAAGTAAATTCCTTTCTAGTTAAAATCAACAGAATTTCTATTCTTCAGTAATTATACCGTTTACCAGTTATACTCTACAAATATTTGGAACATCTATTTTCTACTGTAGATATAATAACATATGGATTATAAGAATATATTTCGTAAATATAATTATATGCTTGCAAAAAGATTTTAAATTTGTTTCTATACCCAAAAAGAAAATATCTTTTAATTTTTAAGGACTTGTTAAAACAAACCAATAAATTTAAATATGGCATATCAAATAAAGACATTTTATCATCTATAACATCATGTCTGGCCATAACTCTTCTGGTTCACCTAGCCATGAACTATTTAAAAAAAAAATAATCTGTCCATTTCTAAAACTAGGGAAAATTGAAAAAGAAAAACTTTACTGTAAAACAAGATGGCTACAGGCATCCATTTTAATTTTTCTATTATACCCGACAAAATAAATAAATGCAGACACTTCTTACTGGAAGTGAAAAAAATAAATGCTTTAAGATATATTTAATAAAAACGGGAATTTTGCACTGGAATAAGTGAAAAAAGTGACTGACGATACGAAATTACGAAATCCGCATCGGAACCGAAACCGACTCGAAAGGATATGAAAATACGTTGTCTGAAATGAACCGAAACAGAACCGAAATTGCAAATATAACGAAAATGACTTGCGATTTTACAAATTTCATGTCCATACGAAATAACGAAATTTTTTCATTTCGTATCGGGAAATATTTTGGATAGTGTGTATTTCGTTCCCGGTCCGGTTCAGAACATCAAACGAATCTGAAGCACCGAATCGGCCCGTTTCGTGAGAAAAACGAATCGGGACGAAACAAAACGCACATCCCTAGTATATATATATAACCCCTTGCTACGGAAATTCACTCTCAGGATGGCAGTAGATTATATGCGTATACTCAGCTGACGTGGTTGTGTTCTTAAATTCTGCTCAGTAGCAGCTGTCTGAGCAGAATTTAAGAACGCAACTACGCCAGCTGAGTACACATGATGAGGATATAATCTCCTGTTATCCTGTGAACGAATTTCCATAGCAGGGGGTTATATATATATATATATATATATACCCCCATATTTTACAGTATAACGCTATGTTGCCTTCATGTTTTTTTTTTATGTTTTATAGAGTGCACCTTTAATTTTTTTGATATGGTTTGCTGATATGGTTTGGAAAGGAGGGACCATCCGAAGGAGCACTATTAAAATACGTATACTTTTTGCTTTTTGTACACGTATTCCCACGTTTTTAAGGGTCCAGCAATTATACATTATTCTTGTATCATTGGAAAGGTCTGATCATGGCTAGGTTGGGTGAAAAAATAAGAAATTAAAAAGTGGGTTTTTAAAAAAAAAAAAAAAAATATAAAAAAATAATTGTCTGGGGGTTTACTAAAATAGCACTTGAAATCACATTTAAACATGATGAGCATAAAACGGTTAAAATTAGCTCAGCACACAGAGGTGAAATGGCCCAACAGTGAAGGGGTTAAAAAAAAACCAATGTAAAAATTGGGTATTTTTTAATCTCAGGACAAAATTTCAAACTATTTAGCCGGGGTCTAGATTTTGGGGATAAAAATTCAATAAAGTGTGTTCTTTTCCCCATTTTGTTCATCATATTTCATAATTTTTGTAAAGTAAATTATACGATATGATGGAAATAATGGCATCTTTTAGAAAGTCCATTTAATGGCAAGAAAAACAGTATATAATATGGGTGGGTTCCATAAATGATAAGAGGAAAATTAGACCTAAACACAAACAGCGAAGAAACGTATAAACAGCAGTGGGTACTAAAACCACCCAGTCACTATCAGGGTTATTCAATGAGAATCAAAGTCACCGCACATTCGGTGACTTTTCGTTCTCTTCAATTCGGTGCGATTTGGCGATCCCATTTCGGCGACCCTGCGGTGTATTCAGCAAGCACCACAGGGTCGTCACAGTGCAAAGAAAAGCCGCCGCAAACCCATCGAACATTCACCACAAAACCCAGGCGAATGCACACCGAAACCCGCAAAAACGTCTGGATTAATCCCGCCGAACACGCCAGAAAAACCTGAGCAGGAGCTGATCAGAGCGCAGAGCAGCCGTCGGAAAAACCCGACACCGCAGATGGAGTGGAAAAAAACCCAAAACCATATGCTTGAATGTTTGAAAAGTGAAACGCTGTTTGCAAAGAAACTACAGAACGAAAATGTCTGAAATTTACATATAAGATCCAATGAATGAAAATAAAAAGGGCTGTTACAGAAAAAAGAATAAAAACGATTTAGAAGAAAACAAAAAACTAAAAATTTCACAAAAAAATCCTGAAAAATGCCTCAAGATCCTGAAAAAAAATCTATAAATAAAGGAGACTTTTACTGCAGAATATTATAATCAGCGGTTTATTAGATATTGAATTAAAATGAGAATATTTTTAACATTGAAGCCTATGGGATTCGCCTGAATAAATCTGCCGCATGAAACCACCAAACAGCAGGGCAATTCGGCAACTTTTCACTGCTGGTTTCTGTTCTCTGAATAGATGAAGCATTGCTTCTCTATAGGGAATTCACTGCCCTCAAACAGGCACCAAACACGCACCATATGTGCAGGCAATTCGCCAGGATTTGGCGAACTGCCTGCTCTCTGAATAGCCAAATGGCCAGGAAAGGTAACCGTACGCTGAATTTCACTGTTCGGTTACCTTTCGGCCACAATTCGGATCTCTTTGAATAACCCTGTATGAGGTCAAAGGACGAATAAAGGAACTATGTTTTAACAGAGTTCTCTTTAAATTGTATGAGCTTTGTGATGATGTAATTTGTGCGATGTAGTGCTCTGGTATGTTGAGTTCAGTTGTCTTGAGAAGCGCCCACCTGTTATGTTTAGTAAAGGAAAAGTGCTGCCCTCCTGGTTGCTGTATCTCCAAGGACAGATACTCCACAGGAAAATGCCTTCAGGAAAAAAAAAAACACTTCCCAACTGGTATTCCTTTGGCATGACCCATGACAACGTTGACCATCTGTAACATGTAGGACGCTTGGTTAAGCGTCTTCAAGAGAAATGCTCATAATGAGGTTCCAAATTATACACTTTAGGTCATAATAATCTTTTGATCTATGCAAATTCTACCTTTTGTCGCAAACTATTTCAAAATCCTTACTTTAGCTCTTTAGATATTTAAATACAGCAAAGGTGTCTGAAATATAAACGCTGGATGGGGAAATGGGAGAAAATAGATTTCTAAGGCTGGGGTCAGACGAGCGCAGTGCGAACTTGCGTTTACCTGCACTTTATGACGGCCGTGGTAGCAGCAAATGACGTTCAACGCAGGCACACACACGAAGTACGGCCGCACGAAAGTTCGGGTGCGCAACGCAAGCAGCAAACGAACGCATTTTCGCATGAACGTCGAACTGCTAGTACTGCCGTACAGAGTGCGCTGCGTCCGCATAGCGGCGTGTGTGCATGATTAGGAGACGTCAGACGCTGCTCATGTCCGGCCAACATAACGTCCAGACACCCAAAGTTTCCTGGTTTGAATCCGTATGAAATCTCGGCCAAAATTGCGCATCGTATAACCGCTATCGCGTATTCCGTAAAAAAAAGTACGTCCATTCATTCGGACGCACTTTTTTACGGATGATGTGAAAAATGCATTTGTCTGACCCTAGCCTAAAGCGCGTTGCTCTGGACAGCAATCGCAAACACGATAATAATTACGGAAAAAAAGATTCTTGTGAGGTTTAGAAATAGGAATAGTTTGACAGAGTCAAGTTCACGTCTCCGGCTTACATGACATTGAAACGGGCGCAAAAACCTTTAAGGCACCAACTGCTGTGCAGGTACCATGCACTGCGCCAGCGATGCTATAGAACAGCTGGAACACCAGAGGTTGCCCATTCTTGCGCAGATGTAAACCTAGGTAATTCAGCATTTGATGCACATAATGTACGCATGGTGAATTAATTTAATCAAAAAAATTACGGGAGGTTTTGGAAAAACAGTGGTAAGTCTCATCGTAAAGTCCATACACCCATTGTTCCGTGTGTTGCTATGTGGCTACATCTACGTACCTTGGTCGACAATCTCACACATCCCCTAAAATCCGAACTTGACAGATAATTTGTCACCTAGCAACCCGTGCCCTTGTTAGACTTTTGCACCTATAATAAATTGTACTGAATACTTTAAAAATAAGAAATAATTGATTTCGAACTTATAGCACTGCCTGCAAATTAGCTTGCTCTTTGTTCCTTAACACATTTATCCGTACCACGAACAATATCCAGCATTATATTACTTAATGCTTTTAGTGCCAATTCCCTTGGCTCCAAAATGCCCTAAAATTTTCAACAAACATAACTCTTGCTGTTAAGGTTATTTCTACAAAAAAGTATAACCTTATTGTTAGTTGCAAAAAAAATGAAATCTATTATTTATGCCCCGCTATATGAACTATGTGCAGTATTCGTTTATCTTTTTTTCTGTGCACATACAATACCCCGTAGCTCAGGGCCAGAAATAAGTCTGAAAACTATACTATGTGGCATTTCAAATTTTTTCCCTAAAAAAAAAAAAAAAAAAAAAAGCTGAGGTATAACTACCGAGCCGATAACAGGGAGCTGGGAACAATTTTTCCCATTCTCCTGCTGCTCACGGTAAGAGGCAGCGGTGGATCGTGCCGACTTCTCCAATGTGGAATGAGAGATGAGAATGAGATCTTTTGTGGGATTTACAGGGTTATTCAAAGAGCTCCGAATTGCTTGGGAAAGGTAACCGAACGCTGAAAATCAGCGTTCGGTTACCTTTCTTGGCCATTCGGCTATCCAGAGAGTAGGCAATTCGCCAAATCCTAGCGAATTGCCTGAACATACGGTGCCTGTTCGGTGCCTGTTCGAGGGCAGTGAAATCCCCATGAAAAAGCACTGCTTCGGCTATTCAGAGAACACAAACCAGCAGTGAAAGGTTCCCCTAATGCCCTGCCATTCGGTGGTTTAATTCGGCAAATTTATTCAGGAGAATCCCATAGGCTTCAATGTTAACAATATTCCTGTTTTAATTCAATATCTAATAAACCGTTCATTATAAAATTCTGCAGTAAAGAGTCTCTTTATAGATTTTGTAGGATATTTTAAGCATTTTTCTGAATTTTTTTTTTTAAAAGTCCGATTTTTTTTTTTTAAAAGTCCGATTTTTTTTTTTTTTAATTTTTTTTTCTGTAACAGCCCTTTTTATTATCATTCCCTGGACCTCATATGTAAATTTCAGACATTTTCGCTCAGTAGTTTCTTTGCAAACAGCGTTTCACTTTCACACATTCATACAAACTGTTTTGCTAATTTATTCACTGCCTCTTCTGCTGTGTCGAAGGCTGCGATCGCTCCTGTTCGGGTTTTTCTGTGGTTTTCGCAGGTTAATCCATATGTTTTTGAGGGTTTTCGGCGTGCATTCGCTGTGTTTTGCGGTTAGTTTTCGTCAGGTTTGCGGCAGCTTTTCCCTGCAATTCAGGGACCCTGTGGTGCTGAATACACTGCAGGGTCACCGAAATGGGATCGGCAAAACAAACTGAATTGAAGAGAACGAAAAGTCACCGAACGTGCGGTGACTTTTCGAATCTCTTTGAATAACCCTGTTAGTTTAGTGTGTTTAGTAATTTTTGCAAAGCAGAATCACTCTACACCAGGTTTAAGAGTTTGTATTTCTTTAAGAAATACCGGCTTCAAGATAGAATGAGTTACTAGACATGTGCACAGCGAAAAAATTTGTATAGTTTCGGATCGATTCATTATGTTTTGTAATTTGATTCTGTGCGTTCGTTTTGTTATGGTGATTTGTTTTTTGGATCGATTTATTAATTCGTATTTTGTTTTGATTCGTTATTTCAGAAAGGTGAAATGGATAAATTAATTACTGTTTAAAAGATACGTAATCCGCTGTCCTTGGTGCTGAAATATGTTTCAGCATCAAGGACAGCAGCACCATGGGGCTCCAGAGCAAAAGATCCCCCTCTAGTTGGTGCTGAAATATGTTTCAGCACCAAGCACAGCAGCACCGCGGGGCTCCAGAGCAAAAATCAGGCCATTTCACTGACATTTCAGTGCTGTCCGGCATTCTCTGAATAGATTAACCATTACTTCTCTATGGGGAATTTCACTGCCGCCGAACAACACTGTATGTCGCTGTCCATGGCCTGTGGTGCTGAATACAACAGATTCAGCACCACAGCCAATGAACTGGGACAAGTGAGTCTAAGACTTGAAATGTTATAAAGAATTGATTTGTAAAGATGAAATCAATAAATTTTATACCACTTTGGTTTGTTTTCATTGCGTTTTGGACAAATCGATTCGTTATTTTGGAAGTGCTTTCAAAATACGAATCCTAATAATTTCATCCGACTTGCGATTCAAAACAAAACAAAATGCACATATCTACGAGTTACCTTGGAATAACTCATTCTTCTAATCCCAGGCACAAATTAGCACTGCGTATACACAGTATAAGAGATATTAATTTACTGTACAGATGCGTTATGCCGTAACCGCAAGCAGATTTTTTGTCAAGACTGGATTAATGACTGTATAATATCTCCAACAGTGGAATAGGGCCCTTAGTAGTTCCATGTTACTGGCTCAATTACCAGCTATATATTACCCACCAACTATATTTCTGGAGAACAAGTAGTTCTCTAGTGCCCTTCCACCCAAATAGTGAAACCTCATAGATCACGTACACATAATCTTCCAGTGTGCATGGCATCCTTTATTGAAGGCATTTTCAAACTTTGGGCCCCCATATCTTGAGGGAAAGAGGGAAACTATGGAAATTACAAAAAGAACACAATAAACTGATGGAATATTTGTAGCTTTAATAATAAATGATTAATAAGGCTGATGGCCTTATGGGTTAGGTTACTATTTGTTTTTGCTTTAGGGTTAGGGTTACTTTTAGCTTTAGTATTACCCATAGCTTTAAACCCTTTATATAACACTACAATTATGTTCAGTTTTTGCTTTATTTTTAAGCAACAGATTCTGCTCCTTCTTTTGAATGAGCATAGAAAGTAACTTACTCTAAAACAAGCAGAAAGAGTAACTTTAGCCCTAATTACAGACCCCCACATTAATACTAACCCTAAACCTAAAAGTCAATAGAGTCCGAAAACACTCAAATTCAATTGCTCTTGAAAATGTTCAGTTGCTTC
This sequence comes from Leptobrachium leishanense, assembly GCA_009667805.1. Taxonomy (NCBI): domain Eukaryota; kingdom Metazoa; phylum Chordata; class Amphibia; order Anura; family Megophryidae; genus Leptobrachium; species Leptobrachium leishanense. Next base: position 356,991,607 of record CM019065.1, on the reverse strand, counting down.
TTAAAAACGTCGTGAAGCATCTGAATTGGAGTGTCTTTTTCATTTAAGTTGACATTATCACCGCATCATTTTTATTTCGTCTACTTTACCATATGATTCCCAAACAAAGTCAGCACATCAGTTAGCAGGATTCCAGTGTCTTCCTTCTAGGTTGCTTCCATTCTTTATTTTCTCCCTATTGTTTTCTCGTTGCCCCAGTTGGATCCCCTTTCTGCATGCTGGACATGGGCTAATTCTAACCTCGATGAGAAAGTGCTTTATAGGTGGTGCCTTCTGTGAAAAAAACATGTCTGCAGGTTTCCCCTTAGCGTCCATGTTTTAGCTCCATATTATGGGGCAGGCGCCGATTCGGCAGCCAGCCCCATAATGCAGCCCTAAGCCTTCGGATACTCGAGTATCCCCTTCGGGAGTCCAAAGGACTCCATGGAGGCTTGTGCTGCCAGGTCAGATGACCTTCAGGATCTCACCTCTTGCGAGATCCTGCAGGTCTGTCGAGTGATCGCGGTAGTAGACTGGGAGCTTTTTTCCCCAGTCTCACTCTGCTCCTGGCGGCCAGAAGTGGTGGATCGGATTGCTGTTCTCGCCGCGGGATGAGAGGTGAGTATCTGATTTTTGGGGGGATTAAAAGCTGGTGTTGACTGATTCCGCAGAAGCAGAATCAGTTAGCACCAGCTTCTAGCTGTGGTTAACTTTTCAGTTAGCTGCAGCAGTGCTGTAATCATCGTTAGGTCATTGTAATCCTAACGCTAGATTAGTACTCTTTGCGCTCCCCATGTTAAGCATAGGGAGCGCAAAGTAAAGTAAACTTACTCTAGAAAGCGTAACCTCCGATACGCTAAGTTTTTTAACCCATTAGTGCCAAATTGTAATATGGGCGGCACGCGCTAGGGCCAGTTAACGCTCACATAGCTGAGAACTAACATCAGCGCTAGGATTGTAATATTGCCCGTCATGTGTCATGTACAACAATATCATCATCACCTCTACAGCTAGCCCAGTCAATAAACTATTCTTGTTGACCTTCACATTGGGTAGAAGACCAGTGTACCATAAATCTTGACCGCATAATTGAGCATTTAGTTCATGTTGGAGGCCAACATAGACATGCCAGGGTGTTTTGTTGCTTGATTCATCTAGCGGTTAATACCATTGTATTCTACATATTGTAAAATAGGTCTTGTTACCTTGAAATTTACTATTGCTTTTATTTTTTTTGTCAGCAGTAGTTATGTAAACGGAGTGCAATTGTTCTGTGCAAGGGCATCTGTAATAAAATAATGACATTGACTCGATGCAGCAAATCGAACGTTCTTTGTGAAATAGGACAATCTTTGGCAAATTATTATTTTTTTCTTCCCCGCCGATCTGACTGTTCTCCGTCCAGTTTTCTTCTATTTATTCTCGGTAGCACAGCTGAGTGCGAAAATGGTCTACAAAGGCAGATGTTGGAAGCAAAATGCAAAAGATGCTCTGAGCCGTATGTGCTAAATCGCAGCGCTGTGTAATATGTATCCTGAATATTTCTGTGCTATCCTCCAGTCTCTCTGGCTCACAAAAACAAAATAAAGAAGTCTCAGCCTCGGACAAACTGTACGTTAGCCTGTATCCCGGTGACATGTTAAAATAATAGTTTTAGGTCACGTCCTGACAGTTGCTGTAAGAGTATAACAGTAGCATTTTGGCCTGAGAACATTTAATCTCTAGTCTAAATACATTTATTTGTGCGTTCTGAATAACAGTGTTTTTTTTTTTTTTTCGTGCATTCAATGTACACGCCTGAGTTTACTTCTGGCTCTTGCGCCGCGTCTGTATGAAAAATGTCCGTGATATCAATAATTATTCCATGCTTCCATAGCAGCAGGTAATAAATCAGGGCTTTGAACTGAACCAATCAAATCGATCCCTACTGATGTGCACAGACATTCTATTAATTAACAATAATAGGTGCTTCTGCCTTCAGTCAGTGCGACAGTCAAACCTCTGCCACAGCTGATTAACGGAAAGTAGGCAGAGCAGTATTAATGAATCATCTTTAGAATTCAGCAGTCACACAACTGAAATTACACATTAGGAAACATTAAAAGATGTTGAAAAATAATAAGCACTTTGATTACCCTACATTGTTTTTCCTTATGGATGTTTTGATTTTAAAAACCCCTCTCATGTTTCTCTATGTATTTGTTATATGTGCTAGGTTTACCTGATGCTACTTTTAGATTGTAATTTCATTATAAATAATAACGAATATATACTGAATAATAATAATGAATACGTTGAATATTATGCCACCTTTCTAATGCGGAATGTTGTGCTGAAAGGACAGATATACACAAAGAAAAATAGATATATCATGCAATGTTTTTATAGATTTGGAAAAAGCTATATATTAGATATATATAAAAAAATACAGTTTGGCCACAAAAAAAATCCCCTCCTACCATGCAAGCCTATTATGATCTGCGGTTGCTTCAGTTGGTCAGGTCTAGGTTCAGTAATGTTATGTGCCCAAAAAAATGAGGTCACATGGGCCCCTGAATATACTGAATGAGCAGGTTTATCCATCAATGATTTTTTTTTCTTCCCTGATGGCACAGCGGACATATTCCAAGATGGCAATGCCAGGATTCATCGGGCTCAAATTGTGCAAGAGTGGTTCGGGGAACATGAGCCATCATTTTCACACATGGATTGGCCACCACACAGTCCAGACCTTAACCTCAATGAGAATCGTTGAAATTTCGGTGCTCTTTGAATAACCCCTACAGTGTGCCCGGAGAGGCTTCCGTTACAGTTACAAGTATTTATAAAGCGCCAATAAATTCCTCAGCGCTGTACAATGGGAGAGACAGAATAACAAATATACATACATGTACACACACAGAACAGAAGGAGGGAGGACCCTGCTTGGGAGCTTAAAATCTAAGAGGAGAGGGGTGACACACTAGGTGAGGGTGAATAGGGTAAGTGAAGTGGCGGGTTGCAGGAGGGCTGAATGGGAAGAGGAGCAGGAGATGACAATGGGGGATCATGGTGTGAGACTATAGGCTTCTCTAAAGTAATGTGTTTTCAGAGACTTCTTGAAGGACTGGAGAGACGGGGAGAGTCTAATGCTACGGGGAGGGAGTTCCATAGAAAGGGGGCAACTCAGGAGAAGTCCTGAAGGCGAGAGTTAGGAGTGTGGGTACGGGGAACTGATAGCATCAGCATCAGCAACAGATAGCTGGCAGAGCGGAGTGCAGCTTCTCCTGTTGCTGTTTGGTTTTGTGAAATGCCAGCTTTTGCCGGCGATGCCATACTGGCAAACACCGGCGCCTTGTAAATAACCCCTACGTGTGACTAACAGCCCTGACTGACGTGAAGCCGAGACCCTTAGAGCGTTTCCTGGGAGGTAATGATGGTTTTCTGTCCTCCTGCCATGTTCAAAGTGATTCACCGCCTGTAACAAGCTTGTTAGTAAAGGAAATACAACACACAAAGCGGTAAGAAAAAGTGGTTTTTTTTTGTCATAGAAAAAGTCCTTTATGGTATCTAATCCCTTCTATCCACAGGCTTAGATTCCCTGTATAAAGACTATCAGGAGCGATGGGGGTTGAAGACACAAACACATATTGTGTTGCTCCTGTTGTAAAATTATTTTAACAGCGATAATATCAGCAAAAAGGTTTATTTCTTTCAATCGTCTGCATTTCATCTCCATCCACTCTATCCTTTGGACTGCATTAACTGTAAAGTCTGTCCCATTAGGTGGCTGGATGATTAGATACCCTGAAAGGGCAGCAATTAATGGACACGTTGCTCCTTTTTATGGAGAATACCTGGTTATTTGTGCTAATGGAAAGGAAAGCTTAGTCTAATTTATACAGCAAGAGCAAAAGCGCAGGGCAGGTTATTCCTCAGACATATTCAACAGGAAATAAAACAGAAATTATGCGGCACAAAATCCATTTAAAGCTATTTTTAAATACATTGAGAACCATGGTGAAAACAAGCCATGAAATGCAAAAAAAATTCCTTCATTTACAAGCTTTTTCTGAGTTTTTCTCATCAATACCCCGAGCAATCGTGGCGATTTTCTTATGCGTTTTTTGTCCTAATTTCACAAATTATTTTAAGTGCTGCCATATAGATTGGGTGGTATTTTTTAACAGATAAAGCTTTCTTGCTAGACTTCGAATATTCGTTGAGTATATCGAGGATTCTGTGTCGTTTCAGTAACCGTAGGACAAATTATGCCAGGGATGGATTATGGTTTTAAAAGGGAACAACCACAAAATGTGCAATGTTTTGGCTGCAACTTAAGCAGCAATCAGTGAATCCAATCAGAAAAGTGTACGAGTACAGTCCTCAATTTCTGCAACATTTTCATGTGATGGTTATTGCCAGTCTGTTTCAGTAGCTCGTTGTTTTGTTGTTTTTTTGTTTCATGCACACACACTCATTTGGTTGTAGTTTTTCAGTAATTATTGTAAAACCGATTCAGACTAATCAAAGGCAAAAAAAGAACAAAACTGTGTCTGGTCGTCTGCATCATCTGAGGAGCTCAATGTCCAGAGTTATAGATTGATTTTTTTTGGGGGGGGGGGATTCTAGAGATGCACCAAATTCTCTAATTCTAGAGTTGGCTTGTTCATATCTGTCTGTCTCTATATCTGTATCGAATTATCTATAGCGTTATTTAGCTATCATTTAAGTATCTGTCTGCATCTCTTTCTATCTATACGAGCATCCATCTATCATCAAAATATCTATCTGTATGTATCTCTGTCTATCCATCCATCTATTTATCTATCTACTATTCTGATTTACAAAACCTAAGTCTGGGCCCTATTACAATCTTCGCGCATACGTTTGCACCCACGCAAAAACGCATTAACGCGAGGGGCAAAACCCTTTGCGCTGAACGTCGTATTATAATGTCAGCGCAACAAACGCGCGTATATGTCTACCGCGGATGAACCTGCGCGAACGCTGCGTGAGTTTACTGTACTTCGCGCGTCCTATAATTAACATTGTGAGTGCAAATGCGTTTGTGCTCTGGTACGTGGATGGTATTACAATCAATGCGCAGTTTGTAACGCACAGCCTTTGCGCGCATAATTTTAGCAACTCCTAAAAGCTGGTGTTAATGGCAAATTCTATCAACCTGGCCGAAACCAAATACACCAGGCCAAAAAAAAAATACGCAGCAAAGTATAGTTACACATTCTACACTGATTTCTGCTCGCAATGTTACTGCGGTCGCGTTTTTCTGCGTCCGTTTTATGCATGTTATTTCTCGCCGGACGTAAAAATGTGCGAGGATTGTAATTCCAGCGTTGATTTACGCGCGTTAACGTTTAATGCTGGGTCGCACAAATTCACGCGTTGCGCGTGAATTTTTGCGTGAAGAATGTAATAGGGCCCTTTGGATTTTATCTGTCTATCTATATCAGGGATGCACTGATATTTCGGCCACCGATAGATTCTGCCGATAATGCGGTTATCGGTTTCGTCCCGAAAGCAAAACACCAGCTGAAAAAGTCAGCCGAAAATTGATGATCCCAGCTGACATTGAGCGAGCACTCTTTCAATGCTGCTTAGCTGGAGATAATTGTAATTGGAAAGAGGCAGGAGCTGCTACACATATTTATTTTTGCACACAAAGGGTTAACTGCTTGGTCCACAGTGTCAGTGCATGCAGTAACCTCTGGCCTCTCAGTGACAAGGAACAAGTGATTTACCACTGACCTCCTGCCAGTGTCTGCTCCGATGACAAGAAGGGGGGTTAATGTGGGAGCTTACATCCATGCCTCCAAAAAGTTAATGGAACGTTTTTCTGCTTTTTAAAAAAAATAATAGATTAAGAGAAACAGACAGATGTTTAGGCTCCATCTGAGCCATCATAGATATATATCTACTCATTTAAATTGTGTTGGAGGACAAAAAAATTAGATTAAAAGCCTCCACACAACAAATAATAAACGTTATAGTTGCAGAGTTCTCTGAATTGTTGGGATGTGTAAGGCTAGGGTCAGACGAACGCAGTGCGAACGCGCGTGCAGCCGCACTTTATCACGGCCGTAGTAGCAGCAAATTACGGGCAATATACGAAGTACGGCCGCATGAAAGTGTGGCCCTGCAACACAAGCGGCAAACAAACACAATTTTTCGAGAACGTGATACCGCTAGTACTGACGTACACAGTGCGCTGCGTCCGCTAGCGGCGTGTGTGCGTGATTAGGAGACGTCAGATGCCACTAATGTCCGGCCAACATAACATAACGTCCAGACGCAAAAAGGGTTTTATTGATGATCCGTACAAAATCACGGACGAAAATGCGCATATCGCGTACATATAAAAAAATACGTCCATTCGTTCGAACGCACTTTTTCACGGACGACGTGAAAAATGCGTTTGTCTGATCCTAGCCTAAATGTCTTCTGCAACTATAAAATGTGTGTGTGTGTCTAAAAATTTTACACATAAGCTCCCTGTGTTATCTCATTCATAGAAGCATAGAAACATAGAAAAATGTCGGCAGATAAAAACCTTTCGGCCCATCTAGTCTGCCCAATTACATGGATACTTTACCTGGATTTATCTTTTGTTTAGGATAGCCTTATGCCTATCCCATGCCTGCTTAAATTCAATTACTGTTTTGGCCTCTACCACTTCAACTGGAAGACTGTTCCATGTATCCACCACCCTCTCAGTAAAATAATGCTTCCTGATGTTACTTTTAAACCTTTGCCCCTCTAATCTAAGACTATGTCCTCTTGTTTTGCTACTTTGTTTCCTTTTAAATATACTCCCTTCCTCTACCGTGTGGATTCCCTTTATGTATATAAATGTTTCTATCATATCACCTCTGTCTCGTCTTTTTTCCAGGCTGTACATGTTAAGATCATTAAGCCTTTCCTGGTAACTTTTCTCCTTCAAGCCGTACACCATTTTAGTAGCCCTTCTCTGAACTCTAAGATGTCTATATCCTTCTGGAGATATGGTCTCCAGTACTGCACACAGTACTCCAAGTGAGGTCTCACCAGTGCTCTGTACAGTGGCATGAGCACTTCCCTTTTCCTACTGCTAATACCTCTCCCTACACCACCAAGCATTCTGCCAGCATTTCCTGCTGCTCTATTACATTGACTACTTACCCTTAGATCCTCTGAAATAATAACCCCTAAATCCCTTTCCTCAGATGTTGAGGTTAGGACTGTATCAAATATTCTATATTCAGCCCTTGGGTTTTTACGTCCCAGGTGCATTATCTTGCACTTATCCGCATTAAAGCTCAATTGCCACAGCTCCCACCATTTTTTTAGTTTACCTAAATCATTTGTCATTTGGCTGATCCCTCCAGGAACGTCAACCCTGTTGCAAATCTTTGTGTCGTCAGCAAAAATACATACTTTTCCATTAATACCTTCTGCAATATCACTAATAAAAATATTAAAGAGAATGGGTCCAAGTACTGACCCCTGAGGTACCCCACTGGTAACAAGGCCTTGCGCCGAATAAACTCCATTTACCACAACCCTCTGTTGCCTGTCACTCAGCCACTGCCTAATTTTTGCTGCATTTTTTCAGATGCGTTCGGTGGGTCGATTCGCCGCACTTTAGAGGTAAACCCAGGATCTGCGAATTTAACTCGCCCGAAGCGTTAAAATGTTGGTGACATTTCGGTGCTCTCTGAATAACCCTGATAGAAGTAAAATATTTTCTTAAATAAACATACAGGCGAAAAACAAATCACATGTAAGATATCAGCAACATAGTGGTGGTAGTGGCCCTTTAACCCTTCAACAGTTCACTGCTTGGCGAGTTTTTCATAAATATAATAAGTTATCCAAGACTCCCAGAAAAATAAGTACCTAAATTGAGGGCTATGAGGTGTGTGCGTGTGCATGTGTGTGTGTGTGTTTTCGCGCAGTGTGCCAACTCATTGCATATCATGTTTAACTGGGTGTGCAATGGTGCCCATTTACCATAAAAACCTCTGCACAATCATTAACCTGGCGAGGTTTCATTTCGCTATTAAAGATGAACTATTAACCACTGATTAATTATTTCTGGGCCTGTATGATGTCATCGAACGAATGTCTGAGAGCAGGTGTGTGACCACACGTTCAGGACAGGAGGATTAAGAATGAACCAGTATCCAGCACAGGGATCACAGGGGAAAGTGGGGTTTATTTACTAAAATAAATGTTTAGGAAGAACTGGCAAAGGGAAAGCAAAGCTTAGAGCATCACACAGAGAAACAGGAGAGGTTTACCCATGCTCTGTTTTTATAAGGCGCTCTTTTCAGCCAGGGTAGGTTAGAGAAGTTTTATTTGATAACGTTTGCATACATTGTTGTTCTCCAGAGATACAATGCGTTCTTAATATATACAATCATATACAATGTTTTGACTTCAGGGAGCCAAATGTTTCCCATAAATAGAATGGTTCGGGCAGTGTAACCCTCTATCACGAGAACTAAGGCTAGTGTCAGACGAACGCAGTCATCACGTCCGTGTCGCCGCACAGTTTATCGTCCGTCGTAGCATTGTTTTGTGAAAATATATATATATATATATATATATGTTACGGGTAAAGCCCGAAGTGTGGTTAATCCTAGGATTACCCGAGTAATCCTGACATTACTCAAAACCGCTGGGTAAAGCTGGAAAAAAGAAAAATGAAAATTCCGGACTTTACCCGGGTGATTTTAGGACTAACAAACTGCCGTTGGGTAACAGTCTGGAAGAGCTGAAAAATTCGCACTTTACCCGGATAATGTGCAAGTCTGAAGCTTCACCCGGGTAATCTGAGGACTATCCACAGCTTCACCCGGGTAATCTGCAGAGCATCCAACCCCGCTTGGGTAACAGTGAATTTTGATATTATCTATAGATATTATCAATGAAAATGTCAAAAGACAAACATTAAAACGTATTGCAGATATAATGAATATACAGAGTGACAGGATATGTTTCTTATATGAATGTGAAAGAGTTACATGATCTTTATTATCAGGGTTATTCAAAGAGAATCGAAAAGTCACCGCATGTTCGGTGACTTTTCGTTCTCTTCAATTTGGGCCGATTCGGCAATTCCATTTCGCTGACCCTGAGATGTATTCAGCAAGCACCACAGGGCCGTTGAAGCACAGGGAAAAGCTGCCACAAACCCGACGAAATGTCACCGCAATAACCCGGCGAATGCACGCCGAAACCTGCAAAAACATCTGGATTAACCCCACCGAAGACGCCTAAAAAACCCGAGCAGGAGCCAATCACACGCATCGCAGCCGCCGGAAAAAGCCGACACAGCAGACAAAGGAGGTGAATAAATTAGCAAAACAGTTTGCTTGAATGTTTGAAAATTGAAACGCTGTTTGCAAAGAAACTACTGAGCGAAAATGTCTGAAATTTACATATGATCCAATGGATAATAAAAAAGGCTGTTACAGAAAAAAGTAAACTTAAAAAAACAACAAAAATAACGGACTTTTTAAAAAAAAAATTAAATCCAGAAAATTCTTAAAATATCCAAAAAAAATCTATAAATAAAGAGACTCTTTACTGCAGAATTTTATAACGAATGGTTTATTAGATATTGAATTAAAACGGGAATATTTTTAACATTGAAGCCTATAGGATTCTCCTGAATAAACCTGTCGAATGAAACCACCGAATGGCAGGGCAATTCGGCAACTTTTCACTGCTGGTTTGTGTTCTCTGAATAGCCGAAGCAGTGCTTTTTTATGGGGATTTCACTGCCCTCGAAAAGGCACCGAATTTGCAGGCAATTCGCCTGGATTTGGAGTATTGCCTGCTCTCTGGATAGCCGAATGGCCAAGAAAGATAACCGAACGCTGAAAATCAGCGTTCGGTTACCTTTCTCCAGCAATTCTTTGAATAACCCTGCTAGTGTCATGTGTGCTTATATAGCATTTATAAAACATAATAACCATCAGGTTACTCTTTATATAATACTAGCTTCTGCCCGCGGCTTCGCTCGCGTGGATTTTAGGTTTTGTTAAAATTGTTTTTTAAAAGAAACTTGAGTTTTTTTGGTAGAACCCCCCCCCCCTTCCCCCCACTTGAGACTTTTGGAAAATTGTAAAACATGTTTTTTTTATTTTTCAAGAAGAATGTAAGTGCCAAATTTCACACCTGTAACATCTTTGGTTTTTGAAATATAGGTATATTGATAAAAGTATTCACATCCCTTTCCCCCACCCCCCTTAACTGGATTTTCAGAAAATGGTAAAACATGTTGTTTCTTTTTTGCACGAAGATTGTAAATATCGAATTTCACCCCTGTAACATCATTGGTTTTTGAAATATAGGTATAGTGATAAAGGTATTCATCCCCCTTTTTGCCCCCACTGGATTTTTGGAAAATGGTAAAATACGTATAGTTTTATTTTCAAGATGAAGCTAAATACCAATTTTCACATCTGTAACTTCTGTTTTTGAGATGTAGGTATCCTGTTTAAAAGTATTCACCCCCCTTTTTTTTACCCCCCACTTGGATTTTTGGAAAATGGTTAAACACGTGTTTCTTTATTTTCAAAAGATTGTAATTGCCAAACTTCACACCTGTAACATCTTGGTTTTTGAACTATAGATATACTGATAAAAGTATTGAGACCCCTTTCCCTCGACCCCCCCTTCCTTATTTGGATTTGTGGAAAATGGCAAAACAAATGTTTGGTTTTTTTCACGAAGATTGTAAATACCAAGTTTCACACCTTTAACATCTTTGGTTTTTGAAACATAGGTCTACTGATAAAAGTATTCAGCCCCCCTTTTTGCCCCCTTCGACTGAATTTTTGGAAAATGGTAAAATAGGTGTTTTTGTGTTTCTCAAGACGAATCTAAATACCAATTTTCACGTTTGTAACATCTTCTCTTTTTGAGATATATGTATCCTGTTTAAAAGTATTCAGCCCCCTTTTTTTCACCCCCTCCACTTGGGATTTTTGGAAACTGGTAAAACACCTGTTTTTATTTTTCAAGAAGATTGTAAATACCAAATTTCACGTCTGTAACAGCTTTGGTTTTTGAAATATAGGTATAATGATAAAAATATTCAGACCCCTTTCCCCGACCCCCCCACCAATTGGATTTGCGGAAAATGGCAAAAAACATGTTTGGTATTTACAATTTCGTGAAAAAAACCAAACTTCACACCCGTAACATCTTTGGTTTTTGAAATATAGGTATACTGATAAAAGTATTCAACCCCCTCTTTTTGCCCCCCAAGGAATTTTCAGAACATGGTAAAATACGTGTTGTTTTATTTTTCAAGACAAATCTGAATACCAATTTTCAGGACTGTAACATTGTCTGTTTTGGAGATACAGGTATCCTGTTTAAAATATTTAAAATATTCAACCCCCTTTTTTTCGTCCCCCCACTTGGAATTTTGAAAAACGGTAAAATACATGTTTTTTTATTTTTCAAGACGAATCTAAATACCGATTTTCCCATCTGTAGCATCTTCTGGTTTTTGAGCTATAGGTATCCTGTTTAAATATTCAACCCCCTTTTTCACCCCCTTATGGGTGGATTTTCCAAAAATCCTTCCTTAGTGGGCGCCTACATCATAAAAACAGGGCACCTTCAAAATTTCTCATTCCTAGGTTAAACAGTTTCAGCTGGGCGTTGATGAGTCAGTCAGGACTTTCGCGTTTATATATATAGATGTATTTAACCCCCCATTTTGACCCCCCCATGGAATTTTCCGAAAATGATATAATATGTGTTTTTTTTATTTTTCAAGACGAATCTAAATACAGATTTTCACGTCTGTAACATCTTCTGATTTTGAGCTATAGGTATCCTGTTTAAAATATTCAACCCCTTTTTCACCCCCCTAGGGGCGGAGTTTCCAAAACTCCTTGCTTAGTGGGTGCCCACATCATAAAAACAGTGTACCTTCAAAATTTCACGATCCTAGGTTAAACAGTTTCAGCTGAGCATTGATGAGTCAGTCAGTCAGTCCTTTCGCATTTATGATAAAAGTATTCAACCCCCTTTTTGCCCCCCCAAGGAATTTTCAGAAAATGGTAAAATACGTGTTTTTTTTATTTGTCAAGAGGAATCTAAATACCGATTTTCACGTCTGTAACATCGTTTAAGATATAGGTACCCTGTTTAAAATATTTTAAATATTCAACCCCTTTTTTTGCCCCCGCAGTTGAATTTTTGAAAAACTGTAAAATACGTGTTTTTTTATTTTTCAAGAAGAATCTAAATACCGATTTTCACGTCTGTAACATCTTGTTTTTAAGATATCGGTATCGTGTTTAAAATATGCGACTCAATTCCCCCCCCGTGTCGAATTTTTGAAAAACAGTAAAATACGTGTTTTTTTTTTTTTTCAAGACGAATCTAAATACAGATTTTCACGTCTGTAACATCTTCTGATTTTGAGCTATAGGTATCCTGTTTAAAATATTCAACCCCTTTTTCACCCCCCTAGGGGCGGAGTTTCCAAAACTCCTTGCTTAGTGGGTGCCCACATCATAAAAACAGTGTACCTTCAAAATTTCACGATCCTAGGTTAAACAGTTTCAGCTGAGCATTGATGAGTCAGTCAGTCAGTCCTTTCGCATTTATGATAAAAGTATTCAACCCCCCTTTTTGCCCCCCCAAGGAATTTTCAGAAAATGGTAAAATACGTGTTTTTTTTATTTGTCAAGAGGAATCTAAATACCGATTTTCACGTCTGTAACATCGTTTAAGATATAGGTACCCTGTTTAAAATATTTTAAATATTCAACCCCTTTTTTTGCCCCCGCAGTTGAATTTTTGAAAAACTGTAAAATACGTGTTTTTTTATTTTTCAAGAAGAATCTAAATACCGATTTTCACGTCTGTAACATCTTGTTTTTAAGATATCGGTATCGTGTTTAAAATATGCGACTCAATTCCCCCCCCGTGTCGAATTTTTGAAAAACAGTAAAATACGTGTTTTTTTTATTTTTCAAGACAAAAATATTGATTCTCACATCTGTAACATTTTCTGTTTTTGAGCTATAGGTATCCTGTTTAAAATATTCAACTCCCTTAGGGGCGGAGTTTCCAAAAATACTTCCTTAGTGGGTGCCTACATCATAAAAACAGTGCACCTTCAAAATTTCACGTTCCTAGGTTAAACGGTTTCAGCTGGGCGTTGATGAGTCAGTCAGGACTTTCACGTTTATATATATATAGATTTATACTCCGTATCGATAACTTTATCAAACTATGATTTATATGTCTATCCAACTATCTGAACATACATCCATCGGTCTGTTTATCTAGTGAATATCTATCTATCTCTCTCACTTCAGAAGATATACTGTCTGTTTATCAATGTTGTACTTTTTTTAAGGCATTTTCTGAAATATCTGAATACTGTAGTTTTGTTTATTTTTCAGTGCTACTTCTTTACGATTGAATTTGGCCTTTGCAAACAAGACGGACAGCTACGCGCATACGGGGCAGGACTGCTGTCTTCTATAGGGGAACTAAAGGTAAGGTCGAAAGCAAACCCCATACGGCTGATGGAATCCCTGTAAATGTGAATTTAACCACTTCGATGCTGAGGACGCGCTCAGCGCGTCCTCAGCATTCCCGCTGGTATGCGGAGGACGCGCTGAGCGCGTCCTCCCATTGGGGTCAGCGTTCGGCCGAGTTCCGGCCGATCGCTGGCCCCCCCAGTGCGGGCTGACATCCTGGATGTCAGCCGCGCATCCGGGACCACAGCCGCCTGAATTAGGTGTCATCGCGGCAGCGCGATGACACCTAATTCAGGCGCCCCCCCCCGCATGTGCGGAGGAGGCGCCTGAAAGGGAGGGGGGGAGGTCCTTCGGACCTCTCTCCCTCCCGATCGGCGGCTCTGCGGGGGTTAACCCAGGCATCATTTGGAAGGGCACAGCCTGCCCTTCCAAATGATGCCTGGCATTAACCCCTGGGGAGCTGGATCGCGAATCGGCGCTGAAAAGCGCCGATTCGCGATCCTTTACCGGAGCTGGCCGACATCTTGGATGTCGGCCAAGCCTCCGGGAACTCCCCCTGAGGTACGCACGATGACGCCAGTCCTGGACTTAACCCTTAACTGCCACCAACGGTGGAGATAGGGAGTTCCAATGAACTCCCTATCTCCCGATCCGTGGCAGTTAGGGGTTAAATTTTGGTATGGTTGGATCGGCCAGAGCATGGCCGTTCCAACGATACCAAACATGAAAGTGAAAAATTTTGTAAAAAAAAAAAAAAAAGAAAAATAAAAATAAAAAAAAATTAAAAAAAAAATTATAAAAAAAAAAATAAACACTTTTTTTTTTTTTTTTTGGTTTGTTAATGCAGCAATATTGTTCCCATTTCAATTATAATGTGAACAATGATGCTGCACTAACGATTTTTGTATGCGGTGCGTTTGTTAAAAATCACGTAATTTTCCCCCAAAAAAAATGTAACGAGACCCCATCTCTAATTTTTTTAACAAGCGCACCCCATACAAAATATAACCGCAATTGCTCGCATGTTAAAATGTGAAAAAAAAACACTTTACACGTTGTAAATTATTGAAAATACATATTTTATTGCATTTTTTGTTATAATATACAGACATGACATAACGTATACATATAATAATGACATATTATGAATCTACCGAGTCTGACGGAGAGAACGATATATAATATGTCTGGGTCATATACTAAAATAAGCCTTCAAAACACGTTTAAACATGATGAGCAAAACCGGTAAAAATGACCTCAGCACAGGGGCGGGAAAAGCCTCAGCAGCGAAAGGGTTAATATGACCTGTCAACAGCAAGTAATTAATGCTATAAATTAATGTTCTAAATCAGTTTAACGTTTTCTAACAGTTTACCTGTGCGGAATTGATAACATTTAATTAAAACAGTTTGTTAAGCTGCGTAAATAATAATCAAATAAGGAACATTTTGTTCTTAAGTTCTCCTTACTTCTTCTCACCAATGAATCAAAATAATTTATCAACAAGCAGACTTATTTTACATTTAGATTGGGTTTTTACCTATCCATAATTCGTAAGGAATATAAACAAAAGATGTGTTGGTGTGAGTATCCAGATTCCTGAGAAATCACCAGCATGTAAACGTTGTAGGGGTTATTCTCTGAGCCACCGAGCTTGCCACTGAAGGTGACATAGAACGGTGTATTTCACTGTACGGTGCAATTTCGGAGCAGTTTGTCTATTCACAAAGCTGTCAATTCTTAAAATACTGGCGAATTGACTGCGAAATACGGTGCAGTTCAGCGATCTTTTGGCGCCAGCAAAATTGCCCGCATAAAGAAGTAATATTTAGTCTACTCAAAGAATGCCAAACTGCACCGCAGTGTTGGCAAAATGCCTTGATTTTCAGTTCGACAGGTTTAAACAGGCGAATCCCATAGGATTCAATGTAAAAAAGTAATATCATTTTTAAATTTTTAAAAAAGGTTATTCTTTTAATTTTCTGCAAAGATCTTTTCTATTGTATAATTTTGATGAAATTTTGCTTCCCAATTTTTTATAAAAATGTAAAAATTTTTACAAGGCTTTTTTTATTCACTAACAGACCTTTTGTTCTTTTTTTAAAGGACCTTTATATTATTTAGACACATTTTAATGCATTTTTATTGGTTTAAACAACAATTAGGAGAATAGGAGGAGTTACCTTTTTTTTTTTTTTCCAGTTCGGTGGATATCACCAAGGCCAGTTCTCCTCTCTACGGTGCTCTTGGGCAACATTCGCCAAATTTTTCATGCAGCTTTGACGACTCCATCTTTGGCACACTGTGACGACCCTAAGGTGAATCGTGAATTCACCGTAGTTTCAGCGAAATGGAATCAAAGTGCATCTCATAAATAGAGGTGTCAGAATGACACAATTTAACCCCGTCACTACCGATAGAGATATCTCTAGCTTCAAAGGCACCATCTGGCGCCCCAATGTCAATACATCTCGATATGCTAATCTGCAGCCCAAAAGCAAATAAAATTAGTTTGCTGCAAACAAATTTAGTTTGCTTTTGGGTTGCAGAAGGTGCCCCCAAAGTTTGAGCCCTGTTGGCATAATGCCCAAAGAGCTAAAACTGTACAATCAGCTGCTCAAAGCTCTGAAATATCAGGCTGTCAGCAGCTGATGCAGGGAAAAAAAAATCATAGCCCGGCTGCTCAAACCTCTGTAACTCAATATGGCAGTAGATGGCGCCATCTACTGGCCAAATAGGTTATTTACAGTAATAACAATTAATAAAAAATTATTTTTACAAAAAAAAGGGGTTAATCAATTAACGCTGACAACGTCTGGACGGAGACACCTTAAGAATGCACAGAATGATACATTTTACAAATGAAGTAATACAATATTATGTTTTACCTACAGATATGCTAAGGCTCCCTCAACCTAGCTGTCTGAGGAGGATAGATGGCTTATGGCAATGCAGCGTGACAAAATAGGAGGGCAGTTGTACTCGAAGAGAACAAGTAACATATAAATTCTATTCCTCTAGAATGCATCATCACAAAGCAGACAGTATCTTCGAACTGCCAAGTAATTTTAAAGATCTATAGTTCATAAAGAATCATCACCATTTTACAAGGCAACACTGCCCATTATCCAGGGAACAGCACAACATATCACTTTCCAGTGACAGTTGCGGTGTAATGCTGGTTCACACAGTCACGCAGGACACAATCTATGTGCAAAGCATGTACCAAACGCCGTGTGCACCTTAACGATTTACCGATAATTTGCAGAAATGAATTAAATGGCTAGAATCATTTTTGAGTTGTATGACATTCGATTATTTTCCAGCAAAATATCCAATATTAAAGATGAATTGCGCTGGTGGCGTCTGAATCCCTACTGTACGTAGAGGAGGACTTTGGATGATCTTATTCCTGATCAAGTGACTAATTGTATTGGAAACATTAGGGCTCGTAAAATGGTAATATTGCAAATTCTTATCAGATTAAAACACGCTGTCTGCAGCTTTTATAAAACTAGTAGTAATTTTAGAACAGCAGAGAGTAAAAGTCCTTTATGTTTTTAAAACGTTACACAGGTATATGAATAGCTAAGGTAAGGATGCCAGCAGTATTCTGTGCGGATGCATGAAAATTCATTGTGTTGCCTCTTTTGCATTTATTGTTGCAGAAAGCTACATTTAAAGAAAAACCTACAAAAAAAACCTGCAAACAGACAACAAAAAAAATATGTCACATTTGTACACAATTGTGTGGTGTTGATGGTTTATTTGTTTGTTGAACTAGATTTCAGTTTCAGAATGTAGCGCTTGATTTAACCCTTTCGCTGCGGAGGACACGCTCAGCGCGTCCACCCGCAGGTAACGTTCCTTGCGGTGGACGCGCTGAGCGCGTCCTCCCTTTGGGGCCAGCGTTCGGTCAGGTTCGCTGGCCCCCCCCAGTGCGGGCTGACATCCTCGATGTCAGCCCAGCACCCGGAACCGCCGCCGGTCTAATTAGGTGTCATCGCGGCTGCGTGAGGACACCTAATTCAGGCACCCCCCCGCATGTGCGGAGGAGGCGCCTGAAAGGGAGGGGGGGAGGTCCTTCGGACCTCTCTCCCTCCTGATTGCCGGCGTTGCGGGGGTTAATCCAGGCACCGTTTGGAAGGGCACAGCCTGCCCTTCCTAACGGTACCTGGAATTAACCCCATGGGGGCTGGATCACGAATCGGCGCCGAAAAGCGCCGGTTTGTGATCCTTTCCCGGAGCTGGCCGACATCTTGGATGTCGGCCAAGCTTCCGGGAATGCCCCCTGAGGCCTGGCGTCATCGTGCATAGCAGGATGACGCCAGTCCTGGAGTTAACCCCTAACTGCCACCAATGGTGGAGATAGGGGGTTCCAATGAACCCCCTATCTCCCGATCCGTGGCAGTTAGGGGTTAATGTTTGATATTGTTGGATCGGCCAGAGCATGGCCGTTCCAACAATACCAAACTTGACTATGAAAAAAGGTTTTTTAAAAAAAAATTATATATATATATATATATATATATATATATATTTTAAAAAAATTATAAAAAAAATAAACAAGTTTTTTTTCTTTTTTTTAGTTCGTTAATGCAGCAATATTGTTCCCATTTCAATTATAATGTGAACAATGATGCTGCACTAACGATTTTTGTGTGCGGTGCGTTTGTTAAAAATCGCGTAATTTTCCCCCAAAAAAAATGTAACGAGACCCCATCTCTAATTTTTTTAACAAGCGCACCCCATACAAAATATAACCGTAATTGCTCGCATGTTAAAATGTGAAAAAAAAAACACTTTACACGTTGTAAATTATTGAAAATTTATATTTTATTGCATTTTTTGTTATAATATACAGACAGGTCATGACGTATACATATAATAATGACATATTATGAATCTGCCGAGTCTGACGGAAAGAACGATATATAATATGTCTGGGTCATATACTAAAATAAGCCTTCAAAACACGTTTAAACATGATGAGCAAAACAGGTAAAAATGACCTCAGCACAGAGGCGGGAAATGCCTCAGCAGCGAAAGGGTTAATTCTATCGAACATCAAAAAAAATCATTCATTTGATAAAATGTAACTGGAGCTGATATTCTATAAATGCTGCTGGTCCAAAAAAAGGAAAAAAAAAAACAGACTTTGCTGTTTGCAAAAAAACTACTTGACGAAGAAAATGTCTGCAATTAACAAATAATATCCTATGAATATTGATAAAAAGGTCTGTTACGGAAAAAAGAAACACTTAAAAAAAAAAAAAACGGAAAAATTTTCTTTTTGAAAATAATTTCCAAAAAATGGATACAAAATTGAAAAAAATTTAGTATTTTTAGCATTGAAACCTATGGGATTTGCCTGATTAAGCCAGCCGAATGAAAGCACTGAGTATCAGGGCTTTTCACTGACATTTCTCTGCTGTTCAGTGTTCTCTGAATAGGTTAACCATTGCTTGTCTATGGGGATTTCACTGCTGTCGAACAGGCACCGTATTTTGCTGGCAATTCGCCAATATTTGACGAACTGCCTGCTTTTTGAATAGCCGAATGGCCACGAGATGGCACAGTATGGGGAAATTCACTGTTCGGTGCCATTTCGGGGCCAGATCGTCTCTCTCTAAATAACCCCTTTAGTTTCGGGCTAAATTAGATCGAGTCCATAGTTGGTCACCACTTAACTACACACACATGCAATAAACTATATGTGTGTATATTCAGCATAATTCTTTAATTTTTTGTTTTTAAAGATTACTCAATCTGGTAAAATGCGACGAATGCTATTTCCAAAAAATGTGGTCATGTTGGAATTAAGGAGCTCTAGATAGTATTAGGAAAGAAAGCATACCTTCACATTAAGTGACATGCCATGGTAGGCACGAAAAAAATATATGTCCCGTGAGGATGAGTAACTGTCATAGGACACCATCAATAAAGAGCTGATATTTACCTCTAGATGCCGAGATTACTTTTCCTGACTGCTTTAGAAGGGTGACACAGCCAAACAATGCTTCTGTGGCATTGTGATTGACAGTCAAATCGATCACATGCCATTGGGATATGAAGGGTGTTCATCCATAAGATGCAGACCAGCCCTCGTCATGAACTGGTTAAAGAACATACTGCACTTCATGGGGCTTTAATTTCAATAGAAAACAAAAATCAAAACATTTTATAAAATTCAAAAGGGGGAATGAACAAAAGCAAAACATTTAGAACGTCCTTCTCATCAGCAACTGACCTGGGTTTTAGTTCTCTGCAGCCCCTCTTGATACAAACAAAACAGTTAACCCTACAAACAGAAGTATAATTAATCAAACTGCTAGAAAATGTATAGTGCCTAAATAAATCCCTTTGAAAGGATTGCCTCGCCTGCTGCTTAAATGTTTGGCACAGGGGTCTGACCTGTCCCTGTACCAACGATTAGCAGCAGGTGACACCAGGAAAGTCAACATGCCAGAACCCCGAAGGAGGAGTAAGGTTTTCAATCTTCTTGCAGGGATATTCACAATACGACCAACTGTTAGAAATTAACCAATAGTATGAGAAAGTTTAACCCCTTCACTACCGATGTCGAAATATCTCGGGCTTCAAAGGCACCATCCGGTGCCCCGATATCGTGATATCTGGGTATGCTGATCTGCAGCCCAAAAGCAAATGAAATTAGTTTGCTGCAAATGAATTTCATTTGTTTTTGGGCTGCAGAAAGTGCCCCCAAAGTTTTAGCCCTGTGGGCATTATGTCCAAATATCTAAAAAAGTTAAATTAGCTGCTCAAAGCTCTGAAATATCGGGCTTTCAGCGGCCGATGCAGGGAGAAAAAGAAGAAAATAGACAAAAATAGACCTCTAATTCAATTTGGCAGTAGAGGGCGCCATCTACTGGCCAAAAATAGGTTATTTACAGTAAGAAATACAATGGGTATAAACTCAAATATTTCATACTTTATAATAAATTTAAAATTATTTTGCAAAAAATACACTGGTTTCTTTTTTTTTTTTTTTTTAATCGCTTGGTAGTGAAGGGGTTAATGGCCAAAATAGCCAGGTGGGAAAAATAGAGGACGTGAATACTTTTTCCAGTTTTGTTCTTTCCCATGAATGTTGCAATTCTATTCAAATATTCAAACAGTTCCACATTTAATAAGTAACCGTTTGTAAGTAAATACCCCCCAACACACACACACACACACACACACACACAAAGGTTTCAAATAATAATTTATCTTTGAAATAATTTATCCTTGAATTTATTCAAATCCCCGCAGTGTGATGTGTCAGCTTAGTGTAAAGGTAAAAGAATGCAAATTGCATGAGAGGATAAAGTGGGCTAGTATGAAATATATCAAAACACAACAGAGAGATTTATTTGGTGTCACTGACGCTCTGGCCTTACCGCATACACTGGTGATATATTTATTTCTGCTAACCTAAGGCATACTATGGAATATAATGTCTGCACGTGCTCCTTTATTTGTCTTCTCCCATACACTATACACATTCATAAATTCCCGACCTTCATATAAGTGTCTAGATGGGATTTTGCCATTTTTTTGCATTCTATTTATATCAGATTCTGCCTTTTTTTGGATCACTCTCCAGCTATTCCTTCATTTGGTGCTGAATCTGCCTCCGGTAATTAAATAGACTAAAAAGGTTTGGCCATTTGTGTCATGACAGATTTTAATCTGTGAATAATTTAATCGATACATTGAAATAGATGAATCTTAATCTGTTGTGATAGATGCATGTGAATGTAAATGCTGTGTGATCTGTCCCAGTCGATCCATAAATGTGCAGATGCAGTGAAAATAAATAATCTCCCTGACATCCATCATCCACACTGGGGAAAGTGGTAAATGCACAGAAAATCTATATGTACCTGTACTTTGTCTCTCTTTGCCCTTTCCTACAAGCAAAATATCCCATGAGAGAGTTCGGTGGGTGTGGATACAGGAGCAAGTAGTACTATACATTAATATTTAATTATATATATATATATATATAATAAATATTAGAGATGTGCATTCGTTTCGTAACGAATCTCAATTCGTTTGAAAAATTCTTATTTTGTAACTACCTCCGAAATAGCAAATTGGTTTCATCCGATTTGAAAAGAAAACAAAACAAACGAGAAAATATAATGAAATTGATTTGTTATACGGTTTCTCAAAAGAACCATTGATTGAATGATTTATTATTTTAGTGATCCGAAATTACGAAACGAAAATGTGAAACAAAACGAATCAGTATTCAAACGAATTCTATATCAGACTAGCAGGGTTATTCAAAGAGATCTGAATTGCTTGAGAAAGGTAACCGAACGCTGAAAATCAGTGTTCGGTTACCTTTCTTGGCCATTCGGCTATCCAGAGAGCAGGCAATTCGCCAAATCCTGGCGAATTGCCTGCACATACGGTGCCTGTTTGAAGGCAGTGAAAACCCCATGAAAAAGCAATGCTTCGGCTATTCAGAGAACACAAACCAGCAGTGAAAGGTTCCCCTAATGCCCTGCCATTCGGTGGTTTAGTTTATTCAGGAGAATCCCATAGGCTTCAATGTTAAAAATATTCCCGTTTTAATTCAACATCTAATAAACCGTTCATTATAAAAGTCTGCAGTAAAGAGTCTATTTATAGATTTTTTTTAGTATATTTTAAGCATTTTTCTGAATTTTTTTTTTTTAAAGTCTGATTTTTTTATTTTTTTTTAAGTTTACTTATTTTTTCTGTAACAGCCCTTTTTATTATCATTCCTTGGATCATATGTAAATTTCAGACATTTTCGCTCAGTAGTTTCTTTGCAAACAGTGTTTCACTTTTCAAATCATTCATGCAAACTGTTTTCCTAATTTATTCACTGCCCTCTGTCTGCGGTGTTGGCTTTTTCTGGCCACTTCGCTGCGTGTGATCGGCTCCTGTTTGGGTTTTTCCGTGGTTTTCGGCAGGTTAATCCAGATGTTTTTGAGGGTTTTCAGCGTGCATTCGCTCGGTTTTATGGTTCGTTTTCGTCGGGTTTGCAGCAGCTTTTCCCTGCAATTCGGGGACCCTGTGGTGCTTGCTGAATACACCGCAGGGTCACCGAAATGGGATCGGCAAAAGGAACCGAATTGAGGAGCACGAAGAGGCACCGAACGTGCGGTGACTTTTCGAATCTCTTTGGATAACCCTCTAAATTATTTTCAAACGAAACGAAACTAAACAAATTTTTCAGCTGTGCATACCTCTAAATATAAATATGAGCATGACATCTTTCGATGGAAATAGCATTTTGTTGACATTTAAGTCCCAAACGTAACTTTTCTCAAGACATAAAATAGAGGGCAGCTGGTATGGTTCTATCACTATTCCAATCTTTCCCTATTATATGTTTAAATGTATTTATTTTTGCAAACTCGTTGTCAGTTGATAAAAATAAATAGTAATAAATAAGTAGACTTTAAAACTATAAGAACAATAAATACATGGAATTCTCTTCCTAAAGATGTTGTTTTAGCCAACTCAGTTGATGCCTTCAACCCCTTCACTACCAATGGATTTTCCAGAAAACCACTCTTAGGAACCATTTTTTAAAAAAAAAAAAAACTTTCAGTAAGAAATATTTGGGGATATTCCCAATGTATTCCATACTGTAATAACCTATTTGGCAGACAGATGTCACCCTCTGCTGGTCAAAGGGATTACTGCAGTTCAGGGATCCGTGTATGATCAGTTGAGAAGACGTCTTCAAACACATTCACAGCTGGTTTTATAAAATGTTAGCATCATGTCCACAGTGCTGGACCTTTAGGGGCATGTTCTGGAGCCCAAATGAAAATGAATTTTCTTTGCAATAAAGTAAATTCCTTTGCATCATTCCAATAGAACACGGCCGTTTCGACTATATTTGTTATCGAGGCGACAGCAGGAGCCTTGCAGGTCGAGTATAGTTGATCCTGGTAGCGAAGCGATTAAAAAGGTTTTGGATTCTATACTTTTCAAAACAAATATACAAATTAAAATTACAATGCAATATTTGTTGATTCAGTGAGAAATCTGATTATGGACATTATGGAATCGAGAAGGGACTTTTCCCCCATTGGGCACATTCTTTTGTCTTTTGGATCAACAGCTGCCATAGGGATATGTAGAAGATTGAAAAAAATACATTGTCCATCAAGTTCAACCTATTTTACTATGTAACCATGTGTATCAGATATGTTTTTAATTATGTAAATATTTGCGCTTCTGAATAACTACATTGCATTTTCAGTGAGGTTAAGCATCCATATCTTATATGTATTCCATGTTCTGTTTAAACCGTCCTAGCACAGTACTTTTTTTTTAAGATCAGCACATTGCCAGCATGTATTGCTATTCCATGTATAGCAAATGAGGTCTAGTCAGATGACAGCAGCTGGGGCTGGTGATCATCTGACAAGGTAATCAAGATCGGTGCATACATTACAGGTGATTGATGCTCTCCTGTGAAATTTCTCTCTGCAGCTGGATGATTAGAACTATAGTTTCCAGAAGTGTGAGGCACTTCATTTTTTAATGTATAAACAGCAGGAATCTGCATCAGAACAGGATGCTGAGCAGCGGGATTTCGGATTTTTCTTGAATCCTGGCGCACCTGATTAATTTTCTGGGATTACAAAAGTAGAAACTGGATGCAATAACTAATTCATACGCCTCAACGTGTTATGGAATATTTACTATCCCCAAAGGTGCTGAAAAGTGAAACCGGTGTAATAATCAAATATGATAATGAATACGATCATTGTCCACCATATCGGCTGGATGGAGTAGAGCTGTGGTTCCCAACCATGGTCCTCAAGTACCCCCAACCAGTGGTGTATTTAGGTTTTGTGCTGCCCTAGGCCTGACTAAACTCGTGCACCCCCTAATTTAAATTTGAGGCACCCCTTCCTGTAAAGGGCACACCTCTTCCTGGTTAATCCCCACCCTTCCTCTTTAAGCTCCACCTTTTCATCTTAGAGCTCCGCCTTTTCCTCTCTTTATATTAAAAGTGGATACCAAGTGCCTACTTGTATATTTTGTATACCATTTCAAATGTATCTATTGAGATAAATCAAATTATGAAATGTTTTAAATTCAAGCATTTTTACAAAGAACAGCCACGCATGTCAAATAAACGGGATCACAGCCGCTCTAATTGGTTGAACAATAAAATCCACAGAAACGTGCACTGCATATGAGCGTATCACAGAGCTGCACAGCAATAAAACCCACAGAAATGTGCAGTGTGTATGAGCATACCACAGAACTGCACAGCAATAAAACTCACAGTAATGTGCAGTGTGTATGAGCGTATCCCAGAGCTCCAGGGCAATAAAACTCACAGTAATATGCAGTGTGCATCACAGAATCCACAGCAATTAAACTCCCAGCAATGCAATGTTTGGTGTGTGTCAGCGTATCAGAATCCACAGCAATAAAACTCCCAGCAATGCAATGTGCGGTGTGTATGAGTGCATCAGAATCCACAGCAATAAAACTCCCAGCAATGCAATGTGCGGTGTGTATGAGTGCATCACAATTCACAGCAATAAAACTCACAGCAATGCAATGTGTGCTGTGTGTCAGCGTATCAGAATCCACAGCAATAAAACTCCCAGCAATGCAATGTGCGGTGTGTATGAGTGCATCAGAATCCACTGCAGTAAAACTCCCAGCAAACCGAGTGTAAATGAGCACACAGCAATTATGCTGTGGAGCCATCTTGTCAGCAGTGGGGTGCCACTGTCAGAGGGTGCACTGTAGCTTTGATTCCCTTCCCGGTGGGTGTTCAGTCCAGAATAGAGTCTGTGTTAACGAAAGGGCGGGCAGCTGCGCGCGTGCGTTTCACGTGGTTCAGCCAGTCATGTGGTACGGAGACTCCGAGAAATGGCAGTGAAATGCCCTGATGTTCGGTGGTTTCAATCAGCAGGTTTATTCAGGCGAACCCCATAGGTTTCAATATTAAAAATATTCCCGTTTTTATGCAATATCTAATAAATCATTTATTATTTTAATCTGCAGTAAAAAGTCTTTACTTAATGATTTTTTTTTTAGTACCTTTTAGTCATTTTTCAGATTTTTTTTGGGCAAAATTCCCCCCCTTTTTTTTAATAGCAGTTTTTCTTATTATCAATCATAGGATCTTATATGTAAATTCCAGACATTTTCGTTCAGTAGTTCTTTTGAAAACAGCAGGCCACAGGTTTGCGGTGGCAGCATTCAGCGGCCGACTCCATGCACTTTGGGGACCCTGCAGTGAATGGTGAATTCACTGCAGGGTGGGGAAATTTTATTCTCCTAAGTGCAGGGAACTACAGAACACCAAAAAGTTGGCGTCATTTCGGTGCTCTGTGAGTAACCCATTTAGTGGTGAGGTTTTTTGCTGCCCCCTGGAAAGTGAGATTGAAAGTGTAAATTAGTGAAATCTCAATGTATCCTTCCTGGTAAAATACTTTGCAAAAGTAAAAAAAAAAAAAATCAAAAAAAAAATCTATATTTTTTTTTTGGGGGTGGGGCCACCCAGTGCGGGCCGCCGCCCCCTGAAAAGTGCCACCCTAGGCCTGGGCCTAGTCAGCCTAGGCCAAAATACACCAGTGCCCCCAACAGATCAGGTTTTCCAGATATCTGAAGCACAGCACAGGTGATATGATTTGCTGCTTATTGATTGCAGGATCCAGTCTGCATTTCCCCACGGCAATCCTCAAAACCTGGCCTGTTAGGGGGACTTGAGGACTGCGGTTGGTTGGGAACCACTGGAATAGAGGTAACATCATTGCTCTATAACCGTGGAGACCATTGTTCAAATCCCGACCAGAGCACCTCTCCAGTGAGTGTCCTTGGCAAGACACTGAATGGTACATACTTGCCTACCACACAATATTGCCTGTGGAGTCCAGTGGTAACTTTGTATCTGTGATTCCTGCTCAATGCTGTTTGTTTTCCAAAAGCATGTCCTATGGCAGTGGTTCCCAGCGCTGGTCCTCAGGTCTCCCTAACAGGCCAGATTTTACAGATCGCCATGGGGATGGAGTAG
Organism: Leptobrachium leishanense; assembly: GCA_009667805.1. Classification (NCBI taxonomy): domain Eukaryota; kingdom Metazoa; phylum Chordata; class Amphibia; order Anura; family Megophryidae; genus Leptobrachium; species Leptobrachium leishanense. The sequence continues at coordinate 356,965,084 of CM019065.1, read as the reverse complement.
AGGTAACATCACTGCTATGTAACAGTGGAAACCCAGGTTCGTATCCCGGCCAGAGCACCTCTCCAGTAAGTGTCCTTGGGCAAGACATCTAACAGTACATACTTGCCTACCACACAATATCGGCTGTGGAGTCTAGTGGTGACATCTCTACCCTTCAACAGTGGAGAAGCAACTCAAGGTCCCATTCGGTACATTCCTCCGGTACAACGGTGGAGAAGTCTCGACTTTGCAAGAAGCGGGTTCAACCTAACCATGAGGTTGCTGATCATCACTACAATCATGGAAAGACGACTTGTTCCCACTCAGAAAATGCCACCAGCGAGTGTCCTTGGGCAAGATACCTAACGATATGGATGCACCTACCTCACAAAATACTTGTACATCTCATAGACTGTAAGTTCCCTTGGGAACAGGGTCCCCTGAATCAGGTCATCATCAATGTGTGGTATTCCAATGTATCAACCCCTTGTACACTGATTGTCAGGGTTGGGGATGGTACCAGGGTGTCCCCGGGGGTATTGGGATGTGGTGGTGAGCCCAGGGTGCAGTGATCTGCACAGACAGAAGGATGTTGTATAATGGATAAATGGAGAACTGACCAGGTATGGATATTGCAGAGGGAAAGGAGGTTGCTGGAATCTGGTAAGATGGTGAGAATCCGGTGATCAGGAACAGGTAGATGGTTCGGTCTCAGACAAGCTGGATAACTCAGGATTAACAGAGTGTGAACTTGCTGTGTTAGGAAATGAGTTGCAATGAACAGCCAAGCAGTACCTGGGGCGGAGCCCTTCATTTTGAATGTGTGTTACGTGTGCTTTGTGTTTAACGCATTCACGGCTGGGTGTTAACTCTTTCCCTGCTTGCAGGTGTTATGCATGAAGGCAGGTTTCAGGAACAGGGACAGCATGGAAAGTTATGCTGCCAGGAGCGTCAGAGGATGGGGTGCAGATGGGGGGCATGACACTGATCTTGTAAAGTGATGCGAATTTGTGGCGCTATATAAATAAGGGATAGTAATAATAAATAATAAATGCAGACTGAATCCTGTAATCACTGAGCAGCAAATCATATCACCTGTGCTGTGCCTCAGATATCTGGCAAACCTGGCCTGTTAGGGGGACCTGAGCACTGAGGTTGGGAACCAATGACTGATATACAGCATCATCTGGCTAAAAATGTCTATTATGTTTGGTTGGATTGAGCGGCGATCTTGAAGGATGCATACAGTTAAAATATACTAATAACAAAATCTCACCTCCTCATAAAGTATTCATGAGGCACTGTACGGCGCAATTGACAGAAGGTCGCAATAAAGTCCGCTCTTCCTGTGCCGCCATTTTCCACTGAAGCATGGAGAGACACTAATGGATTATTTAGAAGATGACCTCATTTTACTTGGAGGAAGAAATGCTTTCAAACTAACATGTCCTGCGAGTCTGCGTTAAATTAATTGCTGCAGGATGCATTATTACTAAGCATCTTTAATTAAAGCAGACCAGTCTTCTGAAATCAATAAGTTCATAAAAAATGGTCGATTTGGAATGTCAATATTTTATTTAAATGGCTGAGCAGTTAATATTTTTAGTAATAAACTTTGACTGGGAGCCTCATCACAAGACAAACGTTTTGGGTACACGTGTAAGCCTTCTATTTCTCTAATTGTAAGCCGCATTTTAAAAAAAAGCCTAAGCGACGAAAAGCCAATCTGAACCAGAAGACCTGACACACGACTCCATCTTTCCAGCCCATGAAACGGCCAGTGGTACGTTTTCAAACCGTTGAAAGCAAAACGGCCAGTAATGAATTCTGTATGTTCTGCTTTCCCTCAAGAGTTCCTTGGGCTGAACATTTTATATATATCCATTATCATGCCTGAATGGCTAAAGATTTTATTGATTTACAGAAGCCATTTAAAATCATCCTCTTCTTACACGAGATTCTGATTGGTGCGCAGAACCGCGCAATTTCTTGTTCGCGGTAGCTTACATTTCAAGACGTTTAAGGTATAAATGGAATTAATGTAATCCCTTGTAGCCGGGGAATTAAAATAATGAGTAATACTACTCTAGTGAGCAAAGTAAATCTTTCGCTTTGAAAATAAGAAAAGGTGCCTCTTGTTTAACCCTTTCCCTTCCAAAAACATGTAAACTCAATGGGCCCTATTACATTCTTCTCGCTAGCGTTAGCGCTCATCTGTGTGAGTGTTAATGTTAGCCCTGGTGGCCCTAGCACCATATTACAATCCAGACGCTAACGGGTTAAAAAACCTTTTCAGCGCAAGGTTACTGTACTTTGCGCTTCCTATACTTAACATGGGGAGCGCAAAGTGTTAATTAGCGTTAGTATTACAATGTACTAACGCTATTTACCGTCCGGCTGCGGTTACTGAAAAGTTAACCACAGCCAGGATTTGCTGCTAACGGATTCCGCTGCTGCAGAATCCGTCAGCACCAGCAGAAACCCCCCCAGATTAATCACATACACACCTTCCATCCCACTGCGAGGACCGCGGCACCAACCGCCTCTTATGTCCGCCAGGAGCAGGGAGAGGATGGGGGGAAGTCCCCCAGTCTCCCTCTGCGGATCACTACGCCGACCTGCCAGATCTCGCAAGGCGCTTAGCGCTGCCGTACGCATCCCGGTGTTTAGCCCAAGCTTGCGACGCAGGCAACCTTTCTAGCGCCTGCATCGTAATATCACGCTACAACGGGGACGCAAAGGATTAGCATACCCTTTTAATGCAAGATTAGTGTGCGTCCTGTGCAGAAATTAAATTTCCTGTGAGATCTTACTCTTGTTACTTTAAAGAAGCTAAAGGTGTACCTCCCACAGTCACTGTAATAAAAAAAATCACCACATTTTACTGCAGCGTTACAACTGCCAAAGAGAGGGCAGAATACAGGGAGAGCTGTGGAGTCACTCACTGCTGCACAGGGATAAGATTCAGTGGGTTATAATGAGTGAAAATCCCTGTATAGTACAGATACAGGGGATAACTGTAATTTATATATACAGATATTATTTTTATATTCTATCGGTTTTTTTTGGAAGCTGGATTGTGAATAATCTCATTATCATCACTACAAACCGCCATAACCAGGAGATCTCACCATTTTATTATCTATCTTTATCACTGGATCTGGCACTATTTCTACCTGTATGCTTAAAATGCAGAGACCCTTATTGAAATTGTACAAAATAAGCAGCAACACCATCTAGAGTTTAGAACTTTTCTTCCCCGCAATATGTCCAGAAATAATAAGCCAATGGATAAAAAATTCTAAATGTCTGGATACATAAACAATGCTACATATTGCATGTTGCGATTATATCCCCATAGACCCTTTACCAATATCATGGTATATAAGCTATATATAGTGAATATAATTAAGTCTGGTAAAGATTAGGTTTATATTTGGTGTCGCTTGTGAATATAATGAAGTCTGGTAAAGATTAGGTTTATATTTGGTGTCGCTTGTGAATATAATGAAGTCTGGTAAAGATTAGGTTGTATTTGGTGTCGCATGTGAATATAATGAAGTCTGGTAAAGATTAGGTTTATATTTGGTGTCGCTTGTGAATATAATGAAGTCTGGTAAAGATTAGGTTGTATTTGGTGTCGCATGTGAATATAATGAAGTCTGGTATAGATTAGGTTGATATTTGGTGTCGCATGTGAATATAATGAAGTCTGGTATAGATTAGGTTTATATTTGGTGTCGCTTGTGAATATAATGAAGTCTGGTATAGATTAGGTTTATATTTGGTGTCGCTTGTGAATATAATGAAGTCTGGTAAAGATTAGGTTTATATTTGGTGTCGCTTGTGAATATAATGAAGTCTGGTAAAGATTAGGTTTGTATTTGGTGTCACTTGTGAATATAATGAAGTCTGGTAAAGATTAGGTTTGTATTTGGTGTCACTTGTGAATATAATGAAGTCTGGTAAAGATTAGGTTTGTATTTGGTGTCACTTGTGAATATAATGAAGTCTGGTAAAGATTAGGTTGTATTTGGTGTCGCTTGTGAATATAATGAAGTCTGGTAAAGATTAGGTTTGTATTTGGTGTCGCTTGTGAATATAATGAAGTCTGGTAAAGATTAGGTTTATATTTGGTGTCGCTTGTGAATATAATGAAGTCTGGTAAAGATTAGGTTTATATTTGGTGTCGCATGTGAATATAATGAAGTCTGGTATAGATTAGGTTGTATTTGGTGTCGCTTGTGAATATAATGAAGTCTGGTAAAGATTAGGTTTGTATTTGGTGTCGCTTGTGAATATAATGAAGTCTGGTAAAGATTAGGTTTATATTTGGTGTCGCTTGTGAATATAATGAAGTCTGGTAAAGATTAGGTTTATATTTGGTGTCGCATGTGAATATAATGAAGTCTGGTATAGATTAGGTTTGTATTTGATGTCGCTTGTGAATATAATGAAGTCTGGTAAAGATTAGGTTGTATTTGGTGTCGCTTGTGAATATAATGAAGTCTGGTAAAGATTAGGTTTGTATTTGGTGTCGCTTGTGAATATAATGAAGTCTGGTAAAGATTAGGTTTATATTTGGTGTCGCTTGTGAATATAATGAAGTCTGGTAAAGATTAGGTTGTATTTGGTGTCGCTTGTGAATATAATGAGGTCTGGTAAAGATTAGGTTGTATTTGGTGTCGCTTGTGAATATAATGAAGTCTGGTAAAGATTAGGTTTGTATTTGGTGTCACTTGTGAATATAATGAAGTCTGGTAAAGATTAGGTTTGTATTTGGTGTCGCTTGTGAATATAGAAGTCTGGTAAAGATTAGGTTGTATTTGGTGTCGCTTGTGAAATAATGAAGTCTGGTAAAGATTAGGTTTGTATTTGGTGTCGCTTGTGAATATAATGAAGTCTGGTAAAGATTAGGTTGTATTTGGTGTCGCTTGTGAATATAATGAAGTCTGGTAAAGATTAGGTTTGTATTTGGTGTCACTTGTGAATATAATGAAGTCTGGTAAAGATTAGGTTTGTATTTGGTGTCGCTTGTGAATATAATGAAGTCTGGTAAAGATTAGGTTGTATTTGGTGTCGCTTGTGAATATAATGAAGTCTGGTAAAGATTAGGTTTATATTTGGTGTCGCTTGTGAATATAATGAAGTCTTGTAAAGATTAGGTTTATATTTGGTGTCACTTGTGAATATAATGAAGTCTGGTAAAGATTAGGTTTATATTTGGTGTCGCTTGTGAATATAATGAAGTCTGGTAAAGATTAGGTTTATATTTGGTGTCGCTTGTGAATATAATGAAGTCTGGTAAAGATTAGGTTTATATTTGGTGTCGCTTGTGAATATAATGAGGTCTGGTAAAGATTAGGTTGTATTTGGTGTCGCTTGTGAATATAATGAAGTCTGGTAAAGATTAGGTTTGTATTTGGTGTCACTTGTGAATATAATGAAGTCTGGTAAAGATTAGGTTTGTATTTGGTGTCGCTTGTGAATATAATGAAGTCTGGTAAAGATTAGGTTGTATTTGGTGTCGCTTGTGAATATAATGAAGTCTGGTAAAGATTAGGTTTGTATTTGGTGTCGCTTGTGAATATAATGAAGTCTGGTAAAGATTAGGTTGTATTTGGTGTCGCTTGTGAATATAATGAAGTCTGGTAAAGATTAGGTTTGTATTTGGTGTCACTTGTGAATATAATGAAGTCTGGTAAAGATTAGGTTTGTATTTGGTGTCGCTTGTGAATATAATGAAGTCTGGTAAAGATTAGGTTGTATTTGGTGTCGCTTGTGAATATAATGAAGTCTGGTAAAGATTAGGTTTATATTTGGTGTCGCTTGTGAATATAATGAAGTCTGGTAAAGATTAGGTTTATATTTGGTGTCGCTTGTGAATATAATGAAGTCTGGTAAAGATTAGGTTTATATTTGATGTCACTTGTGAATATAATGAAGTCTGGTATAGATTAGGTTTATATTTGGTGTCGCTTGTGAATATAATGAAGTCTGGTAAAGATTAGGTTTATATTTGGTGTCACTTGTGAATATAATGAAGTCTGGTATAGATTAGGTTGTATTTGGTGTCGCTTGTGAATATAATGAAGTCTGGTAAAGATTAGGTTTATATTTGGTGTCGCTTGTGAATATAATGAAGTCTGGTATAGATTAGGTTTATATTTGGTGTCGCTTGTGAATATAATGAAGTCTGGTAAAGATTAGGTTTGTATTTGGTGTCACTTGTGAATATAATGAAGTCTGGTAAAGATTAGGTTTGTATTTGGTGTCGCTTGTGAATATAATGAAGTCTGGTATAGATTAGGTTGATATTTGGTGTCGCTTGTGAATATAATGAAGTCTGGTAAAGATTAGGTTTGTATTTGGTGTCACTTGTGAATATAATGAAGTCTGGTAAAGATTAGGTTTGTATTTGGTGTCGCTTGTGAATATAATGAAGTCTGGTAAAGATTAGGTTTGTATTTGGTGTCGCTTGTGAATATAATGAAGTCTGGTATAGATTAGGTTTGTATTTGGTGTCACTTGTGAATATAATGAAGTCTGGTAAAGATTAGGTTGATATTTGGTGTCGCTTGTGAATATAATGAAGTCTGGTAAAGATTAGGTTCGATTTGGTTTCGCTTGTGAATATAATGAAGTCTGGTAAAGATTAGGTTTATATTTGGTGTCGCTTGTGAATATATTGAAGTCTGGTAAAGATTAGGTTTATATTTGGTGTCGCTTGTGAATATAATGAAGTCTGGTAAAGATTAGGTTTATATTTGGTGTCGCATGTGAATATAATGAAGTCTGGTATAGATTAGGTTTATATTTGATGTCGCTTGTGAATATAATGAAGTCTGGTAAAGATTAGGTTTATATTTGGTGTTGCATGTGAATATAATGAAGTCTGGTATAGATTAGGTTTATATTTGGTGTCGCTTGTGAATATAATGAAGTCTGGTAAAGATTAGGTTTATATTTGGTGTCGCTTGTGAATATAATGAAGTCTGGTAAAGATTAGGTTTGTATTTGGTGTCGCTTGTGAATATAATGAAGTCTGGTAAAGATTAGGTTTGTATTTGGTGTCGCTTGTGAATATAATGAAGTCTGGTAAAGATTAGGTTTTATTTGGTGTCACTTGTGAATATAATGAAGTCTGGTATAGATTAGGTGTATTTTGGTGTCGCTTGTGAATATAATGAAGTCTGGTAAAGATTAGGTTTATATTTGGTGTCGCTTGTGAATATAATGAAGTCTGGTAATAGATTAGGTTTATATTTGTGTCGCTTGTGAATATAATGAAGTCTGGTAAAGATTAGGTTTGTATTGGTGTCACTTGTGAATATAATGAAGTCTGGTAAAGATTAGGTTTGTATTTGGTGTCGCTGTTGAATATAATGAAGTCTGGTATAGATTAGGTTGATATTTGGTGTCGCTTGTGAATATAATGAAGTCTGGTAAAGATTAGGTTTGTATTTGGTGTCGCTTGTGAAATAATGAAGTCTGGTAAAGATTAGATTTGTATTTGGTTTCGCTTGTGAATATAATGAAGTCTGGTAAAGATTGGTTTGTATTTGGTGTCGCTTGTGAATATAATGAAGTCTGGTATAGATTAGGTTTATATTTGGTGTCGCTTGTGAATATAATGAAGTCTGGTAAAGATTAGGTTTGTATTGGTGTCACTTGTGAATATAATGAAGTCTGGTAAAGATTAGGTTTGTATTTGGTGTCGCTTGTGAATATAATGAAGTCTGGTAAAGATTAGGTTTGTATTTGGTGTCGCTTGTGAATATAATGAAGTCTGGTAAAGATTAGGTTTGTATTTGGTGTCACTTGTGAATATAATGAAGTCTGGTAAAGATTAGATTTGTATTTGGTGTCGCTTGTGAATATAATGAAGTCTGGTAAAGATAGGTTTGTATTTGGTGTCGCTTGTGAATATAATGAAGTCTGGTATAGATTAGGTTATATTTGGTGTCGCTTGTGAATATAATGAAGTCTGGTAAAGATTAAGGTTTATATTTGGTGTCACTTGTGAATATAATGAAGTCTGGTATAGATTAGGTTGTATTTGGTGTCGCTTGTGAATATAATGAAGTCTGGTAAAGATTAGGTTTTATTTGGTGTCGCTTGTGAATATAATGAAGTCTGGTATAGATTAGGTTTATATTTGGTGTCGCTTGTGAATATAATGAAGTCTGGTAAAGATAGGTTTGTATTTGGTGTCACTTGTGAATATAATGAAGTCTGGTAAAGATTAGGTTTGTAATTTGGTGTCGCTTGTGAATATAATGAAGTCTGGTATAGATTAGGTGATATTTGGTGTCGCTTGTGAATATAATGAAGTCTGGTAAAGATTAGGTTTGTATTTGGTGTCACTTGTGAATATAATGAGTCTGGTAAAGATTAGGTTTGTATTTGGTGTCGCTTGTGAATATAATGAAGTCTGGTAAAGATTAGGTTTGTATTTGGTGTCGCTTGTGAATATAATGAAGTCTGGTATAGATTACGTTTGTATTTGGTGTCACTTGTGAATATAATGAAGTCTGGTAAAGATTAGGTTGAAATATTTGGTGTCGCTTGTGAATATAATGAAGTCTGGTAAAGATAGGTTCGATTTGGTGTCGCTTGTGAATATAATGAAGTCTGGTAAAGATTAGGTATTAATTATATTTGGTGTCGCTTGTGAATATATTGAAGTCTGGTAACAGATTAGGTTTAATATTTGGTGTCGCTGTGAATATAATAAGTCTGGTAAAGATTAGGTTTATATTTGGTGTCGCTTGTGAATATAATGAAGTCTGGTATAGATTAGGTTTATATTTGGTGTCGCTTGTGAATATAATGAAGTCTGGTAAAGATTAGGTTTATATTTGGTGTCGCTTGTGAATATAATGAAGTCTGGTAAAGATTAGGTTTATATTTGGTGTCGCTTGTGAATATAATGAAGTCTGGTAAAGATTAGGTTTATATTTGGTGTCGCTTGTGAATATAATGAAGTCTGGTAAAGATTAGGTTTGTATTTGGTGTCGCTTGTGAATATAATGAAGTCTGGTAAAGATTAGGTTTGTATTTGGTGTCGCTTGTGAATATAATGAAGTCTGGTAAAGATTAGGTTTATATTTGGTGTCACTTGTGAATATAATGAAGTCTGGTATAGATTAGGTTGTATTTGGTGTCGCTTGTGAATATAATGAAGTCTGGTAAAGATTAGGTTTATATTTGGTGTCGCTTGTGAATATAATGAAGTCTGGTATAGATTAGGTTTATATTTGGTGTCGCTTGTGAATATAATGAAGTCTGGTAAAGATTAGGTTTGAATTTGGTGTCGCTTGTGAATATAATGAAGTCTGGTAAAGATTAGGTTTGTATTTGGTGTCGCTTGTGAATATAATGAAGTCTGGTAAAGATTAGGTTTATATTTGGTGTCGCTTGTGAATATAATGAAGTCTGGTAAAGATTAGGTTTATATTTGGTGTCGCTTGTGAATATAATGAAGTCTGGTAAAGATTAGATTTGTATTTGGTGTCGCTTGTGAATATAATGAAGTCTGGTATAGATTAGGTTTATATTTGGTGTCGCTTGTGAATATAATGAAGTCTGGTATAGATTAGGTTTGTATTTGGTGTCGCTTGTGAATATAATGAAGTCTGGTATAGATTAGGTTGATATTTGGTGTCGCTTGTGAATATAATGAAGTCTGGTAAAGATTAGGTTTGTATTTGGTGTCGCTTGTGAATATAATGAAGTCTGGTAAAGATTAGGTTTGTATTTGGTGTCACTTGTGAATATAATGAGGTCTGGTAAAGATTAGGTTTATATTTGGTGTCGCTTGTGAATATAATGAAGTCTGGTAAAGATTAGGTTTGTATTTGATGTCGCTTGTGAATATAATGAAGTCTGGTAAAGATTAGGTTTGTATTTGGTGTCGCTTGTGAATATAATGAAGTCTGGTAAAGATTAGGTTTGTATTTGGTGTCGCTTGTGAATATAATGAAGTCTGGTAAAGATTAGGTTTGTATTTGGTGTCGCTTGTGATTATAATGAAGTCTGGTAAAGATTAGGTTTATATTTGGTGTCGCTTGTGAATATAATGAAGTCTGGTAAAGATTAGGTTTGTATTTGGTGTCACTTAACCCTATTACAAAGGGTTTTGCGTTTGTACTCTACTTTCTTGGATCCTGTAAGAAGGTTTAGCATGATAAGAAATACTGCATGATCTGTAAAGCTTTCCCCTGTACCTTCTCCACAAAGGTTGAGCAAGTAAAAGAGAAATTACAGCTCAGTAAAAATTTCAATTTGTGATTGATTTTCCAAATGTAAATTTCAGTCTTGTCTTTGTTTCGCATAATCATTTAACACTTATGCAGTGCTATGAAAAAAGAACGGATTGGTGGAGATGCACATGGAATGTTTGTCAAGTTCTGGTCCTTTATCTGTTGGGAAGTCTGTGTTTGCCAATCGATGGTTTGTATTACATACTGCCTGCTAAATTGGGGACGCTAAGGAGAAAAACCTGCGCCTGCAGGTTTCTCCTTGGCTTTCCCGTTTTAGCTCCATATTACGGGACAGGCGCTGATTCAGCAGCCTGCCCCGTAATGCAGAGTTAAGCCTCAGGATATTCGAGGCAGCGCTAATCGCTGCTGCGAGCATCCCCTCCATGGAGTCCATAGGACTCCATTGAGGCTTTGACGACCAGTCACATGACCTGCAGGATCTCGACTCTTGTGAGATCCTCCAGGTCGGCGGAGTGATTGACGGAGGGAGACTAGGGATTTATTTCCCCCAGTCTCTCTCTGCTTACGGTGGCCAGACGAGGCAGATCGAGCCGCCGTTCTCGCCGTGGGAGAGTATCTAATTTTTGGAGGGATTTGTAGCTGGTGATAATTGATTCTGCAGAAGCAGTCTCTGTTAGCACCAGGTTCTAGCTGTAGGTAACTTTTCAGTAGCCGCAGTGGGACGTAATGAGCGTTAGGACTTTGCAATACTAATGCTAATTAATACTTTGCGCTCCTTGTGTTAAGCATAGGGAGCGCAACGTACAGTAAACTCGCTCTGAAAAGTGCAAAAAGCGCTAGGGCCACTTAACTGAACATTAACACTCACACAGCTGAGCTCTAATGTTAGCGATAAGTATGTAATAGGGCCTTAGATGTTCACACAACTGCAACTAGAGGACCATGTCTGGCCACCCTCTATGTTATTACACAGGCCTGCAAATCTGAGTGTCATAAAAATCTAAAAATCATTTTCGAAATTTATCGTGGCTTTATATGAATTTGGGGTACGGAATGCAAAACTGACCTCAGATTTGCTCCATCACATACACATTATTCACAATTGGCTTTGACATTTTTGTGTTGGATTATGAGACTGAATGAAATCCGTTCAAACTTCACACTTGAAACCTATTGTGTTTTTGGACTGTTGACACATCCATTGCTAGCTATGTGTCCTATTCCCTTATTTGCGCTAACATGGAGATGTTAATGGGGAAAATCTGTGCCCCCATGTTAGCGCAATATTCGGGGGCCGGCACTACCTCAGCACCTTGCCCCAGAACACAAAACCTTCTCTAGGAAATATTTTGAAGGCTTCTCATGTTTCTGTTTCTTCTGCTGCTTGGAATGCAAAACATAATTAGATTAGGTACAGACAGTGAAATACACATAGCATGACGAGGCAGGGCAATGGCAATTGTAATTGACAAACACATTATTGTGTAAAACAACATATACTGGGGCAGTGTTTGCCTGACAAAGAAGATTAACAACTCCTCAAATATACAGTAGATAAACAAATACACATGTACCATACAATAGACAGATACCATTATTCATGCATAATTCAGATTACACAGACAACCTGCACCCCAAGTCCAAATGACGCACGTCACAATATTAGAAACATAGAAACATAGAAAAATGTCGGCAGATAAGAACCTTTCGGCCCATCTAGTCTGCCCAATTACATGGATACTTTACCTGGATTTATCTTTTGTTTAGGTTAGCCTTATGCCTATCCCATGCTTGCTTAAATTCAATTACTGTTTTGGCCTCTACCACTTCTACTGGAAGACTGTTCCATGTATCCACCACCCTCTCAGTAAAATAATGCTTCCTGATGTTACTTTTAAACCTTTGCCCCTCTAATCTAAGACTATGTCCTCTTGTTTTGCTATTTTGTTTCCTTTTAAATATACTCCCTTCCTCTACCTTGTGGATTCCCTTTACGTATTTAAATGTTTCTATCATATCTCCTCTGTCTCGTCTTTTTTCCAAGCTGTACATGTTAAGATCATTAAGCCTTTCTTGGTAACTTTTCTCCTTCAAGCCGTACACCATTTTAGTAGCCCTTCTCTGAACTCTCTCCAAGATGTCTATATCCTTCTGGAGATATGGTCTCCAGTACTGCACACAGTACTCCAAGTGAGGTCTCACCAGTGCTCTGTACAGTGGCATGAGCACTTCCCTTTTCCTACTGCTAATACCTCTCCCTACACAACCAAGCATTCTGCTAGCATTTCCTGCTGCTCTATTACATTGACTACTTACCCTTAGATCCTCTGAAATAATAACCCCTAAATCCCTTTCCTCAAATGTTGAGGTTAGGACTGTATCAAATATTCTATATTCAGCCCTTGGGTTTTTACGTCCCAGGTGCATTATCTTGCACTTATCCACATTAAAACTCAATTGCCACAGCTCCGACCATTTTTTTAGTTTACCTAAATCATTTGTCATTTGGCTGATCCCTCCAGGAACGTCAACCCTGTTGCAAATCTTTGTGTCATCAGCAAAAAGACATACTTTTCCATTAATACCTTCTGCAATATCACTAATAAAAATATTAAAGAGAATGGGTCCAAGTACTGACCCCTGAGGTACCCCACTGGTAACAAGACCTTGCGCCAAATAAACTCCATTTACCACAACCCTCTGTTGCCTGTCACTCAGCCACTGCCTAATCCATTCAACAATATTGGAATCCAAGCTCAAAGATTGCAATTTATTGATAAGCCTTCTATGCGGAACAGTATCAAAAGCCTTACTGAAATCTAAATAAGCAATGTCTACTGCACCACCTGTGTCTATCACATTTTTATTGTGATTTTTGAATTCTGCAAGCACAAATACAAAGACAACACCTTGTGAAAAGTTTTTAATAGCAGACCTGTGTAATTATACTATATATGATTTTGGAATTTACGTAATCTGGTTATAAAATAAAATGTGAACTAATAATGCGTTTTCTGCATATTTGAGGTTGTGGAATGAAGAGTTGTGCTGTGTGCGTATGATGGATCAGGTATTGTCTTGGATTTGGCACAGCTCGACTTCATGCCATAATATTTAAAAGTGTTTTATTTAACAAAGAAGTCATTGTATTATGATCTTTAACATGAAATATTGTATCCTAATGACTTCTGCACAATGTAGCACAATTTATTTTATTTCCCTTTTCATTGCTGCACAGAGTAGATTAGGCAGTATGTATCAAATTGCTATTTTACAATTTGATGTCAATTCCACTATTTAAAGAATATCACTTTTTATAGGATTGTGATGACATATTTACATTTGTAATTTGAGCGCTTTTTTCAGTTTTGTTTAGTGTTTATTTCTGTTTACTCTATCGGTAATGTTTGTAATGCTTCTGCAAGTGAGACTAATGTAATAAATCTTTTAATTTTTTGCTGAATCTACATCGATAAACCATTAATTAAAATTTATTATGTCGGAGGAGTTGACTAAAGTATAGGACACAAAACCTTGTTTTTACAAAATGTCAAAGATAATTAAGGTACAAGGAGCAATAGATGTGCGTAAAGGACTCAAGGCTCAAGCTAATTCTATTGGCCAGTTTAAAAATAAAATCGTCATGTCGACCTATATTTTTTCTTAATATATCAGCAGAATTAATCCAAAAGTCTGTCTTAAGCCAAAAAGTGAAAAATTACGCTGTTCAAAAACAATACTGGCGATACTGACCCCTTGCATACGGCTGACACTCTCTGGCGATACCGACCCTTGGTATTCCTCCGTTAACCCTGTGTTTCAGTTTCTTGGTTATCTTGTGTACCTGGTTAGGCCAGTGTCACATGAGTGTTTTTCAGAACGACAGGAACACTCGTGTGGCCACCTTGCTGAGCATAGTTCCTATGGAGGATCACGATTCGCAGTCTCGTTGAACACCCGAAACTGCGTGTGGCCGGCCCCGTCGAAATGTCACAACGCTGCGTCGGAAGGCATGGGTGCACATAGTGCACTCGTCTGACACTGGCCTAACTGTTACCCCTGAGTGTTAGGCACCCACTAGGGATGTGCATGACTTTTGTTTTCGTTTCATTTTTTTTTCCGGGTGTTTTTTTCGTTTCGGATCATTTCGACTCGGTGATTCAGATTGATATGGTGATTCGGATCATTTCAGTGATTCGGATCATTTCGGGTTATTCGGATCAGTTGGTTTTTCACTTTTTTTATGCGTTATTTTGTTTTTTTATTGCTTATTTAAGAATGGGAAGTAGATTACAACCAATAGAATGAAAGTTTCTTAACTTATTTTTTCTTTAAGGATTTTTTAGACATTTTTCACGTCTGTGATCACGTCCGTGTTGCCGCACAGTTTAACGTCCGTCGTAGCATAGAATCCTGAGCAATAGAGACCCACACACTAAGTACAATGCACGTGGCAAACAGATGCATGTTAGGCAAGACCGTAAAACCGCTACCACGAACGCACAGAGTGCGCCACGTCCGCGTAGCGTTCTGTGTGACTGATGAGATGTCAGATGCATCGCATTTGCAACGTCCAGCACCTTGACGCACACAATGGCTTTTCATATCCTTTTCAAATTTTCTCATTTTTTTTCATATTTATTTTGTTTCCCATAATTCCCTTTTATTCCTACGTCAACAACACGGTCAACGGACCGTGTGGTGTCTACAGTATCTTCCGTCAGTACGTCCGTCCGTTGTGCACGCACGCAGAGTGTGCTCAGACTGCGTTCGTCTGACTCTAGCCTAAGGGGAGTGCTTTGAGCTTGGTGTCAGTCCATTTGGTGATTTATACACTTGCTTGCATATTAATTTAATTAATTTCTGATTATTGTTATTAAATAGAATCTTATCGGATGTCGCTATCATCTATATTTTCCGTGTTTTGTATAAAGATACGTATTTTTTCCTAAATCACCGAGAACTGCTTTTTTTCCCCTTTCAGCATGCCTTGTCTGACAAAGCTACTGTGAAACCGTTTGATCCAAAGACAACTTGCATGCAAGAATGTCTTATCACTACCTTTCAGGATTTGTACTTTGTGTCAGAAAGCTTTGAGGAAGCCAAGGAAAAGATGAGGTACATTTAGTTATTGTTAAAAAAAAAAAAGAGCAAAGAACCTGTAATATAATTCTTTGATATTTTTTTTTCAGGCGTTCAATTCTTGCTTCTCTTTCTCTTCCTTTTATTTTAAGGGAATTCGCCAAGTCAATCAACCGTCCCTTCTCCGTGTATTTTAACCCTTACACCGAGAGCATCGAAATCCTACAAAACACCAGGAGCATCGAGAACGTGGTACAAGACTTGCGAAGTGACCTGAACACGGTGTGCGATGCTTTAGCCAAGATGAACAAATACTTAGGGATCTGAATTTTGTAACGGTGTTAAATATCAATCCGTGGGAACCTGCAAAGAACTGTCGCCGTCCTAACTACTTGCCATGAAGGATAATGTGGTTATCCTGTCAATTCCGCTGCTTAATGTAACATTTATGAACGGCGTTCGGCGCAGTCCGTATCGTTACATTTGTGTTTCCTGTTTAAACGTTCTGAAATATGCAAAAAGATATGTACAGTATTCCCATATTTTAATTCGTCCTGTTTCCTCTGCAGTTACTTGTGAGGATGCTCGTGATAAAATGTAACCGCCGTAATCTGTTTTGCTTCTGCGTAGTATTTTTTTTCTGTTGTTTACATTATTATCTAGAGCAGCAGGAACACTCTTAGCTGCGGTTCCGGGCTTATCCAGCTCTCTCGATCAGGCTACCTGTGAAAACAGTTGGTAATGCAATCGAAATGAAAATGCGTTTTTCCTATTTACGGTCGCATTAGCACAATAAAATTTCAGCCTTAGAACTAATACTGCGAGGGAAAAAAAAATACAAAAAACCTCTTGATTTCCAGCCTGAATAGTCAAGAAATACAAGCACAATATACTTGAGGTAATTGCATAAAAACAAGTCAATGTTGATGCTCAGGCCGCGCTCAATATTTGCAAATTTATCACTGATTATGCTTGTCCTGGCTGTGCAGAAGCTCATAGCGCAGTTTATCAAACCTTGTTTATCACGGCTAAGTATATGCTGGATTACTTATTTGTTTTTTGCTGAAATTACATGTGTTAAATTACAAGTGTGAACCATGGGATCACAGCGAATAGAATGCAGGATTGTGCTGTCTGGATGGAATAGATCTTCTGATGGAAAATCTGGAAACAGACTGACAAGACCCCACCTGTCAAAACTTGTCAAAACTGTGTGTACTTATATGTGTCTATAAAATAGCTTAAAGCCTGCACAGAGCCACCGCAGAAAAAAAGTCATGCCCAGGTAAACAAGTCCAGATGAATGGACCCACTCAGGGGCTTAAGTAAAAAAAAAAAAAAGTGATGCTTTATTTAAATCATTAAAAGGTAGCTGTATTCAACTACTGATGTTTGGACTCTTGAGAAAGGCTCCGAGGGGGATGAAACGCCGATACTTGGATAAAGGTACCTTTTAATGATATAAATAAAGCATCACTTTTTATTTTTTTACTTAAGTCCCTGAATGCGTCCATTTCATATATGCGTGTATATATATATATTATTTATATAGTGATTTATGTAGACCAAAATCACTTACTATAATGTGATGTGCTCAACGTAAGAGGATACTGTATATGTTTCCCTATACTCTCGTTAACATTCTTAAATGAATAGAAATTATCTATAACAAAAATTTGAACATATAGACCCTGTGTGTGTCTATATATACTGTATATCAATAAAGTATGAGGAAGCGGGCACTCGTTACCCAATTTCAATGAGCATGCTCCTCTCTCAATGGGTATTGCCCTGGTACAACTTCCAAAGGAAAGCAAGAGAAAAAAATAAGTAATGGGAGGCACTCAGGGTCTTCATAAAAGCGCGGGTGTGTATATATATATATATATATGTATATATATATATATATATATAATAACCTGTACAAAATACCCATACAATAAAACACAAACTAACAGAAACAAAACACATTTACAATACTAATTCTAAGTATGTTTTGCCCAAACATTATCAGGGTTATTCAAAGAGAATCGAAAAGTCACCGCACGTTCGGGGACTTTTTGTTCTCTTCAATTTGGTGCGATCCCATTTCAGCGACCCTGTGGTGTATTCAGCAAGCACCACAGTGCCGTCGTAGTGCAGGGAAAAGCCGCCGAAAACCTGCTGAACACTCACTGCAAAACCCAGGCAAATGCACACCGAAATCCGCAAAAACATCTGGATTAACCCCGCCAAAGACGCCGGAGAAACCCGAGCAGGAGCCGATCACAGCGCAGAGCAGCCGCCGGAAAAACCCGACACCGCAGATGAATGGAGTGGGGGAAAAAAAAAAAACGTACGCTTGGATGTTTGAAAAGTGAAACGCTGTTTGCAAACAAAATACTGAGCGAAAATGTCTGAAATTTACGCATAAGATCCAATGAATGATAATAAAAAGGTCTGTTACAGAAAAGAGAAAAAACTTTTAAGAAAAAAAATCTGATTTTTTTCACAAAAATTGCTTAAGATCCTAAAAAATCTATAAATAAAGAGACTTTTTACTGCAGAATATTATAATGAACGGTTTATTAGATATTGAATTAAAACGGGAATATTTTTAACATTGAAGCCTATGGTATTCGCCTGAAAAAACTGTCGAATGATGCAACCGAATGGCAGGGCATTTCGGCAACTTTTCACTGCTGGTTTTTGTTCTCTGAATAGACGAAGCTATGGGGATTTCACTGCCCTCGAACTGGCACCGAACAATTTTCAGCATTCGGTTACCTTTCGGCAGCCATTCAGATCTCTTTGAATAACCCTTTAAGTCTAAGCAACGTATTTAGGAACTCAACAAGATTGCTGCCAACCACGTAAACATTATCATCTTGCATTTAACTCACCACCCATTACTGAAATTGAAATATACGAGCCAGGTTTTAGAGAATCTTAATAATCAATATAAATTACATTTATTTATTGTAACCCTATAAAGAAACATGATTGAATACCTAAAAGAAAGCTTTACAGCAGGGGGCAGCAACCTTGGCCCTCCAGATGTTTTTAGGAACTACACCTCCCATGATACCCAACCACTCATTAGCTTGGCTGAGCCACATGGGAAATACAGTTCCAAAACATCTTGAGGAGCAAGGTTGATGAACCCTGCTCTACAGTGTGTGGAGTCAAATTGGAATTCTCTTCCAACTGCATAAAAAATGCTGGAATTAGTGCAACTGCGTATTCTTGCCTGAATTGACATCTTGGTTTTTCCCAACATCAGAGATACTTTTAGCCGGTTGACTCCACGCCAAACATTTGAAATACTCGATTATCTTCAATCTCCTAAAGAGAACATTGTAGACTAGTTTTGATAAAATTGGCCAGGGAGGATTCTGTCTGGTTTGGACTTCACTATGTATTAATATTTTTTCAAAAAAGAGTAAAACTTTATTGCATAGTATGAAAAATTCATAATAGTTCCCAATATACAAGGTGGCAGATGATTGGTGGAGAAAAATCCAAAAGATTCAAATCACACCTTGCGATCAGCCCAAAAGATAGCATCCATGATGGTCTCAACTCAACGACATAAGCGCACATAATCTTGCATTGGGCTCATGCAAAGCTCCGTCTAGTCCTATGGACTCTAGATGAAAAAACCTATGGCTGCAACACTGCTGGCATCTTTTGTGACACCCTAAAACTGAAAGTCAAGCAACTAATAAGGCGGTTTTAGAATAAATAACCTGGATCGGCGCAAGTATTGCTCTCTGGGGTCCTGGAATCTCGCATATATATATATAAAAAAGGAGACAATAACAGTGCAACACTGATATATACAATATACTGTAGGTGTATGTAATATATATCCCACTCACAAGTGTAGAGCCGTAACACTGGCTCTAAGTGGGTCCAGGCATGCGGGTAAATTATCTTCAATTTCTTAGGTGACCCCCACCTTAAAGTTTATGCAGTGGAAAGAAAAAAAGGGGAAAATGTCCTTGTGTAGGTCCGCAAACAAAGGTCACAATGTTATGTACAGATGGAATCGTACTCACATTATGAGGAGCTCACATAGCTCGTGGATGTATACCCATAGGTTTTTTTAGGGTGGGAGAAAAACCCAGAGGAAAAACCACCAATGATCCAGGAAACAGCAAAGCAGGAAACAAGATTGGAGATGGAAAATAAAATTTATTTAAAATATAATTAAAATAACCACCAGAACGCGTTTCGCCGCATCAAGTAGCGGCTTCATCAGCTGGAATGGTTGTAATGGGCCTGTGGACCCTTTTATAGTGTCCATAAACATTCTTAATTGTCCCCATATGTCCTGTTTGCTGTTTTAATTGGTCCTTCCGTTTTCATCGATGTCTGATGTTGGGCGCCGCCATTTTGCGCATGCGCGGTTTACTTCCGTGTTCCACCGCGTTCCAAACGCCGTTCTTTTACTTCCGCGTTCCACCGCGTTCCAAACACCGCTCTTTTACTTCCGGTCGGCGGTTCTCAGCCAGAGGATGGAAATAGATGCGAAATTTTCTTTTTTTCCCGCAGTGCTCAGAGGTTGGGGTTTTAAAAACCTTCCCCTTTTTCCACCATATGCATCCCAAAAACAAAAAATTACATATATTAAACTTAAAAAAGATTAACATTGTTCAAATAAATTGTGCACCCCTCAGGGTCTCCCTATGGATTAACAATATACTTATATCTTATGTGTGATGCCAATGGAGAAGAAATAGAGGCTATTTCACAAATTGTATATATAATAAATTATTTTAAGAAACTATCTTGTAGCCTCTACTATTTGCAAAGGTAAAAATTATATACTTAATAACTTAGATATTTAAATAGTAACCATATAATTACTATCCCATTTAGTGACCTCCTTTGTCAAAAAAGTGTCTAGTGCATCAGTGCTTTATTTAAGTTATTTTCATTTTAAAACTATATACCTAAAATTTATTACAGTATCTTCCCATTTAATATTAATTAATAAAATATTAATTGGTGCAATATATTAATAATGTGAACCTCATTTATATGAGAATACTATTAAAGTGCTATATTATTGCTAACTATTACCTAAGTGTTAAATGCGTACTTCATTGGTGTGTTGCCATTTTAAAGTGCTTCTATATGTTCAATATATTAATTGCATTTTAAAACTATATACCTAAAATTTATTACAGTATCTTCCCATTTAATAGTAGTTAATAAAATATTGATTAGTGCAATATGTTAATAATAAATAATGTGGACCTCATTTATATAAGAATACTATTAAAGTGCTATATTATTGCTAACTATTACCTAAGTGTTAAATGCGTACTTGAATAGGTGTATTACCATTTTTAAAGTGCTTCTATATGTTCAATATAATTCAATAATGTGTAAGTGAAAAAAAAAAAAAAGTTTCTTAATCTGCCATGTGCTATGTGGATCAGTGTTTGCTCTATTTTTCCCCTACTTCTCCCCCCCTCCCCTACTTTTCCTTTCCCTATTTTCCCTTTATATTCTCATGTCACTTAATTAACAAACCTTGGGTATATCTAAATATCAAAAAAACTTTTTATAACTCTTTTTCCTTGTTTTTATCTCGCGACCTTCCTTTCCCCACATGTGATATTTTGATCTTTATTTATATATAGCCCCTTTCATCATAAATGGTGAAAAGGGTGAGTGTATATTATGAATCCTATTCAGACCCCAAGAGGTGCACAACAACTCATAAAAAATGAACCACCTCAAAATCGTTGTTTAACCCATTTGGTGCCATAGTACCCATTTCATAGATGGTCCGCATCTCCTCTTGTCCCAGTTTATTAACAATATTATCGTCTATATTAATTTTATGTACTTTCTTAATGGCCATAAATCTCAAACCTACTGGGGAACCCCCATGCTGGAGCTTAAAATGTAATGAAACCGAGTGTTTTTCATAAAACTTTTTTATGTTTCTAACATGTTCCGAAATTCTTATATTTAAAGCCCTCTTTGTGCGTCCAACATATTGGAGGCCACAGGGACATTCTAAGAGATATATTACGCTTTTTGAGCAACAATTGAGAACCTCTTTTATTTGTGTCTTTTGATTAGTTTTTCTGTTCATATACTCTGTTCTACAGTCTTTCCTATTACCAGTCGACCTACAAGCGAGACATTGTCCACAGACATAAAAGCCATTTTTTAAATTGAATTGATTCTGATTTATCTTTTTATTTTTAGGTTTGCTATGTACCAAATTCATTTTTAAGTTCTTAACTCCTCTAAATATAACTATAACTATCAGGAAAGAGATAGAAACTATGGGGGATGGGCCCCAAGAAGTAGATCTGATATGTATAGGGATAGAAGGAATATCTACAATGAGGAAGAAAACAGCAGACCCTACTGGAGGAGGGATCATGCAGTAAGAACAAGAGATGAACGGAAAATTGATAGATCACCTTCATTAAGGAGAAAAGAAAGAGATTCTTCTCCAAAAAGAAGTTATGGAGACCACAACCCTACTCCACCCAGAGATACTAGGAGAAGAGTTGACCAGGAGATCGATAATATCAGTATCCCTACGACCAACAGATTTCGAATCCTCAGTGAAAATCCAGAGGAGGAGGTTTTTTGGAGGGACCCCCTGGACAGGAGGGTAAATCAGGGGGAACACAGAGATCTGGATATAAGATTAGGAAGAGAGGGGGGAAAGAAAAGATCTTGGGAAAAAACAGAAGGGGAAAGAGAGCAGGGAAGCGAATCCTTAAGAGAAAAAAGGGAGAGAAGGTAAAAATGAAAGGTATTTTTAATTTGAGCCAGAGGGTTTTAACCAATACAGAGATCAAAGTCCTAAATAAAGGTCTAAAGTTTGCCCCCACCAAACAGATGGATAAGTTCAATATGTATATAGATTTACAACGTTTTAAAAGAAAATTAAGTCTGAAAAAATATTTTATGAGATCTCCAGTAGAAAGTAGTATGCCAACTGATCCAGATAAATTCACACATACGGACTTAAAGAAAAAATCAAAGTTTTATCCGCGACATACCATTTCTGATGAAATCAAAATGTTTGAAAATTTGGTGTCCACTGACATAGACAGGATGGTGGTTAAAGAGAAAAATCATAACCTCACTGTAGAAGAAAAAAAAGCGATAAAAAATCTTGACAATGATGAGACGATTGTAATAAAACCTGCGGACAAGGGAGGGGGGATTGTTGTCTGGTCAAAAGAAGCATACAATAAGGAGGCATTACGTATATTGGAGGACAAAAAAACGTACACTAAACTTAAAAGTAATCCCATAGTAACTATTAGAGAAAACCTCCAGGTTCTCCTTCAAGGTGGCAAAGATAAGGGGATTCTTACTGAACGTGAATTTCAGTATTTAATGATTGAAGATATTAAGACACCACACTTTTACATTTTGCCCAAGATCCATAAAAATATAACTGAACCACCTGGGAGACCTATAGTGGCAGGAATCCATTCCATCACAAGCTGCCTGTCTGAATATGTAGACATCCTTCTTCAGCCAATTGTCAAGGAGATGCCATCGTACCTAAAGGATACCATTAACATATTACAGATATTGGATGAAATGAAATGGGAGAAAGAGTATATAATGGTTGCAAGTGACGTAAATTCATTGTATAGTAATATACCCCATGCCATGGGTATGCAAATAGTTAACGAAAGAATAAGTGATTCCAAGAAATTGGATGATATACAGGTGGGCTTTATTATGGAGAGTATACAATTTATTCTAGAAAATAATTATTTTAAATTTGGGGACGATTTTTTCTTGCAAAAGAATGGTATGGCGATGGGGACTAAGTTTGCGCCCAGCTATGCGAACCTATATATGGCAGGCTGGGAAGCCCAGTTTGTCTACGGTTCGCATAGCTGGGCGCACAACATCCCCATCTATAGACGTTATATTGATGACGTATTTTTTGTTTGGAGAGGTAGTGAGGAAGATTTAATCACCTTTCTGGATAGCCTTAACAGTCAGGTTTGGGGTATTACATTAGAAAATAAATGGAGCAGGGAGAAAATAACCTTTCTTGATCTAGAAATATATATTAGTGAAGGATCTGTCAAATGTAAAACTTTTTTTAAAGAGGTAGACACTAATACTTATATAAACACCACAAGCTGCCACAATCCATCGTGGCTTAAAGGGGTGCCTAGGGGGCAATTCATTCGCTTGAGGAGGAATTGCTCAGACCTTAACATTTTTGAGCAACAGGCCAACCAATTGAAAGAAAATTTTTTAGAGAAGGGGTATAATGCCCTAGAGTTGGATACAATTATTGACCAACTCAAACAGGAGGATCGGACAAATTTACTCCAATATAAACCTAAAAAAAAACATTAAAGAAGGGGAAGTCCTATTTCTGTGTGACTACAGCAGTAAAGCCAAAAACATGAAGAGAATAATCAAGAAACACTGGCATTTTCTTCGGAAAGACAAGGATCTAAACAGCATATTGGGGAAACAGCCAAAAATAGTATTTAGAGGAGTTAAGAACTTAAATGAATTTGGTACATAGCAAACCTAAAAATAAAAAGATAAATCAGAATCAATTCAATTTAAAAAATGGCTTTTATGTCTGTGGACAATGTCTCGCTTGTAGGTCGACTGGTAATAGGAAAGACTGTAGAACAGGGTATATGAACAGAAAAACTAATCAAAAAGCGTAATATATCTCTTAGAATGTCCCTTTGGCCTCCAATATGTTGGACGCACAAAGAGGGCTTTAAATATAAGAATTTCGGAACATGTTAGAAACATAAAAAAGTTTTATGAAAAACACTCGGTTTCATTACATTTTAAGCTCCAGCATGGGGGTTCCCCAGTAGGTTTGAGATTTATGGCCAATAAGAAAGTACATAAAATTAATATAGACGATAATATTGTTAATAAACTGGGACAAGAGGAGATGCGGACCATCTATGAAATGGGTACTATGGCACCAAATGTAACCCATGTAACAACGATTTTGAGGTGGTTCATTTTTTATGAGTTGTTGTGCACCTCTTGGGGTCTGAATAGGATTCATAATATACACTCACCCTTTTCACCATTTATGATGAAAGGGGCTATATATAAATAAAGATCAAAATATCACATGTGGGGAAAGGAAGGTCGCGAGATAAAAACAAGGAAAAAGAGTTATAAAAAGTTTTTTTGATATTTAGATATACCCAAGGTTTGTTAATTAAGTGACATGAGAATATAAAGGGAAAATAGGGAAAGGAAAAGTAGGGGAGGGGGGAGAAGTAGGAGAAAAATAGAGCAAACACTGATCCACATAGCACATGGCAGATTAAGAAACTTTTTTTTTTTTTTCACTTACACATTATTGAATTATATTGAACATATAGAAGCACTTTAAAAATGGTAATACACCTATTCAAGTATGCATTTAACACTTAGGTAATAGTTAGCAATAATATAGCACTTTAATAGTATTCTTATATAAATGAGGTCCACATTATTTATTATTAACATATTGCACTAATCAATATTTTATTAACTACTATTAAATGGGAAGATACTGTAATAAATTTTAGGTATATAGTTTTAAAATGCAATTAATATATTGAACATATAGAAGCACTTTAAAATGGCAACACACCTATTCAAGTACGCATTTAACACTTAGGTAATAGTTAGCAATAATATAGCACTTTAATAGTATTCTCATATAAATGAGGTTCACATTATTAATATATTGCACTAATTAATATTTTATTAATTAATATTAAATGGGAAGATACTGTAATAAATTTTAGGTATATAGTTTTAAAATGAAAATAACTTAAATAAAGCACTGATGCACTAGACACTTTTTTGACAAAGGAGGTCACTAAATGGGATAGTAATTATATGGTTACTATTTAAATATCTAAGTTATTAAGTATATAATTTTTACCTTTGCAAATAGTAGAGGCTACAAGATAGTTTCTTAAAATAATTTATTATATATACAATTTGTGAAATAGCCTCTATTTCTTCTCCATTGGCATCACACATAAGATATAAGTATATTGTTAATCCATAGGGAGACCCTGCGGGGTGCACAATTTATTTGAACAATGTTAATCTTTTTTAAGTTTAATATATGTAATTTTTTGTTTTTGGGATGCATATGGTGGAAAAAGGGGAAGGTTTTTAAAACCCCAACCTCTGAGCACTGCGGGAAAAAAAGAAAATTTTGCATCTACTTCCATCCTCTGGCTGAGAACCGCCGACCGGAAGTAAAAGAGCGGTGTTTGGAACGCGGAAGTAAAAGAACGGCGTTTGGAACGCGGCGGAACGCGGAAGTAAACCGCACATGCGCCAAATGGCGGCGCCCAACATCAGACGTCGATGAAAACGGAAGGACTAATTAAAACAGCAAACAGGACATATGGGGACAATTAAGAATGTTTATGGACACTATAAAAGGGTCCACAGCCCCATTACAACCATTCCAGCTGATGAAGCCGCTACTTGATGCGGCGAAACGCGTTCTGGTGGTTATTTTAATTATATTTTAAATAAATTTTATTTTCCATCTCCAATCCTGTTTCCTGCTTTGCTGTTTCCTGGATCATTGGTGGTTTTTCCTCTGGGTTTTTCTCCCACCCTAAAAAAACCTATGGGTATACATCCACGAGCTATGTGAGCTCCTCAGAATGTGAGTACGATTCCATCTGTACATAACATTGTGACCTTTGTTTGCGGACCTACACAAGGAAATTTTCCCCTTTTTTCCTTTCCACTGCATAAACTTTGGACAGAAAATTTGCTGTAAGGTGGGGGTCACCTAAGAAATTGAAGATAATTTACCCGCATGCCTGGACCCACTTTGAGCCAGTGTTACGGCTCTACACTTGTGAGTGGGATATATATTACATACACCTACAGTATATTGTATATATCAGTGTTGCACTGTTATTGTCTCCTTTTTTATATATATATATATGCGAGATTCCAGAACCCCAGAGAGCAATACTTGCGCCGATCCAGGTTATTTATTCTATTATTGTGTGTAATGGTATAGGGGAAAACCACTATATCCTGAGATTGGCTATCTGGGCACCCTGGTGGTGGATGCATGTTGTGTGGCGCTGCACCATTCCTTGTTTAATAAGGCGGTTTGTTCATAATTGAGCCGGTAACAAGGAGCTGCTAAGAACGGCTTGTGCCAACTCTTTATATTGGTGACTCCCTATTACTTGCTCGTAATGAAAAGGGCACCCAGACAGGAGCAGCATAGGAGAAGAATAAGACGAGTCACTGGGTCGCTAAGATGACAAAAGATATTTCCAAAATGACAAAGAGGAAAAGATGAGCACAGGGCTGGATTTACATCTCAGCAGCCTGTAAGCGCAGAAATGTGGAGTACCGGTCCTCCCCCATAAAAAAAGAATACAAAAATTGGGGAGAGATATTTCTTAACTTTTTCATTAGGAGGCACATTACACATTTTACAATTTTGAAAACCAGGTTCTCCATGAGTGGAGGGCAGAATGCCTAGATGAAGGAAGGTGTGGAGCCGAGGAAGAGCAGCTGGAGAGATGGCTGCTCATGCTGCTCAGTTATGACGGTCCGCCCGACTTGTCTTGCCATGACCCGACTCCATTTTGAGGAGTGTACAACGCAGCTATCTCTAGGCATTTTTTTAAAAAAAAGTTTTTAAGAGCAAAGTGCCTCACTTTATAGATACCTACTTTGCCTAATTGTAAAAACAGCCCTTGATGAGCAGTAGGAGGCATGGTATCTGGGGATAACTATGACAGGACGGCAAGAGGGACAGACGGTGGAATTGTTTCACATTTACAACGTGTCTAGAATTTGTGAAACACTCATGCTTTGTAGAATTTCGCCATGTCAGGTACTCAACTGCAAAACCCCAAGAATGCGGGGTCTGGTAAGAATGGAATAATGAACCCAGTGATAGGGTAGGGCCTCCTATATCAGTAAGCATAGCTAGAACTATTAATCTTCTTTGCATCTATAGTTTTTTTTAAATCTTTGACATATTTATGTATCTGCCTTGCAGCATGAAAAAACGCACAACGTAACACAACTCATAAAATGCAGATACGTTTAGCAGGTTTGGCGAGGAGAAAAACAAATTGAAAACTACATGGCACCTTCTGTCACAACTTTGTGTGGAAGGGCGTCTTTGGTTAGACTTTTTTTATTCCTTCTTAATTGCCTCTCCCCTTCTGTGGTTGGGGGAGGGGGGTACGCAACACTTTCCCACTCACTTTCCTTGGTGATTGACACAGAAAGAGGTAAACAAATTATTAGCGCATTAAATGATTTAACCGTTTCAGCCCCGGAACAAAGTACTCGTGCAGCTACATAAAACTCCTTCCACTGACGCACAGAAGTATTAACATGTGCAAACCTGGCTGTGTTTTCTATGTAAAGTCTCCATATGTACCCTTAAAATAGATTATGTAAATTAATAAACTCTGTGAGTATAGGCTCATATATCAACAAGATGTTCATTTTCCACAGGGTGGTAAACACATGAAACCACTCAACATAAGGGGAAGCACGTATAAATTATGCATTTGTTTGTTTAAGACATGAGTCTTTCAGATATATCGCTTAAAAACAAATCCTTCCTATTTGATATCCTTCCTAGAATATATACATAGATATATCTAAAAATACTCTCTATTGGTATGTTTAAGGTTTTTACCCAAACGTTTTCCTTATCTGTTCGTTTCTTTCTAAATATTCAATAGGGGATGTTTGAAATAGTGCAGAAATTTCAAATGAACCCTTTCCCACCATGGAGCGTACCATGTCGTCCCTGAGCAGCTGTCCCGCCCACCTGTTGGCGTGTGGGCCATCTCAGGCCGTCCCGCTGCAGCCAATGACTAGTGCTGCGTGTCAGCTGTTAAGGCGGGCCGGAGGAGGAGCCCAATGCAACAGCCAACAAGAGGGGTGTACTAGTAAGTCCCGTGGGCATTAATGCCCCACTTCCAGGTCCAACCCACCCGACGGTAAGGGGTTATAGTACATCCTGTCTAATGAAAGCTTCTATCAAGTCATATATCGGAATATAGCCATCTAATTGTAATTGCAAGGTGCTGGCTTTTACATTTGTTGTTTATGTAGTTATTTTTTATATAATATTTACAATTGGATTTGTCACTAGAAATTATTGATTAACACTAGTATTAGAATGATCTGTAACCCCTTCATTACTAATGATTTTTTTTTAAAAAAAAAATATATTGACGGGAACCAATGTTTTTTGGAACATCATTTTTAATTAATTATAAACTATTTGGAAATATTCCAATGTACTCCTTACTGTAATAACCTGTTTGGCAGGTAAATGTCACCATCTACTGGCTAAAATGAGTTACTGCAGTTCTGTGCAGGATGAGCTGGGGAGCTGTCCTTCATACACATTCCCAGCTGGTTTTAAAAAGTGTTAGCACCTTGGACATAATGCCCTTGGTGCTAAAACTTTGAGGTCTCCTTCTGAAGCCCAAATGCAAACACAATTAATTTGCAACAAAGTAATTTCCTGTGCAGTAATACAGCATGGTCACAGATTGTGTTAATATGATCTCAGGCTGCTGTGTCTGCTACAGCTGATTGTGCATATGATCATGGTAGTGAAGGGGTTAAGTTGAGTCAATTATTTTTTTTAATTGGTTTACCAGTTCTTAGACACAATTGAAAATTTGCAAACTATCCTTGGACAAAAATGATACAGAGCATCATGAGAGAGTTCAAATGATGACTTATTCTTCCTCGCAGAAAGCAGTTCTGGTAATCATGATTATATATTGATATGACATGCACCTGGTAACACAGAGGGGTTATTCACTATTTGTCGCTCTTGCAAAATCTCAATAAACTTCCATGATCCTGATTAGGAAATTCAAACAGCGGCAGGTGACCTTCTATTAATGCTGTTGCTTAAATTTCCCTCTTGGGATTGCCAAAGATTATCATGGTTGCAACAATGTCGAAATATCAGCAAATAGTGGGTGACATAAGAGTTAAAAGATCTGAGAGTTTAAAAATTCCAAAATGTCCACTTTCACAACAAAAAAACAATATGTTATTGATACATAATTGATATACTGTCATACTTTGTTTCCACGTTCCAAGGAGAGACGCAGAGGAACTGCGCAGGTCAAAGATGGTGGACAGAACAACAGAGTGTGGCCTGAAACTCACGCCAGAAGTAATTTCCAGATGGGGAAGAAATTATCTAATTACCTGACACTATAGGGTATATATAGGGACAGCAGGACAGTTGAAATAGAGCTACCAGCTGAAGAAGCCATGCTTTTATCGGGCGAAACGCATTCTGGTTTATTCCAATTTTGTGTTTATAAATCCTGTTTCTTTAATATTGATTTTGCCTGCTGTCATCTGGATAAAGCCCCTGTTTTCTGATATCTGGAGGAGGAGGTCTGGTGGGAGTCTCTTACAAAAACCCACATGAGAGAAAACAAGAGCCAAGGAGGGCTCCACCCAATGTAAGTTGGCAATTGGCTATTTTCTTATGTTGTTTTGTTCTGGTTCACATGGTATTGCCCTAGGGGTCCTCCCCGGTATGTCCTTTAGTTTTAAGTAAACAAAGATGGAGATGTATATGCGATAAAGGTGATTGGGTGCCTGAGAAAAGTGAAGAAAGATACCCAGAGGCCTTTTCCACCTAGAGCCGGTGTGTGGCTCAATATAGTGTGGGTGGAATAATATAGGTCACCATTCTTTAATTATTATTGGTACATTACATACTGCACTATATTGTTCTCTTCTTTCCTTTTTCCTTTCAGTATATTAAGAAGACAAGGTAATTCCAAGAATTGTTCAAGGACTGTGTATGCATAATGCATCTACCTTTTGCTCCTCTCACAATCCCTTGGTGATTGGCATTGTACCAAATTTATATATATATACAATACGTAAATATGATTCTTCCAACAGGAGTATGGATTCAGTGTGAATTTAGCTGAAACTGATCACTGTTGTCTGACAGCTTACATTAATGGCATGCAGGTACATTAAATGTTTCCAGAGTTCCATGAATATTCAGTTTCAATTTGCTGTTCAACATGTTCATCAAGCAAATTATTACATTTGTCTTTATCTAGTCATGATTTTGCTTTTCACTATTGAACACCAAAGGTATAATCGTCCAATCAGTGTATAATTTCATGGCAGACACAGTTTCTGTTTCTTTTGTTCCCCCCTCTCTGTCCCACAGCCAACTTTGAGAATCGCGGTACTAATTGCACGTTCCACAGGTCCTTATTGCATGAATGTCATTCGCTAAATTTACAAAAATAATAAAAAGAAAGCACTTTAACCAAGAGAACATCATTTCATTAGCACACATCGGGCTCTATTAAATACTTCGCGCAAACGTTAACGCGTGAGCAAAAACGCATTAACGCGATGGGAAAAACCCTTGGCGCAGAACTTCGTATTACAATGTCCACGCAAAAAATGCGCGTTAACGTCCACCACTGGTCATATACTTAACATTGTGAGCGCAAATGCGTATGTGCGCTGGTATGCAGATGATATTACAATCTATGCGCAAATTTTAACGGACAACGTTTGCGTGCATAATTTTAACGTCTTTTAAAAGCTGGTGTTAAAGGTATATCTTTACGTTCTGGCCAAAACCAAATACACCAGCCCAAAAAAAAAATACAGCAAAGCATAGTTGCACATTCTACACATACCCAAACAATAAAATTGAGATATAAACAACAGATGGTGCAGCGCCACACAACATGCATCCACCACCAGGGTGCCCAGATAGCCAATCTCAGGATATAGTGGTTTCCCCTTATACCATTATGCACAATAATGAAATCAATAACCTGGATCGGCGCAACACTGCTCTCTGGGGTCCCGGAATCTCGTATGCATATATATACAATAGAAGAGAGACAATATAGTGCAACACTGTATCGTGTAATATATTATGAACGTATATGGTGAAACACCCCACTTACAAGTGTAGAGCCGTACACTGGCTCTGAGTGGGTCCAGACGTGTGGGTAATTGTCTTCACTTTCTCAGGTGGCCCCCACCTTACAGCAAGGCTCTCTTCTTTTTCTTTGTCCGAAGTTTAGGACAATGGAAAGGAGAACAGGAAGAGAATTCTTGTGTAGATCCACAGATTAAGATTACACTGTTATGTACAGTTGGAATTGTACTCACATTTTGTGGAGCTCACATAGCTCATGGATAAAGGCCCATAGGTTTTTTTTGGTGGGAGAAAAACCCAGATGAAAAACCACCGGTATTTGCAGGAATCAACGAAGCAGGAATCAGGATTGGAGATAGAAAAATAAAATTTATTTAAAATATAATTAAAATAGCCTCCAGAACGCGTTTCGCCGCAAATAGCGGCTTCATCAGCTGGAATGGTTGACATGGGCCTGTAGACCCTTTTATAATGTCCATATATGTCCATAATTATCCCCATGTGTCCTATCTGCTTCATTAGTTGATCCTTCCGGTTTCTTCGGCATCTTGGTAATGGGCGCCGCCATTTTGCGCATGCGCGGTTTACTTCCGCGTTCCACTGCGTTCCAATGTGCCGTTTTCACTTCCGCGTTCCACCGCGTTCCAAGCCTTTACTTATTTACTTCCGGTCGGCGATTCTCGGCTCGGGAGACGCGAGATTGTTCTTTTCATTCAATTCAACAGCTGGGGCTCTCCAGAAACCTCCCATTTCCGCCATATTCACCGCAAATACAGAATATTACATATATTAGACTCGGACGAAGGGCTAACACTATAGAATACATTAGTGCACCCCGCAGGGTCTCCCAAATATCCCTCAATGTAATTAATTGCTGTGTATTGTGCATTATATACAAAGTGTTAACTTCTTCTCAATTTATATACATAATGGACACTATTTATGCCCTCCTAGAAGAAGGTCTTTCTATGTTTTATATACTGTTGGAAAGGTGACCATATATTCACCTCCCTTCCTAATTCTCCTCTTTCTAATAAAGTGTTTAGTGCTTATGTGCTTTTAAATACATTTATGGTGTTGGTTATGAATTCTCTTGCATTAAAGAATATGCTCCTATAGTAATATTGCTATATTAACCTTTCCAGTAAGCCCACATGAATTACTTGAAGGGCTGTGAATGTGTAATTTTCTATGTATTTATTGTGTTGTTTAAATGCTTTATCATGTGCGACATTAATATTGTCGTGAATTTTAATTCAATATAATTATTATTAAAGTGCCTTACTACTATTATTAATATTTCTTTAAAATTTTAAGTGCTTATTATGTGTTAATTGTGGATTACTTACAATCAGAACTATTAAACCCGAATTTATCATAATTTTTACTCACTTTAACGTGATTATTAGAATGTTGGTAAGTATTAATTAGTGCAATATATCGTTAATACATAATGTAGGCTTCCTTTAAACAGGACCACCATTGAAAAGTGACATGTTGAGAATGTGCCTTATCCAGATGTTCTTAAAAATCTAGATCTCCTTAAAGGGAACAGTGTTAAAGTGCTGTATTCTTGACTAATGTATACCCGCCTCCTAAAGTGCTAATAAGTATTATATATATAAAAAACTCTTATACATTAAATTTAATATTAATTAAAATAGCAACTGTGTCAATATATTGATGGATAGTGTAGACCTCATTTATATGGAATTATCATTAAATAGTGTCAGATGGCATTTTTATATATTGGGTATCTACTAAAATGAAGTATGTCTACATTTAGAATCTATCAATTCTTTCGAGTTCCTTATGATATTCTATGTACTGTTATGTAGCCTCTCTCAATATGGACGATAAATTAAAGGGATAGGTATCTTTATAAGTCATATTAAGACCCCAAGAGGTGCACAATGATTCACAGAAAATGAACTACCTCAAAGTCATTGTTTAACCCATTTGGTGCCATAGTGCCCATCTCATAAATAGTTCGCATCTCTTCCTGTCCCAGTTTGTTAACAATATTATCATCCATATCAGTTTTGTGTATTTTTTTGATGGCCATAAATTTCAGACCTAACGGGGAACTCCCATGTCGAAGCTTAAAATGTAATGAAACTGAATGTTTCTCATAAGATTTTTTTATGTTTCTAACATGTTCCGAAACTCTTATGTTAAAAGCCCTTTTTGTGCGCCCAACGTATTGGAGACCACAGGGACATTCTAAAAGATATATTACGCTTTTTGAGCAGCAGTTAAGAGCCTCTTTTATTTGTATCTTTTGGTTGGTTTTCTTATTAAAAAACTCTATTCTGCAGTCTTTCTTATTACCGGTCGACCTGCAGGCCAAACATTGTCCACACACATGGAAGCCATTTTTTAAGTTAAATTGGTTGTGGTTTATCTTTTTGTTTTTGGGCTTACTATGTACTAAATCCATTTTTAGGTTCTTAACTCCTCTAAATACTATTTTTGGTTGTTCCCCCAGTATACCATTAAGATCCTTATCTTTCCGAAGGACATGCCAATGTTTCCTAATTATTCTCTTCATGTTTTTAGCTTTGCTACTATAATCACACAAAAATAAAACTTCTTCTTTAATCTTTTTTTTAGGTTTATATTTGAGTAAATTTGTCCGATCTTCCTGTTTAAGTTGATTAATGATTATGTCTAATTCTAGGGCATTATACCCTTTCTCCAAAAAATCTTTTTTTAAAAGTTGGGCCTGTTGCTCAAAAACAAGGAGGTCTGAGCAATTTCGTCTTAGGCGAATAAATTGCCCCCTGGGTACCCCTTTGAGCCATGATGGATTATGACAACTATCGGTATTAATATAAGTGTTAGTGTCCACTTCTTTAAAAAAAGTTTTACATTTGACCGATCCTTCACTAATATAGATTTCTAAATCAAGAAATGTTACTTTCTCTCTACTCCATTTGTTTTCTAGTGTTGTCATATTGACTTAACTAAACTTGACTGTTAAGCTATTTAGAAAGATAATTAGGTCTTCTTCACTGCCTCTCCAAATAAAAAATACGTCATCGATGGAACGCTTATAGATGGGGATGTTGTGCGCCCAGCTATGCGAACCGTAGACAAACTGGGCTTCCCAGCCTGCCATATATAGGTTCGCATAGCTGGGCGCAAACTTAGTCCCATCGCTGTTCCATTCTTTTGCAAGAAAAAATCATCTCCAAATTTAAAATAATTATTTTCTAAGATGAACTGTATGCTCTCCATGATAAAACCCACTTGTATATCATCAAGTTTCTTAGAATCCTTTATTCTTTCGTTAACTATTTGTATACCCATAGCATGGGGTATATTACTATATAATGAGTTTACGTCGCTGACCACCATTATGTACTCTTTCTCCCATTTTATTCCTTCCAGTATCTGTAATATGTTTATAGTGTCCTTTAGATACGATGGTGTCTCTCTAACAATTGGCTGGAGGAGGATATCTACATATTCAGACAGACAGCTCGTGATAGAATGGATTCCTGCCACTATAGGTCTCCCGGGTGGTTCAACTGTATTTTTATGGATTTTAGGTAAAATATAAAAATGTGGTGTTTTAATGTCCTCAATCATTAAATATTGGAATTCGCGTTCATTGAGAATCCCTTTATCTTTACCGCTTTGGAGGAGAGACTGCAGGTTTTCTCTAATAATTGTTATAGGATTACTTTTAAGTTTAGTATACGTTTTTTGATCTTCCAGTATGCGTGATGCCTCCTTATTGTATGCTTCCTTGGACCAAATGACAATCCCCCCCCCCTTATCTGCAGGTTTTATGATAATTGTCTCGTCACTGTCAAGATTTTTTATCGCTTTTTTTTCCTCTACGGTGAGGTTGTGGTTTTTTTTCTTTAACCACCATCCTATCTATATCAGTGGACACCAAATTCTCAAACATTTTAATTTCATCCGTGATAGTATGTCGCGGATAAAATTTTGATTTTTTTTTTAGATCTGTATGTAAAAATTTATCTGGGTCTATTGGCACATTTCTTTCTATTGGAGATCTCATGAAAAATTTTTTTTAAACTTAATTTCCTTTTAAAACGTTGTAGATCTATGTACATACTAAACTTATCCATCTGTTTGGTGGGAGCGAACTTCAACCCTTTGTTTAAAACTTTGATTTCTACATTTGTTAGGACCCTCTGGCTCAAATTGAAGATTCCTTTCATTTCTACCTTCTCTCCCTTTTTTCTCTTAAGGATTCGTTTCCCTGCTCTCTTTCCCCTTCTGTTTTTTCCCAAGATCTTTTCTTTCCCCCCTCTCTTCCTAATCTTATATCTAGGTCTCTGTGTTCCCCCTGATCTACCCTCCTGTCTAGGGGGTCCCTCCAAAAAACCTCCTCCTCTGGTTTTTCACTAAGGGTACGAAATCTGTTAGTTGTGGGGATACTGATGATATCTACCTCATGGTCAGATCTTCTCCTATTATCTCTGGGTGGGGTAAGGTTGCGATCTCCGTGATTTCTCTTTATAGAAGGATCTCTTTCTTTTCTCCTTAGAGAGGGTGACCTGTTGATTCTCCGTTCATCTCTTGTTCTTACTATATGATCCCCCCTCCAATAGGGTCTATTGTTGTCTTCCTCATTATAGATGTTTCTTCTATTATTGTATGTATCGGGTCTACTTCTTGGGACCCATCCTCCGTAGTTTCTATTTCTTTCCTGATAGTTGTCCCTTCTATAGGACTGATATTCTGGTCTATAGGAATTACGGTAATCCTGTGGTTTATAGTCCATCCTATTGCCCCTTGGGTACCCTCTATTCTCCCATCTTTCTGGTTGAGGCCCTCTATTATTGGACAAGACTCTTTCCCTTCTTTCCTTATCCATGAGAAATCATTTCCTCGTTTTTTCTTCATAAGATCTATGTACATTACCCCTTCTGTAATCCTCTACATCTCTTTCATATTTTCGTTTTTTAATTATTAATATTTCATTTTCTATTTTTTCTAATTTCCCCTCTAGCTCTCTGCTTAATTTGGAGACGTCCTCTTTAGATTGGTTCTTTTCAATCAATTCTGTCAATTTTTCAATTTCTTCATTGATCTGGGTAATTTTTCCTTTTTTTTCTGGATTACATACTCCATCATAGACACAGAAAAAGTTTCCAACAATCTATTCCATCCTAACATAAAGTCAGGGTCATCTTTCTCAGAGGTGGGGGTTTTTTTGAATCTTAAGCCTCTAGGTGTTATTTTGTCTCTTTGATATTTTTCTAAAGTGGCAATCTCTAATTTGATCTTTATCTCTCTTTTATTAAATTTCTTTCCAGATCTATTTCAGATCTCTGTGTACTGGATCTGGTGGGTCCATGTCTGTCCACCCATATGTCAAATTCTCCTAGTGCGGATTCTATATTACTGGCAATGTTTTTCCTAAAATTGGTAAATGACATATTGAAGGCAGCTATTGCACCAGTAGTAGGAAATTTCAATTCAATCAACAATATAAACAACAGATGGTGCAGCGCCACACAACATGCACCCACCACCAGGGTGCCCAGATAGCCAATCTCAGGATATAGTGGTTTCCCCTATACCATTATGCACAATAATGAAATCAATAACCTGGATCGGCGCAAACACTGCTCTCTGGGGTCCCGGAATCTCGTATGCATATATATAACAATAGAAGAGAGACAATATAGTGCAACAACTGTATCGTGTAATATATTATGAACGTATATGGTGAAACCCCCACTTACAAGTGTAGAGCCGTACACTGGCTCTGAGTGGGTCCAGACGTGTGGGTAATTGTCTTCACTTTCTCAGGTGGCCCCCACCTTACAGCAAGGCTCTCTTCTTTTTCTTTGTCCGAAGTTTAGGACAATGGAAAGGAGAACAGGAAGAGAATTCTTGTGTAGATCCACAGATTAAGATTACACTGTTATGTACAGTTGGAATTGTACTCACATTTTGTGGAGCTCACATAGCTCATGGATAAAGGCCCATAGGTTTTTTTTGGTGGGAGAAAAACCCAGATGAAAAACCACCGGTATTTGCAGGAATCAACGAAGCAGGAATCAGG
Source organism: Leptobrachium leishanense (assembly GCA_009667805.1). NCBI lineage: Eukaryota > Metazoa > Chordata > Amphibia > Anura > Megophryidae > Leptobrachium > Leptobrachium leishanense. The sequence continues at coordinate 356,927,787 of CM019065.1, read as the reverse complement.
ATTGGAGATAGAAAATAAATTTATTTAAAAAATAATTTAAAATAGCCTCCAGAACGCGTTTCGCCGCAAATAGCGGCTTCATCAGCTGATGAAGCCGCTATTTGCGGCGAAACGCGTTCTGGAGGCTATTTTAATTATATTTTAAATAAATTTTATTTTTCTATCTCCAATCCTGATTCCTGCTTCGTTGATTCCTGCAAATACCGGTGGTTTTTCATCTGGGTTTTTCTCCCACCAAAAAAAACCTATGGGCCTTTATCCATGAGCTATGTGAGCTCCACAAAATGTGAGTACAATTCCAACTGTACATAACAGTGTAATCTTAATCTGTGGATCTACACAAGAATTCTCTTCCTGTTCTCCTTTCCATTGTCCTAAACTTCGGACAAAGAAAAAGAGAAGAGCCTTGCTGTAAGGTGGGGGCCACCTGAGAAAAGTGAAGACAATTACCCACACGTCTGGACCCACTCAGAGCCAGTGTACGGCTCTACACTTGTAAGTGGGGTGTTTCACCATATACGTTCATAATATATTACACGATACAGTGTTGCACTATATTGTCTCTCTTCTATTGTATATATATGCATACGAGATTCCGGACCCAGAGAGCAGTGTTTGCGCCGATCCAGGTTATTGATTTCAATAAAATTGAGAAGTTGTGCTTGTTTTTATTATTGCTGCAGCATATATACACAGATTGATTTTAACAGGCCCAAAAACGTAACGTGAGACAATTGCGGTTCTTAATTCTGATTGGCTGAATCGCGTGAAAAAACAGTCCACCCACTGATTTCTGCGCACAATGTTAATGCGCGTGCGTTTTTGAGCGTCTTTTTTACGCGTGTTATTTTTCGACGGATGAAATAATGCGCTCAGATTGTAATACCAGCGTTAATTTACACGCGTTAACGTTTAACACTGCGCGCAAAAAAAATAGCGCTGCGCGAAGCAGTTAATAGAGCCCATCATTTGTACACAGCCCTACAAGTAATCCGGAAGACTACATTATTAGGTAAAAATAGACAGGTAACTATTACAGCAAATTCAACTGTATCTGGTGCATATTCCGTTTCATCTTAATTACCTTCTGAAAGTGTCTTGTCTTTTACTTTAGTATCGGAAATGAAGGAGGTGCACCCCAGGCTTGAAAAGGCTGATTTCAGCCAAAATTTCAAAGATTCCTTAATAACAGTTCCCTTTTTACTGCTTATTGGAGTGCCTGGAGCCGCCGTTTCCCTTTTGTCTTTAATGATCATCTGTCCTTTTATATTGTATAATTCTTTAGACAACATAGTGTCCTGTCTCAATGTTTTGTTTCTCGAATATGTTCCACACTCAGATTATATCGATGTACTGTATATCAATGAAGAAATTAATATCATGGGTTTCTACATCTCAGTACTATTTGTTAATTTGCTTCCTCTAGTAACTAAGGGCACTATCGCCTCCTTAACCCTAGCGTTAAATGAGCGTTAGCGCTAGGTTAATTGAGGTGATAGCGGGACACATAAATCATCTCCCGATCATTAATGGGTTAAAAATTCGTTAGGGAATCCGTATTAGTGAATTTAGCGCCAGCTTACTGTACTTTGCGCTCCCTATACTTAACATGAAGAGCGCAGAGAGTAATTGGCGTTAGGATCACAAGGTCCGAACGCTAATTGCGAAGAGCTGTCGTTAACGAAAAAAGTTTGCTACAGCCCTGAGCTGGTGCTAACGGATTCCGCTGCTGCAAAAAAAGTCCCCGATCTCCCTCCATGATCACTCTGCTGACCTGCAGGATCTCGCGAGAGGCAAGATCCTGCTGGTCATGTGACCTGGCAGCAGAAGCCTCCATGGAGTCCTATGTACTCCATGGAGGGGATGCTCGCGACGGGTGGTTGCACTGCCCCGAGCATTCAGGAAACTAGTGTCCACTACTAATCTACAGGTAAAACAGGGACACTAAGGGGAGATTAGCAAACGCTCTTTTGTCCCCTTGGCGTCCCCGTTTTAGCTGTAGGAAGATGATAGTGCCCTAAAAGAATATTACCAATGGTGGACTGAGATCAGGGAATGGTCCTTGTTGAATGGAGATGGTTTTAGCATTAGATGTGAATGACTATTTTGTGAAAGCCTTGGAAAGACTGTAAACCTGATAACTACCATGGTCAAATATACCCAATTCTCAAAAGTTCCTGCAGGAGCCCAACATCAAATAAACCTGATTTGCTCATATTCTGAAGCAATGTAAAGGGATTTAATTTGCTGCAGATGAAATAGGTTTGCAAAAGAGCTCCAGAATGTGACCCCATATTTTCAGCACCCTGGATACGTCGTCCAAGGTGCTGAACCTGTTTGAACAGCTTGGAGATCCATTTTTGTTTTACAGAAACATGTCACTCCAGCTGACATATTATTATACATATAGTAGCGCTTTTTGTGCAGAAGTGGGAGCCCTTTGCCTGTCAAATAAGCTTTTTGTCTCTAAAATTTATTTTATGAAGGGTACCTTAATTTTTACGCTGTCGGCATAGGAAAGTTGTTTTCCATAGATCCACTGTGTCCTGGCAGTGGTTTTATGGAAAACATCTTGTTAGTGAAGGGGTTAAAGGAAGACCATATATTATGGTGTATATTGATATATATTACTTTATTGTCAAGCAACTGACAAAAAAGTCAGTAGGCAATGCAAAGGAAATCAAGGGGTGGCAGCTCCCAGAAAGATGGTACAAACCAATACAGCAATGTGTTAGAGCAGTGGTTCTCAATGATCGTCCTCAAGTCCCCCCTAACAGATCAGATTTTCAGGGTTATCTTGGGGAAATGCAGACTGAATCCTGCAATCACTGAGCAGCAAATCATATCACCTGTGCTGTGCTTCACATATCTGGAAAACCTGCTCTGTTAGGTGGACCTGAGATCCAGGGTTGGGGACCACTGCTTTAGAGACTAAGATCCACTATATACCATTTATAGCATATTATTGATTCTTTCTATGAAGTATTCTGCAGCTCTCCTTGATATGGAGTTTGGGATATGCATGAGAGCAAATTCAACCATTCAGTCAATCCATTTGCCCAGGTGTGTCGCCTTTAAAGCAACTACAATACATTCAGTCTGTTAAAATGTAAATGTAATCAGCAGGATAATTAAGGATGCAAATAAATGGAAGAATTAATTAATTCTGATGAATACGCGGACATGGGAAAAATCAAGAATTGACAAACCCACAGACATAAGTGTCACTTTGTCAAATAAATATTTATGTACACAAGATACACTTAATTAGAATGATGCTCCTTATTGGTCGATCACGAGGGATATCATAAATTGCATCACTATAACTGGAATTGGTTGGGGAGGCATATGCATAAATTATAAAGGATTCCTAACCCTTACTCAGCTGGATTTTCCTGACATTCTTTCTATGTGCTTTTCAAATGTTATTTCTTTCCACACATTTCCTTATAGGCATAGAGGGTAGAGATACATTACATTCTAATAGAAAGCACACAAGAATATTTGCTATTTATATTTTTCAAGGGAAACTAAAGCCACTCTATATATATTAAGCTTAAAAATCTTGGTTTCATGGATGATAAATGCTATGCATTAGTAGAGGTGTATTGGTATATTTATTTTGGGATTAAATACCTTGCGCTTTGTTAAAAAAACCAAACAGTTATTGTAGGATTTATTTGAAAACTGGCATGCATGATTAACACTTAAATGTAGGATAAAAAAAGAAATGTTGCTTAAAATTTGATATATCAAGCATATTAAAAATGATAAAAAAAAGGTAAATGTTGGCATTTCAGTTTATTAGTTTATTCTTTACTGAAATAATTTTTTGGAACGTTTATAAACAGTGGATGGGTCTTTTACTCTGCACAATATGAGAAATGGTTTGCAAAAGAACGTAGGAATGCAAAAATATCTGAATGTAAGCATAAGGCTGGCCGTCCACTGGCACTGTAATTTGCCAACCGATTTGGTCACTAGGGATGTGCGTTTCGGGTTTCGGAATTTCGGAATTTTCACGAAATTTCCCGATTCGTGTTTTCGGATGCGGCCGATTTTCAGAAAATTTTTAGATCCGAAAATGGCAGATCCGAAAAGTTTTCCGAGCCGAAACGAAATATTTTTGAAATTTTCGAATGGACTTGAAATGTGTCAAATCGAAACTTATTGCTTTGAAACGAGGAGAACAGACGTTCCGAAAAAACAAAAATTTCCGAAATCACGAAAAGTCGATACAAAAAACGAGTGACACGAAAATACGAAAAATGGTCGATATTCCGAAAAAAAAATGTACACGAAAAACGAGTCGAGCCGAACCGAATCGAAACAGAAATCGGTCGAAACGAGCCGAATCGAAAAGTTTAAACATCCGAAAAATCGAACCGAATCGAACCGAAAAAAAAATCGGTGCACAAGCCTATTGGTCACCCGATTACAGACAACACCATCGCCGATCAGTGACGTCCACTTGAAGCATCTGAGGACGACCCAGATCGGCCATTGGACAGGCTGCCGGGTTAAAAAAACAAAAAACAAACCCTGCTACGGGGTCGGTGCCGGGCCGCTCCCGGAACTGTCTTTGATGCTGAAGAGAATCAAGGACAGCTCCCGTCCAGCGCAGCCGGCTCCTAGTGTAAAAAAAAAAAAAACGCCAGCATGCAGGGGGGCATTAACCCCCCTCTCCCTGCTGCTGAAATAGGTGTCAGCACCATGAGAGAGCAAACACTGCAGCCGGCTCCAAGAATAATTTTTTATTAAAAAGTCGGAACCATGCCGCGGCTCTGCTTGCACATCGTCCTGGCATCGGTCCGATAAACAAAAAAATTGTAAACATCGCACAACTTTTGCAATCGCCTAAAATCGTCTGAAATCGTCCATCGGTGGTCGATGCACTGGAAGAGGGCTGATTCACCTGCATGTTGTAGGATCAGTCAGATGCCTTCAGATGATATCAGATGATCACACCATCGCGGAATACAGTGACAGTGGACGGCCAGCGTAATGCATGCATATGTAAAGTAAAAACACAATGTAACTGTAAAATACCGGAATCTCCAGATTTCCAGCAATTGAATCTTTTCACTATATAGTAGTGAGTGACCTCAAGGCTCTCTCCCAGTTCTGCCTTCTTCCCAGGGCCGGATTTACATCTCAGGAGCACAGAGATCTAGAGCGGCCCCTATCCCCTCCCCCTCCAAAAAAGGTGCCAAAACTACTTTTTAATTTTTGTTTTGGGGAAAACTAAAAAAGAAAAATGTAAAACTGAAAAGTAATTGCTCTTTGTGCTCACTTGGCACCTCGCGTGACTTCATGCGGTGTACAAATTCAGAGATACAGGTTCCAAAGTCCCCTTGTCTCTTTCTCCTCACTGCAGTGCCACGATCTAGGTTGATGAACAATGCGTTGTGCCTTCATCTCCACACTTGCTGGCAGAGTAGGAAATAATAAGGTGAGTTAGCGCAGCATCATTGTTCACTTTATAAGTATAAAGTAAACAATAGTGCTGCGTTAGGAAAAAAATATATATTTATATTTTATTTATTTGTTATTATATTTTTACAAGAACCTAATCATGTTTAATATAAGAGGAAAGGTCATAATCTGAACTTTCCAATGATACCTTATATCTCTTTCTAGCCTGTAGGGCTCCAGAGAAAAAAAACCGTCTAAATGGATGTAATTTATTTTTTCCTTTTTATTGCACAGAGCAAGGTGCCTCCTTCTGACAGGCACCTGTAGGCACATGCCTACTCTGCCTAATTATAAATCCAGCCCTGCTCTTCCTTGCTTTTGTAATGATGAAGTAAAGGTGGTTTACCTTTTTTTTTAACAATAACAGGGTTATACAGAGAACGGTGAAACTCTGGAGAACGTTTGGAGAAGTGAAAATTCTGGGTCATAGTAGCCAAACCAGAAAAATTCTCCCATGTATCTCACTTTCCAAATCAGCTATTTTGACCTAGAATTTTAACTTCTCCGAAAGTTCTCCAGAGTTTCACCTTTCTCTGAATAACCCTGTAAGCATTAGGGGCTATGGCCTGCTTCTTCCGTACACTAAAACATTGTAGCAGAATTCAGACCTAAATAAGAAAAGGAAAACCAGTCCTATAAAGTATGTGAACAGGGCTTCAGCAACCAATTTTTAATTTTTTTTTCGATTAAATAATATGTATAGATGATCTTTTTTGTGAACAGGGGTTGATATATCATATAAATCCTAAGCTCTTCTTTTCTGAGCCCTTAGTAGGAGAATAAAAGCGTTGTATTTTGAGAACGAAAATGTTTTTTTTTTTGGGGGTTTTTTGCAATTTAATCACCGGCACATTCGATGTGCTCCTGCTGCTGCCATTTAGTTCATTACACCCAACTCAATAAATCTCCAATGGGATTTGTCTTAAAACAGCTAAAATAATTACATACAGGTAGTTATGACCTGTTAAGAATTCCTGCATAATTATGTTTCAATTTGTATACACTGCTTTAAATTTAGCTGTACAGATTCAACATGACAATTAACTAGATAATATTTTTAGACGTTATGAGACAGAGATATCTTTTTAACCAGGGATATGTGCTTAAAATGACCTTTTAGTGCTCAAATTGCCTTTGTGTAGCCATTTCTGAGACAGATTATGGTCTGTGATGTATATTCCAGAACACAGATAGTACAAATGCTTCTTTTTAAGAGCTCGATTCCAACTGAGCAGTTAATAATGGATAAAGGATAAATCCTGGGAAAGATGTTATCCATTTGTGACTTGCTGTTAACCCTTTCACTACAGTGATCGCGTGTGCATGATCACCAGTTTCAGACACAGCGGCTATCATCAGTATCATCGGAAATTAAATTCATTCAAATTCATTTGCATTTGGGCTCCAGATGATGCCCCTAAAGTTTTTGCAGCATGGGCATGATGCTTGAGGTGCTGACACTTTTTAAAAACAGCCGGGAATGACTCAATTGAACTTTTCCCCAGATGAGGATAAATGGATCTGAGAACTGCAGTAACTCCATTTGGCCAGTAGATGGCGATATCTGCCTGCCAAAAAGGTCATTAGAGTAAGGAATACATTGGGAATATTCCAAAATATTTCTCACTGTTTAATTAATTAAAAATGATTCTTCAAAAAAACACTGGTTTTATTATGACCATGATGTAGTCTTAGAAGCTCAAGCTGTAATATCTGGGAGCCGCTTTTTTTTCTTAACCTCCCTGGCGGTCTGATTTTTTAAATATTTTGTGTCTAAAAGCGTTTAAATTTTTTTGGAAAGAAAATGTGTTGTTTTATATAGTAAGCCTGGAATAATTAGGAATAACCCACTGAAATCCGTGCAAACAAGAGTCTAGTAAACACAGAGTCAGATAAAGTTTGATACACAAAATAATAACTTATTATCCCAAAAATAATTATCCAAAATAATGCAAATAAATTATATTCAATAATATGATCAAACCAAAAACACAATCTTTCAAAAAAAAAGGGTGCAATATAATAGAGGATTTATTCACAAAGCAGCGACACAGAAATATAAAGCACATAAAAATCGTTTCTAAAATGTAATAGGGCCTTCGCTGGGGCTTGCCCAGCTTCATCAGTTGGATCTAGGCAAGCACCAGTGAAACATGAGACTGTTTACTTTTTACTGTTTACCATTTTACAGCAATTTTTTCAGTTTCAATTTTTTTTTTTTCAGTTTTCAAACTTGCCGCCTGGTCCCGCCCCCCTGTGTTGCGTGGCTCGCAGGGAGTGGAACCAGGAAGCAAGTCACCAGCCACCGTGATCACACTGCAGTGACTGTGGGGGACGGCAAGGGAGCGCAGGATGAGATGAGTATACAGCCCGAGTGTGGCTCGGGGTTACCGATCGCGGTAGCGAAATTTAACCCACACACTCGGGAATTCACACTCGGGAATACCGTCAGGCAGGTTAAAGCATTTTACCAGGAAGGATACATTGAGATTTCTCTCGTTTTCAAGTATGTCCTGGGTGGCGAGTATGTACCGTTAGGTGTTTTGCCCAAGGACACTTACTGGAGAGGTACTCTTATCGCGTTTTGAACCTGTGTCTCCACAGTCACAGAGCAGTGATATTATCTCTACTCCACCTAGTCGCTTGTAGATAGTGGTAGCAGTGTTAAGCTCTGCTCTGGTATTGGCTGAGTCCAAAGGATTCCATGGAGCCAAGTACGACTCTGTGATCCTGCGTGAGCTGTGCTGTGGAGCTCTGTGATACGCTCATACACACCACATCTTTTTTTTTTTGAGAAAGGATTTTACCAGGAAGTATACAGTACATTGAGATTTCTCTCATTTTCAAGTATGTCCTGGGTGGCGAGTATGTACCTTTAGGTGTCTTGCCCAAGGACACTTACTGGAGAGGTGCTTGTTGGGTCGAACCCATGACTCCACAGGCTCTCTCCACGCAGAGCAGTGATGTTACCTCTACTCCACCCAGCCGGCACCTAGCTCTGGAGCTCTGAAATGAGTGGACGTGATTTTTTTTGGGGGAGGGCAGCATTTTATTCTTGGACCCAGGCACCACAATGTCTTGGGTTGGACCCATTTGTGTTTTGCATAAAATTAAAATTCAATGAGGCGGATCATTGAACTGAATTTGTGCCGTTTCTTGCTGGGGGGAAGGGGGTGCAAAATGGAGTATCTGCCCCAGGTGTCATATACTCTAAATACACCTCTGTCTTGGTGAGTGACTTCCCACACATATATTTCTTGGGTCGCACACTGCCTTTCCATTAGGAATGTATCAGGTGGTAACACTAAGGCTGGGGTCAGACTGAGGCAGTGCGAACGCGCGTTCTGGCGCACATAATCACGGCCGCACTAGCAGCAAATGACGGGCAATGACGGCCAATATACGAAGTACGGTCGCACGAAAGTGCGGCCGCGCAACGCAAGTGGAAAATGAACGCATTTTTTCGAGAACGTTAAACTGCTAGTACTGACGTACAGAGTGCGCTGCGTCCGCTAGAGGCGTGTGTGTGTGATTAGGAGATGTCAGACCCTGCTAATGTCCGCCAACATAACGTTCAGACACAAAGTGTTTTATTATGATCCGTACAACATCACGGACGAAAAATGCGCATCGTATGACCGCTCTCGCGTACTCCGTGAAAAAATGCGTCCATTCGTTCGAACGCACTTTTTCACAGACAACGTGAAAATGCGTTCGTCTGACCCTAGCCTAAATGCAAACCAAAGGTATGTCATTAAGACCCAAGTCTTTGGCCTCTGAGCTCTTTGTGAAATTAAAGCATAAGAAGATGCTATAGAAGACTTAATAACATAAGGAAAGCTATGCCTGGGGTGGTACATTATTATTAAATATGTATCTGTTACCCTTATGGCCCTGAAAAGACTCATGCCAGATCTTCCAGCGCTGCGGAATATGCTGGCGCTTTATAAATAAAGAATAATAATAATAATAATAATCTTTCAAACATCCTCTTTGTTCAGAATCAAGAGTTAATGGCCATTTGTGCCTTTTTGTTGGGCATTTTCCATAAAAAAATAGCATTGACCGCAATGGGATCTGTGTGCTTGATGTAACATGCGCTCGCTCCAGTGTTTGAACTTACACGATCCGCATCCAATTAGACAGTTTGACATATGTATCCACGGGCTTTGCTATTCCTGCCGTACTCCCTTACGCAAGGTGCTGACACTGATATGTGAATGCTAAGATGCTATAATGACCTTTTTCTAATATTATCATAATTATTGCAAATATATCTTGAATTAATTCAATATCCTGTTTATTCTTAAAAACAAAATCTTCTATGTATGTTTGACTTTGAAGCGAGGTTACATCTACCCAGTAAGGGCAGCCATGCTATAAGTAGACCTTTTCCATGCTAACCGGATTCTCGTTGATAGACAGCACTACCAGCTCTGAATGATTTTCAGCTAAAGGAATTATTGTTGATTCCCCCCCCTATGAGAAGGTGCTATTGAAATTTTAAACAACCTTCTTCAATAATGAAAATGCTGTAATTGGAATGTCAATAACATCATAAGCCGGTCTGAATACATTATCGATACTTGTGTCCTGGCGTGTCATCTTCAATATAATGCAAGCGCGAGTTATTTTCTATTGAATTTAGAAAATGTCATAGAAACAATATATACGTAATTGTGTGATCTTTTGTTAACTGTCAGGCATCTGTTAATTGGATATTTCTTGTACTATTAAATTATACCCTAAATATAATCCATGTACTACTCCATCTACTGCACCATTATTCTTGTTGAAGAAGAAAAACTATTTATTCATGTCATAATTTAAAGGGGTTATTCAAAGACAACCGAATTGACCACCGAATTGCACCAAATGTTGAATTTCCCCATACGGTACAATTTCGTGGCCATTCGGCTATTCATAAAGCTGGTGATTCGCCAAATATTAGCGAATTGCCAGCAAAATACCGTGATCTTCAGCAGCAGTGAAATACACACAAAGAAGTAACAGTCAATCTATTCAGAGAACAACGAACTGCACCAAAATCGTGTCGCAATGCCAGATTTTTGGTGGTTTCGTTCGACAGGTTTAAGCAGGTGAATCCCATAGGCTTCAGTGTAAAAAAAAACAAAAAAAAACGTTTTTCTTAAATATTTATTCAACCTTTTATTCTTATCATTTGCAGCAAAAAGACTCTATTTATTTCTTAGGATTTTTTTAGGCATCTTTTGTGATTTTTTCGCCAAATTTTTGATTCATATTTTTTCCTTTTTTTTTTTTTAAATTATTTTGTAACTTATCTTTTCATTGTTTTCCATAGGACCTTATTTATTTATTATTTCCAGGTATTTTCATGCACTAGCTTTGTTTTTTTAAAACACTTTTTAAAAATTGGTTGTTTTTCTTTTACCCCTGTTTTAGCGACTGATCAGCTTTTTTCAGATTTGTTCAGTGGTCTGTTCGGCAGGTCGTCAGAGGCATTCAGTGTTTTTTTGGCGGGTTATCGAATCGATTCAGTGATTTTTCAGCGGGTTTTCGATTTGGTCAGTGATTTTTTTTCAGCAGTTTGCAGTGTATGAACATTGTAGACTATGAGATCAATGACTCACAATTTTGCCCTACGAATACAGAAATTCTGTAGGATCCCAGACATTTTCCTCAGACGGCAGAATCGTACAGTGTGTACCTGCCTTAAGATCCATGAAGAGCTGATGAAAGGACTTCCCATTAAGTAAATATCTGCAGCAATGGAGAGCATTACACTGAAATTTGGGGATTTAGCAGGGCGTTTCTGTTTAAAGGGTCTTTGAAGACATACTAACTTGCAAATCATGGGTTGGGCAACCTTGTCCCCTGGATGCAACATGGAACAAGTAGTTCAGAAACATCTGGAGGACCCTCAAAGCTTCCTGACTTTTGAATGAAAAAAGGGACTGCATAGCATGCCCTTGCTTAACAGAGTATCAAATGCAGAGATCTCCAACTCTGGACCCACAGATGTTTCTGAGCAACGCCTCCCATGATTATCTGGCATGTATTGCAGTCAAAGAATTCTGGGAATTGTAGGCAATAAACATCTGGAGTGACAGAATCAGGGAAGCCATCAGGGGGTGACAGCCCATGTCATGTTCAGGGGCCCAGAGGCTCCAGGGGGCCTCCTGGCTGTTGCCAATAACTCATCTATCTATATCGCTCATCTATGTGCCACAGATGAAAGAATTTCTTCATGCCACCGAAGACTGGCCACTAAGATACCAAGACATTTCCCGGTGGGCTGCAGCATCTGAGGCTGGTAAGAGAACACTAACACATCCCTGAGGGAGCGATTAGTATGGTCTGCACCAGTTAGGGGTGCAGACCGAACGCTCTCCCAACAGGGATTACTTTTAGTCCCATTGCCGGACCACCAGGGACTCGGCACACACTGTGTGATGTCAGGTAAGCAGAAGAGGAGGCAAAATGATTTATTTTTAATTCGTTTACTGAAATGGGCAGCTGAGTAAACAGGGTCCCATCCAATGGATCGGCAAGGGGCCCCGAGATTTCTGATGACAGTCCTGGGCAGAGTTTGAGATCCCTGATATAATAATAGCCTAGACTTAAATTAAATTGTACCTGTTGTGCGTAAAAAAACACTGGATGAAGGACTTGCACGTCTCTGTGAAGCTTGTCATGCTTCTGCTCGTATCTTTCTTTTGTGAAGTGTCAGCATTTGTCACCTTTACAACAACAGAGCTTTCCACCGGTGTTTGCAATGTTTGCAAACACCGGCAATTTGTGAATAACCACCTTAGCACAATTCCTGTTAAATTATATATTGGTACTATTGGTATTATGTGTTCATTTTATATTGCATAAAACTAGTGTATTTTCCCTCGCGATACATATATAAGTACATGGAGAGGCAGATCGTATACCAGACACGTAATATAAACCATCAGCCATACAGCACATATCTCATTCTACCGAACGCAACATAAAATGAGAACACAATATTGTAAGAAATGGGTTGCTATTAAGTATATGAGCTTTTTTTTTCCCAGAGCTTGGACATCATTTTTTTTCTTCTGTCCGGAAGCCCTTGGAAACTTTAGATTTATAAATCTATGACGTTCAGTGGAGCTTTGCTGTCTAGAACATTAATAGGATTAATAGGAGTGCCTATACTGCACTTTCAGGAAATAAAAAATAATAAATGGAAATAGAGGAGAAGGAAATAGTCTTTCTATCTGTTAATACCCTGAGTAGCTGATACGCAGTAATTCGTCTTGCTTATCCGCGCTGCCTGCGACACCTGCCCTTCAGCTCTGTTTAGTAAGAGATGGCTCTGTTTCTCGGACCCAGCAGTCAGGATCTTTATGGAATAAAGCTTCTCATTAGCTCCGCCACATATGGAGAGCTCCATTCTGTATCGCCAGCTTGGAAAGAAGTTGTCTTTACTATTCATGGTAGCTCTACAGCCCTAGAGGAGTAAGGTATTGGTCGTGCATGATGAAAGGAACAGGAAGCATCGAACAACCCGTTCTGTCCTCTTTAGGTGGCATGTGGCATGCCGACACGTTAATACAGCCAGTGGATTAGCATAGCGGGAGACGTAATAACTAAAAGCTGGTTTCATATCTATTGCTAAGCACATAATCACGTTCTCAGACAGGGGTCGTAAATCAAGCCCTATGGTGGTGGGTCTTTTTTTTTTGCACATACAATTCTTGTACCTGTATTTATATACATTTTACATTTTTATGCACAGTGTCTGTATCAACAAAAGGTTATAAATCATACAAAATGTAGTTTACTGTTTGGACGACATCCAGCATTTGTTATTATGCGTTCTTGATATAGTCTGCTCTGCAAGCCTCTAACCTAGGGCTGTCAACAAGGCTGTCATCAGACATTTTGGGGCCCCTTACTGTATCACTGTTTGGGACCCCTTTTCCCTCAGCTGTTCGTTTCAGTAAAACATTTTGCCTCCTCTCAGGCTTCCATTATTTGCAGAAAGTGGGCTAAATCACTGGTGGTTCAGTAAGGGGATAAAAAGGTTTCTCTGGTGTTAGAGTGTTCGGTCTGCACCTCTACCTGGTTCAGACCATACTATTCTCTCCCTCAGTGATGAGTCAGAGTGCTCTTACCGGCCACAAATGCCGTGGCACACCGTGATATTTGTTGGCATATTGGTGGGCCACTTGTTGGAGGCATGGGGAACCCTTACATCTGTGGCATTTATACGAGCTTCAGAGTTTGGCAAAGGCCCCCTGGAGCCAATGGGCCCCAGAACATGTCATGGGCCGCCAGCCCCCCTCGATGGTGGCTTTGGCTGTCAAACACCAGGCCCCCCAAGATGTTGCTACAACTACAACTTCTACGATTCCCTTGTCATCTATTGAATTCAAAGTGTTCTGGGAATTGTAGCATCATTTTGTTAGCTTGATCGTGAGGTCCTTTGGTCTATGCTGTCTGCCTGGAGACCTTTAAATTACTATATAAGTTCTCAGTGCCTGTATATTTTTCAATGTCAAGTCCTTACATCAGGGATCTAAAACTGTGGCTCCTCAGATGTTTCTGAACTACAACTTCCCAAATTCTCTGTCCCTCTATTGCATCCACAGAATTCTGGGATTTGAAGGCAATCAACATCCAGGGAGCTGGAGTTTGAGATCCCTGCCTTACATTCAGGTTTATTTGGTAAAAGGTGAAACTCAGGAAAATTGGCAGGAGAAGAGAACAATCTAGACCAAACAGACCATTTTTGGAAAGTGAGATAAATGGGAGAATTTTTCTGGTTCGGCTATTTTGCCCTGGAATTTTTACTTCTGCAAATTCTCCTGAGTTTCACCTTTAGTGAATAGACGTGATAGGGTTTTCCTATGGATACAGGGTTATTCAGAAAGCACCGAAATGTCTCCCTCATTCCCCGCACTTCAAGGGGAATCAAATTCCCTGACCTTCGGGTCCCCGAAGTGCAGGGAAAATCCGCCGACTGCATCTGAAAATCCGCTGCAAAACCCCCCGAAAAAACACTGCACGCATCCGAAAAAAGCCGACGATCCGCTGCAAAACCGCCAAAAAAGATGCAAACGTGTCCGAAAAAAGATGACGCTCCACTGAACACAGCACCGACCAGCAGCCGGAAAAAGCCGACAAGCCAATGAACGGGGTAAAAAAAAAGGAAAAAACAAAACAATTGAAATTTTCAAATTTGAAATACTGTTTACAAAAAAACTTCTGGTCGAAAATGTCTGGAATTTACATATAAGATCCTAGGAATAATAATAAAAAAAGGTCTGTTACAGAAAAAAGAAATGCTACTTAAAAAATGAATCAGGAAATTTTTTTTGCCGAAAAATGCCTAAAAAGTCCTAAAAAAATAAATAGACTTTTTGCTGCAAATTATGAATAAACGGTTTAATAGATATTTAGTAAAAACGGGAATATTTTTTACATTGAAATCTATGGGATTCGTCTGATTAAACCTGACAAATGAAACCACCGAACATCAGGGCATTTCAGTGACATTTCGGTGATGTTCGGTGTTCTCTGAATAGATTAACAATTGCTTCTCTATAGGGGATTTCACTGCCGTCGATCAGCACCGTATTTCGCTGGCAATGCGCCAATATTTGGTGAAATGCCTGCGTTCTGAATAGCCGAATGACCCTGAAATTGCATCGTACGGAGAAATTCACAGTTCGTTGCAATGTCGGGGCCAGATTGGCTCTTTCTGAATAACCCCTATAGTCATGATACAATACAAAAAAAAGAAAACCATTGTTAGTGTAAAGCTTCAGTAAATTCTATTATATAATCATAAATGATCTACTATTTTTTATAAGTAAAATAAATAATAGTAATAAATTATATGCCAGGAGTGTTGATTTAATCAGCAAAGTATGGACAGATTGTCCCTCTGAAAAAAAATGCACCTCAAATCTATGGTTGCAGGGGTGAACTTGGCATTTTTGCCCATTGTTTGTGCTCCTTTTGTATCGCTTCAGTTGTAAAATCAAAATATAAAACCCCAGCATTTTCTCCCAATACACAACAAGCTTTTGTGGTCACTAAGGTATATTTGATTTATTTTTATGGCATTGTTTCAACACAAGCTATTGTCTCAACCTTCGGCAGGAGGTCTCACGATCCTGTTCTTGGTTTAGGTGCTGAAGATCGCGGAGGGCACGTGTGTCAATTCTAAGGCTGGGAGACAATCTTTAAGAACAATTCTAATTCTAACAATCCATTATGCAGCGCTTCTAAAAACACACATATCTTTTCTTCGTTTTAATACAATTATCACTTGCAGTTGGTTTAGTTAAAAATTAAAATATGTCCTCGTTTCCACTATTTGCTATGATTTTTTTTTTAAAAAAGTAAAGCTGCGTATCACAGGGATATTCCTGTCACCGTGCGTTGAGTTAATGCAAGCTCTTAATCATACTTTGGTTAATCAGTATGTGCTGGCTTTACCCACGATCTGTAATCAGGTGCCTTCCAGCGCTCTAATTAAGAAGTTTTAAATCCCAGTTTCCAGTCCCTGTGCAGAGTCTCACGCTTCTTCCTAGTCACCAATAAATCCTAATAGTTTTGCAGCCTAGGGACTTTTATTGTTAACCTTGACACTTTTTAGGAACTGGCAAGAGTTGTATTCAATTCGCCATTCTTACCCTCTCAGCAAAAAACCCTATTTCATCTTCTGAAAGGAAATTAGTGGCTGTAATTTGTATGGTTCTCCTGCCGCTTACAATGACGGATTAATTTAAATATTAGATTTTTAATTTGTTTACTTTGGAATTTGCCTTGCCAAGGATTTACAATCTATTGATTAATCTATTGAACAGTGTCTTTTGAGGCTATTTGAAAGATCAGACTTTTATTTTTAACTTCTTAAAACCAGGGGAAACCTCCATGGATATTTGTTTCCAAAACAAACTTTTGAACACTGTGACAACATATATAATCCAACATGTTTTCATTGAGAAGCAGCGCCCCGTACAGTGTTTGAACAAAAAACTCTTGTGTACGTGGATAAGGTGCTATATTTTTTACTCTTTGATATTATAAACTTTACCCTAAACTAGGTGCCCTGTACAGAAACAAATCCTGCCTGAGTCCCGCGGTAAGAAAGCAGATTGTACAACAAATGCTTATGCTGGCTATTGATTACGGAGATGTAGTGTATGCAGCTACCCCGCAAACGCACCTTCAGAAACTTACTACATTGTATAACTCATTCTGCCGCTTAGCGCTACAATGTAACTACATGACCCACCATTGTGACATGTTAAAAGAGCTAAGCTGCCCGTCGCTGGAATCTAGACGCACCCTTCACCTTTCCAACCTGGTGTTTAAGAGCTTTTCTGGTAAGCTGCCACCCTACCTGAATAGGCTGCTTCCCCCAGCAGTTTCCTCATCCTATAACCTCCGATCCAGGACCTGCACCTCTCCCACGCTGCCGCTGGAAAGCCGCGAGTGAGCAATAGTGGGCTTGAGAGGCTTGAGCCATCCCAGGCTGGTAGCCGCACACGGCTCACCCTGCAGCTGACCCCAGCGGCGGTTAGTTTTGAAACAGAGACACAAGTACCGGTAACATTTGTATTGCCTTTATTGAACACAGAGCTGATATCTTGTATAGTTTGCGAAACGAGGAAGCAAACCTTTATTGTATACTGTGGCTGTTATAAATATTTGGCGTCAAGTGATGCATTGTGTGGTATACCAAAGGATTTAGGACCTTCTGAACATTAGGACAACTTTTCTTTTTTTTTCCTTTTATATGTTGACTTTTTTTTTTATTTTTACATATATTTTTAATAAATATAGTGATTTTTATGGATGGCCCAGAATGATAAAATTTACATTTATACTTTTGAAAATCGACTTGGATCCCACGTATCAATAACAGCTCTGTTCCTCCCACAGGTGTTTAAATTTGGAGTAGCGCTTGAGGCTACTCATTATTTTTTAGTAGTTCCGTCTTACTGGGAGTGTGGGAAGTTGTCCTCTACAAGCTATGCTATTTAGTTCCATAGAAGAATTTTTTGGGGAATAATATCATTGTATGGCAGTTTTGCACTATGATATTATGTTTTATTCAGAGAGTTATGAATGTGTTATGGACATTTTAAGGACATATTTTAAGATACTGTAAGTGTATTGCGCGAACAATCCCTTTTTTGTTATTAGTTCACAGCCCGTCACAAAGGATTACCTGTGAGAAACTTTATTCATTTCAGAAGAACATCAGACGCAGAGGGAAAGCGAGGCAGTCTGAGTAACTGGCTCAACATCTGATAGGGGCACATTAATGTCTCCCATTTAAAGCATAGGTGACGTTAATGTACAGTAAGCAGCCGCTACATCTGAGACGCAAGCTCTGTGTTTCCTGGTTGTGATGAGGTCCAAGGTGTTACACTGACACTTCCGTTTACTGTGTCGGCAATTGAGGAGTAGCTGACTCTCCTTGCCATCATCCTTGGGTACAACAACAAAAATGGCTTTTCATGTGGCAATTTGTTCCTAGTAGGAGAAATCAATCACAGATGGTATCACGTTGTCATCCTGGAATATGTTGGACCTAGAATTATCAGATCTTTTATCCCTTTAAAGACCAGTGACAGAACTGTTCCATCATAAATTCATTGACTTTAAAGACCATTGGTCCTTAAGGGGTTAAAATATTTTAAAAGAATGAAAGTACCTTTAAATCTCAAGATCCCATGAATAACTAAACTTGAACTTTACAAGTCTCTATGGTTTAGGCCAGTGGTTCCCAACCGCGGTCATCAAGTACCCCTAACAGGCCAGGTGCTAAGGATTACCTTTGGGAAATGTAGATTGAATCCTGCAATCACTGAGCAGCAAATCATATCACCTGTGCTGTGCTTCAGATATCTGGCAAACCTGGCCTGTTAGGGGCACCTGAGGACCAGGGTTGGGAACCACTGGTTTAGATGATTTACCAGCATTGTAGAAGTTGATTCAGACAACATGCACTTAGGTCATTTGTCTTCTAAATCCAGCATTTGTAAATGTTCGCAGTAAGTTATAGTTTGATGTATGAGTGGTTGAATAAATCTCTATCCAAAGTATATGTAATCAAGCCTTTAAGAGGAACCTCTATGCCACTGTTTCTTGGGTTCCGGCGACTCTGTCCACCTTGGCTTTCACCAATTGTCTTGACCGATATCGGGGCGCAAGAAATGACACACACAGACACAGAGAATTAGGCTATCATCTCTATGTTCGCTGCATTAAAACTTGTGCATATCTTTTTATTAGACTCTGAGAGGGAGAGGTCGTTCTGTAAGAGGACTCCAGGAACATCTTGCATCAATCTGTACCTTGTCACGAGTTAGGTTGTTTTAGAGATCTGACTATCCTGCATGGTGGGAACTTAATGTTCTGAACAGCTTTAGTATAAACATTTGATTATAGAACATCCTGATACAATATGAAAAACACTTTAATTGTAAGGCAAAGATTTTAACTCTTAGCCACGTTTCCTTACACTGAGACCTCGCCGAATTCTCATGTAATTCTTCTTGTAGCTACTTTAAATTTACAAGTTAAAACTTAGTTTTTGATTTATTTGCAGTCATACGAAGAGCAGGGAGTCTGCATTTCTTGGTAAGTTAAGAGTTCTCGCAAAAGAGGTCTGTAAACATTCACCACACTTTGGCAAAAAGCGATCATTCATTCCAGGATTAATCACGCTGCTGTCTCCTGTACTAAACGAATGAGCCTCTGCGTTGATAGCCCACATTCATTATGTGTGCGTGATGTTCTTTATTAAATACCTGTAGCTATAACCACAAAGGGATACGTTTTCCCTCTTGGGTTTCAGACGTGCAATTACGAGCATGTTATATATCTAGCTCTATCACAACTGGACTGACATTTGTTATAACTTATACAATTGTTTCACCATATGTTGAAAAGTATCTAGTCTTCAAACAAATACTGGTTTGAGAAATATTACATATTTATATTAAGAATCATGCAGGATTAATATTCCTATTGACTTCCTACATTGAAATCCCAAGAGAAAATACTTTACAGTTTCGACTTTGTATGTAATTTTTTTTCTCAAACCATTAATGAGCCATATGTTAGACGATAGTATTATATCGGAAAATATGATAATTTATGCAATAGTGCTTTTAGAATGTGGTAGACATGTGCAATTCGTTTCGTTCCAAATACGGAGGAAAATCACCATTTTCTTATTTCGGGAGCACCTCTCTGCAATATAATTATTACTGCAGCATATGAATCCAGTCCACACACTGCTGGTAAGAAGCACCTCGCTGCAGTATAATTATTAATACAGCATATGAATCCAGTCCACACACTGCTGGGAAGAAGCACCTCTCTGCAGTATAATTATTAATACAGCATATGAATCCACACACTGCTGGGAAGCACCTCTCTGCAGTATAATTAATGCAGCATATGATCCAGCCACTGCTGGGAAGCACCTCTCTCTGTAGTATAATTAATGCAGCATATGATCCAGCCACTGCTGGGAAGCACCTCTCTCTGCAGTATAATTAATGCAGCATATGATCCAGCCACTGCTGGGAAGCACCTCTCTCTGCAGTATAATTAATGCAGCATATGAATCCAGCCACTGCTAGGAAGAAGCGCCTCTCTGCAGTATAATTAATGCAGCATATGATCCAGCCACTGCTGGGAAGCACCTCTCTGCAGTATAATTAATGCAGCATATGAATCCAGCCACTGCTAGGAAGAAGCACCTCTCTGCAGTATAATTAATGCAGCATATGAATCCAGCCACTGCTAGGAAGAAGCACCTCTCTGCAGTATAATTAATGCAGCATATGAATCCAGCCACTGCTAGGAAGAAGCACCTCTCTGCAGTATAATTAATGCAGCATATGATCCAGCCACTGCTGGGAAGCACCTCTCTCTGCAGTATAATTAATGCAGCATATGAATCCAGCCACTGCTAGGAAGAAGCGCCTCTCTGCAGTATAATTAATGCAGCATATGAATCCAGCCACTGTTAGGAAGAAGCACCTCTCTGCAGTATAATTAATACAACATATCGACACACTGCTGGGCAGCACCTCTCTGAGGTATAATTAATACAGCATATTAATCCACAAACTGCTGGGAAGAAGCACCTCTCTGCAGTATAATTAATGCAGCATATGAATCCACACTCTGCGGGGAAGCACTTCTCTGCAGTATAATTAATACAACATATCGACACACCGCTGGGCAGCACCTCTCTGAGGTATAATTAATACAGCATATGAATCCACACACTGCGTGGAAGCGCCTCTCTGCAGTATAATAAAATGCAGCATATGAATCCAGTCCACACACTGCTGGGAAGAAGCACCTCTCTGCGGTATAATTAATACAGCATATGAATCCACACATTGCGTGGAAGCACCTCTCTGCAGTGTAATCAATGAAGCATATGAATCCATTCCACACACTGCTGGGAAGAAGCACCTTTCTGCAGTATAATTAATGCAGCATATGAATTCTACAAGAAAAGAGAAGTGAAGCGCACACGTGGATTTGAACAAGACAAATATACCTTGCTTCCTTGCTACAGTCATGGCCGAAATTGTTGGCACCCCAGACATTTATCCAGAAAATCAAGTATTTCTCACAGAAAAGTATTGCAGTAAGACATGTTTTGCTATACACATGTTTATTCCCTTTGTGTGTATTGGAACAAAACAAAAAAGGGAGGAAAAAAAAGCAAATTGGACATAATGTCACACAAAACTCCAAAAATGGGCTGGACAAAATTCTTGGCACCCTTAACTTAATATTTGGTTGCACACCCTTTGGAAAAAATAACTGAAATCAATCGCTTCCTATAACCATCAATAAGCTTCTTACATCTCTCACCCGGAATTTTGGACCACTCTTTCTTTGCAAACTGCTCCAGGTCTCTCTTATTGGAAGGGCGCCTTTTCCCAACAGCAATTTTAAGATCTCTCCACAGGTGTTCAATGGGATTTAGATCTAGACTCATTGCTGGCCACTTCAGAACTCTCCAACGCTTTGTTGTCATCCATTTCTGGGTGCTTTTTGATGCATGTTTGTGGTCATTGTCCTGCTGGAAGGCCCAAGATCTCGGATGCAAACCCAGCTTTCTGATACTGGGCTCTACAGTGCGAGTCCAGGGGACAAGTCCTGGGAAAAAAAGTGAGGGAACTCAGTCTCACCCAAGAATTCCACAACCCTCATTACCTGAAGAGAAAAAAAGTATGTGTATAGGTGTAATATATATACACACACACACCCCGAGAATCATGTATAACCAGGCACAGATCCCCCAGAATTGAAATATAGGCAGACACAGACCCCCCAGAATTAAATATAGCCAGACACAGACCCCCAGAATTAATTATAGCCAGTCACATGCCCCCAGAATTAATTATAGCCAGACATATGCCCCCCAGTATTATACTTACCCAGCCTGAAGTCCTCCGACCACGTGTTCTTCCAAGTTCAGGCATCACTCCCCTGTTTTCACACGCTTTCTCTCCCTGTCATTTCACTCTGTCACTCCTGTTTTCACACTCTCTCCCTCCTGTTTTCACACTCTCTCCCTCTGTCTTTTCACTCTGTGTCACTCCTGTCTTTTCACACTTTCTCTACCTCTGTCTTTTCACTCTTTCTGTACCTCTGTCTTTTCACACTTTCTCTACCTCTGTCTTTTCACTCTTTCTCTACTCCTGTCTTTTCACTCTGTGTCACTCCTCCATCTTTTCACTCCTCTGTCTTTTCACGCTGTGTCACTCCTCTGTTTTCACACTCTCTCCCTCCTGTTTTCACACTCTCTCTCTCTCTGTCTTTTCACTCTGTGTCACTCCTGTCTTTTCACTCTGTGTCACTCCTGTCTTTTCACTCTTTCTCTACCTCTGTCTTTTCACTCTTTCTCTACCTCTGTCTTTTCACTCTGTCACTCCTGTCTTTTCACTCTGTGTCACTCCTCCATCTTTTCACTCCTCTGTCTTTTCACGCTGTGTCACTCCTCTGTTTTCACACTCTCTCTCCCTGTTTTCACTCTCTCTCCCTCTGTCTTTTCACTCTGTCACCCCTCTGTCTTTTCACTCTCTCTCCTGTCTTTTCACTCTATGTCACTCCTGTTTTCACACTCTCTCTCCCTGTTTTCACTCTCTCCCCCCCTCTGTAGTTTCACTCTCTCTCCCCCTCTGTAGTTTCACTCTCTCTCCCCCTCTGTAGATTCACTCTGTCAGTCCCCCTGTCTTCTCACTCGGTGTCCTCCTGGCCCATGTTGCTCTGTGTGTGCAGCGCGCAGTGTCACATGGCTACTGCCGGCAGCCGGCCATGTGACTGGACCCAGCCAATCATACGCAGAGGCATAGAAGAAGAAGTGTGTGTATCGGCCGGGAGCAGCTGCGATCATGTGGCATCGCTGAACCTTGGACCCAATCATGCTCTGAGCCCTCCAGCGTAATTGCTCCAGTGACCAGGTGCGTTCCTGCTGCGGGAGAAGTGCGGGAATGCAGTTCCTCCGCATTCCCGCAGGACTCGAGCCCTGAGTGCGACCCAAAATCCTTTGGTAATCCTCAGATTTCATGATGCCTTGCACACATTCAAGGCACCAGTGTCAGAGGCAGCAAAACAACCCCATAACATCATTGAACCTCCACCATATTTCACTGTAGGTACTGTGTTCTTTTCTTTGTAGGCCTCATTCCATTTTCGGTAAACAGTAGAATGATGTGCTTTGCCAAAAAGCTCTCTCGGTCTCATCTGTCCACAAGACGTTTTCCCAGAAGGATTTTGGCTTACTCAAGTACATTTTGGCAAACTGTAGTCTTTCTTTTTTAGGTCTCTGTGTCAGCAGTGGGGTCCTCCTGGGTCTCCTGCCATAGCGTTTCATTTCATTTAAATGTCGATGGATAGTTCGCGCTGACACTGATGCTCCCTGAGCCTGCAGGACAGCTTGAATTTCTTTGGAACTTGTTTGGGGGCGCTTATCCACCATCCGGACTATCCTGCGTTGCAACCTTTCAATTTTTCTCTTCCGTCCACCCACAGAGAGATTAGCTACAGTGCCATGGGTTGCAAACTTCTTGATAATGTTGCACACTGTGGACAAAGGAAAATCTAGATCTCTGGAGATGGACTTGTAACCTTGAGATTGTTGATATTTTTCCACAATTTTGGTTCTCAAGTCCTCAGACAGTTCTCTTCACCTCTTTCTGTTGTCCATGCTTAGTGTGGCACACACAGACACACAATGCAAAGACTAAGTGAACTTCTCTCCTTTTTATCTGCTTTCAGGTGTGATTTGTATATTTTCCCACACCTGTTACTTGCCCCAGGTGAGTTTACAGGAGCATCACATGCTTGAAACAATTTTATTTATCCACAATTTTGAAAGGGTGCCAATAATTTTGTCCAGACCATTTTTGGAGTTTTGTGTGACATTATGTCCAATTTGCTTTTTTCCTCCCTTTTTTGTTTTGTTCCAATACACACAAAGGGAATAAACATGTGTATAGCAAAACATGTGTTACTGCATTACTTTTCTGTGAGAAATACTTGATTTTCTGGAAAAATGTCTGGGGTGCCAACAATTTCGGCCATGACTGTAGATGGACCAGTTCATGGCTTACATTGCCACAACAAAAAAATACAGCCGGTATACTGCAATAAAAAAATACGAGCTGGTACCAAAGTAATGCCATAGGATTTAATGTTAAAAAAATCCCTATTAAATGTTTATTAATCCATTAATTTTTCTTCACGTGCAGCAATAAGCCATTCTGTTTAGTTATTTTTTAAAGATTTTCTTAGGCATTTTTCAAAATTTTTTTGGGTGAAAGTTTAGGTTTCCTAACTTATTTTAAAGAAACAAGGCTTTTTTCCCCATAGTTTTCAATGTAAAAAAATATTCACGTTTTTATTAAATATATATTAAGCCATACATTTTTTTTCACTTGCAGCAAGAAGCTTATTTTTAGACATTTTTGGGGATTTTGATGGGTGAAAGTTTAGGTTTCTTAACTTGTTTAAAAGAAACGAGGCTTTTTTTAAAATAAGTTAGGAAACTTAAACTTTCACCCAAAAATATCCCCAAATGTGTCCAAAAATCCACAAAATGCGAACAGGAGATAAAAAAAACACTAACTTTTATTCTTTCTTTTTTACGTGCAATTACTTCAAACAAAGAAAAAAAAAAACAACTCATGTGTTTTAGTTTGTAATGCGTAAGTAATCTAGTTACAGCTTATGTATGTGGTAGCGTCCCCTTAATTTTTGTCTAGGTGGGCAAGATTGAGCTATTCCAAGGTAGCTCATTCTTCTCCTCTGCAGCTGGTATTTCTCAAAGGAATACTGACCGCCAGAACCTAGTGTTAACACAGAAAAATAAACATTCCAAAATATCACTTACCTCTGATCCAATGGGGGAGAGGTGTTGTGATCCAACACTTTCTCTTGCCGTGTGTTGCGGTGGTCTGGAAACAAGTGATTTGCATTGTCCCTCTGCCCTTCCTTTGTGGTTCTTGCGTGATCCCACTAGTGTGAGCGCGCAGCATGGTCGTGCCAGACTCCATGGAATGGTATAGATTCCAGGAGATGTTACGCACAGCACCGCTGCCGATATCAGTCTGCGCCGCCCTATTAAGTCTGCGCCACCAACGAACAGGTAAGAAAAAAAAAAAACAACACAACTTTTAAAAGATGTTTGCAAAAAAAAAAACACTGCACAAAAATGCCTGGAGATAATTTTAAATGAATAAATACAGATACTTTTTGCTACAAGGGAAACAAATAAACTGTTGAATAAATTAATAAATTGATTCAATAAAAATGAAATTAATAAAACAGGGAATATTTTCTTTGGGATTCGCCTGATTAAACTTGCCAAATGAAATCATCGAAAATCAGGGCATTTCACAGACTTTTCACTGCTGTTCGGTGTTCTCTGAATAGATTAACCATTGCTTCTCTATGGGGGATATCACAGCCACCGAACAGCACCGTATTTCGAATAGCCGTAATTGTACCCTATGGGGAAGCTCACGGATCGTGTAATTTCGGAGCCAATTCGACTCTATTTGAATAACCCTGTATGTCTTCTTCTTCCAACTGTCCATTTTCTACAGAAGTCGTGACTTCTCGTACATTCCTATCCTGCTATTCCTAGCTATATATTCTGGCAATAAATCTCTCTCTGGATAAGTATTAGAATATTGAATTAGCAGCCTTATCCCCAATATATACTGTATGTCTTTCATTCTGGTATTTTAATACAAACAATATTTTCTTACTTGCAGAAGTTAAGAATTAGTGTTGAAACAGGGTTGATATATGTACAGTATTAATCAATGCTGACCATGCACAGCGTGTGTGTGTGCGTGTGTGTGTACAGTATTAATCAATGCTGACCATGCACAGCGTGTGTGTGTGTGTACAGTATTAATCAATGCTGACCATGCACAGCTTGTGTGTGTGTGTGTGTGTGTGTGTGTGTGTGTGTACAGCACAGAAACAAGCAGGGTTATTCAAAGAGCTCCGAATTGGGGCCGAAAGGTAACCGAACACTGAAATTCCTTTCCTGGCCATTCGGCTATCCAGAGAGCAGGCAATTCGCCAGGTGCCCGTTCGAGGGCAGTGAAATCCCCATAGCTTTGTCTATTCAGAGAACAAACACCATCAGTGAAAAGTTGCCGAAATGCCCTGCCATT
This sequence comes from Leptobrachium leishanense, assembly GCA_009667805.1. Classification (NCBI taxonomy): domain Eukaryota; kingdom Metazoa; phylum Chordata; class Amphibia; order Anura; family Megophryidae; genus Leptobrachium; species Leptobrachium leishanense. Next base: position 356,901,601 of record CM019065.1, on the reverse strand, counting down.
CGGTTGCTTCATTCGACAGGTTTATTCAGGCGAATCCCATAGGCTTCAATGTTAAAAATATTCCCGTTTTAATTCAATATCTAATAAACCGTTTATTATTTTATTCTGCAGTAAAAAGTCTCTTTATTTTTAGATTTTTTTTAGGATCTTTTAGGCATTTTTCGGGATTTTTTTGCACAATTTTTTTTCCCATTTTATTTTTCAATGGTTTTTTCTTTTTTCTGTAACAGCCCTTTTTATTATCATTCATTGGATCTCATATGTAAATTTCAGACATTTTCGTTCTGTATTTTCTTTGCAAACAGCGTTTCACTTTTCAAACATTCAAGTGCACTGTTTTTTTTTCCCCACTCCATTCGTCTGCGGTGTCGGCTTTTCCGGCGGCTGCTCTGGACTGTGACCGGCGACTGCTTGGGTTTCTCCAGCGTGTTCGGCTGGGTTAATCTAAATGTTTTTGCGGGTTTTGGTGTGCGTTCGCCGGGGTTTGCGGTGAGTGTTTGTCGGGTTTGCGGCTTTACCCTGCACTACGACGGCCCTGTGGTGCTTGTTGAATACACCGCAGGGTCGCCGAAATAGGATCGCCAAATCGCACTGAATTGAAGAGAATGAAAAGTCACCGAACGTGCAGTGACTTTTCGATTCTCTTTGAATTACCCTGATAGTGTTACTGTAATTTCCATACACAGGCGTTATGCTGCATACAGATATTATTTTTATTTTTTATTTTTTTTGTAAATATCATTTTATTAAGTTTTCAGAGAAAATGATAATAGGACACACAGGTCCAAACAGTGGCAATATATCGAAAGGATGCAAAGTTATAAGTAAATAAAAGAGGGTAGACATGCAAGTCTGACATATGGTATAACAGGGCACGCAGGCTCCCAGGCGGAATCAAAGGGTGGGGGAGCTAGGGTGATAAAACGGAGAGAACGAAAACCAGGTGATCACATTCTGGGGAGGGAAGAGAGCATAAATTCTACTCAGGCGTAGGTGTGGGGAGGGCAGGGACTGACAGGGCCGGACCCAGACGGGCGAGAAAGGCTGAAGTGGACAGTGTGTGCCATTGGGACCAAATTGAGAGGTATGGAGGAAGTTGATCAGTGGCCGACATATATAAATGTTCCACCGCCCTAAGGTCCTCCATCCGGCGGAACCATTCCCGCAGAGGTGGTGGGGCGATCTGTTTCCAGTACAGGGGGATCAGGCTCTTAGCAACAATCAATATGCGGGGCAGTATGGTCTTTTTATAAGACGCTATAGACATATAGGTATGGTGAAGCAGCATAGAAGCCGGGGTAAAAGGTGGTGGGGTGCCTAGCAAATCACTGGCAATGGAGTGGAGACTCAACCAAAATGGGCGTATCTGGGGACATTCCCACCACAGGTGGATAACCGAGCCCAGGGCCCCAAAGCAGCGCCAACAATCTGGGGAGATGTCCGGGGAAAAGGTGTGTAAGCGGATAGGAGTATAATACGACAGTGTGAGCAGTTTATAAGCAGTTTCTTGGGTTCTGCTGTCCGCGGAACATCGGTGTGTCAGCTCACATATGTCGGATGAACGTGCATTCCAACATAATTTCCCATTTACCCATGAATGCTGGGGGGATCGTGGAGGATGCGTCTCGTAGAAGGGTGTATATTAGAGACACCCCATTGGATAGGGGAGAGGGAGATGCACAAGTACGTTCAAGGTGTGTAAGAGGACGGGTCAGCATGTGAGGTCTCAGTGCACGACGGAGACAGTTAGTGACCTGACGATATTTAAAGTGGTGCAAAAAGGTAGGCGGTCTATCCTCCAGCAGAGAGCCGAGGGGTATAGCACCCGAACTAGTGAGGAAGTGGTGGACCCTGGGAATGGGGGTAGTAGTCAGGGCCACCAACGATCTTGGTCCCAAATGCGACAGGAATTCATCGTAATATGTGATCGGGGTCATCGGGGAGGGATAGGTCGTCAGGCCCGAACGAGTCGCTTCCCTATGCCAACACCGTAGGGTGGCCGTTGTGAACGGTGACGTGCGTGCCAATCACATGCCCCGTGAGCGAGGCAGCCACGGGAGAACCGCTAATGGGACCTCCAGCATCGTTTGCTCCACAGACTTCCACCTCTTCACCACCCCCTCCCTGGTCCACTCCGCCGCCCGCAAAATGTGGCAAGAGGCGTAATAGCGGGGGAAATCCGGAACCCCCAACCCCCCTCGAAGTCTAGAACGTGTCATGGTGTCATAACTGATTCTTGGCCTAGCGCGGCGCCATATATAGGATATCACCAGTGAGCGCCATACAGATATTATTTGTATATTTATTCTATTGGTATTTTTGGAAGCTGCATTGCTAATAATCTCATTATGAACATTTAAAAAGCAGGAGATCTGAGCATTAGTTTATATATTTTTATTACATTTACTATATTGAGTGGAAACAAAAGCATAAGTTGTGGTCATTTCCTTGGGGGCTCACACAGTGGTCCCGGTGATCTGTCAAGAGTGTGACCCATTGGATTTTACAACCTATGTCACCGCCATTCATTGTGTATGTGGGCCACCACAGCTGATTGCCACAAGTGAGTGGTGTGCATTTACATGGTGTCCCATGGGTTACAAGGTCGAATAGTTCATGTCACTAAGCGCGCAGCACACCACCACAGTTGTTGGGCACAGCTGATGGACACCCATGTGCAGGACATCCGATGGGTTGTAAATTCCAGCAGACATGAATTTCAATGGATGGAGTAGAGGTAACATCACTGCTCTATAACCATGGAAACGCAGGTTCAAGTCCCGGCCAGAGCACTTCTCCAGTAAGTGTCCTTGGGCAAGACACCTAACGGTACATACTCGCAACCCAGGACATACTTGAAAACGAGAGAAATCTCAATGTATCCTTCCTGGTAAAATACTTTCTAATAAAAAATTGTTCCTGTTGGCCGTCTGGTTCTTGCTAAGTGTAGAAGTTGGATTTCAGAGAGTGTTTCGCCTTTCCCAGCACTTTTCAGGCTGTGGCATCCTGGGGATGATGGTGGGAGTTGTGCACACAATAGCATGATTAACTGCTCTGACCAACACATTGCTACTTTTTTGTCCAACAAACTGTCCTTTAGTGCACCTGCCGCTCGTATTCATTGCTTATGGTTACTCTTATGTGCAAATAGTTCTCGATTAGATCATTTTACTTTTACTCCAAAACACGACAATCTTGCGTTGTCTGCTTGTTTCACTTCTTCTGTGGTTTTCTTATGAGTTAAAAGAATAGGAGATTGGACGGTGCTCTCCCTTCCAACGACGAATCCTCGAGCGGGCTTATTTATTTCTTTATCTGTTTATTTTATGTGATGGACCTAGGTCGCGGCCTGGACTCTTGGGATGGTGCCCCCTCACCCCCCACCCCTTCTTTTCTCTTTCTTAGACATACCCACAGGACTATAGACAAACTATCAGGGTTTTTCAAAGACATCCAAATGGCTGCCGAAAGGTAACCGAACGCTGAAAATCAGCGTTCGGTTACCTTTCTTGGCCATTCGGCTATCCAGAGAGCAGGCAGTTCGCCAAATGTTGGCGAATTGCCTGGACTTACGGTGCCTGTTCGTTACCTGTTCGAGGGCAGTGAATCCCCATAGAGAAGCAATGCTTCATCTATTCAGAGAACAAAAACCAGCAGTGAAAAGTTGCCGAAATGCCCTGCCATTCGGTGGTTTCATTCGACAGGTTTATTCAGGCGAATCCCATAGGCTTCGATGATAAAAATGTTCCCGTTTTAATTCAATATCTAATAAACCGTTTATTATAATATTCTGCAGTAAAAAGTCTCTTTATTTATAGATTCTTTAGGATCTTTTAAGCATTGTTCGGGATTTTTTTTGCAAAATAATTTTTTCCGTTCTTTTTAAAAAAAATTCAACGTTTTTTTATTTTTTTCTGTAACAGCCCTTTTTATTATCATTCATTGGATCTTATATGTAAATTTCAGACATTTTAGCTCAGTAGTTTGTTTGCAAACAGCATCTCACTTTTCTAACATTCAAGCATACTGTATTTTTTTCACTCCATTCGTCTGCTGTGTCGGGGTTTTCCGGCGGCTGCTCTGCGCTCTGATCAGCGGCGTGTCGGGTTTCTCCGGCGTGTTCAGCGGGGTTAATCCAGATGTTTTTGCGGGTTTTGGTGTGCATTCGCCTGGGTTTTGAGGTGAGTGTTTGGCAGGTTTTCGGCGGCTTTTCCCTGCACTACGACAGCCCTGTGGTGCTTGCTGAATACACCGCAGGGTCGCCGAAACGGGATCGCCAAATCACGCCGAATTGAAGAGAACGAAAAGTGCGGTGACTTTTCGATTCTCTTTGAATAACCCTGTATGTGTATTCTCTGAAAGTCGGTGTGGTACTCGTTGGCTTGCTCTTGTTTGTACCTCCTTCGGGCGGTTGTTTGTTATGTACTGGCGCTCTGAAATTCTATATAAAGAATTATAATAAAAAATGAATAGGAGATAATGAAATAGAATTTTCCTGCCTGTAAAGTTCGGCTCTTTTATTTCACAGTACAAATTATACCCACCGTAGTGAACAAAAATAAAGACTCGACATCTGACGTGCACTTTTTCATATATCTGTCCATGTTTACCTATGTGAAGAAAAATGTGTCAGAAAGCATGTCAAAAACTTTGCTTTTATGAGTCTTTAAATTGCAAAAGTAGCATATCCAGCCCAGCAACATTACAGTACAAAACTGTCACGGGCTTCAAAGCATCATAATTGAGCCCCGGTCTCCTTAATGCTCTTGTACTTTTTCGTGTGACATGTCACCTTTTCCGAGTGGAAATGAATGTAAGACCGAAATTAAAAGCTAAAATAACCAGAACTGTAAAGGAGAATAAGACGCACTTGGCATTCGTATATACAGTATTTTTGGCGTGCTAACACTGGCTTTCCTGGGTAGGACATAAAACAAAGCAGAGAAATTACAGATCGTTACAAAAACCCTCAGTAATCAGCATTTGACTGAGTGATAATAGATAATAAGAGTGAATTTGTTTTTCTCACCTACATTATTTAACAAAGTGACACATGAAATGGGATTTCCGCAAATGACCAATCAATATTCGGAAGATGACTGAACGATCATAGAAGAATGTCTTTTTTTTTTACATCTTTAATCTATAAATGTGACAGATGTAACCCTAACATAAACACTGAGAAATACGTTGCGAGACATCACCATTTATTACATAATTAATACCTTCCACATTCAGGGCGTCAGTTTTTTAAAAGTAAGGAATACACAAAGTTCCGAATACGGAAATTCTCGAGAAAGCCGCATCGGATTCAAATGCTTTTCTTACTAAATCAATTAAATAATCAAAGTGGTTCCTTCAGATTCCCGAATTGTGACTACTTAAATTTACATACTGCTGGGTAAAACTTTCAGGATGTGCCAGATATGATGCAGAACTAATAGCTGAAGAATCAAATATAGCAATCTGGCAGGGCTAGTGCTCTGCTTCCGATCTTTATTCCTTTCTCTTCATCACAGCCGGTGATGGTTTTTACGTTTGGTGAAAGCTCACATAATAGGCTTTGGCATTCACATCCGTACACATGATGAAAGTTTGGAGCTTGTCTATAAGTCCCCAGATTTGCTTATGTACATCTCTGTCACATTTCCACCTTCCAGCCAGGCCCCCTGGTGGTAAGAGCGATCTAAGCCAGCTCTTCCGTATCTGGGCATAGCCATTCCGCCCTGTGCCGCTCCTGGGTTCCCCGTGTCTGTTCTGGCCTGGGATCACACGTCCTGTTTGCTCAGTAGTCCTGTTTCCTATATAAATGCAAGCAGCATACAAGCTCCTTGCTCTTGCAGGGGTTTCTGTTTCCTGAGGGTTCCTGTGTCATTGCTTCCTGTATTTGTGTCTTGGATGCTCTGTGTATGATCTTGGCCCCATATTGACATTTCTTCTTGTATTCTCCCTCTGTTCTGTATTGTGATATTTTGGTTCCTGATTCCTGGCTGTTCTGACTTCCCTCTATGGTATCTGATCTTGCCTTGTCTGACATACTCTCCTGGCTCTTGATCCTTTGGCTCTGGTTCTGACAATTCTATTTCTATGTTCCTTGTATCCTGTATTCCTGTTTTGTGTATTTACCCAGCAGCATATTATCCATAGTATAGAGACTATTGCAAAGACCTCATCCCAGTTCAGGGTTCCATGTGTTGATGCTGGGTGTGTGTGTATATTGTCTTGTTGTATCCTGGTTCACCCTCTCCCATATTGTCTTGACATGTCATGCCAAGATGCCTCCATGCTTGTCACATGGGAAACGTGCAAGGGCTTGATACACCATATGTTGGGATAACTGAACACTTGCCTAAACATTTATAAGGCATCTTATCTTGGTCAAGAAAAATAGGTGCCGGTGTTTATGTGAGTGGGGAGCCGCATCAGTTCTCCACGGGCTACTAGATAGTCTTGACTCATCCTCCTCACCTCATCAATTAATGAGTAGTGCATATTTTTTTGCTTTTGAAATAGTAATGGGTCCTAAGTCTGAAGACCCATGTTATGAATGTCCCATTATTTTTGCATACGTGACTAAAGCTTATTCTCAATCTGTTAGGGAAGTTTCCTCAGGTACGTTCAAATACTGAGCAGAGCAGTTACTTACTAGTAGGAATGAGCTGTTCGCTTCAATCAGTTCGGAGTTCGACTCAAACATTGGCAGTTCGCAAGTTCGCGAACTTCGAACTTTTTGGTGCGTTCGATTCGAATACGAAAAAAATAAATTTGAAAAAAGTATAAAAAATACAAAAAAATCGAGAAATAAAGAGACTCTTTACTGCAGAATATTCTAAGCAACGGTTTATTAGATATTGAATTAAAAAACTACCCAGGGCAAGAAGGCACGCATGTGGGCGATGATTAGCAATGGACGGACTGTGTACGTTGTCAAGAAGCGGTATGTATAATAGCATAAACATGTTACATACACATAACACACATTACATACATCTACCAACATATGTCAACACATGCTGCAGCGTAATGTATTATCTGTTTGTCAGACAAATGTGACTGTCATAAAATTATTCTGGCTTTATTTAAAATATTTGCACACGTGGACATTTTTCTGAAACTTTCACACCTCAAAATTACATGTGCTTAGAGTACATGAGGCTTGCATAGGATTTTTTGCGCCGCCTGTGTGTTTCATCTTTAAAATGCTGCAATGGGTGATGTGGATTTTCTAGCTTACAAGGAAAGCATGCTTTACAGTCTGCCTAATGTCTAGGTGCAAAGATTCTCACCCCTAAATGACATGTGCTCGCAACAGGGCTCTCAAACTCTGGTGCCCCTGATGTTTTTGAACTACAACTCCCAGGATTCCCTCGCCACGTATTGCATTGAAATCATCCTGGGACTTGTAGTCCAAATCATGTTGGGGGCCATGAGTTTGAGACCCCTGGCATACTGTGCATGAGGCTTGCATCGGATTTTTTGCGCCGCCTGTGTGTTTCATCTTTAAAATGCTGCAATGGGTGATGTGGATTATCTAGTTTACAAGGAAAGCATGCTTTACAGTCTGCCTAATGTCTAGGACTAGGTGCAAAGATTCTCACCTCTAAATGACATGTGCTTGCTTACAGCGTCAGCAGGGCTCTCAAACGGTGTAAACAACAGGTGTTAATTAGTGTTTGGAAATAACATATGCTTCTAATTAGTCTGGTCTCATGAATTTGATACATTGCCTGCAGACTGGGTGTGGCTCCTGAACATGTATGAACACTGTGCTTCTGAATTCTAAGAAGTGTTCATTTCTATGTTCCGCTGATATGCTGTTTAACCCCTTAAGGACCAGGGCTCTGTAAAACCAATCATTAATGATGTAGATGTTACGTCATTTGTCATCAAGGGCTTAATAAAATCTTTATCACACTCCTTAGATTTAAACGTAATATTCCAGTATTTGTATGTCATGTACCTCTCCCGATGGGCCTATGTGAGCATACAATTATTATTGTGTTAGATCTATAGTTTTGGTGCAAGCGTGGTGGAAGGGCTTGCTGCTTCTGCATTAGTAACACAACACAACGTGAAAATGTCTATCATAAAGCGTACAAGCTGAGTCCCTAGAGTCTCTGACTATCCATTGTCATATATACCTTGCTTTATACATATAATACATTCCCTCATCTAACAGGATAGTAGCCAGTCCCTGTGCATTTTAACCCCTTAAGGGTGGCTAGGTGTCGTGTGTGGGTCTCTGATGGCGATATTTCTATACATCCTACAAATCCGCCACTTCACGGGCAGGTTATGGGGACCTCCTAGGCACGATATTTGAAGGAGTTTTTTGTTTTTATTTTTAACCCTTATTTTATGGAAAACTCACTGTTCCTTTAAAAATGTCTTTTTTAAAACGTTTTGTCCTTGTTTCCTGTCCCCCAGGGCACTACCCGGACCCCCATACACCTTTTATGGCAAATATCTAGCATATATGCCCTCTTGCAGGGCACTCTAAAAACCGAACTTGAGTCCCATTGACTGCATTGAGTTCGGGTTCGTGTTCGCGTTCGAACTTTTGAAATTGTTCGAGTTCGAATGCGAACCGAACACGGGGGTGTTCGGCTCATCTCTACTTACTAGAAGATACACTGCCTGGTCAAAAAAAAAGTCACACACTCTACTAGGTTTTTTTAATCCGCCTTTTGCTTTGATTGCAGCACGCGTGTGCTATGGCATCGTTTTGATAAGCTCATGCAATGTCACAACATTTATTTCCACCCAGTGTCCCATTAATTTGTGGCCAAGATCTTGTATTGATGATGGGAGAGTCGCAGCGCTGCGTAAAGTCTTCTCCAGCACATTATCCCAAAGATTCTCAATGGGGTTAAGGTCTGGACTGTGTGGTGGCCAATCCATGTGTGAAAATGATGTCTCATGCTCCCTGAACCACTCTTACACTATTTGAGCCCGATGAATCCTGGCATTGCCATCTTGGAATATGCCGGTGCCATCAGCGAAGAAAAAAACTCATTGATGGATAAACCTGCTCATTCAGTAAATTCAGGGAGTCACATAACCTTATTGTTTTGCACCTGAAACATATTAATCACTGGAGTAATTATCCAATAGAAGGCTCACACCTATCTGCTTAGGTAAATCCAGGTGGTGACTTGTTTTAGCCGGACAGTGTATTTATGGAATTCTTACAGAAAATAAAGTCACAACAAAAAAAACAGCCATCGTAGGATTTGATGTCCTGAAAGTAACTTGGATTGTTAGTTCAATTCACCTTCTGAAACCTGCTGGTTTTCTAACGTAACAACAGTATGACATGTGTTGAGAGATATGAGATAATTTAAATGCATGACATTTTTGTAAGACGGTGTTGGATCACGCTCTGCTTGTATAGCAATACTGAGAATCAGAATTCATAGCACTGAGATAACACTGCTGAGCAGGCTGGAACATGTAATAGAACATGCCTAGGCAATCAAATAAACAATTTTGGTGTTACTGTTACTTGACTGACTTGTCGACTTACCAACAAACGAGCGTGAATTCCTGTGGCCATGCTTATGGGAAGAGTATGGTGAACAAACATTGAACCTTCATTTGTCAGAAGCTATTTTCAGTAGAACACATTTCTTGGTTTATCTACAAAAAAGGGCATTTTGATTTTTACGTTGTTTTGGAAATACTTCAGAATCACCAACAACAAAAGGAGAGCGCAAAACCAAGAGCATAATAATTGTCACCCTTCTGTTTTAGCACAGGGAAAAATATTACATTTTCTAATTCTGATGCAAGCCACAGCAATAAAACTCACACTCATACACACAGCACATTACTGTGAGTTTTATTGCTGCGGAGCACTGTCATACGTTCATACACAACGCACTTTACTTTGAGTTTTATTGCTGCGGAGCGCTGTCATATGCTCATACACAGCGCACTTTACTTTGAGTTTTATTGCTGTGGAGCAGTGTGATACGCTCATATGCAATGCACATTACTGTGAGTTTTATTGCTGTAGAGCTTTATGATACGTTCATACACATCATATATTACTTTGAGATTTATTACTGTGGAGCTCTGTGGTACACTCATACACACAGCACATTACTGTGAGTTTTATTGCTGTGAAGTTCTATGATACGCTCATACAAAAAGCACATTACTGTGAGTTTTAGTACTGTGGAGCAGTGTGATACGCTTATACGCAATGCACATCACTGAGTTTTATTGTTGGGGAGCACTGTGATGTTCATACACACGTACATTACTGTGTATTTTATTGCTGTGGAGCTCTGTGGTACACTCCTACACAGCACATTACTGTGAGTTTTATTGCTGAGGAGTTCTGTGATACACTCATACACGCTGCACATTACTGTCAGTTTTATTGTCTATTCACTGAGTTTTGTTCCTGTGCAGTGCACGTGCTCTCAGTTTAGGACCAGGTCTTAGCTTAAGCTTAAGAACAAGACTCTTAGGCCAATCATTGCAAGTTACCTTTGAATTTCTGTATAAACCATTTGTATTACAAGCTCCAGGGTTACCCCCTTTTTCGTTTCATTTAGAATCAGTCAACTTGCTACAGAAGTGTCAGGTTGTTTTCTACTTCCAATAACTTTACACTATCCTTGGATCTCATACCTGTACATCAACATAAAAAGTGATTTTCATTCCAACACAGGAATGCAATATGCAAACTCACATGACTGTTGGAATTGCATATTACAAAAAAAAACAAAAAGAAAAATCACAAAAATAATAAATCACAAATGTATTTACCGTATTGGATATTTCTGAAAGAAATTGGTTTTCCCTTGTTGTTTCTCAACACTTGCAAGTTTAGTTAATATCACCATCTACCATAAAGTGATACTCTAGCAGGTTACTTTTTCAATTCTACCCTAAATATAGTCTTCTGTCTACTTCCAAACTACATTGCGATTCTCCTTATGTCTGCGAACAGGTTGTCCAAAGAATGACATTTTTATCTCTTTTTAGCTGAGAAAATAAAGCCTTTTCTGTTTTACATTCTGTCTTTCTGTCTCTTCACTCTGTAATCTGTAATCACTGCTCTCTCCATCCAGCGAACAAGGAAGATAAGGGACATGTACCCTGGAGGAATCTGAATAAATGGGATGTAGAACCTTTAATATGAACAATCAAGAAGTGTAAATACAAAAAACCGGGTGAAAGAAAACAGTGATCAGATTCAGTCACAGTCAATCATGATTAAGGCCATTGTGGCTGAAATGTCATGTGACGTATGGGGTTATCTTTGTCTCCCCTTTGTTAAATTGCACCTTTATTGCCGCTAGGGATGTGCGCTTCATTTCGTACCAATTTGTTTTCTCACAAAAGGGGCCGATTTGGTGCTTCGGATTCGTCCGACATTCTGAACCAGACTGACAACGAAATACACACCATCCGAAATATTTCCCCGATACGAAACGAAAAAATTTAGCTGTTTCGTATGGACATGAAATTTGTATAATCGCAAGTCATTTTCGTTCTATTCACGATTTCGGTTCCGTTTTGGTTCATTTCAACAACGTATTTTCGTATCGTTTTGAGTCCGTTTCGGTTCCGTTGCTGATTTCGTAAGTTCGTATCATTTCGAGTCCATTTCAGATAAAAAAAAATTGTTATTTTTGTTTTGGTTGTATTTTTTTGTGATTTGTATGTTCTAGAATCATCTTTGGGGGTTGGATTACTGCGTGCATAGTCCAATCAGCTGCTTCCTTTTCTACTGAAGGCTGGCACAGACACACACGGTCACTGCATGTGACTGCAATTTGCCGCATGGAGTCCTGCCTCTGATTTATTTTTACATTTGATGTGGATTTCGCCATCCTATCGTGGCGTAGACTCGGCGGCTGTGTGCAGTGGGCAGCTAGTTCTTGGAGATCGCGGCACTTTCCAGTGACAACACGATTTTTGTCATCCCTATTATTTTAATAAATGTGTCCGTATTTGCTTAATGTTCATGCCTTTCTTTGTTTGCTCATATCTTCACATTGCTGTGAGTTAAAATGTTTCCAGATTGCTTTTCGGAGATTGCTCTGTCCTCGCGCACTGCAGGATAGAGATCTCTAGCGCTCATTAATAAGCGGGACACCGCTATACTATACTTTAAGCGGTGGCATTAAATAGCAGGAATTACTTTTTCGGCCAATGTGAACTCAGTTCCTAAAATACGAATACATAGGGAATGACTAGGTAGAATTTACAAAAATTTTAATTTTCCCTTCTCTGTATTGTGGCTCTGCTGGCTGAACGCAGAAAATTGGAATATTATGCATTGGCTGAGAAAAGTTCTTTTCATCTTCGTATCTAATGGACTGAAGAAAAAGTGAACAATTTGTTTCATATGATTATTCACTAACACTTTAACTGACAATATTCCTATTTTCCAGTCTTGTTCCTTGCTCAAGTTCATGTTTAGCAGTACACTGGCATCATTACTGAATCGTAGCCCTTTTTTATATTTCGGAGGGAAGGTTGACTGGAGAACACAAGAAGTAAAGAAACCGTTGCTAATATTCTGTCATTTAAATGGGAAATACATTGTTGTCATTCTTTCTTTTGACTGTTGCACTTTATATCTAGTAGTTCTTCTAAACGGTATCATCCAGTTACCCTGAACTGTGTAATTGGTCATCCTTATATGACAATAACCCCCTCCGCGAGAAATTAATTAAATTACCAAAAACCGAGAGTGATCTGCTTTTCTGATTCGCAGTTTAGGAAATTCCTTGGCTTTTTGAAGAATTGCTGAGGAAACTGAGTGATGTATAAAATATATGTGCGTTAGTTTCCCTTTCTCATGGACGTAATGGATGCAAAATTCCATGTAAACACAGTTAGGGTTTATTCAGAGAGAGCCGACCTGGCCCCGAAATGTCACCGAACAGGGAATTTCCCCGTACGTTGACATTTTGTGACCATTCAGCTATTCAGAGAGCAGGCAGTTCGCCAAATTTTGGAGAACTGCCAGCAAGTATGGTGCCTGTTCGAAGGCAGAGAAATCCCCATGGAGTAGCAATGGTTAATCTATTCAGAGAACACTGAACAGCAGAGAAATGTCAGTGAAATGCCCTGATGTTTGGTGTTTTCATTCGGCAGGTTTATTCAGGCTGACCCCATAGGTTTCAATGTTAAAAATATTCCAGTCTTTATCTAATAAACCGTTTATTATTTTAATCTGCAGTAAAAAGTCTCGTGCTTTTTTTCATTTTTCTGTAACAGACCTTTTCATTATAATTCATTGGATGTTATATGTAAATTCCAGGCATTTTCGTTCAGCAGTTTTTTTGCAAACAGCATTTCAATTCTGACACTTTCAATCGTATTTTTTTTTTACCCGTCAGGCGGCTTGATGGCTGCATTTGGTGGCCCTCCGGTAGGCTTGCGGAGGATGCTCAGCGGCGGGCGACAGGTTTGCGGTAGGTTTGCGGCGGCGGCTGGTGGGTTTGTGGCAGGTTTGCAGCAGCATTCGGCGGCCGATTCCCTGCAATCCGGGGACCCTGCGGTGAATGCTGAATTCACCGCTAGGTGGGGAAATTTGATTCCCCGAAGTGCAGGAAAGTGCGGGGAACGAGAGAGCATAGAAATGTCGGCGACATTTCGGTGCCCTCTGAATAACCCCCAGTTATGTTAATTTCTTACTTTCTACTAAACATATGGCAGGTGCAAGACGATGGAAAGAAACCAACCTCAACTGGTTGTGAAGCCTTCGCCATCGTGCTTCTTGTGAAGGAGGCAAAGGGACGGCAAACTAATGATGCAGATGGAATGCTCGTGAAAGAATGGCATGACTAGGGATGAGTCCGTGTTCGGTTCGACTTCGAACAATTTCAAAAGTTCGAACTCGAACACGAACACGATCCGAACTCAATGTAAATCAATGGGACTCGAACGTTCGATTTTTAGAGTGCCCTCCAAGAGGGCATATATGCTAGATATTTGCCATAAAAGGTGTATGGGGGTCCGGGTAGTGCCCTGGGGAACAGGAAACAAGGACAAAAAGTTTTTAAACGAACAGTGAGGTTTCCATGAAATGAAGGTTAAGAATAAAAGCAAAAAATTCCTTCAAATATCGTGCCTAGGAGGTCCCCATAACCTGCCTGTGAAGTGGCGGTTTTGTAGGATGTATAGAAACATTTAAAAACCAAAAATGACATTTCAAATGTCGGTAAATGTTTTTCCTTTAATCTATTCATAAACAACTGCTTGGGGCGGCAGTCTGTATGAAAAGAGGAGACATTTTCGGACACACAGAACAAGTTTAGTTGTTTTTTTTGGCTAAATTATGGTGAAACCTATGCAGACTTTGGATGAAAGTAACAATAGGTGCTTTAAAATTGGGCCCTTAGTGTCGGCAACAGTGCTGTCACACCGTAACCCCTCTGTGGTATTGTGGAAGAGTGCAGGGTTGGACCCTGCGGTCAAATATTAAAATGATATGAATCTGGTACAGGCGTCAGTGCACCCAAATATTTTGCCTTTGGTGGCAGCAAGTGCCTTCACACCGTAACCCCTCTGAGGTACCGTGGAAGAGTGCAGTGGTGGAGGTTTTGGTAATGCAGAAGAGATCCCTGATCTATTCAGTTACATCAGCAGCTGTAACAAAACCGGGTCAGCAATGTTTAGGCACTTGTACTGCGCTACTGTATATGGTGAGAATCGACGCACACCAGTAGCAACGGGAAGCAAACAGAACAGGCAGGGAATACACAGAGAGAATAGTCAAATGGCAGGCAAAGTCGGCAACAGATCGGGTCCTCAGAACAAGCAGTGTCAGTAACAAGTATACAAACTGATTCGGTAAGCTAGCGATGCGGGAATATAGGCTGAGACACACTGAGCGTGTAGCGACGCACAGCGTAGTGAAACGAAGAGAAGCAAACATTTGCAGGCTTGACTTCACTCCGCTACGCCTCGCATCTTGTCTACACTGCATTACGTTTGCTTCTCACCGCACTGGACAGGAATCCACTAACTAAATTAATATGTATATTTTCACAAAGCACATGTTATATAGGCAAAAAAAGTTTCTACTGAATAAAATACTGAACATCAAAAATTACTGTTAATTTAATAAGAATAGTATAAAAATATAAAAAAAAAGGTAACCCCTTATCATATATATTATAGGGACACGGAGCGCTGTGTATAGAGTAGGGATGCATTGATACCACCAGGGCCAGCGCTAGTGTAAGTCGGCACAGGCGGCCGCCTTACTGTCCTGGCTTGCTGTCAGTGTGAGGGGTGGAAAAATTATGTTTTTAAAATACCGGAGTCATACGCTCATACACAGTGCACATTACTGTGAGGTTTATTGCTGTGGAGCTCTGTCATACGCTCATACACAGTGCACATTACTGTGTGTTTTATTGCTGTGGAGCTCTGTCATACGCTATATGAAATGAATTTAAGGGGGGAGGGGGTGAAAGTAATTAAAGGGGAAAAATGAATTAAGGGGGAGTGAATTGAATTAGAGGATGAGTACCCTGCTGCCAGTCTGCTTCTGGAGACCTGGAGTCGGACAGTAGACCACAGCAACAGAGTGAGAGTGGTAGGTAGCAGGATCACAGGGAAACATTGGGAGTGGCATTCAGTTTGAAATATGTGGGTATATTGACACAGCAAGACCAGGGGGCACCACCAGGCCACATTGCAAATTTGTCCAGTGCCTGGTGCCCCTCCTATGCCACATTGCCAAAGTAGGGGACCACACACTCTTTAGATTGGCCCTGTGGCACAGGAGGGGCACCAGGCACAGCATAGATTGGCATTGTGTGAGGACACCAAACACTCCCGATTGGCATGGCACGGATTGGGTGGAGGGGGGCACCAAAACGCAACTTCGCCTGAGTAAACAAAAATGTTTGCACCGTCCCTGGATACCACACACAGACATATACGTATATATCAACACGCAGACCTATATATATCAACACGCATAATATATATATATACACCCACAGACCTCAGACCATATATACCCCTACGCACATGGGAGGGTGGCATGTGGACAATCTCAACTAAATGCGCCCCCCCAATTTGGCTGATCCCTCCAGAAGAAATGTTGAACCCGATAGAGCAGAGAATAATTAGTTGCCAAAATGTGTGCGTAATAGTAGTCTGGATATATATATTTATAAGAATATAGATATATATCTTATCTATATATATATATCATACCTTCCCTTAAGTAACCCGTTTGCGTTTGGTACCTTGCGCTTTTCAGCGCGAGGTTACTGTACTTTGTGCTCCCTATACTTAACATGGGGAGCGCAAAGTGTTAATCAGCATTAGTATTACAATCTACTAGCGCTGATTAACGTCCTGAAAAAGTCCAACTTAATCTAAGCCATTTTTTCACATTTCTCTGGATTTTCTGTAAATGTATTTATATTTATTTGCTTGAAATAATATAAATGTGAAAAACATCTCAGCCTCCAAGCATGCACTGAGTGCTGCACAGGGACAGGATGATTATGGGAGAGTGAAGGAGGAGCCAGATGAGGAAGTCCAGTCTCTGGCTGCACAGCAGGTTGTGAAGAGGAGGGGGCGCAGCAAGCAGACACAGAGCCAGCGGGGATCAGAGTGCATCAGGGCAGTCAGCAGGAATCCAAATCCCCAAGCAGGGACTGGAGATTTGGATTTTTGCGCCCACCACCTCTGGCTCCATTTGACAGCGCCAGCCATGCCCCCACACAAGTCCTGGTGTGCCTGTGACCCCTGTCACCTGGGGCGCCACCTTAATGCCTCATCCTGTCATGTGCCATTAGAGTATGCAGTGAGAGTCTGTGTTTGAGAAATTTTTCACATCCTTAAAATAAAATTTGGGAGCTGCATGTAATTATACTCTGTAAAGTTTAGCAGCCTTACCCGGTGACCTCTCGTTGCTTCCGACTTTTAAAGTGCCCTTTGTCCGTCCTGACCAGAGGATTAAATCAATGTGCAGGACGAGATAGCAGAGGCTGCAAGTATTCAAAAAAAAAAAAATTGCAATTGTTGATAGTTTATTATGCAAAGACATTTCTATAGCCTGTGCTCAGTGAAAATCATTGGTGTTTTACTATATCTGATTTAGCTATTGGTACTTAAACGCGGACCACTTCTCGAAAATCTCCTTTATTAATGCTGGCAGTGAATAAAAAATCTCAAGTTCCTTCATAAATATAAGTAAGCTAAAATGTATTCCACTGTTGAAGGAACTATTAATTATATGAGCAATTAGCAATAAAACATTACCTTACGGATTTGGATGCTCCATTCTCATTTTGCCATTCACGAATGTAGTCATAGCCAGACATCTCAGATTCCTACTTAACATGCACCCGGAGAGTCATAACCAATTAATTCCGTTTGCAAAAAAAAAAAAAAAGGTGATTTTATAGTGCTTGAAAAATACTTGGAAACCAAAGTGAGGAATATTTCACCTGTCATGATTTCACGTCCTGTTTTGCATGTATTAGCCAGTTTATTGCTATACGTGAACAGAAATAGAACAGAATCACATTGTTCTCTTTCGGAATTCCTTTTGTCCTATATGTACAGTGTACCTTCTCCTTTAAAAATAACAGAAGCATGAAATCTTTAGAATTTTTTATTATACCTTTTATTTATTCTATTTCTGTTTTAATTTGTGTTTGGGATCCAGGTTTAATTATGTTTTTGTAGTCATGTTACACATAGTTGGGCCATTTTACATAGTTGTTGCTAACTTAACCAGAACTGTTGCAAACTTCCCAGAGCCATTATAGCCTATGGAGGTTTTCAGTTTACAACAGCTCTGGCTAAGTTAGCACCAACTATGTATTATGGCCCCTTGTGTATAGTCTTCGATGTAGACATATCATATTACTAGCTTTTGCCCGCTGCTTCGCTCGCTTGGATTTTAGGATTTGTTAAAATTGTTTTTTAAAAGAAACTTGAGTTTTTTTTGGTAGAACCCCCCTCCCCCCCACCTTGGGATTTTTGGAAAATTGCAAAACACGTGTTTTTTTTATTTTTCAAGAAGAATGTAAGTGCCAAATTTCACACCTATAACATATTTGGTTTTTGAAATATAGGTATAGTGAAAAATGTATTTCATCCCCCTTTTTGCCCCCCACTGGATTTTTGGAAAATGGTAAAATACGTGTTGTTTTATCTTCAAGACAAATCTAAATACCAATTTTCACGTCTGTAACATCTTCTGTTTTTGAGATATAGGTATCCTGTTGAAAGTATTCACACCCCTTTTTTCACCCACCACGTGGGACTCTTGGAAAATGGTAAACCATGTGTTTTTTTATTTTTCAAGAAGATTGTAAGTGCCAAATTTCACACCTGTAACATTTTTGGTTTTTGGAAATATAGGTATACTGATAAAAGTATTCAACCCCCCTTTTTTCCCCCACCCACTGGATTTTAGTAAAATGGTAAAATAGGTGTTTTTTTGTTTCTCAATACAAATCTAAATACCAATTTTCACGTCTGCAACATCTTCTGTAGGTATCCTGTAGGTATCCTGTTTAAAAGTATTCACTCCTTTTTTTTTACCCCCCACTTGGATTTTTGGAAAATGGTAAAACACGTGTTTCTTTATTTTCAAAAGATTGTAATTACCAAACTTCACACCTGTAACATCTTGGTTTTTGAACTATAGATGTACTGATAAAAGTATTCAGACCCCTTTCCCTCAACCCCCCCCCCCCTTATTTGGATTTGTGGAAAATGGCAAAACACATGTTTGGTTTTTTTCACGAAGGTTGTAAATACCAAATTTCCCACCTGTAACATCTTTTGTTTTTGAAATATAGGTATACTGATAAAAGTATTCAAACCCCCCTTTTTGCCCCCCTCCCACTGAATTTTTGGAAATTGGTAAAATAGGTGTTTTTTTTGTTTCTCAAGACGAATCGAAATACCAATTTTCACGTATGTAACATCTTCTGTTTTTGAGATATAGGTATCCTGTTTAAAAGTATTCAGCCCCCCCTTTTTTCACACCCCCACTTGGGATTTTTGGAAAATGGTTAAACACCTGTTTTTATTTTTCAAGAAGATTGTAAATACAAAATTTCACGTCTGTAACATCTTTGGTTTTTGAAATATAGTTATAATGATAAAAATATTTAAACCCCTTTCCCCCGACCCCCCCCCCCCAATTGGATTTGTCGAAAATGGCAAAAAACATGTTTGGTTTTTTTCACGAAGATTATAAATACCAAATTTCACACCCGTAACATCTTCGGTTTTTGAAATATAGGTATACTGATAAAAGTATTCAACCCCTCTTTTTGCCCCCCCCAGGGAATTTTCAGAACATGGTAAAATATGTGTGGTTTTATTTTTCAAGACTAATCTAAATACCAATTTTCAGGACTGTAACATTGTCTGTTTTGGAGATACGGGTATCCTGTTTAAAATATTTAAAATGTTCAACCCCCTTTTTTGGTCCCCCCACTTGGATTTTTGAAAAACGGTAAAATAGGTGTTTTTTTATTTTTCAAGACGAATCTAAATACCGATTTTCACATCTGTAGCATCTTCTGTTTTTGAGCTATAGGTATCCTGTTTAAAATATTCAACCCCCTTTTTCACCTCCTTATGGGTGGATTTTCCAAAAATCCTTCCTTTGTGGGTGCCTACATCATAAAAACACTGCACCTTCAACAAAATTTCACGTTCCTAGGTTAAACGGTTTCAGCTGGGCGTTGATGAGTCAGTCAGTCAGGACTTTCGCGTTTATATATATATAGATTGTACATAGGCGTGCGCAGCCTATTGCATTAGGGTGTGCACCCAAAAGCTCAAAACACACACATATATATATATCACATACATACATACATACATACATACATACATACAACGACACACACACACCATTACTATGTGTATGCTTCAGGGGTTAAGCAACCTTCGATACCCAGACGTTTTGAAACTACATTTCCAATGAGTCTCATCTATCTTAATTATTGGCCGAGCAACATAGGAGATATAGTTCCAAATGAGCTAGAGGACCAATGACCCCGGTATACATCATGTCACCTCAAAATGCTAGATCAAAAAATTTAAATTTGGATTTTGATCACATGCAGCGTGTAAATTTATTTTACCACATTTTTTCATCCAAAAGATTGTTAGTTAGCGCGGGCGCACCATATTAAAATCCAAACGCTAATCTGTTAGAAAACCAGTTACCGTTTGGAATCTTGCACTTTTCAGCTCCCTATACTTAACATGGGGAGTGGAAAGTGTTAATCAGCATTAGCATTACAATCTACTAGCGCTGATTACCGTCCGGTTGCGGTTACTGAACATTTACTCACAACCAGGACCTGGTGCTAATGGATTCCACTTCTGCAGAATCAGTCAGCAACAGCTGAACCCCCCCCCCAAAAATCAGATACTCACCTCTCATCCCGCAAAAAGAACGACTGCTCCATTCACCTCTTCTGGCCGCCAGGAGCAGAGGGAGACTGGGAGAAAAAGTCCCTCAGTCTCACTCTGGGAATCACTATGTCGACCTGACGGATCTCACAAAGACTTCAACGACGTGCCGAGTACATCCTCTACACACAAACATGAAACCAGAGGATGCGCTCAGCACGTCGTCAGCAGCAAAGTGGTTAAATGTTAAAAAGGAGTGAAATTTGAGTAGAGTGGCCCATTTAACCTCTTGCTGACTTGTACCAATACAGTCTCCTACCTGTACCTCACGATGCTGCCAAGACGCTCGCTGTAATTCTTTTTGTGGAGTGCAGGCAGCAGATATTGTGGTGATTTCTGTGCACAATACAATCCTTTATGGTACAAGACAAGGGGGCAACACCGGACAAGGAAACAGGTGCAGAATTTTACGCAAAGCAGCCTGTTTAAAGACAGATACATGCATTTATACACACAGCCATACGTTCACATACATAACTATATATCCTCCTCCCTACACCCTGGGGTATGTAGCAATAAAGCCCACATTAATGTGCAGTGTGAATGAGCATATCCCAGAAACCACAACAATAAAACTCACAGTAATGTACAGTGTGTATGAGCGTATCAGAGATTCGCAGCAATAACACCTTCAGTAATATACAGAGTGTATGAGCGTATCAGAGCTCCACAGCAATAAAACTCAGCAATGTGCAGCGTGTATGAGTGTATCAGAGCTCCACAGCAATAAAACTCAGCAATGTGCAGCGTGTAAGAGCGTATCACAGAATCCACAGCAATAAAACCAAGCAATGTGCGGTGTGAATGAGCGTATCACAGAATCCATAGCAATAAAACCAAGCAATGTGCGGTGTGAATGAGCGTATCACAGAATCCACAGCAATAAAACCAAGCAATGTGAATGAGCGTATCAGAGAATCCACAGCAATAAAACTCAGCAGTATGCAGTGTATGTGTATCACAGAATCCACAGGCATAAAACTCAGCAGTATGCAGTGTGTATCAGTGTATCACAGAATCCACAGGCATAAAACTCAGCAGTATATGTGTATCACAGAATCCACAGCCATAAAACTCAGCAGTATTTGTGTATCACAGAATCCACAGCCATAAAACTCTGTTTAAATATTTAAAATACACTATTAAAAAATATTTTTGATATATGAAAATTGCACCCTCTCCTGCTTACCTTTGTTTTTTTTTTTGCTTGCAGGAAGGGTGTTTGGATATCTATCATTGGTGGTCCAGTGGCACAGATGGGGGGGAGGTCAAAGAGGGGTAACCCGGCTGGCCGCATCTGATGGATAGCCGCCGGGACCCCTCATTTCCGCGGGCCTGGCAGCCTCCGCTTCCCTGGTGGTCCCTGTGGTTCGTGGGGTGCTGCACTGCGCTCTGTACATGGCGCACAGACCGCACAGCACATCCCTCACTGACACGAGCGGCCGGTGATCGCTGATGACCTGTCACCTGACCGCCGGCGCTTACTGTCTGTGTCAGAGCGCCGGCGGTCAGGTGACAGGTCATCAGAGATCGCCGGCCGCTCGTGTCAGTGAGGGATGTGTTGTGCGCCATGTACAGATCGCAGTGCAGCACCCCACGAACCACAGGGACCACCAGGGAAGCGGAGGCTGCCGCCAGGCCCGCGGAGACGAGGGGTCCCGGCGGCTATCCATCGGATGCGGCCAGCCGGGACCCAGAATGTGCCGCGGGCCGGCATTAGGGTGTGCCTAGGCACACCCGGCACACCCCGTGCGCACGCCTATGAGATTGTAACATTTGGTAAGGTTACCAGGAACTATGGTTATATATTCTTTACAAACTATCAGGGTTATTCATTCATCTCTCTTATACCTTGCACTTTGGGGAATCAGATTCCCCGACCCTGCGGTGAATTCTGCATTCGCCACAGGGTCCCCGAAGTGAAGGGGAAGAATTTACGTAAAACCACAGAAATTAGCGAATCTGATTCAACAAGCCACCGGGTACCTGCAGAAATTTTCGGATCTGATCCTACTGTATAAATTATCGGATTGGATCTGATAAACTGTCGCAAATCTGCTTGGCACATCTGGAAAAAGCCAGCGATCCACCGATCACAGCGCCAACCAGCTGCCGGAATAAGTCAATAAACAGGGTAAACAAGGTAAAAAAAACAGAAAATTTAAGATTGAAAGTGTCACATTTGAAAAGCTGTTTGAAAAAAAACTTGTGCAGGAAAATATCTGGAATTAACGTATAAGGTCCTAGAGAAACAAATACGCTATTTAAAAAAAAAATATATCATTTTTTTTGGCAAAAAAATTCCAAAAAATGCCTAAAAAAATTTCCTAACATAAAAATAAAGAGACTTTTTGCTGCAGATTAAAATAATAAACATTTTTTTAGATATTCAATAAAAACAGAAATATTTTTTAACATTGAAACCTGTGGGATTTGCCTGATTAAACCTGCCTAATAGACATGTGCACAGCACAAAATTTCATTTTGAACTAATGGATTAGTCCTAAAATGCAATTTATTTAGTTGCTAAAGAAATTCGTTTTCAGGTCTTTAGTATGAAAACTAATTTCATTCATCCGAAAACCAGTGGATACAATTACTATTGTAGTGGCTCCACAGAGGGCTGAGATCGCTGCTTGTTACAGTATCTCTCACTCTCAGCACAATGTGGGCCATATTACATAGCTGGTGCTAACTTAACCAGAGCTGTTGTAAACTTCCCAGAGCCATTATAGCCTATGGAGGTTTTCAGTTTACAACAGCTCTGGTTAAGTTAGCACCAACATTGTAATACTGCCCCGTGTCAGGCAAAGCTGTTACAGTAACTGACTGCTGCTCATCACAGCGCTCAGAGTTTCAGTAAAACTAGTAAATAATATTTTTATATATAAGAGGTTAGAACAATATTATTTCCTTGTTTTACTGAAACTCTGAGCGCTGTTACAGTCAGTTACTTTAACAACTGAGCCTGATACATTGTACTGAGAGATAATGTAACAAGCAGCCGATCTCAGCGCTCACAGCCACTGCATTTAAAGGGCTAAAAAAAAGACTCCTCTCTGTATAATGCTTAGAACATCCTCCTGTATTAATTAATACCCCTCTTTGTATAATGTATACAACATCCACCTGCATTAATTAATACCCCTCTCTGTATACTTTATAGAACATCCTCCTGAATTAATTAATGTCCCTCTCTGTATAGAACATCCTCCTCAATTTATACCTTTCTCTGTATAATGTATATAACATCCTCCTGCATTAATACCCCTCTCTGTATAATGTATAGAACATCCTCCTGCATTAATTAATGCCCCTCTCTATATAGAACATCCTACTGCATTGGCATGTGGAGGGTGCAGAACTTCGGATGTTGCGATGTTGCGCTCTTCATTGCTGGTCTCCTTCACTCATCAATGTAAGATCACAAAAAGGACTGAAACTAAAATGTAATGCATTTTATTTTAGTTTCTTTCGTTTTTTGTACTGAGCAGTTTCGTTTCTCTTGAGTCATATGAAAACTAAATTATCCCAAAATTCGGACTAAATCATTTTAGTACTAAAACGAATGCACATGTCTACTGCCTAATGAAACCACCGAACAGCAGGGCATTTCACTGACATTTCTCTGCTGTTCGGTGTTCTCTGAATAGATTAACCATTGCTTCTCTATGGAGGATTTCATTGCCTTTGAACAGGCACTGTATTTCACTGGCAATTCGCCAAAATTTGGGAAAATGCCTGTGCTGAATAGTTGAATGGCCCCGGCCACGGGAAATTGCACTGTTCGGTGACATTTCGGGGCCAGATCGTCTCTCTCTGAATAACTCTGAAAATGATCCTTTAACTGATCAGAACATTGGACCACCACATCTCTTCTCCACAACCATGGAAATGCAAGTTCAACCTCACCACTGCGTCTTGCCTTTACAACCATGGAAAGCGGGTTCCGATCTCTGTCAGAATGTCTCACCAGCAAGTGTTCTCGGGCAATACAGCTAAAGAAATGTATGCACCTTTTCACTTTATTTGTATCCCCTTATAGATTATATGTCCCCTTGGGAAGTTCCCTCAATGTACCATATAATCTTTGTTAACCCCTTCACTACCGAGATTTTTCTATACTCTGCAAGGAAGGTACCTCCTGGTGCCCCGATATCAAGTATAGTCCAAAAGGTGCTCCATAGGAGCAGTGCAAAAGCATTTAATTTATTACAAACAAAATTCATTTGCATTTGGGGTCCAGAACATGCCCTAAAGCTTTAACACCATGGGCAGGATACCTGAGGTGCTAGCACTTTTTAAAAACAGCTGGGCATGTGTCTGACTGACATCTCCCAGCTGATCCTGCACAGAGCTCGGACCTGCAGTAACTCCATTTAGCCAGCAGATGGTGACATCAGCCTGCTAAATCGTATATTACAGTGAGGAATACATTGGGAATATTCCTAAATATCTCTTACTGTATAGTGAAGTAAAATGATTTAAAAAATATATATATTTTTATGCCTGTGTTTTCTCCAGAAGCTCATTACTCCTCTGAAGGTCTACCTACAGCAGTCGTACAATGAAAGGAAGGACAAATAAATAATGTCAATGAGGAATGGTAAGAAAATATATTACTATCATCATAGAAAAAAACCTATTAGTTAATCCACATATCTAACTTGTATTATTTTGGTAAAAATTTAATTCCATCTCAATCCAAAATGACTCACTATAAATTATTCTGGAACTGAGACTCTTGCTTAACAACCGGAAGAAGTGGTAGAGGCTAAAACAGTAATTGAATTTAAGCAGGCATGGGATAACCATAAGGCTATCCTAAACAAAAGATAAATCCAGGTAAAGTATCCATGTAATTGGGCAGACTAGATGGGCCGAAAGGTTCTTATCTGCCGACATTTTTCTATGTTTCTATGTTTCTATGATGCAATAAACATAAGCAAAAGGCGCTGTAATGAGTACTGCAAACACTGGCATATCTGTACGACGGATAGGTCAAGGTTTTAGGTGGTTTTAATTTTTTTTATTTTTTTTTAACCTTCCATGAATTATATATTGGGATCAATAATAAATTATACATGATTTCCTGCAGACTTCCAGGTGGTTATACCGCTGTTGTCTTATCTAGCCATCTCTTTGATGCACAATGTGAAGCACAAACCCTTCTTTTCAATCTCACATAGATCAAAAGCCTAAAAAAAAAAATTGAACATTTGTATCAAGCGCAAAGTGTTGAATTCACCCCAGGATCCCACAACCTGTCGTGACTTGTTACTCATGAATCCGTCCTCTCTTTCACCCATTTTATTTTTCTTTGTCCCCTCTGGTACCTGGTTACATAATTCACATGGTAGCCGAAAGCGATAGAATAATATCCCATGTGCATCACTTTTTTTACCGATTCATATACAGCAGTAAACAACTTAATAACGGGATCCGTCGTAAAGAGGTCATATATATGCTTATAACTATTCTGCTTTCAACCAGTTCCGGATCAATACTTGATTCCCCGAATGCACTGGGCTGTACGCATGCATTGCTTTGTGTAATACTTCCCTTAAATCCATATTTATCCTTTCAAAGAAAACATTATACCGCTGGGATGTTGCTACATCACGTTTTCATGTGTTTGTCTTTTTTATTAAGGTATAGTATACAGATCGTGTCAGCCTTATTGACATCCCTCCTGAGGCGCCGTGTCACAGAGCTTGTTCAGTTGCTATTGTGTCATCCGGAACTGCAGTCAACAGATTAAACAACCGTCTGCGGAGAGTTTGACTACGGCTTCTGGACTTGAAATAAGTGTAGCGGCTTCATGTTAAATTACCGCTGTGCCTAGTATTCATTAGATAAAAAAAAAAAGCAGAGGCTTAAAAGTGACCAAAACAAGTTCGCGAGCTGCAGGAAACTCGGACCGAGGTTCGTAACCGCATGAAAGAAATCCTCCGACATTGGAACCGCGCTATAGCAGCATTGAAAACGGAAGACAAAGGATATCTCTGCACCAGCGGATTTAATTGCTGTGAATGAATGGCTTTTGGACGACATTATAAAAAGTCTGAAATCTGTCACTGGCTTTCACTTTTTAACCCTTTATCTCCCAGCCCCATGTACACCCACATCGCAGTATAACTGTTTCTGTCGTACAAAGCACGAGCAAAATAAAATGTATCATTGTAATTCTCCAGACACATCGAGTCCGGCACCGGTTCTTACCCTGCACAGAAGAGAATTCCCGTGATGAGGCTGCAGTCCGTGCTGAGGTGGATAAGAGTTCGCTGATGCGTTCTACCCAGCTTTTCTAGGTGAGAATGTGCGATAAACAACTAAAACAATATGTAAAGTTTCTAAAGAAGAGAATAAAAATGGGCTCATCAATCACAGCCAGACTCAATAGTCTCTCCTCATTGATATATAGCTGGAGTAGCAGCATTGGCATTAAGAACCTTAATTGACATCAATTTACCTTAATTGGCTCACTTAAGTTTTTGCGCCTGTCAAAGTAAATCTGAGTATACATGCTGCAGCAATAAAAAAAACACGCACAAATTCACAATTTTTTTGTTTGGGTATGTGTAGAATGTGTAACTATACTGTGCTGTAGTTTTTTTTGGTGCTGGTGTTTTTTGTTTCGGTCAGAACGTTCAGATTTGCAGTTACCACCAGATTTTCAAAGACGTTAAAATTATGCGCGCAAACGTCGTTCGTAAAAACATGCGCATCGATTGTAATACCATCCGCGAACCAGCGCACGAACGCATTGCGCTCACAGTGTTAAGAATAGGACACGCACAGTTTATCACGCTAACGCAGGTCCATCCGCGTTAAACGATAACGCACATCGTTTGCACGAACGTTGTAATACGACGTTCAGCG
Source organism: Leptobrachium leishanense (assembly GCA_009667805.1). Classification (NCBI taxonomy): domain Eukaryota; kingdom Metazoa; phylum Chordata; class Amphibia; order Anura; family Megophryidae; genus Leptobrachium; species Leptobrachium leishanense. The sequence continues at coordinate 356,874,271 of CM019065.1, read as the reverse complement.
CAAAGGGTTTTGCCCCTCGCGCAAATGCGCATTTGCGCACGCAAAACCAAATGCGCGAGGAATGTAATAGATTTTAAAGTATATCGTGTCCACGATGATAACCTCACATCTGCCGACACCGGAGTTCGAACCTGGAGACTCTTGCCGCCACAGGAACCAACAGGACGCCTTCCAGTAATGCAGTACAATTTTTATTGGGTAAAATATATAGAGATCCAACGCGTTTCGTGTATTAAATACACTTCCTCAGGGATAAAAATCACAAAATCTAAAACAAAATCTAAAAATATAAAACAAATCGAGATTCTCAATTTGTTTTATATTTTGTTTTAGTATTTTGTGATTTTTTTCCCTGAGGAAGTGTATTTAATACACGAAACGCGTTGGATCTCTATATATTTTACCCAATAAAAATTGTACTGCATTACTGGAAGGCAAGAGTCTCCAGGTCTATATTTCTTGTGAGTGCACAAAAAAGGGGGCCATCCCTTATTTATTGTATGCACAGTATGCACTATGAGATTTCTTTTGTTATTACCCTCTAGATTCCCATCTTTTACTTATTAAAAAAATAAAAGGGCCTACAACTTACATCTAAACAATTATTTGCACATAAAATTGATGTGTACAGTACATTCACACTGTAGGCACACAAGCCTTGTTTTAAACAAATGACATTGGTTTAAGGGAAAATAATTTGGTAGAAAAAAGATGAAACCAAACAATACTATTCTTGTTAATGAGAAAGCCTTCCAACACTTAAAAAGACGTCTTTCAGCGTTCAGCCTCTTAGAACTCGTAAACATTCTTCAGAGAATGCCGTCTGTACTCCTCAATACAGCGCGACTTCTCTAGGACTACTTCTTCCCCGCAATCTGTGTTACTTTTTATATCTTGCCGGTTGACTGCATAAGCTTCTGCTTCATTAAGGAGCATATGATGTTATATAGAACTCAGGATGAAACGCAAACCGAGAAAGAGGAAAAAAACAAACGAAAAACCTGTCTATTCAGACTTGATATCGTTTTGTAGAATTGTGCCGTAACATATATTACAGCTGCTTTGAAGGTGATTGAACGTGTTAAATGTTTTCCGTTTTCAAGTGCCACATTTATAAATTGCCATCATGTTCCCAAGGAGAAAGCTGCTAAATATACAGTGTAGCATTCTTCAGGTAAACTGCACAGTGCATTAGAAAAAGACAGTGTTCCAATTTCTTTAATCATAATTCACGTTAGTCACTTGTATTAGAGGAGGAATGCTATAGCCGTGCGTGAGCAGCAAAAGGAATAGAGCAGAACAGTGCAATATACAGGGTGATTCATATAGACAGCCGAACCCAAACGTTTCTTTATTGATCATAAACGAATAATTGGAAATTAATGAGCGTTTCAGGAAATGTACCTCCTCTTATGTTGAGCACATCATATGACAGCACATGCTGGAAGTGAACACTAGGTGTCATTACAGCCAAGACAACAGCACAGCCACAAGAATAGCAAACAGGTTTACTTCCTGCAAGATGATGCTGTGTGATACTAAGTTAGTCATTGGCATTCAGTACTGGCCACCCTTTCTGGGTGATAGCATCTGATTTGCATATGGAGCAGTTGTCCCTGTAATGGCACAATCGAGTTAAAACCTTGTGAGACCTGAGCGGGCCCCACCATAGAGCAGGCCACTAGTGCTGTAGCTCGTTCTCAGGACCCTCACAAACCTCTCTTCTTCTCACTACAATCTATGAGATGTGTATATATTTTGTGAAGTAGGCGCATCCATATCATTAGGTGTCTTGCCCAAGGACACTCACTGGTGATGTCTTCTAAGTGGGATCGAGTCAGCTTTCCATGATTGTAGATCAGCAACCTGGTGATTAGGTTGAACCCACTTCTCCACAGTTTTATTGGTGGGATGTGCTGAACAGGATTTTGACTTGCTTATCCACGGTCGAAGGGCAGAGACATTATCACTGGACTCCACAGCTGATATTGTGTGGTAGGCAAGTATATCCCGTTAGGTATCTTGCCCAAAGACACTTACCGAAGAAGTGCTCTGGCCGGGATTTGAACCTGGGTCTCCACAGTTATAGATCTGTGATGTTACCTCTACTCCATCCAGCCGTTACACGCCCAAAGAGTTAAAACTGTGTAAAATTGGCTAACTGAATGTCCTCACATTGGACAGTCAGCAGCCAATTAAGGGAACACAAGCTGCAACTGTAACGGCTGTAACTCCATTTGGCCAGTAGATGGCGACATCCAATGGCAAATAGGTTATCACAGTAAGAAAGAAATTGGGAATTTGTCCAAATATTTCATACTGTTTAATTAATTAAAAATATATATTTTTAAAAAAACTGGTTCCTTACAATGGCTTTTTGGAAAATCACTTGGTAGTGAAGGGGTTAATTGCAAAACAATCAATGGAAAGAGTATAGGGTCAAATATGAAACTCCCTGAGAAACAGACAATAATGATGTGTGATATTTTTAGAACCACCTTAAGAATATAGCCATTTCTGGTTTCTGGTGTTACTTGTATCAAATCTTCCCTTGTTTGTACCCAGAAAATGTGACAGAGAGAAAAATACGTATAGAAATTTGACCTTGACTTTATAATTACGTGACAGCGGTGGCAGAACTACAGGGGGTGCAATGTATGCCACGGCACCTGGGCCTTCGAGTCTGGCGGGGCCCCACAATCGACCACTGGGGCTTAAGGCCTCGTCCACGGCCTCAGGCAAGGTCTGCGGCCTTGCCTGGACCCTGGTCCGGGGTCTTGGACATGGTCCACGGTCTTGCATGAGCCCCGGTCTGGAGTCTCAGGCCTGGTCCGTGGCCTTACCTGGGCCCTGGTCTGAGGCCTTCGGGCCTGGTCCTGGATGAAGAGGACTTCAACCCCCTCCCTATTATAATACTATAATATATACTAATTATGTGACACACAGAAATTCGAACCTTAACCTAAGTGTACCCCAAGAACTGACCTAACCCTAACCCTTGCCCTAACCCTAGCCCTACCCTAACTCTAGCCCTAACCCTACCCCTGCTCATCATGACACGCCACGTGCTATGCCCCCGTCACAGAGGTGAGGTCTGACACACACATTCCTGTAGGTGTAATTGATCCAAAAGAAGAAGAAAAAAAATCCTCCTAGAGTATTTTCCAAAAGGTGAAAAATTCCTTCAATAAAGGCGATCAGATTTCTCCCCGGATCAATGAGCAATGCGTTAGAATTTTGATTTGTATATCCGTTTAACCGTATAGCATCCAAACCTTAGTTTTTACAAAGGCACCAACTGAATTGAATAAAAGGAAGAGAAGGAAAAGAATTCCATATTTTTGGTGTTTGTATCAAAAAAACTTTTCCTTTGCAGCTGACAATGACAATATCTTCTTTCCTCCAGTTGCAGTGGATGCCCCTGGGTCCTTTGTAAAGCCCTGTTAATGAACAGGTCACCATGAACTCTTTGTATTCTCCCTGTATATGTATATATACACTATAATCATATCTCTTCTTAAACGTTGTTTTCAAGGCAGAACCAGTGCCGTTTCTTTAGTCTCTCCTCGTAAGTAAAATCTTCCTTTCTTTTTATTGGATTTGCAGCTCGCCTCTGCACTTTCTCCAGCTCCGTAATACCCATAATGTCACTCTGTCTCATGTGTGCAATTAGTACACACTTCTCTGTATACGTCTACTCTGTCTTTTTAACAAGCAGTTAAGTGAAAAGTCATAGAAATATCAATAATTCAATCTGGGCTTCAGTTAGAGTGCAAATCTAAAAACGATCATTTACATGAGAAGATACGTATGTTTGTATTTCAGCCGGAGAATCTCTCTGCATGCTGAAAATTGCTGTTAAAAAATAGAAAATATTTTTATATGCATTGAAATACACATTTCCATACCTTTCGGTATTTACAGCATTTTTGCAAGAGGTTCAGATACATGCTTGACCTTGAGAATCAAAATGTTTGTGTTTCTGGAATAAATGAATGTGTAAGGCAGATATAATGTATCTCCAAGGAGGCTGTTCATTTAAATTCCAAACTATTGTGTCTGTTAAAGCTATCATTATAATAACAGGCGCAGACACATTGAGCCCTATTCCGACAGGCCGCAATGATTAACGAGTGACTGTTAAGCATAAATAAGCATGCTTGAAAAAGGCCTCTTCTGTGGCTGAAAGATCATGGTTAACCCCTTCACTACCAAGTGATTTTCCAAGAATCCACTGCCAGGAACCAGCGTTTTTTTGGAGAAAATCATTTTTAATTTAATTATACAGTATGAAATATTTGGGAATATCCTCCTTCTGATCTCAGTAGGATACTACATGCTTCCTGTCACGACCAAGTCCTAGCTAACTCAATCGTGACGTGCGAAGGGAAGGCGTACCAGGGGTTACAGCTCCAAGCCTCTGGATTTACTAACTCTAACCGCTCAAAGGGCCCCAAGTTATGCCAACCTAAACTCCTTAAACCGTACACACCCTTACAAGTATATGCTACCACCACAAAAGTAATAGCGCACTTTTGAAACCCCACTAGCTGTATACCACACCAATCCAGGAGCCCAAGCATATACAGCTAATATACAGTATGTATATATATCAAATGTTAAATACTGGGGTAACGATAAACCAAGCGTTCTATTCGAGAAGCATGAATTATCTAGAGCAGAGACAGTACAGATTTTAACGTTTTAATGGAGGAAGATAAAAAAATACGAACTTTACACAGTGCCGATATCACAAAAGCAAGATATACAAAATATAAGAAAACGTGCAAATACAGTTCTTGAAATAAAATGGGACTTACATAGAAAACCTATCTTGCATTAGGTTGCTTCTATGGGTATTCCAGATTTCAATTGTCCCAGAAGATTCTTTGGATGTTACCCACTCCAAGTCTTTTGGAGGAATACCATCAGGGTTATCCAAAGAGATTCGAAACGTCACCGCACGTTCGGTGACTTTTCGTTCTCTTCAATTCGGTTCCTTTTGCCGATTGCATTTCGGTGACCCTGCGGTGTATTCAGCAAACAGCACAGGGTCCCCGAATTGCAGGGAAAAGCTGCCGAACACCTGCCGAAAACCAACCGAATGCACGCTGAAAACAAGCAAAAACATCTGGATTGACCTTCGAAGAAGCCGAACAGGAGCCGAACAGGAGCCGAATCACACAGAGCCGAAGCAGCTGTGACGTAGAGGAGGCAGTGAATAAATTAGCAAAACCATTTGTATGAATCTGGGAAAATGAAACGCTGTTTGCAAAGAAACTACTGAGCGAAAATGTCTGAAATTTTCACAGGAGGTCCAGGGAATGATAATAAAGAGGGCTGTTACAAAAAAAATAAGTTAACTGAAAAAAAAATCAAAAAAAAAATCGGACTTTTAAAAAAAAAAAAAATCTGAAAAATGCTTAAAGTATCTTAAAAAATCTATAAATAAAGAGACTCTTTACTGCAGAATTTTATAATGAACGGTTTATTAGATATTGAATTAAAACGGGAATATTTTTAACATTGAAGTCTATGGGATTCTCCTGAATAAATTTGCCGAATTAAACCACCGAATGGCAGGGCATTAGGGGAACCTTTCACTGCTGGTTTGTGTTCTCTGAATAGCCGAAGCAGTGCTTTTTTATGGGGATTTCACTGCCCTCGAACAGGCACCGTATGTGCAGGCAATTCGCCAGGATTTGGCGAATTGCCTGCTCTCTGGATAGCCGAATGACCAGGAAAGGTAACCGAACGCTGATTTTCAGCGTTCGGTTACCTTTCTCAAGCAATTCGGATCTCTTTGGATAACCCTGCATGAGATTTTGGTGAGTATTCTATAAAAAGCAGCTTGCCCCTCACCCTCCTTGGATCATGTTTCCATTCAGTCCAAGAAGAGAGCAGAGCAGATAAGAGTGTTGTAAATACCTTGCCTTGCTTTGCAAACTCCATTGCAAAGACAAGAGAAAAAAAAACACAAATTCTGCGTTTAAAATCTTACACACTGCTTGCAGAAAATGATGCCCGTTTGTGACACTTACAACTAAGCGTGTCGTGCAACTGCGGGGCCTGGGCGCTCCAGCCAATCCAGTGTTTCTTAATGCAGGAAGGGTTTCATACCATTGAATGAGGCTAGTTCCCAAAGGTCTCCAAGCCTTGAAACCTGAGCTGAGGGCTCCTTGAGCTGAGGGTCTGGGCCAAGCTAAGTACCTGCATTTGGATAGCTGAATCAGCTCTCCACACCACTACACAGAGAGGGAACAGTGAGTGCACAGTAATGTGTCCGCTCAGATAAGATTGAACACTCACACTGTGTGGAATGTCCCTTTGATAGATGATTTCAGTCCTGAATGGCCATCATGATGACATTCTTATTTTCAGCATTGAACATGCAAGCTATATATAATAAATATATTTTATTGGGTTCAATGTATAGGTTTTCATCCTTTCTTCAATAAAGAAATATTACACTATGAAGATCCCTCTGCCCCCTTCCTTATAGTTATTGATTTTAGACATGCATGGATCAGTGTGTCTCAAATATGAAAAAAGATCAATCAAAAGTAATCATTTTATTTGTGCAATTGAAAATATCACAACATAAAAAAGCCACACCTCTGTCCTTGTGGACGTCAGTTTTCATGTTTTATCTGACTTTTCCAAGACCCTGTCACTTGCTGTTTCATTATTAGATATTATTAATTAGCTTTAAGAAACACAGTTGAACATGCAGCTTTCTTTCTCAAAAAATATTAAATCGATTCACACACACAGCCTTTTCATGTGTTACAAAACACGAAACTAGGAATGTACTGATACCACTTTTTTAAGACCGAATACGAGTAACAATAATTTTTTCCAGGTACTCACCAATACCGATTACCGATACTTTTATTTAAAGTCATGTGACCGCTTTCCATTAAGAACAGACCTCATATATAAATATATATATACTGTATACCCACAGACATCATATATATACCCACCAACAGACCATATATATACTAGGGATGAGCGGTTCGGGTTCGGACAGTTCGTAGTTCGGCCCGAACTTAGCCTGTTCGGATAGATCGCAAACTCCGCACATTTCCGGGTGTTCGGCGCATGTTCGAGTCCACAATGCATCACAATGGCCCACAATGCATTTTTCCACTGGCCTGAAGCTCGTAATTGGCTACAGCCTTGCACCTGACCACAGGTCTGGTGCAAGACAGGTTCAACAGTATGCTAATTACCGCTCAGAGTCCTGATTGGGCAAATTTTGCCCAATCATGGGCTCACAGAGCTAAGTCCTGCAGCACACTATATAACGTTTCCACGCGCAGATTCTGCACGCATTTCAGAGGAAATTTCAGAGGAGATTGTTGTGTGTTGTTACTGCCGGTCTGCCACGCTACTGGGGGGGTCTGGGGGGGGTCTCATTTCTACAAAATATCAGGGAATTGATATGTGTGTCTTGTCACTGTGCCAGCAAGTTTTTTTGGGGTCAGTAATTTCTTTAAAACATTTGTGAATGGAGGTGATCTTCTGTGTCTTGTCACACAGCCAGCAAGTTTTTTTGGGGCTCACTAATTTCTTTAAAACATTTGTGAATTGAGGTGATCTTCTGTGTCTTGTCACACAGCCAGCAAGTTTTTTTGGGGCTCACTAATTTCTTTAAAACATTTGTGAATTGAGGTGATCTTCTGTGTCTTGTCACACAGCCAGTACCACGCAGTATTTTGGGGGTCACTAATTTCTACAAAATATTTGGGAATTGTTATAATCCGTGTGTTCTCACTGGCTGCCACCCATCAAGGGGTCTCACTGATTTATAAGAGGTTTCACTGCCACCCATCAAAGGGTCTCACTGATTTATAGGAGGTTTCACTGCCACCCATCAAAGGGTCTCACTGATTTATAGGAGGATTCACTGCCACCCATCAAAGGGTCTCACTGATTTATAGGAGGTTTCACTGCCACCCATCAAAGTGTCTCACTGATTTATAAGAGGTTTCACTGCCACCCATCAAAGGGTCTCACTGATTTATAGGAGGTTTCACTGCCACCCATCAAAGTGTCTCACTGATTTATAAGAGGTTTCACTGCCACCCATCAAAGGGTCTCACTGATTTATAGGAGGTTTCACTGCCACCCATCAAGGGGTCTCACTGATTTATAAGAGGTTTCACTGCCACCCATCAAAGGGTCTCACTGATTTATAGGAGGTTTCACTGCCACCCATCAAAGGGTCTCACTGATTTATAGGAGGTTTCACTGCCACCCATCAAAGGGTCTCACTGATTTATAAGAGGTTTCACTGCCACCCATCAAAGGGTCTCACTGATTTATAGGAGGTTTCACTGCCACCCATCAAGGGGTCTCACTGATTTATAAGAGGTTTCACTGCCACCCATCAAAGTGTCTCACTGATTTATAGGAGGTTTCACTGCCACCCATCAAGGGGTCTCACTGATTTATAAGAGGTTTCACTGCCACCCATCAAATGGTCTCACTGATTTATAGGAGGTTTCACTGCCACCCATCAAAGGGTCTCACTGATTTATAAGAGGTTTCACTGCCACCCATCAAAGGGTCTCACTGATTTATAGGAGGTTTCACTGCCACCCATCAAAGGGTCTCACTGATTTATAAGAGGTTTCACTGCCACCCATCAAAGGGTCTCACTGATTTATATGAGGTTTCACTGCCACCCATCAAAGGATCTCACTTATTTATAGGAGGTTTCACTGCCACCCATCAAAGGGTCTCACTGATTTATATGAGGTTTCACTGACACCCATCAAAGGGTCTCACTGATTTATTGGAGGTTTCACTGCCACCCATTTAAGTGTCTCACTGATTTATAAGAGGTTTCACTGCCACCCATCAAAGGGTCTCACTGATTTATAGGAGGTTTCACTGCCACCCATCAAGGGGTCTCACTGATTTATAAGAGGTTTCACTGCCACCCATCAAAGGGTCTCACTGATTTATACCAGAGTTCTGTAAATCTTTAATCTTTATACCAGAGTTGAATCAGAGTTCGGTATATATTTAATTTATATATCACTCACCATGTCTGAAAGAACAAAAAGGACAGGCAGACACTCCCAGACACAGATAAGAGGGCAAGCAGCCCCTGTGTCGGGAGGCTGTGCCTCTGGTCATGGTGGACGTGGTGCATCCTCTGCAGGGGCACGCTTGTCCTTTATAACTGGTGCTGGCCGTCTCCTTAACCTGCAGCAACATATAGAGGATTTGGTGGATTGGCTAGCCAGGCCATCCTCATCCTCCGAGTCCTCTGCCAGCCAGGCTTCTAGTGCTTTACAGTCCACCTGAGCTGCCAAAGCATCTAATGCAGCCTCCATGTCCACAGCTACTCCTGCCGTAGCCTCGCTATCACACACGGAGGAGTCAGCTGAATTGTTTGACTACAATGACAGTGACATGCTGCTTGAGGATGCGCTCCAATTACAGTGCTCTTATTCAATCTCTGAGGTTGAGCAAGGGAGTATAATCAACCTAGAGGAAGGGGGTGCCAGTGATGACACACAAATAACTGGCACTCATGTTGCCCCAGCAGCTGCAGCATACTGCCAATTTGGCTCCAGTGATGAGGAGATAGATGATGAGGTCACTGACTCCATCTGGGTGCCAGATCGAACTGAGGAATCAAGTGAGGAGGAGGGGAAGGAGGAGGAGGAGGCACAGCAAACACGAGGCACAACATCCTCTGTGACCAACCGTAGCACTAGCCACTCCAAGGCATCAGATGTCAGAGCTGCTCCGGTGCAGAGCGCTGTTGTCTCAAAGAACACATGCAGGAACTCTGCTGTCTGGGAGTTCTTTAAGAAATGTACAGCAGACCCCACCGTTGCTATTTGTATTCTATGTCAGAGGAGGCTGAAGCGTGGGATAAACACCAGACACTTGGGTACCACGTGCTTGAGGCGACATATGACCACCCGCCATGCATCCCGTTGGTGCAAAACTTTGCGTAGGTCCTCCTCCTCCTCATCTGTCTCTACCCCCACTGTATGTCCTGCCATGTCATTGCCTACAACCTCCACTGACAGGGATGATGCTACAGTAATGGATGTACCAGGTCCTTCCTCACAATGTGACATCCTCCCGGCAGCTGAAGATTTCCGCAGTCAGATTACGTTGCCGCAGCTGCTGCAGCGTAAGAAAAAAAATAGTCCCAACCATCCCCAAGCACAGCGTCTAAATGCCAGTTTAGCAAAATTACTCGCATTGCAGAAGCTGCCTTTCCAGCTGGTGGACTCTGCTCCCTTCCGTGAATTAGCTGAATGTGCTGTACCACAGTGGCAGGTTCCAAAACGCCATTACTTTTCACGCAAGGCCATTCCAGCACTATACCAGCACGTGGAAGACAATGTTATCCAGTCATTGGGAAAGGCAGTCAGCAACAAGGTGCATGTGACTTTAGACATGTATTCCAGCAAGCATGGACAGGGTCGTTACATTTCCTTCACGGCACACTGGGTAACTCTGATTGCAGCTGGGAGGGATCCAAGACGGGGCTCTGTGATGGAGCTTGTTCATCCACCACGCCTCCAGAAAGCTGCTTCTATGAGGTCTGTCTGCTCCACCACCTCTCCCTCTTCCTCTTCCTCCTCCTCCTTCTCTGTCTCTGGCGAAGTGGCAGTTAAACCGACGCCTGACAGGGTCTACGCAATGGCTCAAGCAAAAAGAAGCCATACTGTGCTTGAGCTGGTTTGTTTAGGGGACAGGAGCCACACTGGGCCAGAAATTCTGTCAGCTCTGCAGGGCCAGGTGCAGAGATGGTTCACACCACGCCAGCTTGAGCTGGGAATGATCGTCTGTGATAATGGCAGCAACCTTCTCTCCACCCTACGCAAGGGTAAATTGACGCATGTACCATGCCTAGCACACGTCCTAAATCTAGTGGTACAGCGTTTCCTAACCAAGTACCCAGGGCTGCCAGAGCTTCTCAGCCAGGCCAGAAAAGTCTGCAGCCACTCAGACGGTCATTCCCAGCAAGCGTTCGCCTGGCAGAAATTCAAAGAGAATTCCACCTTCCCACAAACCGTCTGATCTGTGACATGCCCACCAGGTTGAACTCGACATTAGCAATGCTGCAGCATCTGCACAAGCAGCAGAGGGCCATCAACGAGTACCTGTGTGAGTATGGCACAAGGACAGGCTCAGGTCAACTTGTGTTTTTTTTTCCCCCCCGCAGTGGCTGATGATCAAGGATACATGCACTGTACTGTCACCATTTGAGGAGGCAACGAGGATGGTGAGCAGGGACAGTGCATGCATCAGTGACACAATTCCTTTAGTGTTCCTGCTGGAGCACACTCTGGGGGGAATTATAGATGTGGCTCTAGAGGCAGAGCAGCAGGAGGAAGAGGAGGCCTTCCCTATCTCTCAAGGCCCCAGTCTTTCCGCAGACAGCATTCCAGCGGGTCCTACTCAGATCAGACAGGAGGAGGAAGAGGAGGAATATTTAAGTAGTGGGGGCATTGAAGGTGGGGATTCCTCAAGAGAGGGTTTCGTGTGCCCAGAAACAGAAGGGCTAGTGCGTGGCTGGGAGGAGGAAGTGCACGATACGGTCATCCTCATTGACCAGGAAGACTCAAAAGCTAATGCCACCTCCAACCTACGCTGCATGGGCTCCCTAATAATGCAAAGCCTGCTAAAGGACCCCAGGATTCGTGCTATCAAGGAGAGGGATCATTACTGGTTGGCAACCCTTCTTGATCCACGATACAAGGGAAAAGTTGCAGAGCTCATCCTGCCCGCACAGAGGGAGCACAGGATGAAAAAACTTGAGGACGCTCTGAAGCGACACTTGTGTAACACCTTTCCAGGCACTGGTAGATTACCAAGTGCTGACACAAGTGCTTCTGAGGCTGCGGATGATCAGAGGAATAGTAGTGAAAGACAGGGCCACTTGACTGATGCATTTTTAAATTTTTTTAGTCCACGACGCCCAGGGACGTCAAATGTAGGCACCCATTGCCAGCGTCTTCACCATATGGTGCAGGACTACCTAGGGGCAAGGACAGACCTGGATACCTTTCCAGCAGATGATCCACTGGCTTACTGGGTGTTGAGATTGGACCACTGGCCAGAACTTAGCCAATATGCTATGCAGCTACTAGGTTGCCCTTCATCCAGCGTGCTTTCTGAAACCTGCCGCTGGAGGTTTTGTCACAGACAAAAGAGTGTGTCTGTCCAGTGTCCACCGACTCTGTAGACCGGCTGACATTTATAAAAATGAATCAGTCCTGGATCAGCAGCTATCAACCCCCTGATGCTGACGTAATGGAATAGATCGGGGATGTCTTCTGCATTCACAAAACCTCCAGCACTGAACTCTTCCACAATACCACAAAAGGGTTACGGTATGAATGCACTTGCTGCCATGAAAGGCGCAATATTTGGCTGCACTGACGCCTGTGCCAGATTTATATCATTTAAATTTTTTGAACCGCAGGGTCCAAGCCTGCAATCTTCCACAATACCACAAAAGGGTTACGGTGTGAAGGCACTAGCTGCCATGAAAGGCACAATATCTGGGTGCACCCAGATATTGGTGCATCCTTGACCAGAATCATATCTTTTTATTATAGGACCACATGGTCCACCTCTGCATTCTTCCACAATACTACAGAGGGGTTACTGTATGATGATACTTGCTGGCCTGGCAGTCTTGCACCAAAGGCAGAATATCTGGGTGCACTGACGCCTTTACCAGATGCATATATTTTTTATATAGGACCGCAAGGTTCACCCCTGCATTCTTCCACAATACCACAGAGGGGTTACTGTATGATAGTACTTGCAGGTCTGGCACCAAAAGCACAATATTTGGGTGCACTGCCACTGACGCCTGTATCAGATTCATATCTTCAGAAGGGTTACAGTGTGACGGCACCGTTGGGGACGCTAAAGGACCAATTTTGAAGCACCTATTGTTACTTTCATCCAAAGCCTGCATAAGTTTCACAATAATTTAGCCAAAAAAATCAGTAAACTTTCTCTGCGTGTCCGAAAATGTCTCCTCTTTTCATACAGACTGCCGCCCCAAGCAGTTGTTTATGGATAGATTAAAGGAAAAGCATTTACCGTCATTTGAAACATCATTTTTTTGTTTTTAAGTGTTTCTATACATCCTACAAATCCGCCACTTCACGGGCAGGTTATGGGGACCTCCTAGGCACCGTATTTAAAGGAATTTTTCGTTTTTATTTTTAACCCTTATTTCATGTAAAACTCACTGTCCATTTAAAAACGTATTTTTTTTTACTTTTTCTTCTTGTTTCCTGTCCCCCAGGGCACTACCCGGACCCCCATACACCTTTTATGGCAAATATGTAGCATATATGCCCTCTTGGAGGGCACTCTAAAAACCTAATTTTCAGCCCCATTGACTTGCATGGGGTTCGGGTTCGGGTTCGGACCCGAACATTTGGAAAAACTTCGGTTCGGGCCCGAACCGAACTCGGGGGGTGTTCGGCTCATCCCTAATATATACCCACCCACAGACCACATATATACTCATCCACAGACCTCAAATATATACCGAACCACAGACCACATATACTATATATATACTGTATATACCCACCCACAGACTATATGTCTATCTATCCAGAGACCCATGTGTGTGTGTGTACACACACAGACACAAACTACAAACCTCAGATACTGAAACCAGCAAAGGAGTTGACACTTTAACCCTGTCGCCCCCACCGCTCGCCTGGGCACAGCCTTGCCTCAGACTGACTTATCCATTAACCTCTTAATGGACTGGAATAGCATGATTTCACTTGAACCCCTTTAAACGACTTATTACTTTTAACCACTTGGCTGCTAAGGACGCGGTGTCCTGCCAAGTGCACCTCCTGTGCTACGGACGTGCTGAGCGCGTCCTAGCACAGGAGGCAGCAATCAGCCGGGATTCCGGCTGATTGCTGGCCCCCCCAGTGCGGGCTGACATCTGCATGTCAGCCCAACACTCCAGGACCCTGGGGGGGGAGATAGATGTCATCGCGGGGGTGCGATGACATCTATTTTAGGCGCCCCCCCGTGAGTGCAGAGAAGGTGCCTGAAAGGGAGTGGGGAGGTCCTTCGGACCTCTCTCCCTTCCGATCTCCACGGTCCAGCAGCTAAAGGCAGGCATGGTTTGGAAGGGCACAGCCTGCCCTTCCAAACCGTGCTTTCCTTTAACCCCTTGGGTGCCAGATCACAATTCGGCGCCGAAAACCGCCGAATCGTGATCCTCTCCCGGAGCTGGCCGACATCTTGGATGTCGGCCAAGCTTCTGGGAATGCCCCTTAATGACTGGCATCATCATGTATAGCGCGATGACGTTAGTCGTTAGTCCTGGAGTTAACCCCTAGCTGCCACCAATGGTGGAGATAGGGGGTTCCAATGAACCCCCTATCTCCCAATCCGTGACAGCTAGGGGTTAATGCTTGGTATTGTTGGATCAGCCAGAGCACGGCCTTTCCAACGATACCAAACATGACCATGTAAATGTTAATTTAAAAAAAAAAAATATTAAAAACAAATTATAAAAAAATAAGTTAAATTTTTTGCTTTGTTTTGTTAATGTAGCAATATTGTTCCCATTTCAATTATAATGTGAACAATGATGCTGCACTAACGATTTTTGTATGGGGTGCGTTTGTTAAAAATTGCGTAATTTCCCCCCAAAAAAATGTAACGAGACCCCATTTCTATTTTTTTTAACAAGCGCACCCCATAGAAAATATAACCGCAAATGCTCGCATGTTAAAATGTGAAAAAAAACACTTTACACATTGTAAACTTTTGAAAAATCTAATTTTATTGCATTTTTTTGTTATAATATACAGACAGAACATGACGTATACATTTAATAATACATTTAATAATGATATATTATGAATCTGCCGAGTCTGCCGAAAAGAACGATATATTATATGTCTGGGTCATATATTAAAATAAGGCTTCAAAACGCGGTTAAACGTGATGAGCGAAACCAGTAAAAATGAGCTCAGCACAGAGGCGTGAAATGCCTCAGCAGCGAAAGGGTTAAAGTCCTCATACACGTTCCTTCGAAAATTCAACAAAAAGAGCTTGGCAGTGAAGGGGTTAAGGCAGGGAGCATCTTGCATAACAATAAATCTTATAACTTTCACATATATATCTGAATTATTCTCACGCTGTTTTTTCACGCTGACTATTTTACAAAATCTTAAGACAACTACATACAAAGTAACTTTAACGGGTAGTTAGCTTTTAAACAAAAATGTTTCCTTCATTCTTTGACAGAAATTAACCAAATGGCTGGTGTTGTTTGTCCTATCAGAATTATTTGACGGAGATTAAAAATGTTGTGACTGACTCATTTTAGCGTATACCAACAGATGTATGCTAAAAATAACGTTCAGAAGTAACACACGGCATGAAACGCTTCCATACTTTTTAGAGACTTGAAGAGATCATTGAAACAACACATGTCATAAGTTATTACAATCATATGGTTGAGTCCATCTGCTGTGACCTCAGAAGACCTGGTTGTACGTACGGCATGGTTCTGGCCAGAATAAAGTTCTGTGTTAAAAAAAATAGACTGTTCTATTTATAACAGAACTAAAGTTGGTCATTGTCAACCTGATCATTACTGGGGAGAGGGAGGAGGTGTACGAATGGAATGCCGCCATGTTTCCATGCCGCAAAACTATGAATGGTTATTTAAAAGATTTGTACAGATTCGTAAATAGAAAAAAAATTACCAAAGTATCCATGCCCTGAGATATACATATCTATCCATCCATCTACAGCTCCAAGCTTCATCTTGAAAAAATAAGTCCCTAGTGCAGTGGTTGCCAACCGCGGTCCTCAAGTACCGCTAAGGCCAGAGTTAGACGAGTGCACTATGTTGCGCCCCTACCGACGTGCCTCCCGACGTCCGTCGCAGCGTTGTGATGCTTTGACGGGGCCGGCCACACGATGCATTGCCATCTTGGGTGAGAGCAGACTGATTTGCATATGGAGCATTCATCCCTGTAATGGCACAAGCAAGCTAAAACCTTGTGAGACCTGAGCAGGCCCCACCATAGAGCAGGCCATTAGTGCTGTTGCTTGTCCTCAGGACCCTCACAAACCCCTCTTTCCCTCACTATAAGTTTACAGGGTCATCCAGACGTGGACCCCTTGCTTGATGTGCCTAGAGGGGTGTCAGCTATACCCTCCTGACGAGGCCTAACAAGGCCGGAATGATTGTCGGGGGTTGCTGGACCTCTAGTGCAGGGATGACATCCTTGGCAATCAGTACTGGCCACCCTTTTTTGGGTGAGAGCAGGCTGATTTGCATATGGAGCAGTTGTCCCTGTAATGGCACAATTGAGCAAAAACCTTTTGAGACCTGAGCGGGCCCCACCGTAGAGCAGGCCACTAGTGCCGTTGCTTATCCTCAGGACCCTCACACCCCCGCCTTTCCATCTTGGAATATGCCCGCTGTGCCATCTTCGAAGAAAAACCCCATTGATGGAAACACCTGCTCATTCAGTATATTCAGGGAGTCACATGACCTCAATTTTTACAACTGAAACATTAATCACTGCAGTAAATATCCAATGGAAGGCTCACACCTATTGGCTTAGCTAAATCCAGGTGGTGACTTTTTATATAGTCAGGCAGAAAATATATATATATATACTTCCTTCACTACTTTACAACTTTGACGAACGTTCTGTTATTTTGACAAACAGGGAACACACTGATGTTTTACCATAAACACTTACAGCGCTTCTATGGTAGATAATATGCACTCAGAATCTGCACCAAAAGAGTCCATGGACTTATAAATGAAATGTGATATTTTGGGTGTTATACACTATCAGGGTTATTCAGAGAGAGGTGAAAAGCAGGAGAATGACTGGAGAAGTGAATATTCTAGGTCAAAATAGCCGATTTGGAAAGTGAGATAAATAGGAGAATTTTTCTGGTTTGGCTATTTTGACCTAGAATTTTCACTTCTCCAGTCATTCTCCTGCTTTTCACCTCTCTCTGAATAACCCTGTATGTGCTGGTATTTGCCGTTATTGTAACCGTGGCAAGCTTCTGCATTGCCTGAGAGAAGTTAGGAAGATGGCAAGTGAAGTTTCATTAATGAATGTTCTCCTGCCTCTTCTTGAATCTCCCTTTTGTGACGCACAGACATTTGTTGTTGACGCAAAAATATTGGTTTTCGCAGTTGTGTGCAACACAGTAAACACCAGTGCCTGGTGAATAACCCTCTTAGGCTAGGGTCAGACGAACGTATTTTTTGCGTTGTCCGTGAAAAAGTGCGTTCGAACGAATAGACGTATTTTTTCACGGAATACGCGATAGCGGTCATACGATGCGTATTTTCGTCCGTGATTTTGTACGGATCATCAATAAAACACTTTTTGCGTCTGGATGTGATGTTGGCCGGACGTGTGCAGCGTCTGACGTCTCCTAATCACGCACACACGCCGCTAGCGGACGCAGCACACTCTGTACGTCAGTACTAGCGGTTTGACGTTCTCTAAAAAATGTGTTTGTTTGCCACTTGCGTTGCGCGGTCGCACTTTCGTGCGGCCGTTCTTCGTATGCTACCCGGCATTGGACGTCATTTGCTGCTAGCACGGCCGTGATTAAGTGCGGCTAAGCGCACGTTAATACTGCGCTCGTCTGACCCTAGCCTTAGTGTGTTTATTCACATTCACATGCTTTGCAGTTTAAAACTGTTAAATGAAGCTGCAGTTCGTATACTAAAATATCTCACTCTATCCCCTGGATTCCATCAATACAGATAGCCAGCTTGGAGTAATTGGCTAAATGTTTGATTTCCCTTGCTTTCCGGGACTTTAACAGGCTTTAGCCTCTGACAGGCTTGATACAGAGAATCATGGGTTTTAGGCATATTGAAGCTGTGTCTTAATAGAACTTACATAAAGAATGACATGTTTCAAAAGTGTCATAACAAAACAAATGGAATGGAGAATTAAGAGGTAGAACTTTCACAGTACCCCATGATGATCACGGGTCATTCTAAGACCTTCCAAACGCTGAGAGAGGAATCTGGAAACTTGACTTTGATACTGCCTGAAGGTTGAATGTATACAATTTAATCTTGATGCAATGTATTAAAAAACACACTATTTAGCCTCTAGACACCCAAAAAGTGTAGACATGTTTGTGCTTTTAATTTTTTTTATTTAAAATGACATTTTGCATCCATAGCCCCCATTCCCTTATCTTTTTTAACACAGCATTAAATACTCTCATGGGTAGAAGTGGGATCTCTTTCCTGTCTCCTGATATCTTACATTTATTACTTTGTCTTTCTGTAATGACTGTAAGATTTTCAATGTTCTTGAACACAGGACATACTTGAAACGAGAGAAATCTCAATGTATCCTTCCTGGTAAAATCCTTTGCAAATAAATAAATTGTTGTCTAACAGCTAGGAAGAGCAGACCCCTCTTAAGCAAAACAAAACAAAACAAACAGTTACAGTTACAAGCATTTATAAAGCGCCAACAGGTTCCATAGTGCTGTACAATGGGAGAGACAGAATAACAAAAATACCTACACATTACACACACCAAACAGTAGGAGAGAAGACCCTGTTTGAGAGCTAACAATCTAAGAGGAGAGGGGTGACACGCTAGGTGAGGGTGAATAGAGAAGAAACTGGGTGCGTGTGGGCAGTGTGGGAAGAAGGAGCAAGAGATGAACAATGGGAGAATATGGAGTGAGCCGATAGGCTCCCTAAAGTAATGGGTTTTCAGCAATGTCTTGAAGGACTGGAGAGACGGGGAGAGTCTGATGTTGCAGGGGAGGGAGTTCTATAGAAAGGGGGCAGCTCGGGAGAAGTCCTCAAGCCGGGTGTTGGGGGTTCGGGTACGAGGAGCAGATAACATCAGGTCATTGGCAGAGCGGAGTGGTCGGGACAGGATGTACCTGCTAATAAGAGAGAAGATGTAGGCAGGGGCGCGGTTATGGAGAGCTTTGTATGTGAGCGCCAGTATTTTGAATAGGATTCTGAAGGAAACAGGAAGCTAGTGCAGAGATTGACAAAGGGGGGAAGTGTGAGAGGTGCGGGATGTGAGGTGGATGAGCCTGGCACAGGCGTTCATAATAGACTGGAGAGGGAGAATCTGGGATCTCTTAAATTCAGAGAGAAAGAGGTTACAGTAGTCCAGACGAGAGATAATAAGAGCTTGGATTAGCATTTTAGCAGAGTCTTGATTCAGAAAGGGACAGATGCGTGCAATGTTTTTTAGGTGGAAGTAGCAGGACAAACAAACTGTACTGCAGCATTACATTACAGACAGGGCTCGAGTCCCGTGGGAACGTGCGGGAAAGGCGTTCCTGCACTTCTCCCGCAGCGGGAATGTTGCATTAACAACATTCTGCTAGCAGCCGCTCGTCTGGCTGCGTTCCCCCCGAGCGCTGCGTGATCCCTCCTCACGTGGCAGCCTCCTCAGTCCTCTGAAGGCTGTGACGCGGCCTACAGCTGAGATCTCGCTTGAGCATGTCACAGCCTTCAGATGGCTGAGGAGGTGACCACGTGCAGGAGCACACCAGAGCTGCTCGGAGGATCCTGGGTAAGTATAATTCTGGGCTGGCTATAATTAATTCTGGGGGTCCCTGCCTGGCTATATTTAATTCTGGGGGCATGTGCCTCGTTATTATTAATTCTGGGGGTCCCTGCCTGGCTATAATTAATTCTGGGGGCATATGTCTGGGTATAATTAATTCTGGGGGCATATGCTTGGCTATAATTAATTCTGGGGGTCTGTGCCTGGCTATTAGTCATTCTGGGGGCATGTGTCTGGCTATAATTAATTCTGGGGGTCTGTGCCTGGTTATAATTAATTCTGGGGGCATTTGTCTGGTTATAATTAATTCTGGGGGTCTGTGTCTGGCTATATTCAATTTTGGAGGGTCTGTGCCTGGCTATATTCAATTCTAGGGGTCTGTGCCTGGCTATGTTCAATTCTGAGAGTTTGTGCCTGGTTATACATGATTCTTGGGTGGGTGTGTGTGTATATATATATACATTTTTTTTCTCTTCGGGCAATGAGGGTTGTGGAATTCTTGGGTGAGTTTCCTCACTTTTTTTTCCAGGACTTGACTCCTCAATACAAGGGAGAAAATAGATCAGCGAATGGAGAAGTATAATAAAATAACATGCAACAAATTGCTCATAGGGAAGTTCTCTTCATGTCATAAAGGACTGGAGACAACTCAGAAGAATAGTACAGAGAATATATTTAGGGCTATATTACATTCTTCACGCAAAAATGCATGGTAAACGCGTGAATTTTTGCGCGAAGCGTTAAACGTTAACGCGTGTAAATTAACGCTGGTATCACAATCCTCGCGCATTATTTTAGCTGTCAAAAAATAACGTGCGTAAAAAAGATGCGCAAAAACGCACGCACATTAACATTGCGGACTGTTTTTTCACGCGATTCAGCCAATCAGAACTAAAAACCACAATTGTCTCCCGTTAAGTTTTTGCGCCTGTCAAAATCAATCTGAGTATATATGTTGCAGCAATAATAAAACCATGCACAATGTCTCAATTTTATTGTTTGGGTATGCGTAGAATGTGTAACTATACTGTGCTGTATTTTGTTTTGGGCTGGTGTATTTGAGTTCGGCCAGGACGTTCAGATTTGCCATTAATACCAGCTTTTCAAAGACGTTAAAATTATGCACGCAAACGCTGCACGTTAAATTTTGCACATAGATTGTAATACCATCCGCATGCCAGCGCACAAATGCATTTGCGCTCACAATGTTAAGTATAGGATGCGCGCAGTACAGTAGGCTTGTGCAGCGTTCGCCCAGGTTCACCCGCAGGTAGACGTTAACGCCCATTTTTTGCGCAGACATTGTAACACAACGTTCTGCGCAAACGGTTTTGCCCCTCGCGTTAATGTGTTTTTACGCACATGTTAACGTTTGCGTGAAGAATGTAATAGAGCCCTTAGTGGGCTAAACCTGTAATCTATGCAGATTCTCATATAGATCTCACGCGTGTATTATCGTAAAAAAGCTACAAGGAGCAGCCCCCCCGTCAAAGTAACAAAAATGCAACAACCTTTACTGCTGCATTACAAAAGCCAGGGATAGGACAGAATACAGGGAGAGCTCTGGGGTAACTCAAGACTGTACAGAGGTAAGATTCAATATCATATATTAGCTTAAAATCCCTCTGTCATACAGATATAAGGTGTAGGATGTAATGGAATGACCAGATACAGGTATCATTATTATTATGTTCAGTTAGCTCTATTAGGAAGCTGCATTGTTAATATTGTAAGGATCCCACAAATTCCCCTAATCTGATTGTTTGTCTGTATGTATCAAAGATGCTCTGCAACACTTAGATTTTTCATAAATCTAATAATGCTTTCAGCGATATATATATTTACACACACATCTGGCTAATAATACATTTTGCCTGAATGACGGTAATGCAGACCCTATTTGAAACACTGGTAGGTAAGGGGCACCGTGTAGTGTCACCAATATATTTCAAAACAGGATGCATAAATAAAGAGAAAGCAGAATTCTTTAAGGCTACTTTATATTATATTTGTTTTGTGTTTGTAATTTGCAGTAGTAATCTGTATACAGAATTGCTAGTTTTTTATTACCTTCTTTAAGCGTTAGCTTTATGTCTGTGAACTGCTTTGTAATGAGGGGGTTAAAAAGAGTTTTTCACATGCAGATTTGTGGTAGGAGTAATCATGCTGTGCATAGTTTGTCTTGCTGTGTTGTGTTTTTGTTCCATCACTCCTAATGTATCTGTGCTGGTCCTATGTGAATTCTTGACAAATATTCTGTAATGAAGTTTACATTGTGGTGAAATGAAAATTAGGGCCGCGTCAGAATTATGGTTCTCATCCTGCTCAATAGGTCTATAATTGTGTGTGCGTGGCAAATATAACCTAGTTATTTACGTTGCCTGTGATCACAATATATGGTAATGTGAATTGGCTCTCCTGCTGTGATGACAATATATGTGTTATGTAAATCTGGCTCCTGATGTGATGCTAAAGATATAGATGTAGATCTGGTTCTCCTGTTGTGATGATGTAGATGTAGTTCTGGCTGTCCTGTTTTAAATCTGTAGACGTAGATCTGTCTCTTCTGTATCCACAAGGTAGAGGAAGGGAGTATATTTAAAAGGAAACAAAGTAGCAAAACAAGAGGACATAGTCTTAGATTAGAGGGGCAAAGGTTTAAAAGGTTTAAAAGTAACATCAGAAAGCATTATTTTACTGAGAGGGTGGTGGATACATGGAACAGTCTTCCAGTTGAAGTGGTAGAGGCTAAAACAGTAATTGAATTTAAGCAGGCATGGGATAGGCATAAGGCTATCCTAAACAAAAGATAAATCCAGATAAAGTATCCATGTAATTGGGCAGACTAGATGGGCCGAAAGGTTCTTATCTGTCGACATTTTTCTATGTTTCTATGTTTCTGTATTGATGGTAAGCCACAACATTAAAACCACTGGCAGGTGAAGTGAATAACATGGTTACATTGGCACCTGTCATGGGGTGGGATATATTAGGAGCAAGTGAATAGTCAGTTCTTTAATTTCATGTTTTAGAAGCAGGGAAAGGATCACTGTAGATAGGGATGCCCATCGGGCTCCTGTGTTGGGAAAGTTTAGATGTAGATATAGATTTGGCTCTTTGGTTGTGACAGTAAAGATTTATATGTAGATCTGGCTCTCCTGTTGTGAGGCTAAAGATGTAGTTCGGCTGTCCTGTTGTGACGATTTAGATATAGATCTGGCTCTCCTGTGGTGATATGATATGTAGCTATAGAGGTAGATCTAGTTCTTTTGTTGTGACGCTTTAGATGTAGATCTGGCTGATATGTTGTGGCACTTTAGATGCAGATCTGGTTCTTTTGTTGTGACGCTTTAGATGTAGATCTGCCTCATATGTTGTGACGCTTTAGATGTAGATCTGGCGCACATGTTGTGATGCTTTAGATGTAGATCTGGCTCATATGTTGTGACGCTTTAGATGTAGCACTGGATCATATATTGTGACGCTTTAGATATAGACGTGGCTCACATGCTGTGATGTAGACTTTACTATCCTCTTGTGATGGTATAAATGTAGATCTGGGTGTTCTGTTGTGACACTTTAGATGTAGATCTTTTTCTTCTGCTGTGATGGTGTAGATGTAGACTTTACTATTTTCTTGTGATGGTATGTATGTAGCTCTGGGTGATCTGTTGTGACACTTTAGATGTAGGTCTGGCTCTCCTGCTGTGATGGTGTAGATGTAGATGTAGATCTGGCTCTCCTGTTGAAATAGAAGAAGTATGATGTAAATCTGGCCAATGGCTCCAGTGAAAATGTGACATATGCAGCAGCAGATCCATACTGAAAAAACAAATAACAAATAAGCCTATGATTTAATAAACTTTATTTCACCTTTATCTAAAAGTTAATTTGATTTCATATTGATCATTGCTTCAGTTTTTATTGATCTTCCGTTACAAATACATATTAAAGTTGAAGCAAAACCCTGCTGGCTTTCAGTACATTACGAATGGTGACAAATAGCTGATTGCTGGTTGGGTCTCCAACTTGCTAGTTTCACCTATTCTATCTGATAAAAAAGGTTATACAATTAATATTTTTGCACTGCCCAGACATGTCCCAAATAGCCCACCTAATTGTCTATTTCCTTGGCTCACTTTGAAGAAAACATTTTGATTGTCTGGTCGGAGATTCATACTGCGCGCTAATCATTACAGTGATTGATTTCTCCTAGTCAGTAAGGTCATTTTTATTGATTTTTTTTGGTTTTGTCCTCGGGTTTCATTTACCATCCCAGGAATCGTCAGCACAAAGCACAAGGCATCCTGTGTCACTGCAAAGGGGACGGTAATGGGTGGACAAGTACCATGCAGATGAAACAATGGCCATGGGCACCAAGCGGGCTGAACTGGTTGAGACATGAGATTGAGTAGAAATACTGTGCGCAAAGATTGAATATTTTTTATTCTTTTTTCCCTGTTTTTTAGTAGAAAATGGTGATTTAATCATAACTCTAATTATTCATACTGAAATTTCTCTAAATCTATTCCATGCAATTGACTCTTTTCTATATATATCGGATTTTGTTAGAAAGACATTAAAGTGCACCTGTTATAGGCTAAACTACTTTTTCCCATTTGACAGGGCACCTCTCCATTTATAAAGATCAGCGTTTTTTTCACTGATCTGTATAATGTAAAATAAAAACGAAGATATTACTTAAGTTCTCTCCTCTAGTTGGCACCATGTTGCCAGGGACGGATTGCAGAGTGCAGAGAGTCGTCCTACAGGATGTCCCCACCCCGTGCATGATCCTTGTGCTGTGCTGACTGTCACTCAGATGATGATTGGTAGACCATGTAGCACTCACAGCAAGCAGAGGGAGATAATGTAGGATGATTCTCTTGTCACAGCCGTCCTCCTCACTGCGGCATGCCGCAGTTATGGGGGGGGGGGCTTAAAAACAGAATTTCAACAAATACAATACAACAAAACCAAAGATATACATTCAGGGGGTTATTCAGTAAGCACTGATGTTTGCTGAAGTTATAAACAATGACAAATGCTGGGGTTTCATAAAACAGTTGCAGGAGAATCTTCACTGTGAAGTTTTTCTTGCACCTGGTTGGATCATTCCTTTGTTAAACGCCAGCATTTTTTGTTGTTGCAACAGTGATTTTCAAAAGTTTTTGCAACTTTGGTAAACACCATAACTCTATGATTAACCCTCTCTGTTTATATATAAATAGATGGATACATATTACATATATCTAGAGAGTATATAGTATATATATATATATATATATATATAACAGCAGATAGGTTGCACTCAACCATTGATATGGAGTGCTCGTCGTTCCTGTTATTTTATATATATATAATCATATTGTATAATTAATTGGTATGGGATGATCTTTTATAATAAATTCTCACTGTTCTTGTTTTTTTCCCCCGCACTTACACATTTCAGATCTTTAGTATTGAATGTGTTACACAAAAGGGACATTACATAAGTACTGTGAAATCAACTGCTTCACTGTAGCACAAATAAAATAAAAATATTTAAAACCCCATAGAAACTTATTACAAGAACAAAAGCAATAAAGAAAAAAAGTCAGATTCCTGATAGAATTTTTTATTATATACAAATAAATATACCGTAGATATTTATATAAATGCCTATATTTTTATACAAATGATGCTTTCTATTCATTAAAATTCCCCCTTAGTTGTCATCAGTTGTGCTCTTATTTTGTGAACTTCTGCATAAAAAGAAAACTGACTTCCTAAGATAACACGCATTAAAATGCAGAGATACTCATTATATCGAGCCCTTACTACACTTTTGGGGCATCTGTTTCAGTAGAGCGCGTGTGAATTCTTATTTATTGCACCGACAGTCTCGTTACTGTTCGTAATACAGCATGCTCTCCCGTTACCCACTTCTCAATGGAACCACACATTGTATTAAAATAAAATAAAAATAACACATATACTGGAACATTAATTACAAGACTAGCAGCTTTACAATGAAACAAACAATCTGTGTTACTGGTTATTGTTCAGAAAGTTCATAAATTCAAAGCTATCTTTCACGGGTCAGTTTAATGAATCCTTTATAGATATATCAGTTGTCTCTCGTTCCTGGTTGATATTGAAGGCCCTTCAAAATTTCCTCCGCAATAGAATCTCCATCTATTATAAAACAGCTGTTAAATGCTAAATAATGAAATAATCTATAAATGAATGTGTCGCGGGGCTTGCTGATTTCCATATTTTTAATTACAATATGTTGCTAAGGAAGCCTGTACTTTTTTTTTTTAAAACTATAATTAAAAATAGACAAATTCTACAGATGTTTAATGAGACACTCAAAGAGCCAAAACGGCGAAGAATTTATTCGATAATAAATACGGAAAAGTCAGCCCGGTGAAGTCTAGGAGTTGGTGATATTATTTTCTTCTCCGCTTGGATGTCATCAAGCCATATAGTTAATAAACCATACAGTCATGAACTATAACCATAAAGGGGGGAATCATTTTGTGTCAGTCCTACCAGTGGTCGTTCATGTACATCTAATCAATATGTAATTACCTAATTAACTCTGTTTGTTCAAATCCTGAATAAGTAACAAATTAGAAAGTAAGAACTACGAATGTAACTCGACTCCATACATTTTCAATGTCTACAGCATTTCCGGATCCCCGAGCAGCTGTTCATCCAGCGCGTTACATAGAAACATTGAATGTTTCCTGCAGTTTAGAGAAAACACAGCAATTTTTAAAGTCTGTTCTATAACCCAAACATCAACTTATTCGCATTGCTATTGTCACAAGCGTGGACCCCTAGCATGTTACTAAATGAAATAGTTTCTCATGCAGAAAAGTCTCTGCCCATATGGAGGCTTGTAAGCGTTCTGTGTCCTGTCCCACATGTCAGAAAGTTTCACACTGACTTTCCATCTGAAGCTCTTAATCCATACATGACCAAGAGCAGGCTGCCCATATAACAATCCGAACGCTAATGGTTTAAAAACACGTTAGCGATTCGGAGATTGCCGTACTTTACGCTCCCAATGCTTAACATGGGGCGCGCAAAGAGTTAATTAGCGTTAAGATTACAAAGTCCTAATGCTAGTTACGCCAACTGAAGCGTTAACCTCAGCTTGGAGCTGGTGCTAACTGATTCAGCTTCTGCAGATTCAGTTAGCACCAGCTTAAAATAACTCCAAAAATCAGATCATCACTTTATCCCTCGGCGAGGACAGCAGCCTGATCCGACACTTCTGGCCACCGGGAGCAGAGTGAGACTGGGGAAAAAAATCCCCATTCTCCCTCCGCGATCACTCCGCGGACCTGCAGGATCTTGCAAGAGGCGTCCCTTGGCACCCTCTGATAACCTGATTTGGCATCCGACCTCTAGCACCCAGCTGACTATCTGACCTGGCAACCGACCCCTAGCATTACTCAGACAATCTGGTATTAACCCCTGGTGTCTGTTCTGTTTTGTTCACGTATAGCCCTGGTTTTGTTTATTTGAGGAAATAGGTAAAATTACTGGCCACTTCAAGGACCGACAGTGTAGATTAGTTATTCTGCGTACAGGGATCAGACATTACGGGCCCTATTACATATCTTTGCGTTAAAACGCTCGCGCAACGCGTGACTTTGTGCGCCCATTGTTAAACGTTAACGCGCATAAATCAACGCTGGAATTACAAACCTCGCGTATTTTTTCATCCGTCGAGCAATAACACGTGTTAAACGGACGCGCTCAAATGAGCGCGTAGTAACGTTGCGCGCAGAAATCTGTGTGCGGACAGTTTTTTCCACGCGATTCAGCCAATCAGAATTAAGAACCACAATTATCTCATGTTAAGTTTTCGCGCCTGTCAAAGTCAATCTGCGCATATATGCTGCATCAATAAAAAGTGCACGCACAACTTCTCAAATTTATTGGTTTGGTATGTGTAGAATGTGTAACTATACTTTGCTGCGTATTTTTTTTGGGCTGGTGAATTTGGTTTCGGCCAGGTTGATAGAATTTGCCGTTAACACCAGCTTTTAGGAGTTGCTAAAATTATGCGCGCAACGTCTATGCGTTAATTCCTGCGCATAGATTGTAATACCATCCGCATACCAACACACAAACGCATTTGCGCTCACAATGTTAAGTAGAGGATGCGCAACGTGCAGCGTTGGCGCAGGTTCACCAGAGGTAGACGTATATGCGCGTTTGTTGCGCTGACATTGTAATGTGACGTATAGCACAAATGGTTTAACCCCCCCGCGTTAATGTGTTTTTGCACTGGCGCAAACGTTTGCGCGAAGATTGTAATAGGGCCCTATATCTAGGAGGTACATGACAACAACCCTCCATGGAGTCCAATGGACTCCAGGAGGGGATACTCGCAGCTGCACGTTAGCACTGCCTCGAGTATCCCGGAGGTTAGCACTACATTGCAGGGCAGGCTGAATCAGCGCCTGCCCTGTAATATGGATCTAAAACAGGGACGCTAAGGGAAAACCTGCAAGCACAGGTTTTCATCCTTAGCGTCCCCGTTTTAGCGGGCAGTATTGTAATATAGCCCCAAACCTTTTCAGCCTTACTGTGCTTAAAGGACAGATCAATTTTGCATCTTTGCCAAGGACATGTTCACCTGTGATTTCCTACTTTCTTATTTAGTGCACCGCCACATATTATATACCATTTTCTAAAAGACAGATAAAGCTTTTTATTTAAGTTCAATATACGTATATTTATACAAAATTACTATAAATGAAAAAGTAAATATTGTATAAAATATAAAAAAAATAACTTTTTTTCCCACAGTTATGAATATAAACTGTACACACCTAGTGAAAATTAAAAACGTACCTCAATTCAGATTTAGAAATTTATACTGAGAGGATTATTCAGAAAGCACCAAAATTGAGTTCAATAGCAGGGCTTTAAATTTCAGCACAATTTGGCTCATTTCGATTCCATTTCGTTAAAAATTCGGTGCATTCACTATCCACCTAATGTTTACCGTATTGTGCTGAAAATTTGAGTCGCAGAAGCAGTTCTCAGATGCTGGTGAAAAGTGCCGATAGATGCCATATTACACCGTAGTGGCATTGGAGAATTCTACCGAACTGAAAAAAAATAAATAGGAAGACTCCTATTCTCCTATTAGGAGGTTAAATCAATAAAAATGTAGTAAAAAAGATTAATCAAATAATAAAAATTTAGATAAAAAATAATAAAGTCTTTAAAAAAAAATTATGCAAAAAGATCTTTTAAAAAATAAAATTAATACAAAAAGGACTTTTAAAAAAATAAAAAGGTTTTTTGTAAAAAAAAAATGTTCTTTAAATTTTTTTAAAAGGATATTAAATTTAAATTTATTATCTTCACATGTTGAATTTATAAAAGGATTTTACCAGGAAGGATACATTGAGATTTCTCTCGTTTTCAAGTTTGTCCTGAATTGAAATCATCAAAATCAGGCCACAACTTTGGTGCAATTTGGCGTTCTGTGAATAGACAAATCATAGGTCTATGGGACAATTTCGGTGGCACTGAAAGCATTTGAATGCACCGAATTGTGACTAAATGCTCTGTATTTCACTGTCAATTCACCTGTGTTAGGGAATATATTAGTGTATTAGTGAATATACAAATTGCCCCAAAATTGCACATGCAAATAAAAATAGAAATTCACATATACATACAAATTCGGGGCAATTCAGTGGAAAATTCAGACCTTAGTGAATAACCTCCTGAATGTTGGATTAGCTCACATCTTGAATGCCTATTTTTTTTATTTTATACTTCATAAATCACTGTTTTATTGCTGAACCTCTGCACATTCCATAGGTTGCCGCAGTGATTGCCTGCCAAATTACGTTGCAGTTGACTGTTGCTCATCTGCCTGGCTTGTCAGTCAGCCACAGTGAAACGCGATTTCCAAGCACTCTGCAGCTCAGAATGGAGATTTCAGTGTATGACGGTCTATGCTGTCACTGGATGTTAATGCTCTGCAAAAGTGCAACTTGTTTCAACTTGCAATTGCTGGGGAAGACCAAACAGAAGGTACATAAAAAATTTGTATCTAGTAACCAACGAAACGCGTGTCAGACGCGCATGCAGATTCATTGTATCCCTATAGCTATTTTAAGATCTTTTTCCTGATATTCAGCAGTATTTTATATTTTGGGACCATTTTCAATGTGCTGATTTTCTGTATTCAATTTGGCCTTAGTATTATTTTCCCATAGATACATCAGTATGTTTATATGCTGGTTACAGGGCTATATGTAATACATTGCTATACTAAGGGGAGATATTGTTACTGCACATGCTTTTTGGGAAAGTTACTAGATACAACTATTCTTATATTTTTTATGTACCTTCTATTTGGAGTTCTCCAGCATGTGCAAATTGTAACAAGTTATATAATTTTCATCTGTTTATACATATACTTTGGGGGCTATTTTTGGTGCATCTTAGGCCGTCCAGTTGTCTTTATAGCTGGCCTTTGTGTGTTTATTGTTGATTTGCATTTATGTTGAATAAAGAATCTTTTGTCTTTTTATTGGAGGTGCCTCTGCAATAGCATCTTGTGGTCTTGGTGTTTAGTTAGTAATCAAGGTTATCTCTCCTTTTTTCTGTAGGAGAGGATCTCTACTTATCACTAGTTAATATACCAGGTGTCTATAATTAAAGTTCACCTATTCCAAGCACTCTACAGGAAAAACTATTTATAGGATTTGTAACGTAAGTCATTTTTGACTTGGGGTGTATGGGCATGGAAGCATATTTGTAGGGTGCAGGACTCATAAACAATATTAGCCCATTGCCCTCTTGTATGCAGAATGTTGGTATAATCTGTGATTATGCAAGAATGCTATTGTCTATTTGTCTATTGTCTAGTCCTTGTGTATCTGTTATCTGTTGAAAGGATTAACAGCCAAATTTCCCCTTCTCAAGAATGTGCTTATCTGTTTATATTTGAATAGGTTGTAAATCTGCAGACTGTAATCTGTTATCATCCCGCTTCCCATTTTCTTAACTCATTTAGAAATGTTGCGTAATGTTTAATTTAACTGTCTACCTAATCGAATTATGTATCACCTTCCAAGAGGCAAATGGTTGTCCAATTATCTCTTTCGGTCTGGTTGGGTCCCCAGTTTCTAGGGTGGGAGGGGTTGTGAATGTAAATGACCCATGTGTGACTGTATAAATCTATGTGTGTCTCTGATTAAAACCAGTTCCATTCTAACCCTGAAAGACCCCATTTCTACAGCCTTGTCTTATTTCTGGGGGATGCTAACGGTCTCCCTATGTGTTCCGGTCCTTGAGCTTCGTCTGAGGACTGGAGGAAGGCACGGAAGCCTGGGTAGAACACGGGGGCTCCTGCAAGGAAGCAGCATTGGCAGTTGTGACCCTGTCGGGGTACAGAGATCTGTCACAGGAATTTCACCAAATTTGCAGTACGTCTTAATGACGCCATGGGAAAGACATTCAAGCAAAAAAAATATATATTTCTGAAAATATTTTGCATATCTATTCTTTGTCCCTGTTGGGATTTCTTTTGTTGCGTTATTATTTGGCCCACTATCAGAATTGATCAAGGATGAACCTCTATTTCATAATCTCATGGTGTGTTGATTTTGCATTGAGAACACCTTACTCTACAGTAATACATCCCCATATTTTAATGCTAAATTGTCCTCAGTGATTCACATATATGTGAATTAATAGGGCTTTTAAGCTTACGGTATTGTAGTTTATTTTTCTCTGACTTCAAACTGATGTTCAATAAATATGAACGCCACTTGTGCAATGACATGACAAACTATTCTGTTTCAAGCATTGGGGTGAGGCATTGATACATTAGTGTGTTAAACAATGCAGTTCTAATCCAAAAAATGTGCTTCAACAGAGTTTCCCCGAGAGCCCAACTACCCTCTGTATGCTACAGTTTGGTCAATATGATTTATTATGAACCAAAGTAGTCATAAAGGAGATCAAAAGTAGAATACAGAGCATGTGTACTGCCCCAATAGCCGAGCAATATTCAAAGACAAGAGCATGTTTAAAGTTTCAAATTGAGGACATTTATCATTGTGGAGTCTGCAGACAAGATCCAGGCAGGTATCCAGGCAACAATTTCATATTCAATCTGTGATACATTCACTCACTAAATATTGCTTTCAGTCGCTGTCAGAATGCAGTTTATGCACTATGCCGCATCGCTAGGCTGCTTTATTGACAAAACATAAGGCAATTGGCCGGTGTCATTAAAACCTAATAGTGCCTTTGCTGCTTTTCAAGACACAAGTCTTAGGTTGGGGAAATGAGACACAGTGGAGAGTGATATCTTATTAAACGTTGCAAGTGAACATTTGTTCCACATCTATTTTCCTGTATCAGAATTTGCGCATGGCCTTGTCTGACCTCTGTACACAAGAACATTAAAATGAATTGACTATAGGATGTATTATATAGAATTAGGACTTGAGGTTGTCTAACAAATATTAGCATATGTTCAAATAAGCATGCTATATATAGTAAGAAACCCCATGGGCCCTATTGCACGACCCATTAACATTGAGTGACCTGATAAGTAGAACGTCCCCACTCGTTAACGGTAATGTCTCCCATGCTGTTCCAGCCGAGCTGCAAACCTCTCATGTGGTGCCCTTTACTATATGTTTGCACTTCTTTTACTTCATAAAGAAGGCACAAATGGATTGGGAGCTATAGAGAATCGAGTTATTCCGATTCTTTACAGTTAGGTATTAAGTAACTATCTAACTAAAGAAATAATTAAAAAATAACAATACCGGCTTCTAAAGCCGGTGTGGATATGCACATGCAATAAAGGAGTCCCCAGATAAACGTTTTGATGAACTGCTTTATTGTGATGTACCGGCTGGATGGAGTAGAGGTAACATCACTGCTCTGTAACCGTGGAGTCAAAGGTTCGATCCCAGCCAGAGCACCTCTCCAGTAAGTGTCCATGGGCAAGACACCTAACGGTACCCACCTTGCCTACCACACAATATCGACTGTGGAGTCCAGTGGTAACATCTACACCCTTCGACCGTGGAGAAGCAAGTCAAGGTCCTGTTCGGCACATCCCTCCGCTACAACTGTGGAGAAGTCTCGACTTAACGAGAAGCGGGTTCAACCTAACAACCAGGTCGCTGATTATCACTACAATCAGGGAAAGACGACTTGATTCCACTTAGAAGATGCCGCCAGCAAGTGTCCTTGGGCAAGACACCTAACGATACGGATGCGCCAACCTCACAAAATACTTGTACATCTCATAGATTGTAAATTCCCTTGGGAACAGGGTCCCCCTGAATCAGGCCGTATCATCCATGTGTGGTATTCTAATGTATCAACTTCTTATACACTGACCTTGTAAAGTGCTGCGGAATATGTGTGGCGCTATATAAATAAAGGATAATAATAATAATTATGATGAGGAGCGTTTCATCTTATGAATTAGAAGTATAAATGCAAATATGTGTCAAGAAAGAAGACAGAAAAGTCTTTGTCCCATGATCTGTGCAAGATAGTTTGGTCAGAGTCACTGTAATCCCCTGTGGGAACCCATTGGTGAATTTCACCTACTTGAGCCCCAAAAATCTACCTTTGATTCCAGTGGCCACAGAACGCAGCTCCGAAGCATGGGAACACCAGGGCTAAAAACATATTTATTAAAGAAAATTTTTTAAAAATAAAAAAAAAACCTGTATTGTTGCAACAACTTCACCCTCCATAATTTTGCACGTCAACCAAAATGAATGTGCCTGTATGATACAGTATGCTATAGTTTCCACTCAAGTGGGTGATAGCCATATTTTACAGCTCG
Source organism: Leptobrachium leishanense (assembly GCA_009667805.1). Classification (NCBI taxonomy): domain Eukaryota; kingdom Metazoa; phylum Chordata; class Amphibia; order Anura; family Megophryidae; genus Leptobrachium; species Leptobrachium leishanense. The sequence continues at coordinate 356,840,818 of CM019065.1, read as the reverse complement.
TTGGCTCCTTCCCTGTATGTTATTATTTTACCAACCCAGCCTTTAGCTGCAATCCTAGGAACAGGTTTACCAGTGGGAAACACATGATAGCATATCATGCAACACGCACTAATAATTCCGGTGATTGATCTCCTCCGCAAAGGTTAGGTTATTCTTATTGATTACCTTGTCTCCAGTTTTAGATTTACATCCCAGGCATCGCCAAGCACAAAATTACTGTTGGTCCTTGTGCAGCCACAAAATTAATGGATGGACAAAAGGCTGAACAGGTGGAGTACAAAGGCAAACGCGGACAGTATACGAGCGAAGTCTAAAACACACATAACACGTTGTCAACTATATACAACGTGTATCACAGTATTAAAAATCCGTGCTGGCAGAAGTACACGACAAGACACCTATAAATCAAAAGATAAATGAAAATAACTGACATTACATATCATGTAAGCAGAGATTAACAAGCTGCTAGCAGTTTGAAGCATGTACCACAATTACAGATCTCCAATGTGAGCTCTCATAATCATGAAAACTGGAAAACCAGTATAATATAGCTACAGCAATTGACACATAAAAAGCTGTTAAATTGCTCACAAAGTGTTATAATCCTATCCACTACGGGCGAAATCTTGTAAACTGCTTGGTTTCACATCCACTCAAATGCACAATTTTTTTTTCATTTTGCTTTTACTTTAGTTTACAAAAAAAACCTCTTTTATTTTATGTGTTTTTGGATTTGTAATGCCAAATTGGTACGTGAATTTTTTACAGTTTTTTTTTTAAGGCAGAAAGAATTTTAGTAGTTCTATTTATCTATTGGTAAAATACTTTCTAAATAAATAAATTTTATATAAACAGTATTCTTCTCATACTTTCTCATACTTTTTGGATTTTAACATTTCTGGGGGCAAAAATATCATTAAAATTGCATTTTATTATTTTAAATTATTTCACTTAACATGCCATTCAATCAGCAGACTAGAAATTGTTTGCAAGGTGAAAATGTTGAATACATTAAGTGCAAAATGCTATAACATACAAAGGACTGGTTGCATTTATAGCAATGTCTCCTTTACACTTCCCAACTTTACAGAATCCAGACAGACCTTAGACTTTATGGCTGTTATCCTCCTCCTGATATGTAGCCAAAATGCAACTGCAATGTCTGACTTTCTCAACACAAATTAAATTATACACACATATATGTTCTGCAGTATTTTATTTCTATCAGTTACTTGATTCACCTAATTTTGCTATTTTATGTGCACATATTTGCACATTATGCACCTTTACTTTTTTGTAAATATTTTTATTGAACAATAAAGCATTTTACAAAATAAGAGATGGAAAAAAATATGTATACGGCATTCATAGAACGTCCTTCTAGGCAATAATTGTAGGAACGGCAATTACGGTATAGTGTGGGTCAAGTATTCTACAACAACATCCGAGACAAATGTCAAGTAGCACTTCTAATTCTCCTGGCATATGTGTGACTCTAAATCATTCAACAACGGATACTCATAGCCAAGCCTGGACTTTCCACTGTGCAAGCCGAACAAATTACCAGTGAGCTGGGTGCCATCTAGGAACCTTATTACATCCTCTAAAACTGAGATAACATCGTTTTCAGTCTGTTACCTCCTTTATAGATTCTTACTTTTGTTGATGAATTGTAACGTCAAATGTTAAACCTGCCCAGTTAGAGTTTAGACATCAAATTTCTGCAGGTTGAGACCCATGTCAACTTCGGTGCAGAATGGCAACCCCCATATCCTGCACTAAAGGTATTTGGGGGCTCTTTCCCATAGCATTTTTTATATATTTTTCCCTAAATGTAATTATAAATATTGTGTCTGTTTTTGTTTCCCAATCGCAAATTGTATTTTTGTTCTGAATTCTATAAATCTGTGCCTTCATCTGTATTCTATAAAATGTGCCTTCATCTGTATTCTATTTCATTCTCCAGTATAATGACACTCCATGTGTATATCTTAGTAAGGTTTGTGGAAGTCACAGGGTCAAGTACTAGATCTCCCAGCATTTTATAAAGTTTTCTTGGGTCAAGTGTCTTAAATTTTAAATCTAACCCTAAATTTTAAACCTCACCTTAATTACACACCTAACTTTAATTATACACCTGAGCCAGAGCTGTCGTAAACTTACCAGAGCCATTATAGTCTATGGAGTTGTTAAGATTATTACAACTCTGGTTAAATTAGCACCAAGTTTGGAATATTGCCCTCAATCCTTATTATGGCCATCACCCTAATCATACACTGAAACCATAAAAAAGTCTTAAACCTAAAATATTTCTAAGCCTAGCTGCTAAGATAACCTATAACATATCTCTTACCCCTCCATCTATAACCTTGACTGTTCCACTATCCCTCCCCTAACCCAATACTGATTTCTCACCCTATCTCTATCCCGGTTCTTCCATGTACCCCTATTCTTACTTCTAACCATACCCCTGTCCTTACTCCTAAAATTTAAATTTAAAGTAGTGGCTGTGAGTCAGCCAATCACATTGCACACATGGATACAGTCGGTTTGGCTCCCACTGCCACCAATCAGCTGTGGGAGGGCACAATTTGAAAAGCAATTATATTTAGAATCTGGTTGCATTCTGGTACACTGATCTCCAGTATAAACGAGGCAGTGAGGATGCACATTCCCAGGTTCGATCTCAGCCAGAGCACCTCTCCAGTAAGTGTCTTTGGACAAGACACCTAACGATACATACTTGCCTACCACACAATAGCAGCTGTGGATTCCAGTGATAACATTTGTATACTTCGACCATGGAGAAGCAAGTCAAATCGTGTTCAGCACATCCTTAAAATACAACTGTGGAGAAGCAAGTCTCGACTTTATGAGAAATGGGTTAAACTTAACCACAAGGTCACTGATCTAAAATCATGGAAAGACGATTTGATCCCACTCAGAACATACCACCAGCGAGTAACCTTGGGCAAGACACAATATGGATGCGCCTACCTTACATAATACTTGCACATATCATAGATTTTAAGTTCCCTGAAGTCCCCCTGAATCAGGCCGTATCATCCATGTGTGGTTTTCTACTGTATCAACTCCGTGTACACTGATCTTGTAAAGCGCTGCGGAATTTGTGGCGATATATAAATAAAGGATTAGAATAATAATAATAATTATAAATTGTTTGGGGCAGCCTCACACCTCACAGAAGGATGCCTCACAGCTGTAGGAATTTTGCAGAAGAGTGGAACAAATCTCATGGATCGAGGTTTGTACAACAACTCCAATCACATGCCGCTAGTTACCACAATCCATCAGATTGCCAGATGGAGAAGCGCGATTCGTCACTCCAGAGAACGCGTCTCCACTGCTCTAGAGTCCAGTGGCGGCGAGCTTTACACCACTGCATCTGACGCTTTGCATTGCACTTGGTGATGTATGGCTTGGATGCAGCTGCTCGGCCATGGAAACCCATTCCATGAAGCTCTCTGCGCACTGTTCTTGAGCTAATCTGAAGGCCACATGACGTTTGGAGGTCTGTAGCGATTGACTCTGAAGAAAGTTGGTGACCTCTTTGCACTATGCGCCTCAGCATCCGCCGACCCTGCTCCGTCAGTTTACGTGGCCTACCACTTTGTGGCTGAGTCGCTGTCGTTCCCAAACATTTCCATGTTCTTATAATACAGCTGACAGTTGACTGTGGAATATTTAGGAGCGAGTAAATTTCATGACTGGATTTGTTGCACAGGTGGCATCCTATCACAGTTCCACAGTGGAATTCACTGAGCTCCTGAGAGCGACCCATTCTTTCACAAATGTTTGTAAAACAGTCTGCATGCCTAGGTGCTTGATTTTATACACCTGTGACCATGGAAGTGATTGGAACACCTGATTCTGATTATTTGGATGGGTGAGCGAATACATTTGGCAATATAGTGTATGTTGCTTAAGCCATAAGACTTTGCTTCTGGTGTAGCTTTTGCGTGTCCTATACAAAGTAGAATGTGCAAAAGTACAGTATCCTCATGAAACAATGAAATGGAAGAGCAGGTGACAATTTCATTACATTACCAGTTAATGTATGATATCAAAATATGTTGAAATACAATAAGACGCATCTTCCAATGGTTTATTGAAATAGTTGTGATTCATGTTAATCAGGGTGTTGTTATGGACATTCCATTCACTAACGTTGATTAACGACCACCAATAACAGTTGAATACTAGCGAATACAAGTGGAATCCCCTTTCCAAATTTATTAAAAAATGGTCTGATGAGAGATTTTTCAACATCCAAACTCAAGCTTTGTTTAGAGATTTTCTGCACTTTTTCACTGTCGAAAGTATCATTCAATGAATAGATAGTTTTTTGAAGATTAGAGACAGGCATTGAAAGAGTCCCAGGAGTCCATGTACACTAAGGCTGTGATGTCTGGTTTATTACTTCTACAGGGCTCTATGCTGTTACCAGTGCCTGTGCTCTACCATTTCCTGTTGAGATATTGAATCATTTGCTATATGAGTTTGAATCATGAAGACAAGTACGCTAGATTTTTTTTTGTTTGTTTCATTCAACCTACAGCCAAACATAAAACCATTTACTTTTTCAATGCTTTTTTTCAGGACTTAAGTTTTTTGGAGATATTCTCACTGAGGGCGCAATTTAATTAGATGGGCTTTTATTTTGAAAATAACTCTGGCTAGTGTCAACAGAAATCTTTTTTTTTATACATTCAAATGAATTCGGCCACAACCGAAATCCAAACATCTTCCCAGTTTTGGAAAAATATTGGATTAGTAAAAAGCCTGGAAGAAAAAAATATCACATTTTAGTTCAGAGATTGTTGTTACTAGCAGGTTATATAGCATAGGATATCAATGGTGTGATGTTACTCCTTGTTTGCAAATCATGGAGATTTTTATAAATCCGGCTCTATAACTGTGGAGACACAGATTTGAATCCCAGCCAGAGCACCTCTCCAGTAAGTGTCCTTGGGCAAGACACCTAACGATACATACTTGCCTACCACACAATATCAGCCGTGGAGTCCAGTGATAAGTTTGTATCCTTTGACCATGGAGAACCAAGTCAAATCGCGTTCAGCACATCCCTTCAGTACATTCGTTTGACTTAACCCTTCCACTACCAGGCTGTTTTCCATATACCCACTGCCAGCACCCAGTGGATTTATGGGAAACAAATTAATAGTATACCGGCAATGAAAATATGCATGAAAATCTAAAAAACACATTTTCAAAATTATGCATTATTTGACATCCTTATTCGTGTACCTTACTACTCATAGGCGTAACTAGAAATCTCAGGGCCCAGGTGTGGGAATCGCTGAAGGGCCCCCCCATCCTTAGAAAAAACATACCGCCCACCTCCCGTCAGCCCTAGGCACTGGACCCCTCCAGGTCTACAATGTCGACTCTAGACAATCAGTGTCCCATTTTTTTCCAAGTCCCAAGCTACTAACCAGAAGGGATGAGCCGAACACCCCTGTGTTCGGTTCGCATTCGAACTCGAACAATTTCAAAAGTTCGAGTTCGAACTCGAACTCGAACCGAACTCAATGCAAGACAATGGGAATCAAAAGTTTGATTTTTAGAGTGCTCTCCAAGAGGGCATATATGCAAGATATTTGCCATAAAAGGTGTATGGGGGTCCTAGTAGTGCCCTGGGGGACAGGAAACAAGGACAAAAAGTTTAAAAAAGACGTTATGAAAGGAACAGTGAGTTTTCCATAAGATAAGGGTTAAAAATAAAAACGAAAAATTCCTTCAAATATCATGCCTAGGAGGTCCCCATAACCTGCCAGTGAAGATTTGTAGGATGTATAGAAACATTGCCATCAGAGACCCACACACGACACCTAGCCATCCTTAAGGGGTTAAAATGCACAGGGACTGGCTACTATCCTGTTAGATGAGGGAATGTATTATATGTATAAAGCAAGGTATATATGACAATATGACAATGGATAGTCAGAGACTCCAGGGACTTGTACGCTTTATGATAGACATTTCTAACACAATAATAATTGTATGCTCACATAGGCCCTTCGGGAGAGGTACATGAACTACAAATACTGGAATATTATGTTTAAATCTAAGGAGTGTGATAAAGATTTTATTAAGCCCTTGATGACAAATTACGTAACATCTACATCATTAATGATTGGCTTTACAGAGCCCTGGTCCTTAAGGGGTTAAACAGCATATCAGAGGAAATGTAGTAGAAATTAACACTTCTTAGAATTCAAAACAAGCACAGTGTTTGTTCATACATGTGCAGGAGTTCCCAACCAGTCTGCAGGCAATGTATCAAATTCTAATTGCTAATTAGAAGCACATGTTATTTCCAAACACTAATTAAACTCCTGTTGTTTACGCCGTTTGAGAGCACAGGTCATTTAGAGGTGAGAATCTTTGCACCTAAACATTAGGTAGGTTTTTAATTCAATATCTAATAAACCATTGCTTATAATATTCTTCAGTAAAGAGTCTCTTTATTTCTAGATTTTTAGTATTTTTTAAGCATTTTTTATACTTTTTTAAAAAAAAAATCGAACTCGAACCGAACACGCCAAAAAGTTCGAAGTTCGCGAACTTTCGAACTGTCAATGTTCGAGTCGAACTCCGAACTGATCGAACCGAACAGCTCATCCCTACTAACCAGACCATAATAGTTACTCGCCACCAGTTGCTCCACCTAACCCCTACCCAGCCCTTAACTCTGCCCCTAAACACACCCCCTTAAATTATCTTATGAAATTAAACTGTTAAAGGTTTTATTTAGAAAAAGTTACAAAAATAACATTAATACCCAGACATCAGACCCCAGATACATGTATACCCAGTCATCAGACCCCAATGTGAGCAGAGCGAGGAGGCAGGGAAGCTCCTCTTCACCCCCTTGCCAGTGAGTGAGACAAGCTGGGTCAGGTTAGGCAGCTGTTACTTGCCACAGTGCGGCCTGGCGAAGGGGGGCTGCACGGTGGCACTGCCGGAATACACAGCACAAAATAATTTATTGTGCTGCCTAAGTGTGCATTTCCACTCGCCGTCACTTAATTTCCACTCGCCAAATGTGAGTAGGCGAGTGGAAATTTTGAGCCATGAATTACAGTATCATTGCACTTTCTATTATGGATTATATATTGCAGGAAAAAGGAGGAAATAGGACGTAGTCTTCATCAATAAAAGCAATTCCATGCATACTTGTGCCAACAATACGGAAAGGTTACATTTTTTTATCTTGAATAAAAAGGCCACAGTTGTATATTTGTATGACCGTTACATTTTAACACTAGATCACAACTCAATTCTTCCAGTCTGCCAAGCAGATTCCAAGCCGAATTACAAATGTCATCCCTCAGGCCTAGTTCCCTTAAAGACAAGCCTTCTACGTCCTCCTGTATCAAATCCTTTTACAAAAATCTAAACAGACTTCATTTTATGGCACTTCTTTGATCTGTGTTCCTATTCTAATCTTCACAGAAGCCCAGGAGGTTTGTTTGGCAGGATCTGCTCTTAATAAAACCATTTTGATTGACATTAATAATTTTGTTTTCAGTAACATCAATCAGTGCTGCATCCCACATTATTCCTTCAAGTTCCCCTTTTATTATTTATTTTTACAACCGATGTTACACTTACTGGTAATATCATTCAGTGATATTGCGGCTGTGAGTAAACTCATATTGCGATGGTTAGTGTATTTATTACTATGCATCATTACCAAAAAACCCCGTGACCCTCCAGCTGTACTAGTAGAGGCTCAACGCAAACATTAAACATAGTTTGCTGTCCTGGGGAACAACAAAATAATTATGATGCTATATCAAAATTCTGAAAGAACTTCCTGTTAAACATTAATTATTCTCAAAGCAATAACATTCTGCAGTATTCACAAAATTATACCTTTAGAAAAAGTTCCTATAGATTGATAAAACAATCTCCAAAATTACTTTACATTGTGGTTTGGTAATGTTTCGTGTGCAGGGGTGTATCTAATGAGAGGCAAACAATGCGTTTGCCTAGAGTGGAAAAATCCAGGGGTGGCAAAAAATGCCTGCCTAACACCTGTACTGGGCCACTAGCCGAATGTCACCGGCTGGAGACCTACCTGCCCACCCACCCCTGCAGCACCAGAGAACAGAGGACGGTAAAAATATATTTTTTTAAAATGCTGTGGATCCTGTGTACTCTCATACGCATTGCCCATTACATGAGTTTTATTTCTGTGGATCCTGTGTATGCTCATATGCACTGCCCATTGAGTTTTATTGCTGTGGATCTTCTGTACACTCATATGCACTGCCCATTATGTGAGTTTTTCTGCTGTGGATCCTGTGTATGCTCATATGCACTGCCCAATGAGATTAATTGCTGTGGATCCTGTGTATGCTCATATGCACTGCCATTGAGATTAATTGCTGTGGATCCTGTGTACGCTCATACACACTGCCCATTACGTAAGTTTTAGTGCTGTGGATCCTGTGTCTGCTAATATGCACTGCCCAATGTGAGTTTTATTGCTGTGGATCCTGTGTACACTCATACTCACTGCCCTTTACGTAAGTTTTATTGTTGTCGATCCTGTGTACACTTATGCGGACTGCCCATTATGTGAGGTTTATTGCTGTGGATCCTGTGTACACTCATACGCACTGCTCATTATGTGAGTTTTATTGCTGTGAATCCCGTGTAAACTCAAACGCACTGCCCATTATGTAAGTTTTAATTGCTGTGGAGCTCTGTGATACGGGGGGTGCCCAAATTTTGCATTGCCTAGGGCAGCACAAAACCAAAATACACCACTGCCTGTGTGTATACTCTATCGAGATTTATTTGTTGCAAAGCACTTGAAGTCTTTATGAGAGAAATGTAGTTTTTCATATCACAAAATAGTTTTTGCAGATCAGAAGTGTATAATATGTTATAATAAATTAACCATTTCTTCATTTCACCAGTATTTAGGTTTATACATATCTGTACAAAATATGTTACTATAATTAAAAAAACTTGAATCTTTAATTTATGTACTTGTCTGAGAACCTTGTGGGAATTTCAGTATCCATATGGCAAATGTATTTACATCACCCACCACTTAAACGTTTTCCTCTGCAGGTGATCAAGCAGTTGCCCCTCCTAGAAAGAAACATGGAAAGATGTTATAAATAAAATGGAAAAGGGGAAAAAATAAAGATGTAAGGAAGCACAGCTGGAAAATATGAAAAGCTCAATAAGCATCATAAAGAAAGTAACAGGTTACAGACCGCAAAGGAGTTTTGTACATATACTTTTATGCATCTATTCGTTGTCAACAAAGAGGACAATCAGGGTTATTCAAAGAGATCCAAACCCTATCTAGCCAGGATAAGGCCTGTTTTTAGGCACAGCTTGAACTGAAGCTGTAGCTTAACCCCTTCACTACCAAGTGAGTTTCCATAAAACTACTAACAGGACTCCATTACCCACACAGTAAAAAATATACAGAAATGTTTCTACTGTATATTATCACTGTAGGTAAGCACTATTTGACAGGCTGAGGGTTCCCTCTTCTGAACAAAGAGAGTTACTACATGTGCAATACAGCTTGGTCTCCATTTCCCCTTGAAGGAAAAAACAGTACTTAAAGCGTCTCACACTATTTCAGCACATCGGCTGGAATATCTGATGTGTCGAAGCTTTAGGGGCATGTTCTAATTAAAAATTAATTTAATTTGTAGGAAACAAAATTCCTCTGCTTTGCTCACAATAAGACCATATCATATATACCTGATCTCCGAGCACCTACAGGACCTTCTGAAAATCGAGAATACTTAACCATGAGTAATGGTAGTGAAAGAGTTAAGCTATGATTCTGAACGATAATACTGGAAATCAAATGGTACATTAGTTTCTACAAGTGAAGTCTCTTGATTTTCTACTAAAAAAGAATGAAGATAAATGACATAAGTCCATCAGATGCATACTTGTTTTTCTCTTTTAAACCCACTGGCTTGAATTACCGATTTAAGAAATAAAATAAATACTTAATTGTAGATAAAAAATGAACTTAATTTGGAAACTCTATAAACAAAGCCTGCCATGAAATAAATGATCACATTGAAAATGATGTCTTAAGACTCAGGCTGCAATGCAATTTAGTTGTATTTAAAGAATATTTCTGCCATAGAGGGGGAATGCTGCTTTTCAGAAAAAAATATATAATATTTTTTAATCTTGAGAAAGCCTCCATCATGTATGATCATCACTTTTACTGTACAGCATTTGATTTCTATTTTATTTATGGTCATATCAGAATAAAGTGAAAATTACAAAATCAAACAACCGTATTTTAAGTTGTACATCATTGTAAGATTTATTAGGAGAGATAAAATGGTAGGATTAATGTTCTGTAAAAAAATGAATGCTTTTCATTTGACCCTCAAGTATTCAACAGAGTGCAAGAAGAGGTTAGATTGGTTTGAGGAGAACATAATAGCGGCATTCTCATAATAGAAATTGTGACATTCTGCAAAGAGTGACATTGTTTGCAACATTCTACTTTATATTATACTACTCAAAGGACATACATGATTTATACAGCTTTAATAAAGGTATTTTGTGGTAAATGCATGCAGAATATCTTTCTCTGCCTTGGTCACACAAAGTTCAAAAACTCCTTTGTAAAGAAATAAAAGCATGTAATATTTTCAAATTGATACAATATATTCTTTATGCAGAAAAATATGATGCTGTTCTGATTATTGCTTTTCAAAAAAGTTTTCCGCAGAATAAAACATGGCATTTCAGCAGCCATTCTTAATAATGTAGTAAAGACCTATTTGATAAAGATGTTTTGAAACTCATTAATAAATCCCCTAAAATGTAAAACTTTTCTCCAACTATGTACCATTCCACACTGGCATCTCCATGGCTAAAAAATTAAATAAGCATTCCATTGCTGACGGTATTTTCTATCCTGGCAGATGATACTGAAGAAATGGAAGAGAATGCAAAAGAAGCGATAGCGACTAAAGGGACTTGAAATTATAACGGGTGTGTCTGAGGTTTCAGTTTAAAATGTGCAATCTCTGTATGGTGGGATTCGGACCTTTTACATTAAACGGTGCTACAAGTATCTGAGAACCTATTTATCGACATCTTCTAGCATTTAATAATTTTTTGGAAATCACCAAACCAATAAACTTGAATTGAATCACTAAAGCTGATATGTCCATTGAAAGTATAGCAGTAAAAGCCGATGTTTGATCCCCATTATTATCGGTAGGGATGCACTGAAATTTCGGTCACTGAAAATATCAGCGAAAAAAGATGCTTTCGGCCGAAAGGGAATAACAGCCGAAAAAAAAAGCAGACAACCAATCATGCAAAACTGGGCCTGAAGACCCGGCCGAGCCATGGCCGAGTGTGAGGGTGAGGAGCCCCAAAGAGGAAACAACATGCAAGACCGGGGATCAGCAGGCCCTGAGCAGCTCTTCTCATCACCATCGGGATGTGCACACTATAGGCCCGGCAGGTCAGCGTACTCCAAGAGCCCTGCCTGAGTGTGGAGCCTGCTGTGTGCCACCCTGCTGGGCACTGGACACGTTGCCATGAAAAGAGAGTAGCTCGGGTAAAACATTTTTTTTAAAAAAATCAGTCACCCGAACCTGGGCCCTAGATGCCTGGCCGAGTCGGGGGCTCGCCTAGGTTTGGAGGCCGGCAGAACAGGGAGCTCGGTCGGCCTCCAGGCTCAGGCAAGCCCCGACTCGGCTGTGCCTCCAGGCCCAGGTTTGGGTGACTGATTTCCAGTTTTCGGTCGATCTTGGTCTACATTTTTGGTTACGTTATCAGCCCAAAATTTTCATTTCGGTGCACCGCTAATTATCAGGAATCGAAATGCAGGAAAGTCCAGATTGGAACCTCCCAGACCGAAAAATGGAAGAAAATTGGAAGATAAGGCTCCAGATTTTAGCCATCAGGCTGAATTAAATTGAGGCACAGGTTTGGAGAACTGGTATTTTTCATATATTCGGACTCTAGACGAAATAACTAGCGAGTAGCGACCTTGTGATCGCTTATTATTCTTTAGATTCCCTAAAAATTAGTACTTTCTGTTGGCAGTGGGTTTGGTTCAACAGTTTGGGAACTGTACACTGTATTTTTTCATGGCTACAGCTCTGTACCACATCACACAGATAATTCTTATTGTGATGTGTGTCACTTTGGACTCGAAGTACATGGGCTTAGAAATGAAATTGTGAGGTGCAGGCCTGATGTTTATATTGTTTACCTGTTTTTCCTTTGTTAAAGTCACCCTGTATTTATAATTCGAGATGCAGGGTGTTTGTGTTTCTTTGTACCTTCTCTCTGTACAGTGTGACCTCTGTACTAGTACCTGCTCTCTCTATTGTGTACATTCTCTCTATAAGAAATTCCTTTTGTTTACCCTGCTTTCTCCTTCCCCTTCTCCTCCTAGGAAATCCCATTGTACATTGTTTGAAGGTCCTGTGTAGTTATCTGATCTGTGCAGCTATCTGCTTGATTGTATGCAAATGATGTTGGTGGTTGACTTTATCTCTGTGCCTGTGTAATAAACAGTCAGTTCTATTCTGACCAAGCTTGAAGTCACGGGGTACAAGGAATCTTCTGCCTGCTGTGCCAAGGAAAGGCTCCAGGTCTACAGCTACAGCTTATTTCTGGGGGTGCTAGCCAGGTTCTCTACATGCACCGGGCCTTAAGCTGCGGCTAAGGTGCTAGAGAAAGGTGTGAGAGTCACGAGGAGAACCCGGGTGTCCATGCTAGGAAGCAGCATTTGACAGATGTGACCCTGTTCGGGCACAGAGATCTGTTACACTTATTATCTTGATGTTTCTAAAGCCTCAGGAATCAACTAATGATTGGTAAGGTTGGTATTAAGAAAAACAGTATGCAATGTAGTTGTTGAGGGGGCGTGGATTTACTCAAGTCCCAGTATAACATATTGATATTCCCAAACACACTGCAACATGTCATCACCAACACCTTTGGTCCTTAGGCACAGGAAACATGCCGAAACTATGTAGAGAATGTTGAGACACTACTGTATTTTGCCAGGAAGGTGCACTAGTGTAATCTGCGTTTGATGTCCAAGAACCACTATTTTGTGTATGGAACCATTCTTCATTGTTGTCATTACACTGAAGAAGGGTTCCATGCTGTTTGTTTTAGATATGTGCATTTCGTTCCAAATCACAATTCAAACTAAATTATACCGTAAATGAAATGGTATATACCGAATTTAATTTGTTTATAGAAATCAATTTGTTATACCATTACACTTACAATGCTATTCAGAAAGAGGGGAAAACCTTGAGAATGACTGGAGAATTGAAAATTCTAAGTCAAAAAAGTCAAACCAGAAAAATTCTCCCATTTATTTCACTTTCCAAATTGGCTATTTGGTCTAGATTGTTCATTCTCCTGGCAATTCTTAAGGTTTTCACCTCTCTCTGAATAACCATGTTAGACTCAGCACCGTGTCCCTGTCCATTGTCCATGGTGCTGAATCTCTGTATTCAGCACCACAGGCCATGGACAGCGCCATGGTCCCATTTGGCAAGGTTCGCCTTCAGTGAAATTCCCCACAGAGAAGTAATGGTTAATCTATTCAGAGAATGCGGAAAAGCACTGGAATGTCAGTGAAATGCCCTGATTTTCGGTGGTTCGTTCGACAAGTTTAAACAGGTGTATCCCATAGGTTTCAATGTAAAAAAAAATCCCTGTTTTTATTAAATGTTTATTCAACCATTTATTCTTTTCATTTGCAGCAAAAAGCATTTTTATTTATTTATTATGTTAGAATTTTTTGAGTATTTATTTTGAATTTTTTAGGGGAAATGTTTGGATTCCCCCTTATTTTAAAACGATGAGGCTTGTTTTCTTTATCAAACGTAGTGTTTTTCTTTCCTTCATGCTGGCTGCCTTCAGTGGGTGTTGTCCTTGGTGCTGAAACCTATTTCAGCACCGAGGACAGGGATATTTTTGCTCCATAGCCCCACAGTGCTGCTGTCCTAGGTGCTGAAACCTATTTCAGCACCAAGGACAGGTGGATTTTTTGCTCCAGAGCAACGCAGTGTTGCTTTCCTTGGTGCTGATACATATTTCAGCTCCAAGGACAAGGGGATTACACATATTGGTTTTTTAACCCTAATCTAAGTAATTAATTCATCCATTCCACCATTCTGAAATTATGAATCAAAAGAAATAACGATTCCAAACAAAATAACAAATTGAACTGAAATATGAATTACTAATGTCCCGAAATAATGAATCGATCCGAAATAAGAATCAAGGTAACATAATGAGCGCACTGAAACAAATTAAAAAATGTAACGAATCAATACGAAATGAAACTTTTCATTGTGAACATGTCTAGTTTGTTTCTTGCTAACGTGCTTTTTCTTAGGCGACACTTGTACACCTTTCTGACAAAACACAGTGGTGTCTCTACTTTCTCTACATGATATCACTGGAAGAGAGAGCTTTTAGAAAAGGTTTTAGAAGAGTATTTTATATTCCAGTAGGTAATTGTTAGAATAATATTTTCACGAGCAAAGTGCTTTACATTTATATTTACTTTTCCAAGACAGTAACCCATAACACAGGTCATTGTCATTTTATTCAATTTTTCTTGAAATAAGTTTTTGCGCTTAGCAATAGCTTTATAATGATTTTTTTTCAGGATTTATATGAGAGCAAAAAAGCTTTCTTTACATACACATTCTCTTCAGTACACAGGAGCACAGATCAAATGTGTCTGACGGATATAATGTAGTGTAGGCACTATTTGGAAATAAATAACTATTTACACATATTCAAATAGAAATATTTATAAAATCCTGTTCAAACTCGTCAAACTCTAATTATTGATCATTCTTATTAAATATATAAAAGTAATAGTTATGTGCTGACATATTTTATTGCTTAAATTACGCAGGCCTCTACTTAATTGAATTTTTCCAACTATCAACTGATTCAATTGAAATAATTCATACAGAGCTGAAAAATGATACTGGTCCAAAAAAAGTCTGCCCGCTAAAACACCCCCAAAAAAACCCCACATATTCAGCTGGCATCATATCGATTTTTGCTATTAAGCGTGCTTATTTAAAATATTTGATGTTTAAGAAAAGATTCAGTTTGATTTTCTGTGTTTCCCTGCCTATAAGTAAAGTTATCAACCCCTTTCACAGAAATTAATTTTTTTTCTGAAATCGACTTACCGATATTTTAAAAGTGAAGCACTGAAGCTGAAAGTATAGCTCTGATGGCCGATGTTCGAACAAAGTTGTTATTGGGAATAAAAATGCTAGTAATCCCTTATTTAACCTCCCTGGCATTACGACTTTGACATCTTTTAGATGTCAGAATTGTTACAATTCTTTTTTTTTTTAGCCCTTCAGTGGTATCCCGATTGTGGCTCGGGGTTAAATTCCTGTGTTGGAAGCGGTAACCCTGAGCAACAATCTGGATGCCGCTGGATACATTACCTGTCCCTGCCCTCCCTCGATGTCCCCCGCAGTCTCCTCCGGCGATTGCAACCTCATACTTCCTGGTTCCGTCCCCGCGAGAAGGGAACCAGGAAGTAAAATGCCGCGATCACCAGAAGAGTAATCATCGAGGGAGCGCAGCGACAGGTAATGTATGGAGCCCGAGTGTGGCTTGGGGGTTACCACTTTTAGCGGTGAAATTTAACCCCAAGCCACACTCGGAATAACTGCCAGGGAGGATAAATATCTCGATTTAAAAATGGCTGCATTGCGGCTGAAATAGCTGCCGATTTCATCAATTTGGTGGAATAAGTCGAGCCCAAAGATTATATTTTGAATATGAATTTCAGCAAGGATTATCATAATGTTAAAATCTTCTGTACAACGCACTTATTATGAAGCACTTTCTGTTCACCTACAGGTTGAGTAATTATTATCCCGAACGCTCAGGAGCCTGAGCATTCTAGATTTCAGATTCTACGGGGTTCAGAATCCGAAGTTGTAGAGAACAGAGATTGCGGTGGGAGAGTCACATCAGGAAGCATTATTTTACTGAGAGGATGGTGGATACATGGAACAGTCTTCCAGTTGAAGTGGTAGAGGCCAAAACAGTGATTGAATTTAAGCAGGCATGGGAAAGGCATAAGGCTATCCTAAACAAAGGATAAATGCAGGTAAAGTATCCATGTAATTGGGCAGACTAGATGGGCCGAAAGGTTCTTATCTGCCGACATTTTCAATGTTTCTATGTTTCTTTCTGCTGCAGCTTCCATTGCCGGGAGTGGTCTGCAGCCTTTGTACGCGGACATGCCGCAGGACTGTGAGGATCCACAACGTGTGTCGCAGTCCGCTGCAGCTCTCAGGTGCCTTATTCCAGAGCAGCAGCCATAAGTGCAGATATAGTAAAATCGGAATGGCTCAGAAAATGTTGGTTTTCAGAGTTTTCCAGATTTTAGAATTCCAGTTAAAGGAAGTGTCAGGATATTTCCCTGTAGTGGTTGATAGTGAGCTCAGGGGACGTCGTTTGGAGCAAAGGTACAAAGGGGACATGCTGAATTGTAGGTCGAGGTCACAAGACTGGGTCATACACGAGTAGGCAATAATCACAAAGGTAGGAGCTAAGCACAATGGGATTGCTTCAAAACTGGAGCAAGGAGAGAATGGACAACCCAGCTTTTATACCCTGCAGCTCCCCCTCGCCCAATAGGAGGCCTTTGACATCATCGGCGTGCACCACATCCTGGTCGCCATTTTGGTGGAGACCAGTTGCTCGCACGCACCTAGCCAGTGGCCTAGGCAAGGCCTGAAGCCTGGGGCTCCCCCAGAGACTGCCAGCCGGCAGTGGAGGGGCCGGCGCCTGAACTCCCCGGGGCCTGAGGACATGCCGAGAAGGTGAGCTGGCAAGCATTAGGTGAATGGCACTGCTGGGTGACAAGGTCGACCACCTCGCTGCAACCCAAACAGAAACCCCGGGAGGTTGGTGAGGTGGTCGTACCCGGCGCCGACAGGCCAGCAGCCCGGACAGGAAGCTCACCCTGTACGGCAATCATAATGGATTTTGGATATTTTGTGTAGATTCTATAGTAACAGTGGCAAGAAAAAGTATGTGAACCCTTTGAGATTACGTGGAGTTTTGCATGAATTGGTCAGAAAATGTGCTCTGATCTTCATCTAAGTCACAACAATTTGAAAAACACAGTCTGCTTAAAATAATACAACACAAACATTATATGTTTTCATGTGTTTATTGAACAGAACATGTAAACATTCACAGTGCAGGGTGGAAAAAGTATGTGAACCCCTAGCCTAATGACTTTTCCAAGAGCTAATTGGAGCCAGGAGTGAGCCAACCTTGAGTCCAATCAGTGTGATATTATTGGATGTGTTGCTGAAAGCTGTCCTGCCCTTTAAAAACACACACCAGTTTTGGGTTTACTGGTTTCAAGAAGCACTGCCTAATGTGAACCATGCCTCGCAGAAAAGAGCTCTCAGAAGACCTATGATCAAGAATTGTTGACTTGCATGAAGCTGGAAAGGGTTACAAAAGTATCTCCAAAAGCCTTGATGTTCATGTGTCCACGGTAAGTGTCTACAAATGGAGAAAGTTCAGCACTGTTGCTACTCTCCCTAGGCGTGGTCGTCCTGTAAAGATGACTGCAAGAGCACAGCGCAGAATGCTTAATGAGGTAAAGAAGAATCCTAGAGTGTCAGCTAAAGACTTACAAAAATCTCTGGCACATGCTAACATTTTTGTTGACACATCTACAATAAGGAAAACATTAAACAAGAATGGAGTACATGGGAGGACACCACGGAGGAACCCATTGCTGTCCAAAAAGAATATTGCAGCACGTTTGAAGTTTGCAAAAGAGCACCTGGATGTTCCACAGCACTACTGGCAAAATATTCTGTGGACAGATGAAACCAAAATTGAGTTGTTTGGAAAAAACACACAACACTATGTGTGGAGAAAAAAAGGCACAGCGCACCAACATCAAAACCTCATCCCCACTGTAAAACATGGCGGAGGGAGCATCATGGTTTGGGGCTGCTTTGCTGCCTCAGGGCCTGGACGGATTGTTGTCATTGATGGAAAAATGAATTCCAGAGTTTATCAAGACATTTTGCAGGAAAACGTAAGACCATCTGTCCGCCAACTGAAGCTCCGCAGAGGATGGGTGATGCAACAGGACAATGACCCAAAGCATACAAGTAATTCAACAAAAGAATGGCTTCAACAAAACAAAATATGCCTTCTGGAGTGGCCCAGTCAGAGTCCTGACCTTAACCCGATTGAAATGCTGTGGCATGACCTTAAGAGAGCGATTCACACCAGACATCCCAAGAATATTGCTACACTGAAACAGTTTTGTGAAGAGGAGTGGTCCAAAATTACTCCAGATTGTTGTGCAGGTCTGATCTGCAACTAGAGGAAACGTTTGGTTTAGGTTATTGCTGGTCAAAGGAGGGTCAACCAGTTATTAAGTCCAAAGGTTCACATACTTTTTCCACCCTGCACTGTGAATGTTTACATGTTCTGTTCAATAAACACATGAAAACATATAATGTTTGTGATGTATTATTTTAAGCAGACTGTGTTTTTCAAATTGTTGTGACTTAGATGAAGATCAGAGCACATTTTATGACCAATTCATGCAAAACTCCACGTAATCCCAAAGGGTTCACATACTTTTTCTTGCCACTGTATTTGTATTTATTGTTTCTAGCTTTGCGGTTGCCAGTTTTACAGATCTATTGCAAAGCAATAAAAGTTAATTAGTCTTTAAACTAGCAAGCCATCTGTTAGTGTGTTTCCTGTTCTACACATCATACTATACTTAAAATTATTTTTTTTAAAAATCTAGAACATTTGAAGGGATATTGATGCACCGAGAATTGGAGTTCTTTTTTTCTCTGACTTGGACTGTATTAGAGTGGATAATAACATGACACGACGATTTGTAGAGAGTCACAGCTTCCTCATCAGCGAAAATTATTAAAACATTTCTCAAAGTGACAAAGGCAGGACGATGAGTGTTAACATGCTTTGAAATAACTGCTCATCTTAAATATTAAGTACTACATGCATTCTTTGCTCAAGAAATTGCATAGTTTAATTTTAATCACATATACCTAATCTCCATATTCGTGACATTGTTAATGCATAATATGATCTTTCGCAGTTTCTAAACTAGCTTGCAGGCAAACTCGAGATGAAAATAATCTGTCTGCTAGCGTTTCGAGAACATTCTTTTTCAATCCAGGGTTTCATTTAATATATTTGCATGTAACAGTATATATGCTGTCAATTTAGACTGATTTTTCAAAACAAAAGCTATTGGTCCTAAAATCTTATCAAAGACTTAGAGCAGGACTTTCAAGTTCACAGCCCCCCAGATGTTGATTCGGGATGTGCGTTTCGGGATTTCGGAATTTTCACGAAATTTCCCGATTCGTGCATTCGAATTCGACCGATTTTCTGAAAATTTTCAGATCCGATTTTTTTAGAGATGAAACGAAATCTTTTCGGAATTTTCGAATGGAGTAGAAATGTGTTAAATCAAAATTCATTTTCATTCAATTCGTGATTTCGGCTCCATTCCTGATTTCTGTTCCATTTCAGTCATTTCGGACATCGTATTTATATCGCTGATTCTGTAATTAAATTTTGTATCATTCCCATCTCAATGTATCCTTCCTGGAAAACCAGAGAAATCTCAATGTATCCTTCCTGGAAAACATGAGAAATCTCAATGTATCCTTCTTGTAAAACATGAGAAATCTCAATGGCAGAATTATCGTATCGGCAGAATTATCGTATCGTATAATTATCGTATCGTATAATTATCTTATCCGAAAAACCATTAGTTTACGTCAAAACGAATAGACACTTTGAAACGAGGAGAACAGACGTTCCGAAAAACACGAAAATTTCCGAAATAACGAAAAAAAAGTCGATACGAAAAACGAACCGAAACGAACCAAAACGGAAATCGGCAGAAACGAGTCGAAACGAAAATTTACAAAATCCAAACGAACGAATCGAATCGAACCAAAAAAAAATCGATGCACAAGCCTAATGTTGATGCATACAATTCCCCGAATTCTTTCAATGCAAATGATGGCCAGTGAATCACTTGTAGTTGTAGTTCGGAACCAACTGGGGGGGCGGACATTGACAGCTCTGACCTAGAGGATCAGTGAGATGCAGAGTTTATTCATAGTATGTAAGCGGTTGATTATTAGGGTGACCGTGTGGACCATGTTTAAAGGGACACATGGATAAGTCATGCCCTGAAACCTGTATTATTTATGCTGCAGAAGGGAAATTATTGTCGCTCACCTGGCCTTCCTTTTGGATCTATTAAATGCAGTGTAATGATTCTACATGCTGTCGGGAGGCATTTATCATGCAATGCCCATCAGCCTTAATATATGTGTGCATATAAACATGGATGATACGGTCACGTTGGAGGATTTTAATAATGCAGGATGTGAGGGCTATTCGCTGGATGCGATTATACTTATACAAGGTTCCATCCTTTACACAACCGTATTAGCACTGAGTCTCAGCCCAGGTCTTAGTGTTTCCCAAGCGTGCGCTAAATGACCCTGTTCACAGACTGCCCCAAACAATTGTTAGTAGGTCAGCAGGCGCTAAGTTTAAGTGACTCACGCTAAGTTTTTTCTTTAGCGATGGAGTTTTAGCTCACACCAGGTGATAGGACCCTTTATATTTAAACATTGATATCAAACTTGCATGTGAAGATGTGGGTTATGTGCGGCATGACAATGGTTAATTGAGGAGCAGAAATCTTGGAGAGCTCCTGCACTTACTTTTTTTTGAGGACTAGACCCCTGAACAGGAGTATTCTTTAGGTTTATTACTTGTGATTGTGCATGATGTTTATTTGTTTGTTTTTCACATGGAATAAAGTGTTTCATTGAGTTTCACTTGCCTAAAACCTGAACTTTTTTTATGCAATCCTTTTGTTGTCATTAACCCCTTCATTACCAATTTATTTTCAAAAAAACATTGTCAGGAACCAGTGTTTTTTTGAAAAATCATTTTAAATTAATTATACAGTAAGAAATATTTGAGAATATTCCCAGGGTATTCCTTATTATAATAACCTATTTTTTTTTTAGAAAGTATTTTACCAGAAAGGATACATTGAGATATCCTGGGTGGTGAGTATGTACTGTTAGGTGTCTTGCCCAAGGACACTTACTGGAGAGGTGCTCTGGCCAGGATTCAAACCTGTGTTTCCACAGTTATAGAGCAGTGATGTTACCTCTACTCCATCCAGCCCAGGCTGATGGCGCCATCTACTGGCCAAATGGATTTACAATAGATTCAGCTGCAGTTCGTGGTTCCCTGCATCGGCTGCTGGAAGCCCGATATACCAGGGCATTCACCTGCCGATTGTCCTTGGCAATCAGTACTGGACATCCTTTCTGGGTGAGAGCAGGCTGATTTCTGGGTGTAACTGTCTGATTTGCATATGGAGCAGTTGTCCCTGTAATGGCACAATCGAGCACAAACCCTGTGAGACCTGAGCGGGTCCCATCGTAGAGCAGGCCACTAGTGCTGTTGCTCATCCTCAGGATCCTCACAGACCTCTTTTTTTTTCTCCCCCCTTTGGAAACACTATCTGCATGTCGTGACAAGGTACAGCACGCAGATTAATTCTGGAGATACGTGGTGGGACCCCCACATGCTACAAGAGATCCTAGGCATTCATACTGACTCAAAAAATCCAGGAGGCTCTGAATCCTTTGTTCCTAAATTGAAACTATAATACAGTGCTGTACTGTGTTCAGTTTTATTCATTCGAGATATCATTGAGTGTTACACCACGGATCAACACTGAATAAAACTCGAGGTTGATGGGAGGAACCCCCCAGAGCGGCTCACAGGTGTGTAACTTGAGTCTTCGAGACTCCACCTTTGTGAGTGTTTTCATTGAGGAATACCGTTTGCATGCCATATGATGCATTATATATTGCGCAATTAGTTTTTCCCTTTCTCTATTAATAGGAAATGGTGATTTTCGAACACATTTGGACAATATGCTATGATTATACCACTACGGTGAGCCACGTTTTTTTTGTCAAATTGGTTTGTCACGGGACTATAATTTATTGTCTTTACATATACCGTCTGATGGTTATCATCCTTTATGCGTTGCCATACAGCTTTTGGTGTTTAGTTTGTCAATTAAAGCGTTTTTCCCTGGTTGGTAAGACAGCAAAGCAGACAATTTTTTTTTCTTCACCAGTTTCTTCGGGTCTTCTTAGAACAGTAGTTTTTGCAAACACTGCTAGAACAAACACATTATGAGTGTGGGCAGTATGCCTGCCTATAATGTATACAGCTAAGTGGCTTAAATTGCATTCTGTCTTTCATCTGTTGCAGTTTGTAAACAAATACAAATAACCCACTAAAGGTAGGAAACAAGTAATGGATGCGAATTTGGAAAATACTTGGTTTAACATTAACGGATTGCATATACACATTATAAATGTGCGTTGACATTATGTCTTTATACTGTATAAGTACAGATACGTTTATGACATTGCATTCTGTGTGTCATCTTGCTTAAACTGAAATTCTTGTTGTTCCTTCCTCCAAGAAAAACCCAATACCACCTATCTCTCTACGAGTAAATGGAACGCTCATTAGCCAGACACCCCAAGCTCGCTGCCTTGGTGTCACCTTTGATTCTGAGTCTGACCTAACATTCTCTCCCCACGTCCAACCAGTGACCAGATCCTCTCAAGAACATCGCCCGCATCCACCCCTTTCTGACAGAAGATACCACAAAGGTGCTGGTTCATGTTCTTGTCATTTCACGACTTGATTACTGCATCTCGCTCCTTATTGGCCTCCACAACTCCCGTGTTGCTCCTTTGCAATCTGTAATGAATGCAGGTGCCATGCTTATTTTTCTCACCAAGACGCACCTCGCGTACCTCCCCTCTCTGCCTGTCCCTCCATTGGCTTCCTGTATGTTTCAGGATACAGTTTAAAATACAGATGCTCATGTTCAAATCGCTCAATAACTCAACCCCTCCCTACATGTCTTTGGTACTCTGCAAGCACATCCCGTCTAGACAACTCCGGTCAGTGGGCGATCTCCACCTGTCATTTGTTTACACAGAAATGGAATGACTTGCCTCGCCCTATAAAACTTTCTCCTGATCCTCAGGCCTTCAAGAAATCTCTCAAAACCACATCACTGATGCTACTCAATCCGTGCTCACCTACTCACACATGATTGAAGCCGCTTCTATGGCTCCACATCACTGGCACTAATGATCCTGCCGTCCAGTAAAATTTCCCTTGTCTTCCTCAACCCCAATCCCTTTCGACTGTAAGCTCCTATGAGCAGGACCCTCTACACCCCTTGTTTCCATCCTACAGTTGTGTTCAAAATTATTCAACCCCCAATGCTGTAAAGGGTTTTAGGGAATTTAGTGTACATTTGTAATTGTATTCAGAATGAAATTCTACAAGGACTTTTTAAAGAACCATATGCAACTAAAATGACATCAATTGGTTTTGTAATACAGTAGTAAATGTTTCTTTTGTGAATTCTTCATTGACACAATTATTCAACCCCCTAAAGACTACCACTCTGAAGAACAGAGGTTCATTCAAGTGTTTTCAATCAGGTATTGAAAACACCTGTGGATGTCACGGAGCAGCAATAAAGCATAATAAGCACCAATTAGGCAGCTTTAAAATGACTGTGATACTCAGCTCCTTCTAGACATTTACTGGTGTGGTTACAAACATGGTGAAGTCAAGAGAATGGTCCAGGAAGAGAAGAGAAGAGGTGATTACTCTTCACAGGAAGGGCAATGCCTATAAGAAGATTGCAAAGATGTTAAACATACCAAGAGAGACCATAGGAAGCATCATTCGCAAATTCAAGGCAAAGGGCACTGTTGAAACGCTACCTGGTCGTGGCAGAAAGAAGATGCTGACTTCGACTGCTGTGCGCTACCTGAAGCATAGAGTGGAGAAAAGTCCCCGTGTGACTGCTGAGGAACTGAGAAAAGATTTGTCAGATGTGGGTACTGAAGTTTCAGCTCAGACAATACGGCGCACACTGCGTAATGAAGGCCTCCATGCCAGAACTCCCAGGCGCACCCCCTTGTTGTCTCCAAAGAATAAGAAGAGTCGACTGCAGTATGCCAAAAGTCATGTGGACAAACCACAGAAGTTTTGGGATAGTGTTCTGTGGACTGATGAAACAAAATTAGAACTGTTTGGGCCCATGGATCAACTCTATGTTTGGAGGAGGAAGAACAAGGCCTATGAAGAAAAGAACACCTTGCCTACTGTGAAGCATGGCGGGGGGTCAATCATTCTTTGGGGCTGTTTTGCTTCTGCAGGTACAGGGAAGCTTCAGCGTGTGCAAGGTACCATGAATTCTCTTCAGTACCAGAAGATAGTGGATGACAATGTGATGCAGTCCGTCACAAACCTGAGGCTTGGGAGACGTTGGACCTTTCAACAGGACAATGATCCCAAGCATACCTCCAAATCCACTAGAGCATGGTTGCAGATTAAAGGCTGGAACATTTTGGAGTGGCCATCGCAGTCACCTGACTTAAATCCGATTGAGAACCTCTGGTGGGACTTAAAGAAAGCAGTTGCAGTGCGCAAGCCTAAGAATGTGACTGAACTGGAGGCTTTTGCCCATGACGAATGGGCGAAGATACCCGTAGATCGCTGCAAGACACTTGTGTCAAGCTATGCTTCACGTTTAAAAGCTGTTATAACTGTAAAAGGATGTTGTACTAAGTACTAAGATTGAATGTCACTTGGGGGTTGAATAAAACTGATAATGATGTGAGCACAGAAAAGACATTTGTGGTTATTTCATTATAAATGTTATGTTATATTTGTCTGACCTACACGTGCCTCTTTGATTTAATTGTAAGCAAGATGACTGAATGATCAAAATCAATGTCAAACTGGCCAAAATACTCAATTTCAGTGGGGGTTGAATAATTTTGAACACAACTGTATGTCTGTTTATCTGTATCTCGTTCCCTTTGGCTATTGTAAATGCTGCGGAAGCTGTTGGCGCTATATAAAGCATGACAATAATAATATAAAATGTACCACTCTTGAATTCTCTTCTGGATGTTAACAGGAGTTGGTTAGCACTGTACAAATTGAACCCTGCAGGATCAGAGATCTACAGTTGTGTTCAAAATTATTCAACCCCCAATGCTGTAAAGGGTTTTAGGGAATTTAGTGTACATTTGTAATTGTATTCAGAATGAAATCCTACAAGGACTTTTTAAAGAACCATATGCAACTAAAATGACATCAATTGGTTTTGTAATACAGTAGTAAATGTTTCTTTTGTGAATTCTTCATTGACACAATTATTCAACCCCTTAAAGACTACCACTCTGAAGAACAGAGGTTCATTCAAGTGTTTTCAGTCAGGTATTGAAAACACCTGTGGATGTCACGGAGCAGCAATAAAGCATAATAAGCACCAATTAGGCAGCTTTAAAATGACTGTGATACTCAGCTCCTTCTAGACATTTACTGGTGTGGTTACAAACATGGTGAAGTCAAGAGAATGGTCCAGGAAGACAAGAGAAGAGGTGATTACTCTTCACAGGAAGGGCAATGGCTATAAGAAGATTGCAAATATGTTAAACATACCAAGAGAGACCATAGGAAGCATCATTTGCAAATTCAAGGCAAAGGGCACTGTTGAAACGCTACCTGGTCGTGGCAGAAAGAAGATGCTGACTTCGACTGCTGTGCGCTACCTGAAGCGTAGAGTGGAGAAAAGGCCCCGTGTGACTGCTGAGGAACTGAGAAAAGATTTGTCAGATGTGGGTACTGAAGTTTCAGCTCAGACAATACGGCGCACACTGCGTAATGAAGGCCTCCATGCCAGAACTCCCAGGCGCACCCCCTTGCTGTCTCCAAAGAATAAGAAGAGTCGACTGCAGTATGCCAAAAGTCATGTGGACAAACCACAGAAGTTTTGGGATAGTGTTCTGTGGACTGAAGAAACAAAATTAGAACTGTTTGGGCCCATGGATCAACGCTATGTTTGGAGGAGGAAGAACAAGGCCTATGAAGAAAAGAACACCTTGCCTACTGTGAAGCATGGCGGGGGTCAATCATGCTTTGGGGCTGTTTTGCTTCTGCAGGTACAGGGAAGCTTCAGCGTGTGCAAGGTACCATGAATTCTCTTCAGTACCAGGAGATATTGGATGACAATGTGATGCAGTCCGTCACAAACCTGAGGCTTGGGAGACGTTGGACCTTTCAACAGGACAATGATCCCAAGCATACCTCCAAGTCCACTAGAGCATGGTTGCAGATTAAAGGCTGGAACATTTTGAAGTGGCCATCGCAGTCACCTGACTTAAATCCGATTGAGAACCTCTGCTTAAAGAAAGCAGTTGCAGTGCGCAAGCCTAAGAATGTGACTGAACTGGAGGCTTTTGCCCATGACGAATGGGCGAAGATACCCGTAGATCGCTGCAAGACACTTGTGTCAAGCTATGCTTCACGTTTAAAAGCTGTTATAACTGTAAAAGGATGTTGTACTAAGTACTAAGATTGAATGTCACTTGGGGGTTGAATAAAACTGATAATGATGTGAGCACAGAAAAGACATTTGTGGTTATTTCATTATAAATGTTATGATATATTTGTCTGACCTACACGTGCCTCTTTGATCTAATTGTAAGCAAGATGACTGAATGATTAAAATCAATGTCAAACTGGCCAATTTCAGTGGGGGTTGAATAATTTTGAACACAACTGTATATGAGTGGGAGGAGAATATTTTAGTTATAGGGTTTACTATCAACACGTCGCCACCTAGTGGCTGCTGATAGCAGTGACTCGTCGAAATTGATGTGATTTTAAAAATGTATTCCCTAGTTACACAAAAATAATGCGATTTTAAAAATGTGCTTCCTATTTACATAAATTTTAAAAAGTAATGTATAGACTGAAACTAATAATTCACTCCCATTGTGTTTTCTCTGCAAATTACCACTACATAGGCATCATTTTTTCAAGATGACTATAGTGCAAAAATGATGCTCGTTTTAGTGTTAAGGTTACTTTCAGGTTTAGGGGCAACGTTCAGGGTCACAGGTACCACTAATCTGTATCCCTAAATCTAAACAACAGATTCTGCTCAAATTGTATATGCAGTTCTATCATACAAGCTTCATTCTTAGGCTACAGATTCTGCTCCTTCTTTTGAAGTGAATGTAGTGTCAACAGAAGAAGCAGAATCTGTTACCTAAAAATAAAACATGCATGACAGAATTGTAAAGACTGTGCAAGAAAAAATTAGCACAGTCATTTGTTTTGGAATTGGGGTAATGAGAGAGGTTAACCCTAACTCTAAAAGCAGCCGAAACTCTAAAAGTAACCCCAACGCTAAAACTTAAACTAGCATTGTTTTTGCATTTAGCACTAAACTCTTTCTATTGGCACCAAACATCGATGCATATTTATAGTTTTTCACTCAAAATTTTCTTTTTAAAAGTTGTCTAAATTCAAACTAGTTTTTGAAAAATAATACCAGTGGCCCCGACATGGCGACATTCTGATAGGATAGTGATTTACAGTCTGTCTGCATGGGTCAGAGGGGCCCATCAAAACCCCAATGGATAAACTTGTCTCTCTTCCAGGATAGAGCACTAGGTATATATTATATATGAATATGTGATGACAAAAAATCAGCAGTAAACTGTGCTTTATCTTTAACACCTACAGTCAGGTCCAGAAATATTGGGACATCGACACAATTCTAGCATCTTTAGCTTTATAAACCACCACAATGGAGTTGGAATGAAACAAACACAATGTGCTTTAACTGCAGACTGTCAGCTTTAATTTGAGGGTATGTACATCCAACTCAGGTGAACGGTGTAGGACTTACAGCAGTTTGCAGATGTGCCTCCCACTTGTTAAGGGACCAAAGGTAATGGGACAATTGGCTTCTCAGCTGTTCCACGGTCAGGTGTGTGATATTCCCTCATTACCCCAATTACAATGTGCAGATAAAAGGCCCAGAGTTCATTTGAAGTGTGCTATTTGCATTTGGAATCTGTTGCTGTCAACTCTCAAGATGAGATCCAAAGAGCTATCACTATCAGTGAAGCAAGCCATCATTAGGCTGAAGAAACAAAACAAACCCATCAGAGAGATAGCAAGAACATGGCCAAAACAACTGTTTGGAACATTCACAAAAAGAAGGAACGCACCGGTGAGCTCAGCAACACCAAAAGACCCGGGAGACAACGGAAAACAACTGTGGTGGATGACCGAAGAATTCTTTCCCTGGTGAAGAAAACACCCTTCACAACAGTTGGCCAGATCAAGAACACTCTCCAGGAGGTAGGTGTATGTGTGTCAAAGTCAACAATCAAGAGAAGACTTCACTAGAGTGAATACAGAGGGTTCACCCCAAGATGTAAACCATTGGTGAGCCTCAAAAACAAGAAGGCCAGATTAGAGTTTGCCAAACAACACCTAACAAAGCCTTCACAGTTCTGGAACAAGATCCTATGGACAGATGAGACCAAGATCAACTTGTACCAGAGTGATGGGAAGAGAAGAGTATGGACAAGGAAAGGAACTGCTCATGATCCTAATCATACCACCTCATCGGTGAAGCATGGTGGTGGTAGTGTCATGGCGTGGGCATGTATGGCTGCCAATGGAACTGGTTCACTTGTATTTATTGATGATGTGACTGCTGACAAAAGCAGCAGGATGAATTCTGAAGTGTTTCGGGCAATATTATCTGCTCACATTCAGCCAAATGCTGCAGAACTCATTGGACGGCGCTTCACAGTGCAGATGTACAATGACCCAAAGCATACTGCAAAAGCAACCAAAGAGTTTTTGAAGGGACAGAAGTGGAATATTATGCAATGGCCAAGTCAATCACCTGACCTGAATCCCATTGAGCATGCATTTCACTTGCTGAAGACAAAACTGAAGGGAAAATGCCCCAAGAACAAGCAGGAACTGAAGACAGTTGCAGTAGAGGCCTGGCAGAGCATCACCAGGGATGAAATCCAGCGTCTGGTGATGTCTTTGCATTCCAGACTTCAGGCGGTGATTGACTGCAAAGTATTTGCAACCAAGTATTAAGAAGGGAAAGTTTGATTTATGATTATTATTCTGTCCCATTACTTTTGGTCCCTTAACAAGTGGGAGGCACATCTGCAAACGCTGTAAGTCCTACACCGTTCACCTGAGTTGGATGTACATACCCTCAAATTAAAGCTGACAGTCTGCAGTTAAAGCACATTGTGTTTGTTTCAGTCCAACTCCATTGTGGTGGTGTATAGAGCCAAAGATGTTAGAATTGTGTCAATGTCCCAATATTTCTGGACCTGACTGTAATTGCCATAAAATGCTCCATGCTTCAACACATCAATAAGTAGTCCTTGTACTGCAAACTAACACTATAGAAATGAATAGAGATAACAAATACACATACATTAACAAATAAACACTTGCCAGACTGCAGGACTTTTCTTGTGCAGCGCCGACCCTATGGAATGCGCTTCCTTGCAATATCAGGCTGTACCCAAATATGGCTTCATTTAAACGCTCCCTAAAGACCATTCTGTTTACTGTAGAGAAGCCGACCACCTGACTCCATAACAAGACATCTGACCGAACCAAAAACGGTCCTCACCTCTCCCTTCTCCCTGCATTAACTCATCACTTCAGTCCTTCCCTCCTGTGTCTCACCCCCTCACCCATCTAGATTGTAAATTCTCACAGAAATAGGGTCCTCATGTCCTCCTGTATCTGCTGGCAGGAATACTGACCTGCCTGCTGTATGTATTGTAGAATTGTCCTGTCTTTACCCATTGCACCTTTGTACAGCGCTGCGGAATGTGTTGGTGCTTAATAAATAATAATATTAAAAAAAATAATATGAGATGTTATGGTTCTAAAATTAGTATTTATCTTCTTTGTTACTTAAACAAACCTATGTGAGTAGAATTATGCCCAAAGCCAAAAAGTCAGCTTTTCGTATTTTTTTATTTTTTTTTGAGAATGTATTTTACCAGGAAGGATACATTGAGATTTCTCTCATTTTCAAGTATGTCCTGGGTGGCGAGTATGTACCGTTAGGTGTCTTGTCGAAGGACACTTACTGGAGAGGTGCTCTTGCCAGGATCGAACCTGTGTCTCCACAGTGTCTCTCTCTACGGTTGTAGTGCAGTGATGCTACCTCTACTCTTTACTTGAAGATGTGCGAACAGATAGTCCTGCAGTGTAACAGCTTGTGTGACATCCACTCCATCTACTCTATTACATTATTTTTTTTTGCCCGAGCTATAATATACTGTACCGTAAAAGTATCAGTTTGTATAATTAATATAGTTCACCTGAAGCTGAGAATTTATTACAGCTTAATGGAGAGATCCTTTGGATAATAAGGAGGGTCATGGTTGTTTGTCACGCACATCTTGAATATAATGTTACAGAAATTTCAATTTCCCAAGCATGCCAATGAGATATACCTTAAATTAACCGATTTATCTCGCGGCACAGATTGCTATCACACCGCAGAAATGTCATTACTAATAAAAATCCAATGTGCAGGACTTAAGATATACGAGGTACAAAATACTTCTGCGAATCAGCCCCTATTAATTTATCAATAGCGAGACTTTTAATAAAACTGGAAATCTTTCCTTAGCTGTAACCGGATAAGAAATGAGCTTGACTATATTTGATCTTAGTTAGGGTGCAGAATGCCTCCTTGCAATAATAGGTCCAATCATGAGAAGCTGTCATTTGTGGTTAACAAATGAACATTTTGCTTACCGACAAAAGACTGCAGTATGCTGGAAGGTCAGAAGTGCCATTTATAATATAAAGATGACATAAAGCACTTTCCTCAATTTCCTTGCAAAATATATATTTGCTGCCTTGATACTGAAATGTTGTATTATTTTAATAACTATAATTGATGAAGAGCCACAAGCTACAAATTGAAAATAGAGCCGAGAGAACATAAAACAAAAAACATTTAAAGTTATTTAACTGCAGTATAACTATTTTAGGGAGAATTAATTATTTTATTGAGCGGAAGGACATATTTTATGGTAAATACATGGCTTGTCATGTGTGAGATCGAGCATGTCATCCAATAATGAAATACATCCTTGCTGTGTGAGTACTTCATATACTGTATTTATGTCAATAGTGTGATAGCTAACTTATGCTATAAATCCAGATACCTGCAAATGCTTCTTCAGTCGCAATCTTGTAAAGCAGTGGTCTCTAATTTCGACTTTCACCAAGTTATAACACAATCAATCTTCTGTTTTTGTTTAAATGAAAATAACCTGTGTTTACCTCAAATCTGAATCGAACAACACACGGAGGCTTCAATATCCTGTAGGTGCACCGATGTGGATGAGAACCAACAGGGATATTCAAAGAGAATCGAAAAGCCACCGCACGTTCGGTGACTTTTCTTTCTCTTCAATTCGGTACGATTTGGCGAGCCCATTTCGGCGACCCTGCGGTGTATTCAGCAAGCACCACAGGGCCGTCGTAGTGCAGGGAAAAGCCGCCGAAAACCTGCCGAACACTCACCGCAAAACCTAGGCGAATGCACACCGAAACCCGAAAAAACATCTGGATTAACCCCGCCGAACACACCGGAGAAACCCGAGCAGGAGCTGATCACAGCGCAGAGCAGCCGCCGGGAAAAACCCGACACCACACACGAATGGAATGAAAAAAAAACAAAACAGTACGCTTGAATGTTTGAAAAGTGAAACGCTGTTTGCAGACAAACTACTTAGCAAAAATTTCTGAAATTTACATATAAGATCCAATGAATGATAATAAAAAGGGCTGTTACAGAAAAAAGAAAAAAATGTTTAAAAAAAATATCGGAAATTTCTTTTTGCAAAAAAATCCCGTAAAATGCTTATAAGATCCTAAACAATCGATAAATAAAGAGACCTTTTACTGCAGAATATTATAATAACCGGTTTATTAGATATTGAATTAAAACAGGAATATTTTTAACATTGAAGCCTAAGAGATTCGCCTGAATAAACCTGTCGAATGGAGCCACCGAACGGCAGTGCATTTCGGCAACTTTTCAATGCTGGTTTTTGTTCTCTGATTAGACGAAGCTATGGGGATTTCACTGCCCTCGAACTGGCACCGAACACGCACCGTATGTGCATGCAATTCGCCAACAGTTGGCGAACAGCCTGTGCTCTCTGGATAGCCGAATGGCCAGGAAAGCTAGCCAAACGCTGAATTTCACTGTTAGGTTACCTTTCGCCAGCAATTCGGATCTCTTTGAATAACCCTGCAAGTAAATGTGGAAACGTGGGCTTTCTTTCCACAGTCAGGAAGGAAATGTCAATCCAAATAAATCAAATAAGATATTTATTGTAAATAAAATATATATAAAACAAAGGTAAAAGCCCGACGCGTTTCGTCTACTACTAGACTTTCTCAAGGGCAAATAGTAGTATGTAAACAATCAAATCTCAGATTTGAAATAATCCCACAAAATGCCAAATAAATAAATAAATAGAAGAGGCTTTTTGCTGCAGATTAAATGAATAAATGGCTTAATAAATATTTAATATAAACGGGAATATTTTTTACATTGTAAAGTATTGGATTTGTCTGATTAAACCTGTTGAATGAAACCACCAAAAATCAGGGCATTACTCTGATATTTCTCAGCTGTTCGGTGTTCTCTGAATAGATTAACCCTTACTTCTCTATGGGGAGTTCACTGCAGTTGAACAGGCACAGTATTTCGCTGGCAATTTGGCAATATTTTGTGAACTGTCTGCTTTTGAATAGCCGAATGGCCACAAAATTGCACCGTACGAGGAAATTCATTATTCTGTGCAATTTTGGAGCCAATTCGGCTTTCTTTGAATAACCCTGTAAGTGAGTTTGGTGGTACTAGTTACATGGGCTATGTTTTTTCTGGAATGGGTTGGAAACAGGTTATGGTGCTTAGAGAGGGGTCTCTCTAACAGAGAGATGCTCTTAAAAGACAGTGTTAAACATTGAGAGCAACTCTGTTAGTGAGACCCCTTCAGGATCCATTACACTCCGCTATTGTAGTCTCTAATGGAGCCTGGAGGGTTCTCTTTTTAATAAAGACTCTCTAAAGTAGAGATGTGCAATTTGTTTCGTTCCGAATTGAAATGCTACCGACATTCCACATTTTCGTATTTCAGTTGCATTTCCGAAAACGAAATATCGACCATCCAAAATTTCTGATCAATCGATTAGGTGATTCGGATCGATTCGGTGATTCGGATCATTTCGGCGATTCGATCATTTCGGGTGATTCGGATCAGTTGGTTTTTCACTTTTTTATGAGTTATTTCATTTTTAATTGCTTATTTAAGAATGGGAAGTAGATTACTACCAATAGAATGAAAGTTTCTTAACTTATTTATTCTTTTAGGATTTTTTTGACATTTTTGGGTGAAACTTTAGGTTTCCTAATTTTTTTTTAAAGAAACAAGGCTTTTTAACCCATGGGTTTCAATGCAGCATATGAATCCGCACACTGCCGGTAAGCACCTCTCTGCGGTATAATTAATGCAGCATATGAATCCGAATCCGAAAAAACCAACTGATCCGAATCAACCAAAATGATCCGAATCGCCAAAATGATCCGAATCACGGAATCGATCCAAATCAACAAATCGAAATGATCCGAAACTAAAGAAAAACTGTTCGAAATGATCCGAAACTAAACGAAAAAAAAATTCATGCACATCCCTACTCTTAAGGTACACTGAGAGTGCCTCTGTTAATGAAACACCCTTCAGGGCCTGGAAACAAAGATTGTAAATTCAAATTTTGATGTTACGTATTTGCTTTGTTCAAGTTATTTGTTATTTTATTTCAGATATTTGTTTTATTTAAGTTATTATTTTATATTATTGTATGCCTCTCTTTAACCCCTTAGATGCCAGTCCATTTTTTTTAACACGTGTACCCCATAGAATATATAACCGTAAAGGCTTGGATGATAAAATATGAAAAACATAATTTTACACACTGTAAATTTTTGAAATTATATTGGAAAAGCACATTTGTTTTAACTTTTTGTTATAGCATTCTGGCTGGACATGACGTTTGCATACAATAAGGATATATTATGAATCTTCTGAGTCTGCTGTAAAAAAGGATATATAATTTGTCTGGGTCATACAATAAAACATGACTTCAAATCGCGTTTCAACACGATGAGCACAAAACAGTAAAAATGAGCTCAGCACACAGAAGTGAAATGGCTTATCAATGAAAGGGTTAAATAGAAACAAAATAATTATATAGAATCGTAGACAACAAATCATGTTATATATCATTATTTCTAAATATATTGATGATTTCGACCTAATGTTAACTGTTAAAATCTTGGATTTTTTCCCATTCACGTTAATGTTTAGCATCTCAGTCTAACATTTTATATTGTTTGTTTAGATTTTACAGATCTGTGTTTAATTTTTTATTTGACTTCATCCACAACATATTTTAACATTTCTAAAATTCCGTGATTTAGGTATTTTTCAGTTACATTTAACGCAATAAAGACAGAAAATTCCCTCCTCCCTCGCACAATCATTTTTCCAGGTTGTGAAGGGTAGTTGGAATTTATTCACTCATAAGTAAACCTAATGGATAGAGATTCAATAAGGCTTTCAATACCTCCTCCATCCATAAGTTGTTCATAAGGCAACGTCAAAAGGCTTCACTTGCTTTTAACAACGTGTCTGTAAAGATTTCTCTCATTGTCTCTTGTTATAGTTCCTCATTGTTCCTTCTAGCTAATACTCAAAAACCCATCATGAACAATCACTAGAAGAATATTCATTTGCACAACAAAGCGACATGACCAAGGACCAAAAAAGCCCATTCTTCCTTGCCACATTAAGTGAGCTTGATTAGCTGACTTCCTCATTAGAAGTTAAATATTGTGGAAGTGATGGATTCTTTGTGTCCATTTTTAAACAAATAACAGGGAAAAAAAAGTAACACATGAATTTCTGCATTGGATATATGAAGTACCTCTGCCTGAGAAGCTGGAAGAGAATGATCTAGCTGCCTTTAGTTCTTGACACAGAGTATTATTCACTTTTATGAGAGGAAAACGAGAAGCCGAAATTCCTGACTTTTCCATTTTCATCTGTGAAGTAGGCGTCTCTCCTCACCTTGATTCGGAAACATTTATGATAACCCACTGTCAGAGCAGCAAGAGACTTTAATTATGCTTTTGCTCTGCCAGGACATCGTGTCTGTCTTACGCGGCTTCTAAGCAAGGGTAACCTGAAAAGCATATAAAATATTCCGTTGCCAGCCCAGCACACTTGAACCACACATACAGGGTTATTCAAAGAGCTCCGAATTGCTTGAGAAAGGTAACCGAACGCTGAAAATCAGCGTTCGGTTACCTTTCTTGGCCATTCGGCTATCCAGAGAGCAGGCAATACGCCAAATCCTGGCGAATTGCCTGAACATACGGTGCCCGTTCGGTGCCTGTTCGAGGGCAGTGAAATCCCCATGAAAAAGCACTGCTTCGGCTATTCAGAGAACACAAATCAGCAGTGAAAGGTTCCCCTAATGCCCTGCCATTCGGTGGTTTAATTCGGCAAGTTTATTCAGGAGAATCCCATAGACTTCAATGTTAAAAATATTCCCGTTTTAATTCAATATCTAATAAACCGTTCATTATAAAATTCTGCAGTAACGAGTCTCTTTATTTATAGATTTTTTAGGATATTTTAAGCATTTTTCAGAATTAATTTTTTTTTAAAGTCCATTTTTTATTTTTTTTATTTTAAGTTTACTTATTTTTTCTGTAACAGCCCTCTTTATTATCATTTATTGGACCTCATATGCAAATTTCAGACATTTTCGCTCCGTAGTTTCTTTGCAATCAGCGTTTTACTTTCACACATTCATACAAACTGTTTTCCTAATTTATTCGCTGCCTCTTCTGCTGTGTCGAAGGCTGCGATCGGCTCCTGTTCGGGTTTTTCTGTGGTTTTTGGCAGGTTAATCCAGATGTGTTTGAGGGTTTTTGGCGTGCATTCGCAGGGTTTTGCGGTTAGTTTTTGTCAGGTTTGCGGCAGCTTTTCCCTGCAATTCGGGGGCCCTGTTGTGCTTGCTCAATTCACCGCAGAGTCACCGAAATGGGATCGGCAAAACAAATCGAATTGAAGAGAACGAAAAGTCACCGAACGTGCAGTGACTTTTCGAATCTCTTTGAATAACCCTGATAGTCCTGGATGCCAATGATCCAGCTAGCGGAATTCTTCATCTAGATTCTTTAAATGTGAATTAACGTTTGCGTGAACGCTTACATATTTGACATTGTCTGAATAAGAACATCTGTTTTGTGAAATGCGCTGAGATATTTCTACATTTGAAATAAAGTATGCGAGTTGCAGGTCTTGTCCATGTGATGATTGACTCTAAGATTTGTGTATTGAGTAATGATTATTTAATCTTTTAACCCTTTCGCTGCTGAGGCTTTTCCCGCCCCTGTGCTGAGGTCATTTTTACTGGTTTCGCGTTTTGAAGGCTTATTTTAGTATATGACCCAGACATATTATATATCGTTCTTTCCGTCAGACTCGGTAGATTCATAATATGTCATTATTATATGTATACGTTATGTCATGTCTGTATATTATAACAAAAAATGCAATAAAATATGTATTTTCAATAATTTACAATGTCTAAAGTGTTTTTTTTCACATTTTAACATGCGAGCAACTGCGGTTATATTTTGTATGGGGTGCGCTTGTTAAAAAAATTAGAGATGGGGTCTCGTTACATTTTTTTTTGGGGAAAATTACACTATTTTTAACAAACGCACCGCATACAAAAATCGTTAGTGCAGCATCATTGTTCACATTATAATTGAAATGGGAACAATATTGCTGCATTAACAAACCAAAAAAAATAAAAAAAAAGTGTTTATTTTTTTTTTTATAATTTTTTTTATATTTTTTTTTTTATTTTTTTATTACAACATTTTTCACTTTCATGTTTGGTATCGTTGGAACGGCCATGCTCTGGCAGATCCAACCATTTAACCATTTAACCAAAATTTAACCCCTAGCTGCCACGGATCGGGAGATAGGGAGTTCATTGGAACTCCCTATCTCCACCGTTGGTGGCAGTTAAGGGTTAAGTCCAGGACTGGCGTCATCGTGCTACGCACGATGACGCCAGTCCTCAGGGGGAGTTCCCGGAGGCTTGGCCGACATCCAAGATGTCGGCCAGCTCCGGGAAAGGATCGCGAACCGGCGCTTTTCAGCGCCGATTCGCGATCCAGCTCCCCAGGGGTTAATGCCAGGCATCATTGGAAGGGCAGGCTGTGCCCTTCCAAATGATGCCTGGGTTAACCCCCGCAGAGCCGCCGATCGGGAGGGAGAGAGGTCCGAAGGACCTCCCCCCTCCCTTTCAGGCGCCTCCTCCGCACATGCGGGGGGGGGGCGCCTGAATTAGGTGTCATCGCGCTGCCGCGATGACACCTAATTCCGGCGGCTGTGGTCCCGGATGCGCGGCTGACATCGAGGATGTCAGCCCGCACCGGGGGGGCCAGCGATCGGCCGGAACCCGGCTGAACGCTGACCCCAATGGGAGGACGCGCTCAGCGCATCCTCCGCATACCAGCGGGAATGCTGAGGACGCGCTGAGCGCGTCCTCAGCATCCAAGTGGTTAAACATTTGTATGACCAAGTGAAGCAAAGCAAAACAGCGCAAGTTATTCTGGAAAAAAAAAAGACTTTTTTGGACTGAAAGGTAACACATTGCATATCCTTTTTAAAGAACTATTCAATGGGAAACTATTTTTGTTACAGACATTAAGTAACCGACCAAACCTCATTTATATTGGGTTTGTGTAGCAACAACATCTTAGAATTCTAGTCAGGAGGCATTGTTCTGGTTATAGTGGATCAATAATCATAAGTATCGGCTGAACAGGGTCGAGGTAACATCACTGCTCTACAACCTTGGAATCACAGGTCTGATTTCCTGGTCAGAGCACCTCTCCAGCAAGTGTCCTTGGGCAAGACACCTAACAGTACATATTCGCCTACCACACAATATTGGCTGTGGAGTCCAGTGGTAACGTTTCTACCCTTCGACCATGGAGAAACAAGTCAAATCCAGTTCAGCACATCACTCCAATACAACTGTGGAGAAGCAAGTCCCGACTTTACGAGAAGCGGGCTCTACAACCCTGGAATCACAGGTCTGAATCCTGGTCAGAGAATCTCTCCAGCAAGTGTCCAATAGTGTCAGCAAATTCTGCAGCGCTGTACAATGGGCACATTGTAGACAGGGTTACAGTACATTGAACAACATTTGATAAACAGGTACAGGAGGAAACAAGGGCCCTATTCCTGTGGGAATTTACAATCTAGAAGAGTTGGGGGTGGAAACAGGAGGACCAAGTTGAGAGTGATGGACTGGTTGGAAACAGGAGAAGAGGACTGCAAGGTGAGAGTGATGGACTGCAAATTGAGAGTGATGGACTGGTTGGGTCAGTGAGGAGTATTAGTGTGTCGGGTGGTAGTTTTCTCTAAATAGGAATGTCTTAAGGGAGCGTTTGAAGGAGGGGAAACTAGGAGAAAGTCTGACCGTACGAGGGAGAGTGTTCCAGAGGATGGAAGCTACGCATGAGAAATCCTGCAGTCTATCATGGGAAGAGGTGAAGCGGGGAGAAGCTAGGCGCAGGTCACTGACCTTAGGAAACGGGCTGGGGTGTATTTGGTGATTAGTGAGGACAGGTAGTGGGAGCTGAGTTAGTGAGAGCTTTGTAGTCACTAGATAACATACATATCCCTTACAGATTCTAAATTCATTTGAGAAGAACACAGTGTCCCATTCATACTGTATCAACCTTATTAAGCAATTTGTGGTTTTCTGACGTATTATCCCCTTGTTCACATAGCTTGTGCACAACTGTGGAATATGTTGATGCTTTATAAACAAGCTATAATAATAATAATATGCAGGGCAATTATCAGTAATAATTGTGGCTTCATCTGCCCATTTTTTTTAACAATCAAAATAATTTTACCCTCTCAAGCCAATGCTTTGGTTTGATAAAAATCCAAGTAAAGATATGTATAGGGGTAATAAGTGAATTAAGCTTTGATGTTAAGGTTGCTCAGTCAGTTTCACTTTACTTGTAGGTGTGATTGGATGACACACTTTTACATTAAACTTTGTCATGTCAGTTTAGTTTCAAGTTAGAATTGCAAGTCCAAAATACTACTATCTCTGATATATCAGCAAAGTACACCCAGTAATTCATGGGTAATGTGAGCTTCCACTATACAGCTGTACAACCTTTCCATTGCTGGTTTTAAGAAATATATATATATATATATATATATATATTCTTAAACCCAGCAATGGTAAGATTGTAAAGCTGTATTTATATATTCATGTTAATTTAGTTGATTAATAAACTTGTAGTTGGTGCAGTTTTTTTTGCCACTGAAAGAATTTACTCAACTATCAGGGTTATCCAAAGAGATTCGAAAAGTCACCGCACGTTCGGTGACTTTTCGTTCTCTTCAATTCGGTTCCTTTTGCCGATTGCATTTCGGTGACCCTGCGGTGTATTCAGCAAGCACCACAGGGTCCCCGAATTGCAGGGAAAAGCTGCCGCAAACCTGACGAAAACTAACCAAATGCACGCTGAAAACAAGCAAAAACATCTGGATTAACCTTCGAAGAAGCCGAACAGGAGCCGAACAGGAGCCGAATCACACAGAGCCGAAGCAGCTGTGACGTAGAGGAGGCAGTGAATAAATTAGAAAAACCATTTGTATGAATCTGAAAAAAAAAAAAAAAATCGGACTTTTAATTTTTTTTTAAAAAATTCAGAAAAATGCTTAAAGTATCCTAAAAAATCTATAAATAAAGAGACTTTTTGCTGCAGAATTTTATAATGAACGGTTTATTAGATATTGAATTAAAACAGGAATATTTTTAACATTGAAGTCTACGGGATTCTCCTGAATAAATTTGCCGAATTAAACCACCGAATGGCAGGGCATTAGGGGAACCTTTCACTGCTGGTTTGTGTTCTCTGAATAGCCGAAGCAGTGCTTTTTCATGGGGATTTCACTGCCCTCGAACAGGGACCGAACAGGCACCGTATGTGCAGGCAATTCGACAGGATTTGGCGAATTGCCTGCTCTCTGGATAGCCGAATGGCCAGGAAAGGTAACCGAACGCTGATTTTCAGCGTTCGGTTACCTTTCTCAAGCAATTCGAATCTCTTTGGATAACCCTGTAAGTTATGATGACTGAAACTATGATGAAAATGTCTAACATTTTCATTGACTAATAAAAACTAGACAAAGATTTTAGGGAGATGCTAATTAATATTTACCTTTAGTCCTAGTCCTTTGACTAACATGCCTTTTAGCTTTAATCATATTTTAATCAGCTAAATTAACACTAATCTATATATATGAATGTGGGAGAATTTTTCTGGTTTGGCTCTTTTGACGTAGAATTTTAACTTCTCCTGCCAATTCTCCTGACTTTACCCTTTAGTGATTAAATCTGTTAGTATTTATACCTGTTTAGATAAATATTTACAGTAGCATCAGATAATCCTCACCAATGGAATCATGTAAGGGCAACCACTGTCACCCAGTTCTGTTTTTTTGTTATGTACAGTATGTGTTAAAGGAATATTGCATAAAGTACCACCATTAAGACAGCACTGCTATGTGTCATCCTATCAATGGTTGGCTTCCAGTATCACATTGCTTTAAAGAAGGACAAAGTAGATGTCACAGTGTTCCTAGAGTCACTTTGTAGAAAGTATCAGAGTCTGAGATTCTGAATATTCTCACTTAAAGCAGAGTTTCTCAACCGTGTTCCTTTAAAACCCTTAACAGGCCAGGTTTTCAGGATCACCTTGTGAAAATGCAGACTGAATCCTGAAATCACAGAGCAGAAAATCATATCACTCTGTGCTGTGCTTCACATATCTGGCAAACCTGGCCGGTTAGGGGGACCAGAGGACCAGGGATGGGAAGCATTGGCTTAAAGTAATCTGATTAAAAAAATGGTAGAGAAACCCTAGTTTAGTCAAATGTAACTGGAAAACGTGTTAAATTTAGAATATAGAAACAGTATAACAATGTTGAGAAGAAAATGCAGACATCTGATAAAAAACACCTGTTTCATCGCCTGCATTTAAAATATTTCCCATGCCGGTAAACATTACCTTCTGAAGAGTTTAATGTTTTTCCACGAACAGAAAAGTTATGAGTTTATTACCAAACAATTGTTGAAAATAATACGGGCAGGATTAAATTATATTCTGCTACCAGTTTCCAGGAGCAGCCTGGGCAATACCCAGCTATTTACAAACAATATGACTTGAACCAGAGAGCGTCCGTTTTACAGCTTTACTGATTCCAGTTTACGGGTTTATGAGGCATCATCTACATTTACTCAATAATGTGTCAAAGCCAAATCAAGCACAAAGACAGATTACGCCTCACAAACCTCCATGATAACTAAAACAACTAAGAACGGACTGTTAAAACAGGCATAATCAGTGCAATTAACCCTTTTATTACTGTGATCGAGTTAACGCGATCTTCAAAAAGCCATCAGGTTCCTGAGATTGAGTTAATTAGACCTGGATTTACTCTGGAGTGTTGCAAGTGAATTATGTTTATTGCAAATGAATGTTGTGTGGAAACGAGCCGCAGACTGTGTTCCTAAACCTACGGTATAGTGAAGATATCAGCAGATGGAATGCAAGAATCTGAAGCAGCTGTATAAATTCTCCTGGTAGCCTCAGTGCAATATGTGGATTGACCAGCAGAGGGAGCCCTCTGACTGTCAACTACAGTGTATGCAGTCTAAAAGTATTATAATCATAATGATGGGACAAGTGTAGAGTTCTGTGTCTTCGTACAGTTATTATTCATAAAGCACTAATACATTCCGCAGTGCTGATTTGTGTGTGTAGGTTTGTACGTATTTGTGTAGGTTTGTGTGTGCTGGTTATATGGTTAAGGTGTAATTTAATAGGTTTTATTAGCAAATCTAAGAAACCCTGGTATCATTCAGTGGTTTAATGAGAAACCACTTGGTAGTGAAAGAGTCAATTGACTGTAATTATTTTTGCTTGGTTTAATACATTTACCAAGGTTTCTTCATATCTTTTATTAACAATTCGCTGTGATGTCACAGCCATTTCAGAGTCACTCAGAATTTACGTTTTTACTGATTTATTACAATATAGTTTAATGTCATCCTAAAGCAGTGATGGAGAACCTTGGCTCCCCAGATTTTTCAGAACTACAGGTCCCATGATGCTTTGTTACACTCAAGACTCGCTGAGCATCATGGGACATGCAGTTCAAAAATATCTGAGGTGCCAAGGATCATCATCACTGTCCTAACGCCATGTTCAGATTTTGATAATATAGATGTGATGTCATCACATGTCATCATCAAAGTATGAAATATATCTTATTTACTAGAAGTGCTACACTTATAATTTTCATTATAGTACATAGTAGATTTTTTATATTCTATTCCACACTATTCATGCTCCATATAGTCTGCAAATTGAACATGAAAAACAAAACAACACAGCGCCAATAGTCATCAGCCCACCAGTAAGCAGGATTATACACACTGCATGTCCATAAATGCAGTGTTCTTTTTTTCAAAGGATTTGCCTTCTCTGAGGGAATGTCTATTCAGCAAATGCTGTAAAAGAAAGGAAAAACCAGGATTGCGCAGTACATCAATTCAGATTGGAGATGTATCACAAGAGCATCCAACTCACATTTTTATGAGCCCACACCTGGCTCTAGGGTAGATGTCTTTATGGGCCTTTTATTATTTTCTTCAGGTACCCATTAACCCCTTGGTGGATCCTGTAGATTCTGATAAGGTTCCCCTGCAGTGAAAACAAATGTATACCAGGGGTACCCCTAGTGTGATATGTTAAAAAACTCAAAGGATCTAATAAAAGGCCAATTTCAAACTCACATGGCACTGAGCCTCAATTGGCTCCGTCAACAGCACATAGGGAATTATTAAGGAAATCCCCAAACCTTCTTTGACAGGAACATAGGCAAACAGCAGTCTATTAAAAACATTTATTATCAACAATCCTGGCTAGGTGGAGTAGAGGTAACATCACTGCTCTG
This sequence comes from Leptobrachium leishanense, assembly GCA_009667805.1. Lineage (NCBI taxonomy): Eukaryota > Metazoa > Chordata > Amphibia > Anura > Megophryidae > Leptobrachium > Leptobrachium leishanense. Next base: position 356,797,514 of record CM019065.1, on the reverse strand, counting down.
AGTAGAGAGAGCCTGTGGAGTCATGGGTTCAATTCCAGTGATCAACCTCTCCAGTAAGTGTCCTTGGGCAAGACACCTAACAGTAGATACTCGCCACCCAGGACATACTTGAGAGCGAGAGAAATCTCAATGTATCCTTCCTGGTAAAATCCTTTCTCAAAAAATTATCAAAACATAGCTACCAGGACACGTTTCACCAGAATGGCTTCCTCAGCTGGTAATCTGTCTGCAAATTGCACTCTCCTGATTTTTTACAGAGGGACCTTTTAAGAAGAACAGGCCATACTCCAATCAATTGTTTAAATGTGAGATATCAAACAATTGGTATCTACTTTCCATAGCTGTCCTTCCTGTTTCCTGGTAGTGTCGTCTTAGGCTTTGCACATCACAAACATTGCATTGTATTGCCCTAGCTACATCTGCAGGCCTCATGCCACATTGCAGCATACGAATGCCACGTTCATGCAGCTGAGCAGGCTCCCTAGGCATCTTTCTTTTGTTGATTTTATGATACTGTAGAAAGGTCTCTGATGTTCTAAGTTATTTTAACTGCCATCTGTAAGCTGTTCTACAGGTAAACTAATTAGTTATGGCTCATTGAACAAGTATGGAAACCATTGTTTAAGCTCTTTTCAATAAATATCTACAGTTTTTTTTACAGTAAGAACAATAAAGCTGTGGAATTCTCTGCCTGTTGAGGTAGTTGGTAGGGATGTGCGTTTCGGGTTTCGGAATTTCGGAATTTTCACGAAATTTCCCGATTCGGGTCTTTCGATTCGACCGAAATTCCGAAAATATTTAGACCCGAAAACAGCCGAATCGAAAAGGTTTCCGAGCCGAAACGAATTTTTTTCGGAATTTTCGAATGAACTTGAAATGTCATCGAAATCTATTGCTTTGAAACGAGAACAGACTTTCCGAAAAACGAAAAGTTCCGAAATCCGAAAAGTTCCGAAATCCGAAAAGTGTTCCGAGCCAAATCGAAAAATTTTCGGAATTTTCAAATGGACTTGAAAAAGTTGAAATGTGTCAAATCGAAATTTATTTTCCCTCTATAGTCTATTCATGATTTCAGTTCCATTCGGGATTTCGGTTCCAGTCTGGACATCGTAATCGTATTATTTAACTATTATATCTGTTATATCGCTGATTCTGTAAAGTTTGTATGTGTAAAATGTAAATGCGTTTATTTTTTTCACTGATCCGATAGGATTTGTCGTATTTGGGTCAGATCCGATTCGACCGCGGGTCGCGCATGCGCGCGAACGCACGCGGAGATCGTAACTTTATTGAGCAAACTTTTATTGACAACTTTTTGAACAAAATATTGTTGTTATTATTATTCATCAAAATGGCCGCTGCAAGCAGTAGCACCTCATCGGCAGATTCGTCACCAGCAGCACCCAAGAAGAAACGAGCCACAAACATGGCATTTGAGGAGATGCTGGAGCTTGTGCGCATCTTCGATTACAAGGATTATGATTGCAGTAAGGGCCCTTACCGCAGGAAGTGTAATGCGAGGAAGGATCGAATCCTACAGAAGGTACGCTCCACCATTTTGGAGAGGTTTGGAAAGGAACGCACGAAGGACCAGCTGAGGAAACGCTGGTCGGATTTGAAGGTTCGAGAGCAGAAGCAGCTGAGGCGCATCCGGCGCATCATAGCGAAACGTAAGTGTCAAGTTATATTGTAAAGCGCTGCGCAAACTGTTGGCGCTATATAAATCCTGTATAATAATAATGTGCTTGCATGTGCTAATGTGCACAGAAATACGTTGATTTATCTAGTCCTTTTTTCATGCAATGTGATTGTGTATAGCTTTGCGTTTTCACGACTCGTCATACATGCATTTTTGCCATAGCTCTTCCTTTTTGTGATTTTACGTATTCGTGAAAATTGTGATATTTGATGTATGTAGATGAAGTTACAATGCTGGATTTCTTTTGGCACTGTGTGTAGTCTGTAGTGTGCTGGGGGGGGAGTTGTGATTGAGTGATGCATACGAGATGACCCGCAGCTTGCCCAATATTGGTTCCCACCTGCGCATCAATAAAAATCTCTGCGTCTCTGCTAAGTGATAGGATGGGACATGTAGTTCTTCTGAAGGTGCATCCAAACAGAGCTGCGTTCAATACAGCCTCAGCAGCTGCTGCAGCAGTGTCACTGAATGCTTTAGATGCAAATTTCAAAACAAAATGGTGGATTTCTGTTGTTTCTGCAATATCCAGTTTTATTCGCAGAAACTGAAAGTGAAACTGAGGCTGAGGCCATCTATAAAATAACTAAAAGCAGTCGCACAATGCGCTTTGTACGCACACAACACAAATAATAGTTTTTATTGAATAAACGTAATGTTTACTTCTGAAAAAAAATATAAATGAACGGTAATATATGTCTGTGTGCAATATATGTATGAGATGGGAGTAGTGGGGGGGGGTCAAGCTGAGGCCTGTTCAATACCTCAGCCGCTGCAAGTGCTAAGTTAGCAACTTGCCATTGAACGCCGTTCAATCGCTCAGCATGCTAACCTAGCACTTGCAGCGACCCGAGGAGATGCTGAGTGTGACGTTTTAAAGATGGCCGCCGCCATGAAGCAGTAACAATGCCGTACAGCAAGATGGCCGCCGCCTCCAAGCAAGTAATAATTCCGTACAGCAATGTTAATTTTGCGGTTTCTGTTAACCAAAGCACAAAATATTTATTTATTATTTCCCCCTGCACATAGACATATATTACAGTTCAAATTATATATTGTTTCAGAAGTAAACATAACGTTTATTCATTAAAAACGATCATTTGTGGTGTGTGCGTACAAAACGGAATTGTGCTGACTGCTTCTCTTTATTACATTTTGTCCGAGTGATCCGAAAAACAATCTGAATTTTTCATTAAGAAATCATCGGCCATTTTGGATTCAAAATTCGCATCCAAAGGGTTCAACGACACTGCTGCAGCAATTCAGCAGCTGCTGAGGTACTGAACAGGCCTCTGGTAGTGGGGTAGTGGAGGGGGTGTCGCAATACTTTCGGCAATATAGTGTATAGATATACCATTTTTTCCAGTCTGCATTATTTACGTGTTATTTTTTGAATCTGGCAGAAGACAGGAAGAAGGCCGCCGAATCTGCCCCGGCGGGCACCAGTGCCCCGGAGGAGGAGGAGGAGGAGGAGCCACGGGCATCCACCAGCGCTGGTATATACTGTTTTATTTTGCAACGACTTTTGGTCAAAAACAGAAACATTTTTTGTTTACTGTATTTTAATTAAATTTTTTTATGTATAGCACAAGAGGAGCAGGAGGAGGAAGAGGAGGAGGAAGAGGAGGAGGAGGAGGAAGAGGAAGAGAGGGAGCCAGAGGCCGCCAGTCCAGGTTTGTTTTTTTTTACTGTTGTATTTTGCATCGACTTTTGTTCAAAAATAAATCAGTTTTGTTGTTTACTGTATTTTTTATTTCTTTAATTTCTTACATATAGCCCTGGATATGCTGACGGTGGTCGTGGGGGATCAGTCGGAGGAGGAGGAGGAGCCTCAGGAAGCTGCCAGCACTGGTATATACTACTGTTATATTTTTTCAAGACTTTCAGTCAAAAATAGAAACCTGCTTTACTTACTGTATTTTCCTTCTTTCATTTATTGGATATATAGAAGGAGAAGCCAGACCTCGGGACTCGGAGGCAATTGGTCAGCAGCTTCGCCTGGCAGTCCGGACACTGGACAACGTCCAGGAACTGCTGCAGGTCCTCCGTGAGCAGCTAGTGACCACCGCGGACATGCTTGAGCGGCAGTAAGAAGAGCGACAAGTGCCTCAGCTGCTCCTGCTCGCCTGCTTTGGGTCGGACCAGCGTTTTCTGATCTGGTCCTTCGTACCGTCCTTCCCAAACACTCTAGGATGGTGGTGCGCGTAACTTCTCTGTTCCGATCCTTTCTCAAATTACTCTTCCTGCGTAAGGGCCCTTACTGCAGTCATATTCCTTGTTATCGAAGATGCGGACCAGCTCCAACATCTCCTCAAATGCCAGTAATTATTATCGCCTGGCTTAGACTGGAAGATGTTTGTTTGTATGTTTGTTTGTGTTGTTTGTGCCCCCGTTGGGCAGTTTGCCATCCTTCCCCATGTAAATAAATTTTCTATTTTTTTATATATTTTCCTGTTGTGTGCGTTGCTTTACGTTAATAAGTTAATTATGTATTGCTTGGTTTCCAGTCCACACTGTTAAAATCATATGTACATAAATTTATTGACATTTCTATGGACCCTTTGTCATAAATTTGTCAACATATTTGTGGCCATGAATGTGACTGTGTAATTTTCACCCAAAAAAATATAACAAGTCCCCTTTTCAATTTTTTTTTAACAAACGCAACTCATAAAATATAACCGCAAACACTCGCATGTTAAAATGTGAAAAAAACACTTTACACCTTGTAAAACAAACATTGAAAATTCTAATTTTATTGCATTTTTTTTTATAATATACAGACAGGACATGACGCATACATATGATAATGATATATTATGAATCATCTGCCGAGTCTGCCGGAAAGAACGATATATAACATGTCTGGGTCATATTATAAAAGAAGGCTTCAAAACGCGTTTAAACAAGAGGAGCGAAACTGTTAAAAATTAGCTCAGCAGCAGAAGCAGTGCCGCACACAGGCGTGAAGGGAAGCCGTGAAATGCCTCAGCAGCGAAAGGGTTAATTTTTTTTTTGTCTGAAACCTTTAAATCATTTTATTTTTTTTTTAATTTCAGATCATTTTGATCAACTACTTTTTCCGTTTTAAAACCTTTTTGTTCTGGTTTTTATCTTTAAAGTCAGATCATTCGGGTCAGTTTACCGTTTTTTAAATAGTTTTGTTCTTTTTTTTTTTTGTTCCTTGGCTTTCATACCATTTTTTAATGTGATTAAATAAATAAAGTTGTGAAATGTATATTCATAAGAAAAAAAGGATCTTTATTTAATAAAAAAAAACACGATAGAATCGCCAGAATTATCGTATCGACAGAATGAATTATCGGATCCGAAAAACAAACCAAAAATTTATTATAAAAAAATATATAAAGTATAAAAAAGTAAACCATAGTAGTTTACGCGTCAAAACGAATAGAGTTAGACAGCTTTGAAACGAGGAGAACAGACGTTCCGAAAAAAATGAAAAATTCCGAAATCACGAAAAGTTGATACAAAAAACCAGCAAACTGACCCGAAAATACGAAAAATGGTCGATATTCAAAAAAAAAATTTACACGATAAACGAGCCAAACCAAACCGAATCGAAACAGAAATCGGTTGAAACGAGCCGAATCAAAAATTTTAAACATCAGAACAAATCTAATCGAACCGAAAAAAAAATCGGTGCACAAGCCTATTAATATCTGACATCCCGATGTGAAACATCGGGACTTTTGCATTAGATTTCGACCTTTTTTATTTTTTTAACTTCTGGATAGTCGAAAATCGAAATCTATCCAAAAAGTCCCAATGTTTCACATCATTCTGAACTTTGTTTGGATAGAGTAAGTCCGTGGGCGTGCGGCCGTTAAATGTATATACCAGTGGCGTCGTAACATGGGGGCGGGGGTGCGGCCCGCACCAGGTGACACCCGCCTTTAGGGTGACACCGTCACCCTAAGGGCGGGTGTCTCACCCTCCGCCGCGTTTTTCACTCCCTGCGAGCGTCCGAAGCATGCAGCTTCGACGCTCGCCTGGAGGAAACACGTCACCAGCCAATCGCAGCTGGTCACGTGGCTCCCCCTGGCGAGCGCCCAAGCTCTGCGCCGCCGGACGCTCTGAGGGAGCGAAAAAGGCAGCGGAGGTGAGCTGGGGCCATTTTCATGAGGTGCTGGGGCATTCCATGTGCTGGGGCAAATCCATGAGGAGCTGGGGCATATCCATGAGGAGCTGGGGCATTCCATGTGCTGGGGCATATCCACGAGGAGCTGGGGCATTCCATGTGCTGGGGCATATCCACGAGGAGCTGGGGCATATCCACGAGGAGCTGGGGCAAATCCATGTGTGAACTGGGGCATATCCACGAGGAGCTGGGGCAAATCCATGTGTGAGCTGGGGCATATCCACGAGGAGCTGGGGCATGTCCACGAGGAGCTGGGGCATGTCCACGAGGAGCTGGGGCATGTCCACGAGGAGCTGGGGCATGTCCACGAGGAGCTGGGGCAATATCCACGAGGAGCTGGGGCATGTCCACGAGGAGCTGGGGCAATATCCATGAGGAGCTGGGGCATATCCATGAGGATGTCGGATGTCGGCCAAGCTTCCGGTAACTCCCCCTGAGGACTGGCGTCATCGTGCATAGCACGATGACGCCAGTCCTGGAGTTAACCCCAAGCTGCCACCAATGGTGGAGATAGGGGGTTCCAAAATGAACTCCCGATCCATGGCAGCTAGGGGTTAAAGTTTGGTATTGTTGGATCAGCCAGAGCATGGCTGTTCCAACGATACCAAACACGAATGTGAAAAACGTTTGTAAAAAAATTAAAAAAATATTTAAAAACATTTATAAAAAAATAATAAACATTTTTTTTTTCTTTTTTTTGGTTTGTTAATGCAGCAATATTGTTCCCATTTCAATTATAATGTGAACAATGATGCTGCACTAACGATTTTTGTATGCGGTGCGTTTGTTAAAAATCGCGTAATTTTCCCCAAAAGAAAATGTAACGAGACCCCATCTCTAATTTTTTTAACAAGCGCACCCCATACAAAATATAACCGCAATTGCTCGCATGTTAAAATGTGAAAAAAACACTTTACACATTGTAAATTATTGAAAATTCATATTTTATTGCATTTTTTGTTATAATATACAGACAGGTCATGACGTATACATATAATAATGACATATTATGAATCTGCTGAGTCTGCCGGAAAGAACGATATATAATATGTCTGGGTCATATACTAAAATAAGCCTTAAAAACACGTTTAAACATGATGAGCAAAACCGCTAAAAATGACCTCAGCACAGGGGCGGGAAAAGCCTCAGCAGCGAAAGGGTTAATTAAAAAAACACGATAGAATCGCCAGAATTATCGTATCGACATAATGAATTATTGGATCCGAAAAACAAACCAAAAATGTATTATAAAAAAATATATAAAGTAGTATTAAAAAAGTAAACCATAGTAGTTTTCATCAAAACGAATAGAGTTAGACAGCTTTGAAACGAGAACAGACGTTCCGAAAAACGAAAAATTGGCGATATGCCGAAACATGTACAATTCCGAAAAACGAAAAGTTCAGAAATACGAAAAGTTCCGCAAAACGAAAAATTGGCGATATGCCGAAAGCCATGTACAATTCCGAAAAACGAAAAGTTCAGAAATACGAAAAGTTCCGAAAAACGAAAAATTGGCGATATGCGAAAGCCATGTACAATTCCGAAAAACGAAAATTTTCCGAAATAACGAAAAGTCGATACAGAAACCTAGTGAGGTTACCCGAAAATACGAAAAATGGTCGAAATTCCGAAAAATAAATGTACCCGAAAACCGAATCGAACCGAACCGAATCGAAACAGAAAGCAGTCGAAACGAGCCGAATCGAAAAGTTTGAAAAATCGAAAAATCGAATCGAATCGAATCGAAAAAAAAATCGGTGCACATCCCTAGTAGTTGGGTCAGAGACTGTACAGACTTTTAAACAAGGACTGGATGACTTCCTGCAAAAACAGAATATTAATGGATATAAGATTTAATAAGCTGATTGATCCAAGGAGAAATCTGACGCCATTCTGGGGTCATGAAGGAATTTTTTAGCTGTTTGTTGCATATTTGGCAAGTGCTTTAGATTGTTTTTTTTTTGCCTTCGATCAACCTTGGATTGTGTGAAAATCTGAACTTGATGGACGCTCATCTCTTTTCAGCCTGTGTAACTATGCAACTAAGTAACTGTGTACGTTTATATGGATTGTCGAAAATTATCTTTAAAATACACTGTTCTTAAAAAGGAGCATTATCTTTGCTGAGTTTATACATTACTTTAATTTTATTTCCAGCAAACAATCAGATGCTAAATATATTCATCTTCATCTTAAACATTTTTGCATAACAACATGATTTCAGAATTTACTTGGTGTCTGTTGCTACAAATAAATACGGCATAATTAAAGGATGAGAGTCTCAAAGTTTTTCTGGGGAAAAAAAACAAACGAAAGCCCCTTTAGGCTGGGGTCAGACCAGCGCACTTTTAACGTGCGTTCTGGCGCACATAATTACGGCCGCACTAGCAGCAGATGACGGGCAATGATGGCCACTATACGATGTACGGCCGCACAAAAGTCCGGCCGTGCAACGCAAGTGGAATTTGAACGCATTTTTCTGAGAACGCTGAACCGCTAGTACTGACGTACTGAGTGCGCAGCTGCGGCACAGAGGCGTGTTTGCGTGATTAGGAGATGTCAGACGCTGCTAATGTCCAGCCTACATAACGTCCAGACGCAAAAAGAGTTTTATTGACGATCTGTACAAAATTACGACCGAAAATGCGCGTCGTCTGACCGTTTTTGCGCATTCCGTGAAAAAATACGTCAATGCGTTCGGACGCACTTTTTCACGTTCGCAGGGAAAAATGCTTTCGTCTGACCCTAGCCTTAAAGCATACATAGAAATAGTTGTGCCTAGCAGAATCACTGTTTCGTTGTTCCAATGTTAGCATTAACAACTACTTGCAGCTGTCCGTAACTATACGGTGACCCGAAGACCTTCTATATCTTTCCACTGTCAGATGGTTACAAACAAAGATTTTCTCCACGAGTGATAGAATGGCATCTGTTGAAAGACAGCACATCTAAAAATACAGGACACTAACAGGTTTACAAGAGATACAATCATGTCAATTTCTTTTATTAGAAAAAAAAAATTGGTTTACGATGTTTTTGCAGCGGAGGTTGACTAGCGCGGGATTCTGCAAAGGGCTTTTGATTTGGTAACAGGCAGAAGGCTACTTTATCAATAAAATGATAGATGTTATAAAAAGGCTGTCTAGAGGGTAGAGTGCAGATTTTTTCATCTCTCACATATAAGCACCGGACAGATATGACATTTATTATTCACCCTGCTGGGGGCATACATGTAATGCATTAAAATAATATTCTAGTAGTTTTAAACTTCAGCTGTATCAATCCAAACATGTTAAAGGGCCACTACCACCAAAAAATTAAGGGCTCTATTACATTCTTCGCGCAAAAATGTGCGCGTGCGCAAAAACGCATTAACGCGAGGGGAAAAACCCTTCGCGCTAAACGTCAAATTACGACATTCGCGCACAAAATGCGCAGTTAATGTCTAACGCGAATTACTCTGTGCGAACCCTGCATGAGCAAAAGTTCGTGCGCGCATCCAATACTTAACATTGTGAGCGCAAATGCGTTTGTGCGCTGGTACGCGGCTGGTATTACAATCGATGCGCACCTTTTTACGAACGACGTTTGCACACATAATTTTAAAAGCTGGTGTTAAAGGCAAATCTGAACGTTCTGGCCGAAATGAAATACACCAGCACAAAAAAAAAAATACAGCACAGTATAGTTACACATTCTACACATACCCAAACAATAAAATTGAGTGGTTGTGCGTGGTTTTTTTATTGCTGCAGCATATATACTCAGATTGATTTTGACAGGCGCAAAAACTGAACGGGAGACAATTGTGGTTCTTAATTCTGAATCGCGTGACAAAACAGTCTGCCCACCGATTTGTGCGCGCAGCGTTAATTTGTGCTCATTTTCGCACGTATTTTTTACACGCAATATTTTTCGACGGATGAAAAAAATGTCCTCGGATCGTAATACCAGCGTTAATTTACGCGCGTTAACTTTTAACGCTGCACGCAAAAAAAATTGCGCTGCGTGTACGAATTTGCACGGAGAATGTAATAGAGCCCTAAATTTCCTTATTGTGTTTATTGTATGTTGCTGGTATCTTACATGTGCTTTGTTTTTCTCTTCTATGTTTATTTAAGAAAATATTTTGCTCTATGTGTGTCCATTGTGTGCATCCGCTTTGTGATCTTTTGTGTTGTAAACTGCTCCCCCAGTATCTTTCCATCACTTGCTCCTCACTATGTGGCTTTGGCCATATAATGGAGTGAATGGGTCACTCACTGACTCAAACCTCATTGTATTGTGTGGGATGTATGAAAAAGGACATCAACAAGGAGGAAATTAGAAGTCTTTTGAGCTCCCTGTTTTATCTCATTTAGCTGCCACTTCTTGAGTAGCTTAGAAAAAAAATAGCCCCCTGCCTTAGCTAAACATTCCCTCTTCCGCAACACTAACAGGGTTATTCAGACAGAGGTGAAAACCAGGAGAATGGCTGGAGAAGTGAAAGTTCTAGGTCAAAATAGCCGATTTGGAAAGTGAGATAAATGGGAGAATTTTTCTGGTTTGGCTATTTTGAACTAGAATTTTCACTTCTACAGCCATTCTGCTGGTTTTCACGTATCTCTGAATAACCCTATAACTGTTAAATACTGTAGATTAGATAAACCACAGAAGTAAAGATAAATCTTTGCACAGCTTTTGGTAAATGTTGCCTCTTGAGTGCCTCAGAGTGAGGTAATGAAGGGAGACAATAGACAGAAGTGATTTTTTTCCCCAAACAACTCCCAGATCTAGAGACACCTGCAGAAATATAAAAATAAAGATACAGAGAGTTTTAATACTGTGTATAATTACATAGACTCAGAGGTTCTGGTTGTTGATTGATAACAGTATTTTTTGAGCACAAAATATGAAACAAATATAGAAGTGAAAAGTTCTGACAAAAAGAGAGAAAAATTAAAGTATCGATGTAGTGGAATATTTGAATATGCAGAAATACTCTTGGAAGTTGGGATTCTAGCAATGAACACTTGCCGCATACGCAGTGATATGGTAATAGATGTATGTGAGAAAGAATTAGAACTTTGTTGGGACTAATCCAAGTGACGCTGCATGATTTTGTTTGAGAGAATTAAAAAAAAATACATTAAGGTGCACTCTATGGTAACGGTACTCAAATCTCAGCCCTCCAAGCTAGATGACTATTTTGAATGAAACCGACCTAAAAGGTAAGTGTATAGGCGCTCAGTGATTATATTAAGAGTAAATAGTAATTCCAGCTCACCAGCTAAGTGTATCCTCCACTCCTAACTAATTGTAAGTAGTATACCAAGGTATATGGGAGCGCATAAGGACATATACAAACAATATCATAAATGGTTGAAATTGAAAAAAATAAAAAATAAAAAATAAAATATAAATATAAAAATGAGAATGAAAATTGGTCCGTGAGTCCTAAGAACAAGGTTAATCCGTGAATCCTAAAAAATGAGAAAAAAAAGAGACCATTGCGAAGTATGTACTGGTAAATAAAAAAACACACATGGTGGTTTATAGCACTCACAAGCGGGGAGTCTTCAAGACTCTAGATGTACGCCTTTAAGTCACTCTATGGGGGACTCCACCCGTATGGCAATTCGTGTATCTTGATAGTAGATGTATCTCAAAAAGTAAAAAGAGAGTACATAGTACAGTTCTGTATGACCGAAATATGTTTATATATAAGAGAGACACACTCACGTGTTTCAGAACCTCCACTTGTGGGTGGTTCTGTAATAGCGCCTTGGACCTCTTATCATCTGAGGGGGTCCCACCTCATAAGTACCAGATTGAAGATCCAGGGAATCACCGGAATAAGAACCCAAAAGGTTGCCAACTTCTTCCAGAGGATCAAACGGATTCTGACCTTCTTGGAGGATTAGGCAGACTCCGTGCCTCTTGAATGTATAGCCAATGGATATTAAATAAATAAAATGGGGGATGCAATATAAAAATAAAAAGATTTATTACAAATCATAATACAATCGAGACGCGTTTCGCCTGCATCTGCAGGCCTTATCAATCGAGTAGGTTAAACTCCAGCATTCCCCACTTATATACTTGCTAAAAAACATAATTAATTGGTAAATTAAAACTGCGAAAAGCGGTACCGACTCTATGGTAACGGTACTCAAATCTCAGCCCTCCAAGCTAGATGACTATTTTGACCAAATGGTTGTTAGGGATATTGACTCAGAATCTGTAAACCATTCTGTGTTTTGGATCCGTAATGCAGAATCATATAGAATTTACAGTATATTGACTACTTTGGGGAAGTATTGGTTTGACACAAACTGTGAAAAGGTGAAGGACAGGAGTAATGGAAATCTAGTAGCTAAATGTCATAAAAGTTGTTTTGGTGGAAAAATGATTGGGTTTGTATTTGGTATCTGCAGCTTCAAATACCTTATGTCTTTATAGAATGTATGTATTAAAATGTATAAGATCCGCGTCCTGCTGTGTCAAGACCACAGTGGGAAACAGAAGAAATAGAAGCTGGAGGATTTAATTTGCTGTGACTTTCTCACATCCATACAAGTTACTTTGGAGAGCCAGATCGGTTCAGAGAAGCTTCGTAAACATCATATGAACACACCACAGGATACCGCATTCCAAATGGGGATATATTCTTTCAATAAGCCTCCTATTACATGCTTTTCATATAATTTAAGCTTCCGGTATAGAGTAAACACAAAATTATAAACCAGGTTTTAAAAAAGGACTAATGTTTAATATCATATAGTTTTATTGAGTTTCAGATAATCAACATGTGAGCTACAAATAATAATGTATAAAACAATCAAAAAAAGAAATATGGTGGATAAATCAGTATCTGTGAACAAGCAGGTTCGGAATTAAACTGAGGCATGAACAAATAACATTACATTCCTCGTAGGTAGTAGCTTATATTAAATATTTAAGAAGCGATGATGTTCAAAGGCAAACATCAGTTCCTACATGCAAGTTGCAAACATAATATTGCAAAATCTGTACTTGTATCAGGGATATATGAACGATAAGGCAACTAAGAGCTACCCAGACACCCCCCCACCACCACCACCAATGCAGAAGGATATCACAATTTGTCAGTCAGGGGAGTTTTTTGTTATGCAAAGATGACAAAAAGCTCATATGGTACCAAACTGTAAGCGGACTCATTTGTGTTAGGTTGTTGTGAAACCACTGTTGTGTTTTGACTCAGGAATCATATCAATATTTTATAAAAGTTTTTTGCCATAGTATCTAAAGGTAACACAATTCTATATAAACATGAAGTTTTAACATTATCATATGATTAGTTTTCTCGAGTTAAGTACAGCTGATACAGTTTTGTTTTCCACCAGAAAAATATACTAGGCATTATATATATCGTTTCTAAAAACATGGCATGCTTGCACGCAAACCCGACCAGAGAATTACATTGTTACTTCTTTAAGATACATTGGAAGCAATAAATGCTAGTACAGGAGGGGTGGAGTCGCGCCTATTCCCCGATGGGGTGGCTGCAACCACCAGATGTATCTTGACCAGCAACATGTATAAAACATAAGCAAAAATATGGCATCTGCGCTTATTCCCATTATACTGTGTGAAACAAAACACAATTAGAGGCTTTTGTTTCTATTAATGGCCATTAAGAGAGTAAACTCACCCGCCAACGTCAAGGCACCTTTAGTGAGGGGGAGTCCTATCCAAAATGAAGCCACAGGCTTCTGTGTAGCGAACCATCACTGCTCACGCTGCTTTTCAGTCATGAGGTAGAGTGGTGGGCTCCTATTTAAGCCCTCCCAGAAACAAATCCACCTTGGGATCAAAAAACAAGGACACGGAGCGGAACATGCTGCAATGATGACCTGGCTGGAGGTACAATAAAACATACATAGTACAGGAGGAGTGGGGTCGTGCCTATTCCCCGATGGGGCGGCTGCAACCACCAGATGTACCCAGCCCAGCAACATGTATAAAACATATGAAAAAATATGCCATCTGCGCTTATTTCCATTATACCGTGTGAAACAAAACCCAATTAGAGGCTTATCAATATTTTATAAAAGTTTTTTGCCATAGTATCTAAAGGTAACACAATTCTATATAAACATGAAGTTTTAACATTGTCATATGATTAGTTTTCTCGAGTTAAGTACAGCTGATACAGTTTTCCACCAGAAAAATATACTAAGCATTATATATATTGTTTCTAAAAACATGGCATGCTTGCACACAAACCCAACCAAAGAATTACATTGTTACTTCTTTGAGATACATTGGAAGCAATAAATGCTAGTAGCTGCTATAAACAAGGTTGGAGCGAGAGGAACATATCTCCATTGCTTTATCGTGAGGTTGATGAGCTTTGTTTAAGATGTCTGTGTGACTTCTTACATGATTTTAAGAATGAACAGAGAATAAAATGAGAGTGTAAAGCTGGAGATTTGACAGCGCTGTGAAAGTTTGGGAACCATCCAGGAAAGTAGACAAGAAACAGATAAGACTCAACCAAACAATAGTCAATATGAAGACTTTTCCAATTATTTTGCACTGTAATCTCATTGCAAGAAATAGTGACATTATTAGGCTAGGGACAGATGAGCGCATTTTCTGCGGCCACCGTCAAAATGTACGTCGATGCGTGCGCACGCATTTTTTCACGGAATACGCTTAAGTGGTCAGACGACCACAGTCGCACAGTCGCAGGTACTCACCAACGCAATTCTAGGGAAATCCGGCTGTTTGAGCGTTATGTAGGCCGCACACTAGCAGCGTCTGACGTCTCCTAATCACGCACACACGCTGCCATGCGGCCGCAGCGCACTCTGTACGTCTGTAGCAGCGGTTTCACGTTCTGAGAAAAATGCGTTCATTTGCCGGTTGCGTGGTGTCGGCGCACTTTTGTACGCACGTACTGCGTATATTGGCCGTCATTGGCCGTTATGTGCTGCTACTGCCGCCGTGATTTAGTGCGCCTGCACGCGCGTTCCGACTGCCCCACTCTGACCCTAGCCTAAGTTATACAATGTGTAGACATTGTATTGCGACACAAATGCATTTATGTAATGTCCAAAGTTTGTGACTGCCATTAAAAGTTGTCTAACAGTACCCGGTGTGTATATTTTAATTGCTCTCATATCATGTAAACCTTTTGCTCTTTTATTTCTACAGGTTGTGACAACATATCTCCAAGTGATATGTACCACTTCACCATTAGTGTCAGCTTTCTAAAGTAGTTGTCTTTTAAATCTCCCTCTCTTTTACTTAGCATATCCCCCTCTGCTTCTTCCTACCCCTCCTCCTACATCGTAAATTTTTTAACAATCTGGGCAATTTTACCAAATCTCAAACTCTCTTTCCTCCCAGCATACACAGACAAAACCAAATTTTTCCACTTTGCTGTCCCACTCACCCTCCCCATCCACCCCCCCATCCAGGCCCGGTCCCTAATTTCAGGTCTCCTTTCCAGTGGTTTCCACTTCTCTCTCTAAATACTCTTACTAAGCTCAAGCTTCTGGTCCTTCTCATGTAAGCCCTGCTATATTAATTCTGGCCTCCAGCTTCACCTTCCCTCTGCTCCCATTTGTTTCACATACCCCCGTTCCTTAGATTATAATCTCACGGGATGTCTGGCTCTGCACTTGATTAAAGTGCTGTATTACCTGGACAGTTATCCTACGAGCAGGGTTGGCTTTTCCTCATTTATCATGTTCGTCTCATGTTTTTGCTGCCCCATTGTAAAGTGCTACGGAATATGATGGCGCTGTATAAATGCCTGTAACTCTACTCTACTGTACAAATTCAATGTTCTTGAACCCAGGACAATCTTGAAAAGGAGAGAAATCTCAATGTAGCTTTCCTGTTAAAATACTTTATTTATAAATAAATAAATAAATAAATTTAGTTATTTATTTGCAAAGTATTTTATCAGGAAGGATACATTGAGATTTCTCTCATTTTCAAGTATGTCCTGGGTATAAATAAATAAATAAGTTTAGGAGGTCAATTTGGATATTGTGTATTTCCATATTGATATTTAGAACAGATGTCAAACTCCTTTTTGCAAATTGAACAGAAATTTAAACCATTTTACATTAAATAAAAATAATAATAATGCTATAGCAATCCTCTAATACATGTTTTATAACTATTATTGCAAATAAAAGTCCACCATTGCAGTTTATTATTATTATTATTATTATTATATGTAAGTATCTGTATATATATATATATATATATATAACGGTTGTGGTGGAGGACAAAAAGTGAGATAAAAAGCCTCCACACTATAATAAGTGTGTTTATTATTGCAGAAGTCACTTGCACATGACAGCAATTTGAGGAATTGCATCCCAGAGCTCCTGTGCCACATTACCCATATGCAACAAGGAATTCTGGGTAGGATATGCAAATGACATCTGTCTCACTTTTTTGCATCCTGGGTCTGTTATTACACAGAACCCTAAAATCAATGCCATGCCACACCGTGGCTTTCTAGCAGAGATAAGGTTTATGCAACTGGTCAACCCACTCCTATACCAAAGACCAATACTCAATTTCCAAATTATATCATTTTAATTTATGATGCACCTTTATGAAGAAAAAAGAGAAACGTGTTGGAATTAACTCTCTTAATTAATTTAAATCCAAAACCCACTGTAGGCAGTGAATGTTCTTTTCACATAATTGAAGTATAAAGATGAGCATTTCTTTCTTTATATCGTAATTCCTTAGGACATGCTACTGGGTTTTAGAGATCTTTTTAATTTTGCTTGTTCACTTATTATATTACATAATGACCTGCCTGACTGAGTTATGTACTCTGATTATCAATTATTCCTGCCATGTCTTCTATATACCTTTATATCTACAGCATTGCTAGTTGATTATTTCTTCCCTGAACTTTTTTAAATTAAAAAAAAATGGATGCATTGGGGATAATAAAGCCTGTTTGCTCATTTAGTGAAATTCTGTAAAGGCAAACCTAATAAGTAAAAAAAATGAATATTTAAAATATAATAAATAGAAAAGAAGAGCAAATAAACATTTTGATTGCTCACTTTTCACAACGTATTTGTACTACACGCATGTCATTTTCTATAAATGATATATAGGTCTCCAAGCTGCTCAAACTGCTTTGACACCTTGGTTGACATGCCCAAGGTGCCACAAATTTGGGGGTACATTCTGGAACCCATTTTCAAAGAAATTTCATTTGCATAAAATCAGTATTCCTTCACATTGCTGTGGAATATGATCAGAACATTATTACTCTTGGTTTGGTGCTCCTAGGAGCTTTTGAACATTGAGTATACTCAACCATGGCAGTGAAAGGGTTAAAATAAACCTCAGCCTCCCCTCCCCATTCATTGTGATCATAACTCCATGTATCCTTCCTGGTAAAATCCTTTCACAAAAACAAAATCATTTACTTTTTATTTAGATATCGACTACAGGATATTTTAATTAAAATGAATAAAACTGGATTAGTAATTACAGATTATTGCAAACTGCTAATTTGCTGTTTTTTAAAATTTCGAGTTTTTTAAAATCTGAGTTTTATTATAATCTGAGTTTTAAAGTGCTTTAAATTTCTGATTACCTTCACTATTTGTAAATTTACGTTGTAGTTCACATGCTTCCTCATCATTTTTTTTATTTCCCCTTCTCTCTACAATATAGTATCAGGCAGTCAGGTTACATGAATAGAAATGCTGGCTCAACACTGCTCACATGTAATCACAACAGAGGCAGAGGTATTGTCGATATATATTATAGATCATCCCCTGATTAGGGTTTGAATGATTCCACTGGGATCATGAAAAGGTTATCTCCAGACCTGAGTGTCCCGTGGCAATGGGCATTGTTAGAGAAGTTAAGATTCAATTAACAATGTAAAAAAAAAAGAAGCAAAGAACTTTACATGAGCTGGTGAACATGTAGCATTGCAACAATTATTTTTGGTTTTCCTTTTGCTGTTAGTTTATGTTTCTTTGCTCACTTTAGCCACTTTAAGTATTAAAAATCTCATTACTGGTAATGGCTTACTCTTGAATTTTTAATGGGATCCACGTCAAACTCAATTTACAAAGAATGAAGTCTGTTATTGTATATAAGGCCAGGCAAAGAAAAGTAAGGTTTAATTTTGAACTTTTGAAGAAGTGAAAATTCTAGGTCAAAATAGCCAAACCAGAAAAATTCTCCCATTTATCTCACTTTTCCAAATCAGCTATTTTAACCTAGAATTTTCACTTGTCCAAAAGTTCTCCAGAGTTTCTCCTTTCTCTGAATAACCCTATTTGTGACATCTCATTATGCAGCAGGTGGATGTCTACAGAATGAAGATTCCATAAACAGACACATTTTTATTTCATTAGTCCCTTTGTGTTTTTTTCTCTTCTTTCCTTCTCGTTCCCCCTTTTCTCTCCTTTCTTCTCTTTCGCCCTTTATCTTTTTCTTCTCTTTCTTTTTCCTTCGCTTTCTCTTCTTTCTTTCTCTTTCTTCCCTTCTCTCTTTTTCTTTCCAACTCTTTTCCTCTTTCCTTCTCCCTTTTCCTTTATCTCTTTCCTTCTCTCTTATATTTAGCTTTCTATTCTTTTCTTCTCTCTTTCTTTTCGTCTCTTTTTTCCTTCTTTCATTCTCTTTCTTTCTTTCTCTCCTCACTTACCTTCTCTCTTTTACTTTCTCTCTTTCCTTCGCTTTCTCTCTGACCTTCTCTTTCTTTTATTTTGTTTCTCTCCTTCTCTATTCCTCTTTCTCCCTCTCTCATTCCATCTCATTCTCCTCTTTCCTTCTCTCTTTCTCAGCTTTTCTTTCGATTTCTATTCGTTTCTTCTCTCTTTCTATTCTTCCTTTTTTTCTTTCTCTTTAGTTCCCTCTTTCTCCCCTCTCTTTCCTCCTGTTTTTCTTTCCCTCTTACCTTCTTGCTTTCTTTCTATTTCTCGCTCTCCTCCAATTTTCGTTCGGTGACTTTTCGTTCTCCTCAATTCGGTTCGATTTGGTGATCCCATTTCAGCGACTCTGCAGTGTATTCAGCAAGCACCACAGGGTCCCCAAATTGCAGGGAAAGGTCACTGCAAACCCGCCGAAAACTAACCGCAAAACCCGGCGAATGCACACCGAAAACCCGCAAAACATCTGGATTAACCCCCACCGAAAACACCAGAAAAACCCGAGCAGGAGCTGATCACATGCAGCGCAGCCGCTGGAAAAACCTGACACCGCAGACGAATGCAGTGAATAAATTAGAAAAACAGTTTGCTTGAATGTTTGAAAAGTAAAACGCTGTTTGCAAAGAAACTACTGAGCGAAAATGTCTGAAATTTACATATGAGGTCCAATGAATGATAATAAAAAGGGCTGTTACAGAAAAAAGAAGTAAAGGTAAAAAAAAGGAAAATTGCTTAAAATATCCTAATAAATCTATAAATAAAGAGACTCTTTACTGCAGAATATTATAGTCAACGGTTTATTAGAAATTGGATTAAAACGGGAATATTTTTAGCATTAAAGCCTATGGGACTCGCCTGAATAAATCTGCCGCATGAAACCACCGAATGGCAGGGCAATTTGGCAACTTTTCTCTGATTAGCCTCTTTGCTTCTCTATGGGGATTCACTGCCCTCGAACAGGCACCTGTATGTGTAGGCAATTCGCCAGGATTTGGCGAATTGCCTGCTCTCTGGATAGTCGAATGGGCAAGAAAGGTAACGAACGCTGATTTTCAGCGTTCGGTTCCCTTTCGGCAGCCATTCGGATCTCTTTGAATAACCCTGTATATGTTTCTTTATGAAATCTGGTTTGTTTTCTAAACTTCTACCAATAAAAAAGGAAAAAGAAGAATTCCCCAAAGACTATGGAAACCAGAAGAAATAAGCCAGCTTGTCAGTAAGCTAATCATGGCATACAGAAACGCAAGGAACATTGCTGTGTGTTTGCTTGAAATCAGCAGCAAAAGAGCCTATAGTTAATCTGGTCTGCTCTCACCAGTGATCCCACTGCACTTAATGAGAACTTGTATTATTGCTATCATGGGAACAGCAAGATAATTTGTACAGTACACAATATAGATATTTTATGCCTCAAATGGGTACGGTAATGTAGTTAGTGGACAGTGGTAAGGCAGACACATTTTTTTAATAAACCTCTGCAGTTTCTATGAATAAAAAGCAGAGAAAAAACAAATAGTGTTTATACCGTTTTCCAGTAATAGTTTCTATAATTTAGCACCGGGTTTAATTTGTCCCCTAGTATCTATCTAGTTTGTTTATTTTTTGCACAAGTAACTGGAATACTCTTTCAATGTTGTTCCTCCACCACCGACTATTGGCCTTGTGAGCGACAATTTTACATAGTTTTCAAATCTATCTATACTGTATACGTTATACTGTATATGTTATACAGTATGTTATTAGTCTGTTGGTTTTATCATTATTACAATAAAATTTAGGTTTTATTTTTCTTCTGTCTACCATACTGGTGCCTGAGTCTCAGGTACTTTTGATATTCTGTCATCGAGTTTGGAAATTCGGCGTTATGTCCCCAATGTGGTAAATTACCACGCTTTTTACAAGTATTCCTTTTGCTTGTAGTTGATACAGAATCCTAAACCTGCTTGATTTTGGAATGTCAAACTCTTCCACAAGCTTTTTGAGAATGGTTTAAGATTCCTGACCAAGAGAGTCTTCGGCCACCATGGTCTCATTCATGGACGTGTTGAGGTGTCCCTCTCTATGTTCATCACAGATGTCAAAGGGCACTATCATGTGGCTGTCGCTAAAACAGGGACGCTAAAGGGAATAATTAGCGTTCGCTAATCTCCCTTTAGTGTCACGGTTTTCCCAGTGGATTACGGGGCAGGTGCTGAGTCCAGTAGCCTGTCCCATAGCAACTGCTAGGCCCCTAGATGGTAGGGGCAGCGCTATAGTGCCATCCCAAGCAACCCCTCCATGGAGTCCGTAGGACATGACTGGCAGGATCACGGCTCTCGCGAGATCCTGCAGGTCGACGGAGTGATCGTGGAGGGAGACTGGGGACTTTTTTCCCTCAGTCTCACTCTTCTCCAAGCGGCTGCCGTTCTCACCGCAGATTGAGAGGTGAGCATTTGATTTTTCTTGGGGGGGGGGGATTACAGCTGCTGCTATTTGATTCCACAGAAGCTCTAAGCTGAATCTAACTTTTTGAGTTAACGACAGCTCTTTGTAATTAGTTAGGACTATGTGATCCTTATGCTAATTACTCTTTGCTTACTCTTTGCACTCCCCATGTTAAACATAAGGAGAGCAAAGTACAGTACGTTTGCGCTAAATAGCGCTAATAGCGCTTCACTACCGGCTTTTTTTAACCCGTTAGCGATCAGGAGGTGATAAGTGCATAATGCTATCACTCCGTTAACCTAGAGCTAACGCTCATTGATGTGAGCGCTATTGTTAATGAGGTGATACAGACCAGAAATGTCCAGACCTGAATCTGCTAAACCACTTGTGGACCTTCTGAAGGCTTGTGGCATCATCAGCAGTATGGGTTTGAGGTCTTCAAAGCACAGTTTCTAAGAAAATCCACAATGAAATTGATAGAACTTGATGGTCCAATTTTCTTCAGCCACTTTTGGAGTCGTCTTGCGTCTACAAGATCGTCTGCGTGGATATCATTATTTTAACAAATATGAGAAGCATTAGGCTTTTGTTTAAAAATAAAATGAGTCGGCATCATTATTTCATTAATTTTTAACCTTACTTTTAACCTTATTTTTGCCTTTTCTTTAAATAAATAAACAAAAATAAGCACATAAGTAGTAGTTGGGGCAATTAGTGTAAAGGGTCAAAATAGATTGCAGTATGATAATTGTTCCCAGTATTGTAGCTAAACATCTGGTCATACAAAAACTATTATGATTCGATATCAAGCCAACTCTACCAGTTATTGAAATGTTGCCTACCAGTGTTAGTCCCATATGGATAACGCATGACCTGCAGTGTCTTGGTTGCCGAGATTGTAAATCACACTGTGTGGTGCAACAAGCATTGTTATTTCATGAAACAATAACATTTTTTTACAAAAATCTGCTTAACATATAACATTTCGGCCTTCGTTCTATTAAAATAATTCAGAATGTACTAATTGATGAGTGAGGAAAATTTCTAATCAATAAAACATCTTATTTATTGCAAGCAACACCATGTTTACATCCGTCATGTATTAATTGCGCGACTGTAATCATATGCTCCATAATGAGAATTTGATGCACTATCATTTTTCTCTTAATTTCCCTATATGTTGCTAATGCGTTTTCTAGCTGTGCGTTCATTCCGCTCATTATAAATTTTCACCCTTTTTAATGAAGCCGAATTGTGAGCGTTAAAGTTTTGTGCTGCAAAATTTATGCAATAATTTAATTAGCGTACGCATAGATGAGCAACTGCAAAAATATTCTCCGTAACGCGTTTTTCGAAATAAAAAAAGGCTTCAAATAAGTTAAAAAAAAATTTTTTGCATATATTTTTTTTTTACATATGCTTTCTCTCCTTATACATGGCTCATTTTTGGATGATATTCTCTGTAGTTGTTCAGCCGTAAAAAGAGATTCATTATGCACAAATATGTTAATGAACCACATGTTAAACTGTAAAACGATTGCCCTCTTGTGTTTAAGTGAAATTAAAATCATATTATAAGGCTTCCTCACATCTCTGTGGGATACATATGAAAGACGATTTGATCTGTTATTCATGACTAATTGGCTAAGTGATGGAGGCATGAGTGGAAAAGAAGATTTCTATCATGTTCTTACTATTAAAGTCATACAGTGGTTAATGAATGTTGCGACATGACACCTATTTCTGAGCACAGACCTTTACAACAATGCTTGGATCCCCAATCAGTCCGAACCGAATCGCACATCTCTATTAGAGCATCTATCCACTTCTCAAAATTAACAGATGTTTTATGGTCTGCTTACCTTCCTTACAGACAAAAATTACTGTGCACTACAAAGAAATAATGGTAGATATACAGGGTTATTCAGAGAGCGGTGAAAAGCAGAATGAGTGGAGAATGGAAAATTCTAAGTCAAAATAGCTAAACCAGAAAAATTCTCCCATTCATCTCACTTTCCAAATCGGCTATTTTGACCTAGAATTTTCCATTCTCCAGTCATTCTCCTGCTTTTCACCGCTCTCTGAATAACCCTGATAGTGTAAAACGGTTATGACATAAGCAAGTTTAACCCCTGCTATTAGAATCACACACAGGATTGATAAATATGCAAGCCCATCAATAAATACTCAGCTTCCTCATGTTGCCAGGTTCTCCATCCCGCTGGGCTGTAGGCTCCAAATCTTTAAGTAGCTACTTAAAGATAACGCTAAGCAAATTACCATGCAAGAGAATGTAAGCAAAAGTATATAATAAACAAATAATACAGTTTAAAACAATTAAGACAGAAAATTGGGGTTATATCCGACGCGTTTCATCCCTAAGGACTTTATCAAGGATGACCTGCCATGTCTTTACCTTTCTTACATACCATAAGCAATATGTCCTAACTGGATCCCAGTTTTAATGGCATTTCGATCATTACCACATGTTCTGGTCTCTACTGATTTTCCGGACCGGTCTGGGTCGTCATACGTCTTTACACTTCCTGTTCGATGATTCATTAGCGTCTGCATCATTTCCCGTTTAGTCCATGTTATGACGTCTTCTCATCTCTGGCGCTTCATCCATACATCTCCGTCTGCATTTGCCTGTCCACTTTCACTTTTGTTTTGTGGGGACATGTTAATTCTCCATAATCATGGCAATCTTATCATGGAAACTGTAAATAGCTACTCTCAATAAAACCATGTTATTAACCTCCTTATATCCTAAAACAGTGTCTAAAAAACACCACATATAGCCAATTAAACCTATCACCGGCCAGACCTTCTTTTGTTTACCATTTTTTCATACAAAACCTACAATCTCAACAATGAATATGTTTTTCTCCTCTCCTCAATCTCCCTTAGATTGTACGATTTTATTAGCAGGTTCTTCTACAACTCTAGTTACTGCTTTCTAAAGTTTGTCATTTTGTTCGTTTACCCCTTCACTACCACAATCATGTATACACGTTCAGACATGACATCTCAACATTGTGTTAACACCATCTGGGGCTATGCTGTATCACGGCAAATTAAATGAATTTTTTGTAAACAGATTTTGTTCACATTAGGGCTCCAGAACACGCCCCCAAATGTTTTAGCATCCTGGGCATGATACCAGAGGTACTAACACTTTTTAAAATCAACTGGGGATAGGTGTTTATGACATCTTCCCTGCAGATCATGCATGGAGCTTATAACTGCAGTAACTCCTTTTGGCCAGCAGATGGCAACATCTGGCTGCCAAACAGGTTATTACAGTAAGGAATACACTGCGGGTATTCCGAAATATTTCTTACTGTATAATTAATTAAAAATAATTTTCCAGAAAACAACTGGTTCCTGGCAGTGTTTTTTTATTTTATTTAAATCACTTGGTAGTGAAGGGGTTAATGCCCCACTCTGATGTTGTAAAGAGCTGTGCGCACAGTTGGCACTAAAAAAAATCATAATAATAATAGAATGCTCGTTTGCATTGAGAACACTTTTGTGCATATGTTATTTTACTCAGATCAAAAGTGGAGTTTTTTATGTAAACCAATTTCCAGATAGTTTGGGACAGTGGTGGCTCATCCATAAGGTCAGATGGGCCAGCGCCCTACAATTTTTTAAAATATTTTTTTGCAATAAAAAAAATAAATTTTTCCCTATGGTGCAATTTTGGGACCATTCAGCTATTCAAAAAGCAGGCAGTTCTCCAAATTTTGGCGAATTGCCAGCAAAATATGGTGCCTGTTCAACGGCAGTGAAATCCCCATAGAGAAGCAATGGCTAATCTACTCAAAGAAAGTGAACAGCAGAGAAATGTCAGAGAAATGCCCTGATGTCTGGTGGTTTCATTCTGCAGGTTTAATCAGGCGAATCTCATAGGTTCCAATGTTAAAAATATTCCCGTATTTACTCAATATCTATTAAACAGTTTATTCTTTTAATTTGCAGCAAAAGGTATTTATTTTTTATTTTTTTTAAAAAAATAGGATTTTTTTCAGCAATTTTTTTTCCAATTTCTTTTTTTTCCTGTAACTGAACTTTTTATTATTATTCATAGGACCTTATATGTTAATTCCAGACATTTTCTTCCAGTAGTTTTTTGCAAACAGCGTTTAAAATTTTGAAACTTTCAATTGTTTTATTTTAGTTTTTTCCACCCATTTTGTCGGCTTGTTGGCTTTTTCCGGCGGCTGGTTGGCGCTGTGTTCGGCGGATTGTTGGCTTTTTCGGATGCGTTCTGCGGGTCTGCGGCGTATCGACGGGTACGTTCGGCGGGTTTTCTGCGGCGTTACGGATCAATCTGATTTTTCGGATCGTATCGGAGACTTATCAGCGTTTTTTCTGTGATTTTGTTTTCAGTGGAAATCTGGGGATTTTTGGAACCGTTCCCTGCACTTTGGGAACCCTACGGTGAATGCTGAATTTGACGCAAGGCTGGGGCATTTGATGTCAGTGAGATTTCGATGCTCTCTGAGTAGCCCCTTTACTATACACCAATTCCTATAGTTGTCTTACTTGTCCTATTTGTTTCCCATTTAGGTCACATCGACGATAATTACTTGAACTACATATGCTGAGTTTATACATTTATTAGGTGTTTATTTATTCATTGCAGTGTTTCTTAAAGTTATATTTATTTTGTCAACATCTTAGTCACTTTAATACCACATGCCAGGAATGCTTGACAGAGATACATCTGGTATTCCGAAATATAAAGGTCCAAATCAACATTAAGGTGAAAGAGTGACTACTTATCACAATGATTCAGCAAACCTTAAATGTAGCAAAAGACCTCTCACTGAGATCCTTACATTTCAAGGTGCCTATTAAATCCCGTCAGGCAGCACGAACATTAATTCTATCCACTGTTGTGTCAAGAAAAAACCCTCATCTTTAGTCTAGATTACTAAAAAAGAAATATTTTCTTGATCCATCAGTCTTGCATGGTTGGAGAGCTAGTATTACAAACATTCTATTAGAAAGATTGTATGACTAAACGATATGTTTGTTTTCTATTTATATTTAAGTAACCAAAAAAATAAAGAAAAATCCAATGTTGCTGAAAGTTACAATTTTTAATTTGCATATAAATCACTTTGGACATCCTTCTCTTTATATCCGGGTGTGACATGTATTTAATACCCTTTGAATAAATTATGTATATAGTTAAAATTTATTCTGGGGTCCTAAAGAAAGAAGTGTGGAATCTACCCAATATTTCTGTCCCCATATTAGCACTTATCATCTTGCATGTAACACAAATACACCCACAAATCTGATATATTTATGTATATATTTAGATTTTTGCAAAAATATATGATACATCTAGGGATGTGGTTAGACTCTCATCTAAACTTTACCCAAACTAGGTGTCCTGTACAGAAGCAAATCCTGCCTGAACCCGCTGTAAGAAAGCAGATTGTACAGCAAATGCTTATGCTGGCTATTGAATATGGAGATGTAGTGTATGCAGCTGCCCCGCAAACGCACCTTCATAAACTTACTACATTGTGTAACTCATTCTGCCGCTTTGTGCTACAATGTAATTACAAGACCCACCATTGTAACGTGTTAAAAGAGCTAAACTGGCTGTTGCTGGAATCCAGACGCGCCCTTCACCTTTTCAACCTGGTGTTTAACAGCTTTTCTCGGAATCTACCACCCTACCTGAATATTCTGCTTCCCCCAGCAGTTCCCTCATCCTATAACCTCCAATCTAGGATCAGCACCTTACTTGCAATACCACAATACAAAAAGAAAGCGGCTCGATCCTCATTTTCCTACAGAGCACCACAATTATGGAATAACCTCCCAGACGCCATCAAATCTTCCCCCAGTCTAAAGTCACTCAAGAGAGCTCTATTAACATACCTCGATATAAAATGCACCTGTAAACCTGTAACATAATGACTATATTTCCTACATATTTATTTTCTGCGTTAACCCCTTCATTGCTGAGGCATTTCACCGCTTTGTGTTGAGCTCATTTTTACCGCTTTTGCTCATCATGTTTAAAAGCGATTTGAAGCCACATTTTATTAAATGACCCAGACATATTATATATTGTTCTTTCTGGCAGACTCGGCAGATTCATAATATATAATTTTTATATGTATACATCATGTCTTGCCTGTATATTATAACAAAAAATGCAATAAAATTTGAATTTATAATCATCTACAGCGTGTAAAGTGGTTTTTTTTCACATTTTATCACATGAACATTTGCGATTATATATTCTACGGGGTGCGCTTGTACAAAAATTAGAAATGGGGACTGCCCTTCAAAGCGGTGCCTTTTTTTTCCTGTAAACCCTCCCGATCAGGAGGTAGAGGGATCCAAAAGGATCCCCCCCTTTCAGGCGATCTCCCGGCATTGCCGGGTTGTCGTCTGGAAATGACGTCATCATGCATGGCTCGATGACGTCATTGATGCCGGGAGGGGCTTAACTTCAGCATCTGAGGACGCTGAAGCCAGAACGCCACGGGTCCCTGGACAGAGAGGTGAGTATCTCCGCCGGGGCTCCCTCATATATAGCGGGAGTCAATGAGGACGTTCCCCACACATCATCTGCAGCGAAGGGGTTAATCTGTATATTCGTGTTTTGTTTTTAACCCCTTAAGGACGGGAGTAATTTTACAACTTCGGCGCTGTTTCGGAAGTAGAAGTTTGCTAAGCGCATTTTGACCATTTTTAAGTCACGTATTCTTATACCACCCAGACAAATTATATATCGTTCTTTCCGGCAGACTCGGCAGATTAATAATATATCATTATTATATGTATATGTCATGCCCTGCCAAAATGCTATAACAAAAAATGTAAAAAAATGTGAATTTTCAATAAAATTTCAATCTTCCACAGTGTGTAAAGTGTTTTTTTTTTTAAATTTTATTATCCGAGGCTCTGCGGTCATATTCTATTGGGTAGATTTGTTAAAAAAATTAGGACGGGGAACCCATTTTTTTTTTGGGGAGAAATTGCGTGATTTTAGCTAAACCGCCCAAAAAAAATATATCATTAGTGAAGCATCATTGTTCACATTATAATTGAAATGTGAACAATAGTGCTGCATTAAAAAAAACAATTTTTTTTTTTATTATTATATTTATTATTTTTTTATTATTTAATTTATTATTTTTTTATTATTTTTTTTTTACTTTTTTTACACTTTTATTTTACTTTTACCATGATCATGTTTGATATCATTGGAAAGGCCATGCTCTGGCCTTTCCAGCAATATCAGCCATGACCCCCTAGCTGCCACCGATCAGGAGATAAAGGGGTTCAAAGAACCCCCCTATCTCCTGCAAGGGATTTCCATAGGAAATCCCTTTGCAGCAAGGGGGTTCCCGGTTAACTGACATCATCACGCATGGCGCGATGAATCAGTTGACCGGGGGGTGACCCAGAGGTGGGGGCTGCCATCCAAGATGGCGGCCCCCACCGGAAATAGGCCGCGATCGGGCACAAATTAGTGCCCGGTCGCGACCTGGCAACTAAGGGGTTAACCCCCCCATACATCGCTGGAAAGGTCAGGCTGTGACCCTTCCAGCGATGCTGGCCACAGCCGCCGGGGACCAAGCGATCGGGAGATAGAGGGATCCGAAGGATCCCTCCCCTCCCCTCCAGGCGCTTCCCCTGCTCCGGCGGGGGGGGACGCCTGAAACTGACGTCATCGCGCCACCGGCGCGATGACGTCACAACGCCGGAGGAGGGATCACACTGATCTGACTCCGGGGGAGTCAGAACAGCGTGGGAAGCGACCGGAGAAGGTGAGTATCTCCCGGGGGGGCTCTAAACGCCGAGGACGTACATTTACGTCCTGCGGCGTCAAAGCCCGCCTAATGCAGGACGTAAATGTACGTCCTGCGGCGTTAAGGGGTTAATATATTGCATTTTATTACTTTGTATTTGTGTACCTACTGTAAAAATTCAATATTACTTGAACCCAGGACATACTTGAAAACGAGATAAATCACAATGTATCCTTCATGGTAAAATACTTTATAAATAAATTAATAAATCCAATATTTATTATGACTTAACAGGGAAACATATGATTGAACACCTGAATACAAGCTTTATAGTGTATGAGATCAATGGGAACTGCGTTCCCTCTTGACTTGACCCCTGAATTTAACACATCTCCCGCTCACATCTAAATAAGGAGTCTGAGATTTTTACAGAATGAAATGTACAAGACTAGAAGGTACTCATCAGAAACTTAGACGTGTTAATTTGGAGTATATTAATTAGCATTGCTACATAATTATACCAGATGTAGATCACTTTAATTAAGGCAAACCAAAAAAATGGAAGCTAAGGTTGTAGGAAAGAAAGGGCACTGGCGAGGAACTCTGCATTGTGGAGATGGTGGATATTAATGATATAATTTAGCTAAGGCAGGGGGCCTTGATTTAGTCAGGAGAGGCAAATAGTTAACCCTTCCATCTTCTTCCCTGATTTTACCCTTTTGTTTACCATTTTAGCTTTTAGGTATGTCATTTCTGGGTCAAGATTTTGACCAGTTACAAGAATGACTATTATTATTACATCATCATTTATATAACTCTAACAGTTTCTGCAGTGCTTTACAATAACCAATGAGAATGAGACATAATTACAAACAAACAGAGGGACCAGAAACAAGCGGTGAAGAGGGCCCTGTTCAGATGAGCTTATAATCAAGAGGAACTGGGGTGGAAGAAGACAAGAGTAGTTTTATTGGTCAACAGGATCACTAGCACTAGTGTTATATAAATGGTGATGAGTAGGGATGAGCTGTTCGGTTCGATCAGTTTGGAGTTCAATTCGAACATCGGCAGTTCTAAAGTTTGCGAACTTCGAACTTTTTGGCATGTTCGAAATTTAATTTTTTTTTAAAAAGTATAAAAAATGCTTAAATACTAAAAAATCGAGAAATAGAGAGACTCTTTACTGCAGAATATTATAAGCAATGGTTTATTAGATATTGAATTAAAAACTAATGTCTAGGTGCAAAGATTCTCACCTCTAAATGACCCGTGCTCTCAAACGGCGTAAACAACAGGTGTTTAATTAGTGTTTGGAAATAACATGTGCTTCAAATTAGTCCGGTCTCATGAATTTGATACATTGTATGCAGACTGGAGGTGCCAGGTGTCGTGTGTGGGTCTGTGATGGCGATGTTTCCATACATCCTACAAATCCGCCACTTCCCGGGCAGGTTATGGGGACCTCCTAGGCACGATATTTGAAGGAATTTTTCATTTTTATTTTTAACCCTTATTTTATGGAAAACTCACTGTTCCTTTAGCCCTTTCACTGCTGAGGCATTTCACCGCTGTGTGCTGAGCTAATTTTTACTGCTTTCGCTCATCATGTTTAAACGCGATTTGAAGCCACATTTTATTATACGACCCAGACATATTATATATCGTTCTTTCCGGCAGACATGGCAGATTCATAATATATCATTTTTATATGTATACGTCATGTTCTTCCTGTATATTATAACAAAAATGCAATAAAACTTGAATTTTTAATCATCTGCAGCGTGTAAAGTGTTTTTTTTCACCTTTTATCACATGAACATTTGCGGTTATATTTTCTATGGGGTGCGCTTGTACAAAAACTAGAAATGGGGACTTATTAAATTTTTTGGGGGGAATTATGTTATTTTTTGCAAGCGCACACCATAGAAAAAATCATTAGTACAGCATCATTGTTCACATTATAATTGAAATGTGAACAATATTGCTGCATTAATAAAAATAACACACAAAAAAATACATGTTTTTTTTGTTGTTTTTTTTACTTTATACCTAGTCATGTTGGGTATCATTCGAAAGGCCATGCTCAGACCCCCTAGCTGCAAGTGTTCTGGAGATATCGGGGTTCAAATGAACCCCCTATCTCCACCAGGGGATTCCGGGCAGCTTGGGGTTCCCCGGCTATCTGACATCATCACGCTATGCGTGAGGACGTCAGGCAGTGAGGGGGGACCCAGGGGTGGAGCTGCCTTCCAAGATGGTGGCCCCCACTGGAGCTAGGCCGCACTTCGGCGCCACAAGGTGCCGAAGTGCGACCCGATGCCTAAGGGTAAGTCAGGCACCGCTTAAAAGAGGAGACTCTCCCCTTTAAGCGGTGCCTGGCTTTTTTTTGTGGGACCTCCCGATCGGGAGGGAGAGGGATCCGAACGGATCCCCCCTCCCTTCCAGGCGATCTCCCGGCATTGCCAGAGGTCGCCTGGAAATGACATCATCGCGTATGGCACGATGACGTCATTTACGTCGGGAGGAGCTTGACTTCAGCATCTGAGGACGCTGAAGTCACACCATCCACGGGACCCCGGACAGAGAGGTGAGTATCTCCGCCGAGGGTCCCGCAAAGCTGATGACGTGTCCGGGGGACACGTCCTTCTCAACATACAGCGGGAATAACTGAGGACGTGTCCCACACGTCGTCAGCAGTGAAGGGGTTAAAAACATATTTTTTTAAACTTTTTGTCCTTGTTTTCTTTCCCCCAGGGCACTAGCCAGACCCGGACATTGTTTTTAAATGTTTCTATACATCCTACAAATCCGCCACTTCACGGGCAGGTTATGGGGACCTCCTAGGCACGATATTTGAAGGAATTTTTCGTTTTTATTTTTAACCTTTATTTCATGGAGAACTCACTCTCCCTTTAAAAACATTTTTTTTAACTTTTTGTCCTTGTTTCCTGTCCCCCAGGGCACTACCCGGACCCCCATACACCTTTTATGGCAAATATCTAGCATATATGCCCTCTTAAAGGGCACTCTAAAAATCGAACTTTGAGTCCCATTGACTTGTATTGAGTTCGTGTTCGTGTTCGAGTTCAAATTCGAACTTTTGAAAAGTTCGAGTTCGAATGCGAACCGAACTCGGGGTGTTCGGCTCATCCCTAGTGATGAGCATAGAAGCAACACCTATCATAATGTGGGGGTAGGTGAGGAGAGGATTAGGTTGGCATCAGAAAAGTGATACTCTATTCTGAAGAGATGGGTTTTGAGGGATTTCTTGAAGGCAAGGTTGGTCATTCCACCGGACCGGAGCTACGCTTGAGAAATCTTAGAGGCGTGAGTTGGCTGGACAGGTGGAAACAGAACAAGAGGAGGTCGTCTGCTGACTAGAGTGATCTAAAATGGGTATACTTATCAAGAAAGGGAAGGAGGAGGTATGTTCTTGAGGCGTTGAACATTAATGTCAGTATTTCAAATTGTATCCTGAAAGGTACAGGAAGCCGAGGGAGGGACCAGCCGAGGGGAAGGTATGTGATGAGCGGCGGGTGAGATATATAAGCCTGGTAGCTGCATTTAATACAGATTTCAAGGGGGCATTGCGTACGATGGGGGCAATACGGAGTGAGTGATATGATAAACACATAGATGAACACGTTAACCTTATCTTGCATCAGAAAGGGGTGGATACGAGCGACGTTTTATAAGTTGATAATAAAAGGATTTGGTGACTGTCTCGATGTGGGGAAAAATGCAAGGTCACAGTCAAAAGTGACACCAAGGCATAAAACTTAAAGTGTTGGGTTGATGAGCATTCAATTACTGTGCAGAGGATAGGTGGCGGTGGGCAAGATTTACAGGGTTATTCAGAGAAAGGTGAAAACCAGGAGAACTGGCAGGAGAAGAGAACAATCTAGACCAAATAGCGAATTTGGAAAGTGAGATAAATGGGAGAATTTTCTGGTTTGGCTATTTTGACCTAGAATTTTCACTTCTCCAGTCATTCTCCTGCGGTTCACCTTTCTTTGAATAGACATGATGTTAGTTTAAGGAATTGGCAAGACATTCAGTTAGAGACACCAAAAAGTAGAAGCACTCATGGGCTCTGCTGTAATGTCATCGTACTGGGTGCCTTACATACTAAGGTACAATGTTTCCGCATATCGGCTTTTTTGAAGCCACAAAAAAATACATTGCTAAGCAGAACTAATCATATTTCTATTCCAATATGTCTGTAACTGAAGTTTTAGACTTTCAGCTGTAGCAGCTCATGTAGATTTGTGCAATTGCAATTAAAAATGTACAGTTAGACCAGAATCTGAATTAAGGATGTGATTAACTCATATGATCAATATATAAATATTATTATTATTATGTTATATAAACAGTGTGGTTGACATGTTAGTCATAGGGGTTATTCAGAGATGTCACTGACATTTCGGTGCTCTGTCATTCCCCATACTTCGGGGTATCAAATTCCCCAACCCTGCGGTGAATTGGGCTTTCACCGCAGGGTCCCCGATTTCGCATTCGAAAATCCACCACAAGACCGCCACATCGAACGGGAAAACACTGCATGCATCTGAAAAATCCGACCTTCCGCCGAACACAGCACTGACTAGCTGCCGGAAATAGCCGACACGCCAACAAATGGGGTAAAAAAAAAAAAGGTTTAATATTTCAAACGCTGTTTGCAAAAAATCTACTGGACGAAAATGTCTGTAATTAACATATACGGTCCTAGGCATAATAATTAAAAGGTCTGTTACAGAAAAAAAAAACACTATTCAAAAAATTATTGGAAAAAATCCTGAAAAATGCCTACAAAATCAAAAAAATAAATAAAGAGACTTTTTGCTGCAAATTAAACGGCTTAATAGATATTCTTAACATTGTCAGTCACCTATGGGATTCACCTGATTAAACCTGCTGAATGAAACCACCAAAAATCAGGGCATTTCTCTGACATTTCACTGCTGTTTGGTGTTCTCAGAATAAATTAACCATGACTTCTTTATGGGGACCTCACTGCCATCGAATAGCACTATATTTCGCTGGTAATTCGCCAAAATTTGGCAAACTGCCTGCTTTCTGAATAGCCGAATGGCCACCAAATTGCACCATACGGGAAAATTCACTGTTCAGTGCAGTTTCGGGGCCAGATCGTCTCTCTCTGAATAACCCTGTATGTCTTGATAAACACTCAATGGTCTTGAAACATTCTTTATACACAATAAAGGATTATTTTATTGAAGAAAGCCACTGAGTGCCCTCTTCCCAAACAATTTGTGTACACCTGAATATAAATATACAATATACCATGATCTTCGCACTCCTTCTTTGTTACAGTTTAGTATTGCTCCGGTGCCAGGAAAAGGGCTGCCCCAGTATGCCAATGAACATTACCCTGCAACACATAGACTTGTTCAAGCAATTAAGTAGGGATGTGCGTTTCGGGTTTCGGAATTTCGGAATTTTCACGAAATTTCCCGATTCGTGTTTTCAGATGCGGCCGATTTTCCGAAAATTTTTAGATCCGAAAATGGCAGATCCGAAAAGTTTTCCGAGCCAAAACGAAATATTTTCGGAATTTTCGAATGGACTTGAAATGTGTCAAATCGAAATTTATTTTTGCTCTATTCATGATTTGATCTTTATTTAATAAAAAAAAAACACGATAGAATCGCCAGAATTATCGTAGACACTTTGAAACGAGGAGAACAGAAGTTCCGAAAAAACGAAAATTTCCGAAATTTCCGGAAAGTCGATACAAAAAACGAGCAAAGTGACACGAAAATACGAAAAATGGTCGATATTCCTAAAAAAAAATGTACACGAAAAACGAACCGAACCGAATCGAAACAGAAATCGGTCAAAACGAGCCGAATCGAAAAGTTTAAACATCCGAACAAATCGAACCGAATCGAACCGAAAAAAAAATCGGTGCACAAGCCTACAATTAAGACTTTTAACAACACTTCATTATCGACATTTCAGTCCAGAAGAACTTTTTTCAAGACAAACATACCATATAATGAACAAACCTTAAATAAAAACATTAAACCAATGACCCACACTTTAGTCCCACATGTGATTCCCCTTCAAAGGGTGGACCTAATAACCACAATCAAGGGACCACCTGTATCGTGTAGCTAAGTATCCATCTTCCATATATATATACCTGTGTATATAATTGTGTTTTAGTTATAAATTCATAATGAAGTATTTGCATTGCTGCAAATGACAAAGTAACAATGTCCAATGATGACAGTAATGTATATAAACCTTTGTTCAAAACAATAACAGATCTTCTTAGGGTCTTTGTTTGAAACTTGCCATTGGAATTAAGACAGATCTTTCTTTTCAATCCTGGTGAAAGCAACAATTTGTTACTTTCTTCAATCTATTGCAAACCCAACCCAATTAAATGTACACTTAATGGACAATTCTTTAGATTGAGAGAGATTACATCTTCTGGAGCTGGTTTCCCTGCCAACACGCTCATCAATAACTTCTTACATAAACACTTTCACTTGTTGACTTTAAATCCCCAGTGACTTTTTGTATTTATGGGACAATAATTCATGAAGAAATAGAATAAATAATGAATATAGCTGTCCATTAGTCACAATATTAGCTTTAGCGTGCTTAATGAGCTTTTCCGATTAATTGGAAGGATTCAAAATATTTTGATAAAATCGTAGAAACATTTTCAGTGTATGTTTCGTGAAAAAATGGGTTTTACTCCTTTGAGTCATGCCTGGAATGCATTTATATCTATAATAACACACAATACAGTTAAAAAATTACTATCGTGATACAATGTATATTTTTTTTCTGTTAGAAATTCTTTTCCCTGCCCTGGATTTGTTTGCAGGATCTGTTTATATACACCAAGAATGCTAGTAGATTTTCCGCTCAGTGGGAAGACTTATTTTCTTTTAATACATTCTATAGGATCAAATAATCCAACGCTGCACTCTGTGTTTTTCCTATTTTTTCATCTTGTTTATCTTCACAGCTGACCCATGTGATTTTATGAAGACTCAATGGCTCCCTATGTAGTTAGCACAGCATGGATACCTTGTGATTTAGGTTATTTTCATTAATGTGTGTTTGGACACATGCACTTAGATTATTTACTTTTTTCCTTAAGTGTACATAACATTCCACGTCCCTCTCTTTATCCGCTTTTTATTCTTTGTTAACATTATAATTAATATTGCGACATGGTGCTCCTTTCAGTGCAAACCTGGTGATGCTTTGTTGGCTTTGATTAAGGTTCACTGCTCTTTACTAACATCCTGCGGATCTGGGTTACTAGTTCACCCATCTATAACCTACTCCTTTGGAGGATAGCGATGTTTCTTATGGACTGAACCTGTACTAAGAAGAGGAAACACAAAATCAGAGATACCTAGAAATAAACTGCATCTGTGGACCAGAAAGCTGCAAAATATCTTTAAAATAAACAAATTTTGTCTTAAGAGAATGAATTTCTCACCAACAGCTTAATGAAAACCAGAATTAACACTCCCGTATTTAAGGATCAGTTGGTTCAGATGCACAAAACAAATTCATAATAGTCTGATTCTATTCATCTAAAAAATATAACCCATTACAGGCTCTATTACATTCTTAGCGCAAACGTTAACGTGTGTGCAAAAACTCATTAACGCGAGGGGCAAAACCCTTTGCGCTGAACGTCGTATTACAATGTCCGTGCAAAAA
Source organism: Leptobrachium leishanense (assembly GCA_009667805.1). Classification (NCBI taxonomy): domain Eukaryota; kingdom Metazoa; phylum Chordata; class Amphibia; order Anura; family Megophryidae; genus Leptobrachium; species Leptobrachium leishanense. The sequence continues at coordinate 356,761,037 of CM019065.1, read as the reverse complement.
ATGGGCGTTAACATCTACCGCGGGTGAACCTGCGTGAACCCTTTGCGAGCGTAATGTACTTTGCTCATCCTATACTTAACAATGTGAGCGCAAATGCGTTCGTGCGCTGGTATGAGGATGGTATTACAATCTATGCGCAAAATTTAACGCACAGCGTTTGCGCCCATGATTTTAACGTCTTTGAAAAGCTGGTGTTAACGGCAAATCTGAACGTTCTGGCCGAAACCAAATACACCAGCCCAAAAAACAATACAGCAAAGTATAGTTACACATTCTACACATACCCAAACAATAAAATGGAGAAGTTGTGCTTGTTTTTATTATTGATGCAGCATAAACGCGCAGATTGACTTTGACAGGCACAAAAACTTAACGGGAGACAATTGTGGTTCTTAATTCTGATTGGCTGAATCGCGTGAAAAAACAGTCCGCACATCGATTTCTGCACGCAACACATTATTGCGCGCAACATTATGTTTTGATGGATGAAAAAATGCACGCAGATTGTAATACCAGCGTTAATTTACGCTCGTTAACGTTTAATGCTTCGCACACAAACGCGCTGTGCAAGCTTTTTTGCACAAGGAATGTAATAGAGCCCTACATCAATTATTTTCTTTCTTACCACATTATTTATATTACTTAAAATAACAGGCACTAGTTTGATCTGTGGGACGCAAAGCTAGCACATAAACACAGACTAAAGCTGCAAACAACATCTTTGTTACATAGTTACATATTTACATAGAGGAAAGCACGTCAGGAATCCCATGCCTGAGTGCTTTCCTCTATACATAGTTACATAGTCTGAAAAAAGACATGCGTCCATCGGGTTCAGCCTCTCACACATCACCTACTGCTGTTGATCCAAAAGAAGGCAAAAAACCCAGTATGAAGTGCTCACCAATATGCAACACACTGGGGAAAAATTCCTTCTTGACCCCAGAATGGAGTCAGATTTCTCCTTGATCTAATTGATTCTAATTGATCAGAATCTATTCTCCTATTGCTAGAATGCAATTATAAAGTCACTGGAAATACATAAAAATCACTTGTCAAGTTGACCTCATGGTTAGCAGGTGTTGCACCAAATATGTTTTGCATTATGGCTGGATATGTAAGGAATCTGCCTCTCAAACCAAAAGGAATAATATAAAGTCTAAAAAAGATATCCTTATGCTGAGCCAGGGTAGATTTGAGCTTCAGCACTTTACTAGTACATCACATTATTCCCCTGCACCACTGGAGGTTCTGCATTGTCAATCGGACTCTATTTGAAGAATCTAGATTGGATGTTTTCTAAATCATATGGTGGTGGACTTGAATGGGGTTTGCACCAGATGCCTAAGGCTAGGGTCAGACTAACGCATTTTTCGTGTTGTCCGTGAAAAAGTGCATTCGGAAGAATGGACGTATTTTTTCACGGAATACGCGCTAGCGGTCATACGGTGCGCATTTGGGTCCGTGATTTTGTTTGGATCATCAATAAAACCCTTTCTGCGTCTGGACGTTATGTTGGCCGGACATTAGCAGCGTCTGACGTCTCCTAATCACGCACACATGCCGCTGGCGGAAGCAGTGCACTCTGTACGTCAGTACTAGCGGTGTCACATTCTCAAAAAAAATGCGTTTGTGTGCCGCTTGAGTTGTGCGGCCGCACTTTTGTGCCCGTCATTGGCCGTCATTTGCTGCTACTACGGCCGTGATAAAGTGCAGCTGCACGCGCGTTCGCACTGCATTCGTCTGACCCTAGCCTAAGTAGACCAAACAGGGTGAAATTGTCCTCATAAATTATTAATGACCTATTTACAAAATAGCAGTGTGTTTTGGCCCTCAATATTAATGAAGAAATAGACTTTTACTTAAATGCTGCTCACAATGAGGTGCGCAGCCCATTTCATTAGGGTGTGCACCCATGGAACATTTATTATTTACATATCGATGCTTGGACAATTTTGTACGGAACAGTTAATTTTAGTTAGGAATAACCAATGTTTATGAAGTGATACAGTCAATGTATCAATATTACTTTGTATTTCTGTACCTACTGCAACAATTCAGTGTTCTTGAACCCAAGACATACTTGAAAACGGGAGAAATCTCAATGTATCCTTCCTGGTAAAATACTTTATAAATAAATAATTAAATGTTCATGCTTTATATCATGATCCCCATAAGGAACATCCAAAATATCAATGCAGGGGGTCAAAGATGAACTCTTCACCCAACCTTAGGGTCTGCCTGGGCACACCCTTTGCACACACCTATGACGGCTCACATGAATGAGTGGTACACTACACCCAACATAGATATCCAAATAGACCAAAAAATATGGAGCGCAAATACTCGGATATTCAAAACAACTTAACTACGTGCAGCGGTATTTATATCCCCAATTCGTGAGACGATATAAACTTTCAATACTCATCTCCAACCCTCAAAATTTCCACTCGCCTGCTCGCATTTGGCGAGTGGAAATCAATTGAGGGCGAGCGGGAATTCACACGCAGGCAGCATGATGAATTATATCGCACTGCCTGCTCTGTGTATTCCGGCGGCGGCAGTTTTTTTTTTTGCCTGGCTGACGTGCTCAGGGCCAGTCAGCGTGCTTTTCTTTTTCAGCAACAGCTGGACATGGCCCGAGTCATTTCCGGCACGCTGAACGCTCAGTTTCCTTTTCTCCCTTCCCCATAGAGAGCACGCCGGCTACAGTGATTCCAGATCAGTGTAGCCGGCGATCCAGGAACCAGGGAAGGAGAACGTCCACCCAGCGGGGGAGGAAAACAGTCCTCAGAGTGCCACAAAGAGAGGGGGGTGCAAATTCCTTCTCCCGCTGCTCTCCTTACTCAAATTCCCTCTCCTTACTGCTTCAAGCTCATCTGCTTCATGCTCCGTCGCTGAATCCAGCATGCCTAAATAAGTGAGGGAAGCGGAGATAATCACCGCCCCCTCAGTCTACTCGGAGGTCAGGTAAAGGGAGGGGGAGGTGTGGAGAGTATTGCATTAAATGGAGTGGGGGGACAGAAATGAATTGAGTGGGGGACAGAAATGAATTGAGTGGGGGACAGAAATGAATTGAGTGGGGGACAGAAATGAATTGAGTGGGGGACAGAATGAATTGAGTGAGGGACAGAAATGAATTGAGTGGGGGGGACAGAAATGAATTGAGTGGGGGGACAGAAATGAATTGAGTGGGGGGACAGAAATGAATTGAGTGGGGGGACAGAAATGAATTAAATTGAGTGGGGGGACAGGAATGGATTAAATGGAGAGAGAAATGAAATAACTGGGGAGAGAAATTAAATAAATGCTGGGGAGAGAAATGAATTGGGCAAAATAAATGAAATAAAAGGAGGGAGAAATTAATTAAAGGGGGCCCTTGACAGAAAAAAAAGGTTCCTCACCCCCTGTTGTAAACTAAGTGAAAGTAAAAAGCTGCCGAGCTGTCAGCGCTGGAAGTGGCGCCAGAACCAGCGCCGCTACTACAACTCCTGTGAGGGTCCATATTTAGTGAAATGGTGGCATAGCCGTTTGAGTTTATGCAAAATAAATCTATTTATAAAGAAAGAGGTGATATGGAAGGAGAAAAAAATGGGGATGGAAGATCGCACATGAATATTAATGGATTTATCTGTTTAAGCATCCAAGGAGGAAACCTGACTTTGGGGTCTTCTAACTTCTGTTGATAATACGTTCTTTTCATCATTCATATGGCAGGTTAAGTTCGACTTGATATGTTGGTTGCATAAACCCCAAATTAATTTGGTCCTAAAATCTGTTGGAGAGGAGTCTGTCTGTACTTAATGGATGATACTACTTGTCTGGGTCTGGTGCCTGGGTATTAATGTTATTTATTTTTGTAGCTTTATTCTGAATAAATCTTTTAACAGTGTAATTTCATAAGATAATTTAAGAGGGTGTGTTTAGGGGCAGAGTTCAGGGCAGGGTAGGTGGGGCAACTGGTGGCGAGTAACTCTTAAGGTCTGGCTAGTAGCTTGGGAATTGAAATTTTGAGCCCTGCTCATCTCTATATGTAGTAATCTTCAATTCAAAACTTCATATACGGTATCTCACACAAGTGAGCACACCCCTCACGTTTTTGTAAATATTTTATTATATCTTTTCATGTGACAACACTGAAGAAATGACACTTTGCTACAATGTAAAGCAGTGAGTGTACAGCTTGTATAACAGTGTAAATTTACTGTCACCTCAAAAAAACTTAACACACAGCGATTAATGTCTAAACCACTGCCAACAAAGTTGAGTGCACCCATAAATGTTTACTATAGATGTCATAGTTCAGTAAATAGCGTATTAAAGATTTTTTAATGAAAAGTGCTTGGTGGTGAAAGGGTTAAGGTGCTGTTATTATGAAGATGACAAGTTCAAACTTCCATCTCCATACTATGCTAACCGACTCTCTTTTGAACTAGAATCCCATAACATACTGGCATGGATGCTATATTACACAATGGCAAGAATGAGTAATTTCCACTTTTCGAAAACTTTCAACTTCAAACATATTATTTCGGATGCTACCTGACATTTCACTGACAATGACAATGCAAGTCTGTGACTTTCTGTACAGCTTGAATTATTCTCTGCTGGAGGGATATCTGGCTTCTAAACTTCACAGAAAGCCCCTCTGCCCTCTCCTTTGTGCATACGTATTCAATTCTTGGAAAGTCTTACAAAAACACACAATGGATTCTAACCCATTAATCATTACAAAGAATTTTAAATGTTTGGTTCTACTAAATAATTTAGCTGACAATGTAATCTATCGATTGTAAAACACTCTCAAATCATTTGGATAATTCGGAATTATTATTTATGCTTTCTCTACGGGTCCAAAGGCAGTTTCTCCCTTTAGAAATAAAGATCAAAGTTGACGGATCTGACATGCTATAGATGCCCTTAAGCAGCTTCCTGGAGCTTTTTATTATATTGACTGGGAATACAGATCCATATTTCAGAATATTTTGTATATACAGCAATATTATTAGCCCCGTAATATTAAACAATAGGTTTTTAAACTTTAGTTTTAGTTGCTTTGTGTGCTATTCAACTGTTCCTTTTATTGACACTAAAGGTGGTGCGAATAATCCAAACATTGTATTATATGTGCACGTGTATATATATATATTATATATATACCATCAAATTTGAACCAGCACTCTCTTTGCCATCAATGTTGTTTACATTCACTGCCTGGGTGCAAAAATCCAATAAGTATATATGTAAACAATCTAAATGGAAGCACTCCAGGGCTTAATTAAAAGCGTTTTTTATTCAAAATTGCATTAAAAAACAACCGATGTTTCGACCCTGCACCGGGTCTTTTTCAAAGTTTGAAAAAGACCCGGTGCAGGGTTGAAACGTCGGTTCCCAGACTCGTGTTATGGGTGTGGGAGGCATGCTGCAGGTGGTTCTCAGCGAGCGGCCAAGCTGCATGTCCTCCTCTGGAGAATTGAAGAACGTCGGCGGGCGGAGAGTGAGAGCTGGGGGCAAATATATCCATGTGAGCCTGGGCCAATATATCCAAGTAAGCTGGGGCAATATATCCATGTGTGAGCCTGGGGCAATATATCCATGTGAGCCTGGGGCAATATATCCATGTGAGTTGGGGGCAATATATCCATGTGAGCCTGGGGCAATATATCCATGTGAGCCGGGGGCAAATATATCCATGTGTGAACCTGGGGCAAATATATCCATGTGTGAACCTGGGGCAATATATCCATGCGTGAGCCTGGGGCAATATATCCATGTGAGCTGGGGGTAAATATATCCATGTGAGCTGGGGGCAAATATATCCATGTGAGCTGGTCTGGGGCAAATATATCCATGTGAGCTGGTCTGGGGCAATAAATCCATGTGAGCTGGTCTGGGGCAATATATCTATGTGTGAGCTGGGGGCAATATATCCATGTGTGAACTGGGGGCAAATATATCCATGTGTGAGCTGGGGGCAATATATCCATGTGTGAGCTGGGGGCAATATATCCATGTGTGAACTGGGGGCAAATATATCCATGTGTGAGCTGGGGGCAATATATCCATGTGTGAGCTGGGGCAATATATCCATGTGTGAGCTGGGGCAATATATCCATGTGTGAGCTGGGGCAATATATCCAGTGTGAATAAAGGAGTATTTATTAGGAAACGAAAAATCGTCATAATAATAAGTTTTTCCCTGGGCGAGAGAGTACCCCCACCTATTTTTCCAGAAAAAAAGCACTGCACACGGCACATTACTGAGTTTTATTACTGTGGTGCTCTGTGATACACTCATACACACGGCACATTACTGAGTTTTATTACTGTGGAGCTCTGTGATACACTCATACAGGCCACACATTATTTTGCTTTATATTTACAGAGCTTTGTTAAATTATTATTTAATTATCATTAATACTATAGGAGGGTTTATTTAGGGGCGGAGTTAAGGGTAGTGGTTGGTTGGGGCAACTGGCGGCGAGTAACTCTCAAGGCCTGGCTAGTAGCTCGGGACCTGAAATTTTGAGCCCTGTTCTATGCCATTGAGTAGCCAAACTGTGACACTATGGCTAGCAGTCAGTTATCTAGGATGGTGACTGCTGGTTCCTCAAGTGACTCTTGGATGAGAAGGGGCCAATAATATAATGGGTTGGTTTTGAGGCTCAAGTCTGGCACAGACCCTATTGTATTTCCATTACAAGAATGTTTGGATACAAAGGGAGCCAGTGACCTCGGCTTTGAGTAACAGAAATCAATCTGTGATGAAGTCCTGGGGGAACGAACAAGTTATTTTACATTTTGCTGAAGAATATATGAACCCAGGACATACTTGAAAAGGAGAGAAATCTCAATGTATCCTTCCTGGTAAAATACTTTATAAATAAATAAATAAATGGAATGTTGAAGAAGCATTGCATAGATGTATTCTGCAGGAGATTCCATTATTGAATACTGAACCTCTTGTGAACAGTTTTCATCAATATATAGACTGCAATTTTAAATTGCTACATAGCATCTCACTACGTAATTATTTATTCTATAGCAATGCCATTTATCGCTGGCAAAGGGATCATCCATTGTTATGTGATGTGCCCATTTCTATCCCAACCTCCACTTGAGCTGGAAGAAAGAGGAGACGGCATTTTAGTGGTATCGAATTATTTGTTCATATATTGTTAATTATCAAACTCCTTTCATTTACAGCAAATTAAATTTGTTTACAAATAGGATCCAGAACGAGCCCCCAAATTTCAGCACCTTGCACCTTGGCTGACATTGTCTAAACAGCATAGAGTCCCGTTTTTCTTTACAGAAGGACGAAGCTACGGTTGTATTATTATACACGTAGTAGCTCTTTTTGGCCACCAGGGGGAGACCACTGCCTGTCAAAAAGGCATATTGTCTATAAAAGTTCTTTAAATGTATTTTATGAAGGCTGCATTAATTTCTACATTGTCTGAAATGGAAAGTTGTTTTCCACAAATCCTCTGGGTCCTGTCATAGCTTTTACAGAAATTGACTTTGCAGTGATGGGGTTAAAAAAAAAAAGCTTCAAAATGGATTTATGGCGAATTTTATTTCTATTGTATTCTTGTCACAAATTCTCATGCTGCTACTAACATACCTAGGAGAACACTTGATTTAATTAAAGAAAAAAAACATCATCAAGGCTTAGCTTACCTTGGACTTGATTTGATTCTTTTTCTGTAATCAACGATAGCTTTCGTTAATCTACTCCACTTTCCTCAGATGGGTGCCTACTTATTTGACCTTCATCCTCCAAGGCATGTTGTACTGCAGAGATAAAGCTTTTCCTGTCAAATTTAATTATCATAACCATAAACTCTGTCATATATAATTATCTTATCCATAAGCACACGGTTATAAAAGAAGAAAAAAATTATTACTTTGTGTATATAAACAAACACACTTTAATTAAGCAGTATATTTGTACAGCAGAACATGTGCAGATTTATGTGGACATAGGCCATATCTTCAAAAAGGATCTTAACAAATGTTGTTCTTATTTGAACAATCAAACAAGCAACTGCTGTGCTTTTATATTCAGTCATTCATCAATGGGTCACACACAGTCTATTGCTGCATGTAAGATATTCATGTAACAATTAGTTTTACACACATAAAATAATACATTTAATAATTTATGTAAAAGATACACAATATACAAAAGCTATACTAACCTTCACCTTCAATGTAACCGAACACTGAATTTCAGCTTACGGGGACATTTTGGGGCCATTCGGCTATTCAGAGAGCAGGCAATTCACCAAATGTTGGCGAATTGCCTGCACGTTCGGTGCCTGTTCGAGGGCAGTGAAATCCCACATAGAGAAGCAACGGTTAATCTATTCAGAGAACACCGAACAGCAGTGAAAAGTTGACGAAATACCCTACTGTTCGGTGGTTTTATTCGGCAGGTTTATTCAGGTGACTCCCATAGGCTACAATTTTAAAAATATTCCCGTTTTAAGCCAATGTCTAATAAACTGTTTATTATTTTATTCTGCAGTAAAAAGTGTCTTTATTTATAGATTTTGTTTGATATTTTAGTCATTTGTCGGCAAAAAAAAATCAGTTTTTTTTTAAATCGTATTTTCTTTTTTCTGTAACAGCCCTTTTTATTATCATTCATAGGATCTAGGATCTTATATGTAAATTCCGGGCATTTTTGTTCAGTAGTTTTTTTGCAAACAGCGTTTTTCACTTTTGAAACGTTAAAGCGTACTTTTTTTGTATTTTTTCACCACGTTCGTCTGCCTGTCGGCTTTTCCAGCAACTGCTCTGTGCTGTGATCGGCGGCTCGTCGGGTTTTTCTGTTGTGTTCAGCAGGGTTTTTGCGGCCGTTTTTGCAGGTTTACGGTGAGTGTTCGGCGAGTATTCCCTGCACTACGGGGGCCCTGTGGTGTTTGCTGAAACACCGCAGGGTTGGCGAACTAGAATCGCCGAATCACCCGAAGTGCAGGGAACGTAAGGTCACTGAACGTGCCGTGACTTTTCGGATCTTTCTGAATAACCCTGCAAGACTAGGGTGCTGTTAAGCATGAACATGTAGGAACTAACACGGTTATTCAAAGAGAGCATAACTGACTCTGAAATTGCTCCGAACAGTGAATTTCCATGTGCAATTTCGCGGCCATTCGGCTAGTCAAAAAGCTAGCACTTCGCCAACCCATAACATACTTGAAAACGAGAGAAATCTCAATGTATCTTTCCTGGTAAAATACTTTATAAATAAATTAATAAATAAATATTGGCGAATTTCTAGCAAAATACAATGATCATCAATAGCAGAGACATTCCCCATAGAGAAGCAATGGTTAATCTAATCAGAGAACACCAAACGGCATCGAAACGAAACTTCAGTGAAATGCCCTGATTTTCAGTGGTTTCATTCGACAGGTTTAATTAGGCGAATCCCATAGGTTTCAATGTAAAAAATATTCCCTGTTTTTCTTAAATATTTATTCAATTGTTTATTATTTTCTCTTGCAGCAAAAAGTCTCTTTATTTATTTATTTAGGATTTTTTAAGCATTTTTCGAGATTTTTTCAGCAAATTTTCTATACGGATTTTTTAAAATGCTGTTTTTTTCCTGTAACAGACCTTTTTATTATTATTCATAGGACCTTATATGTTAATTCCAGACATTTGCGTCCAGAAGTTTCTTTTTGCAAATAGCGTCTAAAATTTTCAAAGTTTAAATCGTTTTTTTTTTTTCTCTGTTCGTCAGCTTGTCGGCTTTTTCCAGTGGCTGGTCGGCGCTCTGTTCAGCGGGTTGTTGGCTTTATTCGGATCGTTTCTGTGGTTTTGCCGCAGAGTTGTCAGATGCATTCGGTAGGTTTCCGGATCGATTTGGCGGATTTTCAGCGTTTTTTCCGATCGATTAGGTGGTTTTTCAGATGCATTCGGCAGCTTGTTCCCTGCACTTCGGGGACCCTGTAGTGAATGCAGGGTCGGAGAATTGGACTAGCCAAAGTGTTTGTGACATTTCGGGTGCTCTATGAATAACCCTGTAAGTTCTTTCACTATATTTGCAGTGGAATGGAGTTCTCATTTGGACACAAATCCCACATGCTTATTTCTATAATTTTCAGTTCTATCTTTGCTATGAAGACACAATAAATATAGGATATTTAGAATAATCTTAATAATAATTCACTAAACCCAGCCTGGTTATAGTTTTATTATTATTAATCTCAAATTTCAGGGACTTGGCCGAACTCCTGGTTAGGTCCTGAGTTAAGTATCTTGGAAACCATTGGCCCTGATGAGACATATATGTCTTGCAATAACATTTAGCAAACATGGTGGTATATCTTTAAAAATAAAAATATTGTTATTTATTTATAGTTTTATACATATATGCAAAACTGTAGGAGCTGCCATTAGTATAGTTATTCTTCTAGTGGAAATGTTCTTACCAGGTTGCAATGCTTTGCTTCTAAACACTTACATTCAGTTGTTGTTGTGTTGCCTTATACTAAACCAAATCTATTGTAATACTATCAAACTAATGTCTCCTATGGGAAACTGCAGAATAAACAAGACTCATTTTTCTACAATGTAGATGATCGTAAACGTGTATTCCATTGTCTGGTTGTTAAGGTCTGGGAATCTAATAGATGTTAACCACTGTATATTGTATACATGTGTTTTTTATTTATTTTTGTTTTGTAGCAAATATTTTGGTTTATCCCCTTTACCGTCAAGTAATTTTCCAAAAAAACATTCTCAGGAACTAGTGGTTTTTTGAAAAAAATCATTTTTAATTAATTATACAGTAAGAAATATTTAGGCATATTCCCAATGTATTTATTGCTGCGATAACATATTTGGGCAGTAGATTGCGCCATCTACTGCCAAATTGAGTTACAGTTGCAGCTCGTGTTCCCTGTATTGGCTGCTGAATGTCCGATGTCAGGGCATCGGCTGATTTTACACAGTTTTAGCTCTTTGGGCATTTTTCCCACAGGGCTAAAACTTTGGGGGCACCTTCTGCATCCCAAAAGCAAAAGAAATTAGTTTGCAGCAAATCTCATTTTCTTTCGATCTGCAGAGCTGCAGATCAAGATATCTCGATATTTCTTGCACCAGATGGTGCCTTTGAAGCTCGGGATATCTCGATCTCAGTAGTAATGGGGTTAAATTGAAATAAACTAAAAGTGACGGCACTTCTCATTAAATATATAAATAAATAAGTGTAATACGGTGATTATAAATAAAAAATAAGCTTCATCATGGAATAAATATCCCCAGAAAGAAACTCCACAAAAATTTTGCCTTACAACATACAATGCAAAAACTACAATTATTCCCGACGGCGCATATTAATACAATGTTTGTGTAAGTACGTTTCCAAATATACCAACGCACAAAATCTACAAAAATTGTGCTTTGGGTCCTGCAAGTGAAAACATTTCAATTCATGCATATAGCATATAACCATGATACTGATCAAAATATATCTTCAAAGCACCTGCTGGTGCCCCGATATTGAGCCCTATTACATAGATAACGCTAACGTTAGTGCTCAGCTTTGTGAGCGTTAACGTTAGCTTAAGTGGCCCTAGCGCGGGCACACCATATTACATTCTGAACGCTAATGGGTTAAAAAACATTAGCGATTTGGTGATTGCGCTTTTCAGTGCGAGCTTACTGTACGTTGCGCTCCCTATGCTTAACATGGGGAGCGCAAAGAGTTAATTAGTGTTAGGATTACAAAGTCCTTATGCTAATTACATAGTACAGGAAGAGCGGGGTCGTGCATATTCCCCACTGGGGCGGCTGCAACCGCCAAATGTATCCAGCCCAACAACATGCATAAAACATAACAAGAACAAAGGTGTCATCTGCGCTTATTCCTGTAACACCGTGTGAAACATAACACAATTAGAGGCTTTGGTTTACGGCAATGGCCAAAGCTAATCACGTTCCGCTGCGGTTAACCCGAACGTTACCCACAGCTAGGAGCTGGTGATTCCGCTTCTGCAGAATTAGTTAACACCAGCTACAAATCCCCCCAAAAAGTCACATACCTCTCGTCCCGCAGCGAGAACAGCGGCTTAATCAGCTGCTTCTTGCAGCCGGGAACAAAGTGAGACTGGGTAAAAAAGTCCCCCATCTTCAGTCAAATCACTCCACCAACCTGCAGGATCTCGTGAGAGGCTAGATCCTTCAGGTCATGTTACCAGCAGTGGAAGCCTCAATGGAGTTCTATGGACTCCAGGAGGGGATGCTCCCGGTAGCCCCTTAATATGGAGCTAAAACTGGGATGCTAAGGAGAAACCTGCGGGCGCAGGTTTTCCTCCTTAGCGTTCCTGTTTTAGCAGGCAGTATGTAATATTGCCCATCAAGTATAGTCAATTGTAAGAAAAATATGTCATCTGCGCTTATTTCCATTATACCATGTGAAGCAAAACACAATTAGAGGCTTTGATTTCTATTAATGGCCATTAAGGTGGATTTTGTTTCTGGGAGGGCATAAATAAAAGTCCACCAGTCTACCTCATGGCTGAAAAGCAGTTATGGTTCGCTACACAGCAGCCTGTGGCTTCATTTTTGGATAGGACTCACCCTCACTAGAGGTGCCTTGACGTTTGGCGGGTGAGCTTACTCTCTTAATGGCCATTAATAGAAACCAAAGCCTCTAATTGTGTTTTGTTTCACACGGTATAATGGGAATAAGTGCATATTTTTCTTATGTTTTATACATGTTGCTGGACTGGATACATCTGGTGGTTGCAGCCGCCCCATCGGGGAATAGGCGTGACTCCACCCCTCCTGTACTAAGTATTGTCAATTGGTCTAATTCTGTGACAATGCAAAAAATATTGTTTATTGCAAATTAAATTTGTTTACAAATGGGCTCCAGAATTTGCCCAAAATGATTCAGCACCTCCGGCATGACAGCCAAACAGTTCTCATTATAGAGCATAAATTAATGAAAGGAAATTAATGAGATTTACAGGAAATGCACCTCCTCTTATGTTAAGAACATTCCAATGATTCCATCACAACACACAATGGGATCACAGCTAGGGATGAGCTGTTCGGTTCGGACGGTTCAGAGTTCGAACCGAACTTTGGTTGTTTGAAAGTTCGCGAACTTCAAACTTTTTGGGTGTGTTCGGTTCGAGTTCGCAAAAAAAAAGGAAATTTTGAAAAAAGTATAGAAAATGCTTAAAAAAATACTAAAAAATCTAGAAATAAAGAGACTCTTTACTGCAGAATATTATAAGCAACAGTTTATTAGATATTGAATTAAAAACTAATGTGTACGTGCAAAGATTCTCAACTCTAAATGACCTGTGTTTTTCAAACGGCATAACAACAACAGGTGTTTTAGTCTGGTCTAATCAATTTGATACATTGTAGACTATACTGAGGGGGTGGGGTGGTGTCTGTTTCTGATTGATATGTCTGAACTTCTAATATGCTGTATTTCACCGCTGTGTGCTCAGCTAATTTTTACCACTTTCGCTCATCATGTTTAAACGCGATTTTGAAGCCACATTTTGTTAAATGACCGACATGTTAGATATCGTTCTTTCCGGAAGACTCCGCAGATTCATAATATATCATTTTTATATGTATACGTCCTGTCCTGGCTGTATATTATGAAAAAAATGCAATAAAAATTTAAATTTTAATCATCTGCAGTGTGTAAAGTGTTGTTTTTTTTCACATTTTAGCACATGAGCGTTTGCGGTTATGTTTTCTATGGGGTGCACTTGTACAAAAATTAGAAATGGGGACTTGTTACATTTTGTGGGGGGGAATTACGTGATTTATAGCAAACACACCCCATAGAAAAAATCATTAGTGCATCATCATTCACATTATAATTGCAATGTGAACAATATTGCTGCATTAATAAAAAAAAACACACAAAAAAAAATACATGTTTTTATTTTCTTTTTTTTCTTTATACCTGGTCATGTTGGGTATCATTCGAACGGCCATGCTCAGGCCTTTCGATTGACACCTCCATGACCCACTAGATGCCTGGAGATATCGGGGTTCAAATGAACCCCCTATCTCCACCAGGGGATTGGCCTGGGCAATATATATATACGCATGATGTGAGCTGGCCTGGGCAATATATATATATACGCATGATGAAAATTTGCAAAGGATAAGGCACGCAAAGTGAAATTTTGATGTGTCTGAAATTGAAACTTACGTGACAACTCTTATTTTTTTTTCCGTTAATTTATATTAGTTCAATACAGTTAATTTTAATTTGTTTAATACAGTTAATTTAAAATGGTTTAATACAGTTTATTTATATTTATTTTACCTTTACTATTGGTGCTTTTCAAACTTTATTCTTAGGTAAAAAGAAATTTTGCAGTTTCATGTTGTGTCTTTTTTTGGGGGGGTGCAAGTAGCTGGTCTTGCCTAGGGCGCAAAATAGTCTAGCACTGGCCTTGACCGCATGGTCCACCCCTGCACTCTTCCACAATACCACAGAGGGGTTACTGTATGATGGCACTTGCTGGCCTGGCACCAAAAGCACAATATTTGGCTGCACTGCCACTGACGCCTGTATCAGATTCATATCCTCAGAGGGGTGAGACTGTGTGACGGCACTGTTGCTGATGCTAAGGCCTCAATTTTAGGCTAGGGTCAAACAAACGCATTTTTCGCAGCGAACGTCAAAAAGTGCGTCCGAACACATTGAGGTGTTTTTTCACGGAAAGCGCTTAAACGGTCATACGATGCGCATTTCTGTGCGTGATTTTTTACGGATCCAAACCAGGATTGGGTGTCTGGACGTTATGTTGGCCGGACATGAGCAGCGTCTGAAGTCTCCTAATCACGCACACACGCCGCTATGCGGACGCAGCGCACTCTGTACGTCAGTACTAGCGGTTCAGCGTTCTCGAAAAAATGCGTTCATTTTCCACTTGCATTGCGTGGCCGGACTTTCGTGCGGCCGTACTTCGTATATTGGCCGTCATTGCGTGTCATTTGCTGCTAGTGCAGCCGTGATTAAGTGCGCCTAAACGCACGTTAAAAGTGCGTTAGTCTGACCCCAGCCTTAAAGCACCTATTGTTACTTTCATCCAAAGCCTGCATAAGTTTCACAATAATTTAGCCCAAAAAATCACTAAACTTTTTCTGCGTGTACGAAAATGTCTCCTCTTTTCATACAGACTGCCGCCCCAAGCAGTTGTTTATGGATAGATTAAAGGAAAACCATTTACCGTCATTTGAAACATCATTTTTTTGTTTTTAAGTGTTTCTATACATCCTACAAATCCGCCACTTCACAGGCAGGTTATGGGGACCTCCTAGGCACGATATTTGAAGGAATTTTTCGTTCTTTTTTTTAAGCCTTATTTCATGGAAAACTCACTGTCCCTTTAAAAAAGGTTTTTTTTTTACTTTTTGTCCTTGTTTCCTGTCCCCCAGGGCACTACCCGGACCCCCATACACCTTTTATGGCAAATATGTAGCATATATGCCCTCTTGGAGACCACTCTAAAAACCGAATTTTCAGCCCCATTGACTTGTATTGAGTTCGAATTCGGGTTCGGATTCGGATTCGAACATTTGGAAAGTTCGGGTTCGGATCCGAACCGAACTCGGGGGGCGTTCGGCTCATCCCTAATCACGGCCACAACCACAGTACAACCAGAAAAATGTAATTTCCATGGAACGAGCTGGCTTATTCCTTGTTATTATTTTATTGTGCGAATATATTATCCAAACATCACCTGAGGCAATGGCGAGAATCCAGAATTTTGTTTTGAGGCCCAATCATTTCCAAAAATCTGTGGCCAGCATTGGTCTCTTGATCTTAACAGGGTCTTAGATTTGTGGGACTATCAGAAGGAATGAGGGTACTGTAACAAGCCGCATCAACAAGTGTCCTACAGAAAAGGGCGAACACTTCCAACACCTGCAGTAATGGTAAGTGCTCAACATAAGAGGAGGTACGTTTCCTGAAACTCTCATTTATTTCCACTATTGAGGACTATAACAAAAACTTTTGGTTTGGGTCTATATGAAAAACCCTGTAATTTATATAGCGTAAAGATGGACAAAGGACACATTTCAATATAGCTCTGCTTGCTCTGAATTTTTCCATATTGGGCTTCTGATGTGTTTAGGATGAAATAATTCTGTTTATCCTACTTGTACTTGCCTATCACTTTGTACATAATGCAGTGCAACACAGTATAATAAGGCAGAATTTTCCTAGAAAACTAAAAATTAGATCTTGAGAACTGAGACAGCAAACTCTGTACGATGATACTTCCATATTTACAGCCATATTTATGTATGATATACATTCTAGTTACAGTAAAATTGAAATTCTTATGATATAATTAAAGTAAACAATAAAAATATATAGTTTCAAGACCACAGAGGTTTTCTCCCTAGGCAGGCACTTTATTGCACGTCTAAAATTGAAAGATCCAAGATAGTGATTAGGAAATATGAATGTGTGCCAATTTACCTCTTGGTTTATGTATCCTGAAAAGCAATGAATATATTACATTTTGTAAAAAGAAATATGCAAACAAAAAGTAAATTATAAAATACAGCTCAATTTTTCAACAAGACCAGCAGACGCACAGAAGCTTTAATGTGACAGGTGAATGCTGATGATTGAAGCAAAGTGTTGGGTATAATATACTCACAGGATAGTGAATGGCTGAGATCTTAGAATTCAAAAATCAGAATTAAAATTTGTGGGTTATTATTGAAATAGAAGAGTGTACAGGTTGAGCATCCCAAACATGGACTTCTAGCATCTGGAAGGATCTGAAAAAAACAAATTTTTGGAGTTTACCAGATATTAGTAATTCCGGATTACGGATCGTAGCTCTCCTTCCACAATCTCCTTCCTCTAAAACATCAGATTCTCCTAGCTTTGGAAATCTAGAAGAATCCAAAATCTGGAATGTTTGGGGTCCAGAGCATTCCGGACACGTGTTGCTCAACCTGTATTAAAAGTTAAATTATTAGACACGTGCATGTCGAAAACGTTCGTCTTGTTTCGTTAAATTTTCATTCGTTGAAAAAGTGTAATTTTTTGTTATGTTGAGATTTCTCTCTGGTTTTTCGGGTCATTTATTAATTTTGGATCATGTGTTACTTTCGGATTATAAATTTTTGTTTGAAATGTCTCATTCGTAAGAACATTTTATATGTATTTTCGTGTCAATCGTATACAGTATGTCTTTGAATTTTTCAAATACATTATGTTATTCAGATTCAGGGCTCAGTCGTCATTTCATGTTCATTCGTCATTTCGTGTTCATTCGTCATTTCGTGTTCATTCGTTATTTTGTGTTCATTCGTTATTTCGTGTTCATTCGTTGTACGAGTTGCTAAAATTTAAACTGGTTTTAGTCGGTCTGGTATTATTGCACAATAAAATTTACACAACAGATTTTATGTAATCATTTGTATTGTGTTCCTCAGACTGGGGATTTGGGAACAAATACTTTTATTAATTGCTACACAATTCACTGTACATAAACTTTACTCTGAGTGCAGCCAATCAGAGAGCTTGACCAGTCACTCATTCTCACACGTTCAACTAAAGAAAACAAGTCGAAAATGCACCCCTCTCTGGAATTCAGTCTGACTCAGACACAAAATGAAGAAGCTGATTGGCCAGAGATAGACAATAACAACGCCCATCCAAAATATCGAATGGATCAGAATGAATCCAAAAGAAATATAATGCATTCGTTATTTTTAATCTTTTTGTTCCTCAGCCGACTCGGAAATTCAGTCTTCCATCTATTTGATTTTTGACATTTTTCGTATTTTCGTTCTATTGACTATTCCATTTACGTATTTTCAGATTTTAATTCTGTCATCTACTCGGATTGTCGGATTTTAGTTATTTTCGTTCCATTTTTTTATTCAGATTTTTGGATTGGTCCGAATCTTTGAATAAGCAAATTCAGACGTAAACCTTTTTGCTACACAAAAAAATTGCACATGACGACAAATTATTTTTACAAGAACAAATGTCACTGGAACGTGGAAAGAAAAAAGAATGAGCTGGCATTCGTCTTGCCCATGATTTGTGTCATGTAATCTATAGTCAATGCCATCAACAGGAGCAACGTGTCAGCCCCATCAAGCTTCTATTAAGCTTAATAAAAGCCAAAGGGGCTGAACTGTTGCTGTTGATGGCTAACTCCATAAATTAAAAGAAACGTTCTTGGACCAAACGAATGCCAGCTCATTCTTTTCTTTTTTTCAGAATGTCATTTGAGGATCAGCCAACTCAAAGCACCGTAAACAGTTTAGTGGATCTTCCCTTTTTTATGAGCCTAGCTTTCTGTTCTTTTTGCAGTTATAGAGCATGGAAAGAGACATCCACTTGGCTGTTTAGAGAGCACTAGTTGAACTTGTAAGTGTTAAATATACAAGTGTATAAAAATGTGATGATATTCTTGTTTCTAAATGCGTCCCAGAACATATGTTTTCTTGAGAACAAGAGACTGAAATGATATATTTACACCTACTGGCTTAATACCTTGCATTTTCAAGATAATGCTATCCATGGAAACCATAAGTGGATAAGTCAAGGTTTTGAATGAGAGGCTTACTGTAGAAGATTTTGAAGTTAATGAAAATTAATTGTCATTTAAGCCAAGGCATTGAGAACAGGATTTCTTGAAATGCCTTAGGGACAAAACATGGAGCTTAGAGTGAAAGGTGCAAAACACCTTGAAGGTATAAATGTTTTAAAAGCTTGTACAAGACATATCAGCTTGTATTTTCATTTAGCATTATTAATCCTTTCAACCCTAACCAATGCATGGAAAAATATGGCTTATTTTTCGTATGGAATCTTTTTAAATATAATATATATATATATCAGCGTCGTCAAAGTCACACTCTAATATTTCATTGGACCCCCTTTTGCTTTGATCACAGCAAGCATTCGCCATGGAATCGTTTCGATAAGCTCACGCAATGTCATATAATTTATTTCCACCCAGAGTCGCATTACTTTGCTGCCAAGATCTTGTATAGATGATGGGAGAGTCGCGGCGCTGCGTAAAGTCTTCTCCAGCACATTATCCCAAAGATTCTCAGTGGGGTTAAGGTCTGGACTGTGTGGTGGCCAATCCATGTGTGAAAATGATGTCTCATACTCCCTGAACCACTCTTGCACAATTTGACCCCGATGAATCCTGGCATTGCCATCTTGGAATATGCCCTCTGTGCCATCAGTGGAGAAAAAACCCATTGATGGAAAAACCTGCTCATTCAATATATTCGGGGAGTCACATGGCATAATTTTCTGCAATTGAAACATTTTAATCAATGCAGTAATTATCCATTGGAAGGCTCACACCTATCTGCTTAGTTAAATCCAGGTAGTGACCTTTTTTTGGCCAGGCAGAGTGTATATTCGGGCACACTGGCACTTAAAGAGGACCAGCGAGCCTTAGTGTATCCTCCCTTATGCACTATAATACTTAAGTTATTTATGACAAAAAATGCAAATAGAATATGTCAAATATACAGTAGGTGGCACAGATATCAGTAACCGAGTAGGGCTATATATAATATTTGTTCCCATAAGGGGATATGCAGAAAAAAAGCAGGCTATATAAACAACACACCATGAATATGCCCAGACTAATCCTCATCATAGGAGGATAGTGCGGTGCACCAGAAGAAGGCGAAGCATATGAGAATCTAGGTAATTGTATTACAAGTATGGTTGGATCCACTCAGACACACTAAGTGCATCCGTTGAGACTTCCTCTACCAGCATCCATTGTAGTGTATCTATTGATTGGCTGGGAGGACCATACAATGGGTAAAACTGTATTTTAGCGGTGTAAATTATGTGAGACCCATTTCAACTGTTTTAAGCATTGTAAACCCCAACCCCTAACCCTAACCCCAACTCTAACTCCTGACTCTAAACCCTAACCCTAATCGTAATCCTAACCCCTGACCCTAACCTCTATACTGGTACTCCTCTGACATTTACAACATTATTATGTTTCAGTTAGGTTTCCAACTAATTTGCAATGCTAAAATACAGTTTTGCCACACAATGTTATGTACTTTTAATGCAGGATAAAATTGATGTGTATCCGTAGAGCTGTGCACACTCATGTGCGCACAGCGAGATGGCCACACGGGCTACCGAACTGAAAGAACGTCTGTTCTCACCAATGTTCTTTCCACTTTCCTGTAGACCAGTGGTTCTTCCCAACTGCGGTCCTCAAGTACCCCTAATGGGCCAGGTTTTAAGGATTACCTTGGGGAAATGCAGACTGAATCCTGCAATCACTGAGCTGCAAAACATATCACCTGTGCTGTGCTTCAGATATCTGGAAAACCTGCCCTGTTGGGGGGACTTGAGGAACGCGGTTGGGAACCACGGTTGTAGACCCAGGTGGCGCCTGCCTATTTCAAGAAATATCTTTTACTTACAAAACAGAAAGGGTGTACAGGATGCCAAAAACAGCTCTTTAGATTTTAGGATTATTTAGTTTAGCTTGATCTAGACATTGTATGGCACACCTTGTAGACAGCTTCCATTCCTTCTTCCCAAAACAAGGACCCTGTTTTACCATCAACACCAATAAAATGTTGGAAAGATGGATAGATATATGAAGGCTTGATGAAAGCCCTTGCATGGGATGAGCGTTGATTTGATCCCTTAATGGTGGCTCACATATGGATAAACTATGCTTGTGTCGTTATCCATCTGTGAATCGCTATTAATGAACCCGTTCCAATTGAGCAGCTGTACTAGTCGCTCAAGTCAAAATCTTTTGGAGTGACTCATAGATACCTGTAGTGGTGACTCGTGCCGCTGCTGATGTCGGCTCCTGGAGTCCATTGGGCTTCATGGAGCAAAGAGCAATTCTTCATGAACTCACATTAATGGGGTCAAACCGGGGCCGGGGAAGGATAACGGGAACTATTTGTTCCCATTGTTCTCCTGTATACAGCCACAGGAAGCATCCGATCATGCCACCCTTTGCACCCTGGAATCAGAGGTAGGTATAGAATTTTTTCATAAGACAGTAAAGAATTCTAATTGGACCACACACGTGTGCTGGATACTTTGGGGTTGATTCCATCCAAGACATTCATGCATTTCTTTTTTTGGTCGTGTGTATCCACATCTTTGGGCTGTTTGTATTACTTTGGACCTTAGCACGAAGACTGTTTTTTCTTTTGCGTAGATACGCTTTTATATATAGACACAAAAAGATGGTAAGCGCCCACAACTTGTACCACCACAAGTACCCCAATGATGAACCAGATTATCAGTGGTTTCCCCTAAGCCAGTGTGCCAACAAACAAGAAAAATACGTATCTGGTAGCGCGATGTAAGTCGCTTTTGGGACTCAGGTTGTTCTCATAATTTGAATCATCCACATGGATATAATATAAAAGGAAGCAAAATGCATATGATAGTGCAGAGCGTAATAAATCAAATATTAGATAATACAGTGCATATATGATCCACAAATATGGAGAACATCAAAAAGAAAATTACCCAAACACGTTAACCCACTCAGAGCCAATGACAGGGCTCCATATTTGTGAGTGGATCATATATGCACTATATAATCTAATATTTGGTTTATTACGCTCTGCACTATCATATGCATTTTGCTTCCTTTTATATTATATCCATGTAGATGATTTTTTAATATATTCGCGGTTCACCTTGATGAAGGCTTTAAGAGGCCGAAACATTGTTTTCTTTAATGGTATGAATACATTTTGGAGTTTTAAAAGACCCAGAGTGCCTCCCTCTGCCTATATTGATTATCTAGCTTCTCCCCGCATCATCTCTTCCCATGATACACTGCAGGATTTCTCACGCGCAGCCCCCATCCTCTGGAACACTCTCCCTAGTACTGTCAGACCCTAGCTTTCCTTCCTTCCAACTCTCCATAAGACATTCCTATTTAGGGAAGCCTACCAGACGACTCATTAATGCACCACACTGCCTCAACCAGTCCATCACTCTCACCTTGCAGTCCATCACTCTCACCTTGCAGTCCATCACTCTCACCTTGCAGTCCTCTCCTTCTGTTTCTTCTTCCCATGGAAATAGGGCCCTCAGTTCCTCCTGTACTGGTTTGTCAAAATGTTGTTCAGTCTCAATGTATTGTAACCTTGTCTATATTGTGTCCAATGTTCAGCGCTGTGGAATATGCTGGCGCTATATAAATAAAGAATATTAATAATAATATAGTGTATAGTGTAGATTGGTTATTTTGGCATCTGGACTACCACGGCTTATCCATATAGTGAGTATAGCAGTTCGTAGTGTTACCTTTTTTATTGAACTTTTTTTAATCCATTATAAAAGGTATCACTATGTACTGCTATACAGTCTGGTAATATATATATATATATATATATATATATATATATAGGATTTTAGTCAGAAGCAGTGCAAAGCAAATGAGGACAGATCACTATAAGCTTCATCTAAAGTAGAGCAAGAGGTTAATAAAATTAAGCAGAAAAAATATTTTTAAAAAAAATACAGAATGATTCACTGATCTGTACATAACTAAAATGCAAATTATTCTACATTTGTTAAGTCCGGATGATGCGCAGTTTGCTGTAGAGTGGTTTAAGCATGTTCTCTTAAAGTTTGCATTATGGATCATTTAAGTGTACAGCGTATTAGCAATGGAGCGTAACTGTATTTGTGACCTACTTTCAAAGTGCTTATTGCCATAGTAAGAAAAAAATGCCTAAAATTGCTGGATTTGTGCATGCTAGCAAATCAAAAAGCGACGGCTGAGAGAGAATCAGCTTGACTCATTTTGTATCACTAATACCAGTGGGTACATTTCAGTGGTGCTTTGCCCCTTGCTATCATTATTGACACTTGCATTTCAGAAGGAGTCTATTATTTATTGGAAGTTGTGGTTATTTTCACAGATTCTGTGTTTTTCAGTGTTAACAGTGAGAATGTCAGGAGAAAACGAAGAATTGATGTGATGTCAAATGTCCACAAATAATCAGAGTCAATATAGGAGAATTCTACAAAATATTACATTTAATATCAATAATAGAAAATAATATGGCAGATGTTGTGTGCAATTGTTACAGCATGTTTTCAGATGAAAATCCACAATGGCTGAGATGCTCTATCGATGGTTATATACATAATGGCGTTGTCCATGGCGTCAGAAGAATCTCCAAAGTCACTAGGCATTGCATCACCCTCTTTAGTTGGCGAGCCACCAGGGAAAAAAATTGACAGCTGGGATAAATGCATGCGCAGAATAGGTGCTGTAGCTCATACTGCTAAAAAACAAAATGCTACCCATGACAGAACTGTGTCAGAACACATAGAAACATAGAAAAATGTCGCCAGATAAGAACCTTTCGGCCCATCTAGTCTGCCCAATTACATGGATACTTTACCTGGATTTATCTTTTGTTTAGGATAGCCTTATGCCTATCCCATGAATGCTTAAATTCAATCACTGTTTTGGCCTCTACCACTTCAACTGGAAGACTGTTCCATGTATCCACCACCCTCTCAGTAAAATAATGCATCCTGATGTTACTTTTAAACCTTTGCCCCTCTAATCTAAGACTATGTCCTCTTGTTTTGCTACTTTGTTTCCTTTTAAATATACTCCCTTCCTCTACCTTGTGGATTCCCTTTACGTATTTAAATGTTTCTATCATATCTCCTCTGTCTCGTCTTTTTTCCAAGCTGTACATGTTAAGATCATTAAGCCTTTCCTGGTAACTTTTCTCCTTCAAGCCGTACACCATTTTAGTAGCCCTTCTCTGAACTCTCTCTAAGAGGTCTATATCCTTCTGGAGATACGGTCTCCAGTACTGCACACAGTACTCCAAGTGAGGTCTCACCAGTGCTCTGTACAGTGGCATGAGCACTTCCCTTTTCCTACTGCTAATACCTCTCCCTACACAACCAAGCATTCTGCCAGCATTTCCTGCTGCTCTATTACATTGACTAATTACCTATAGATCCTCTGAAATGATAACCCCTAAATCCCTATAGAATAGAGACCACTTGACTTGTACCATCTACCTAGAGATTGTTGGAGACCGCGTAAGCCCCATCATGGCCATGGTGTTCTCTGATGGCAGTGGACCACTTTCAGCAGGATAACGAACCCTGACACACAGCAAAAATTGTTAAGGAATGGTGTGAGGAACATGACAAGACTTCAAGTTGTTGCTTTGGCTTCTGAATTCCCAGTTCTCAATTTGACTGAGCATCTGTGGGATGTGCTGGAAAAACAGTGATTCAGTTCGACAGGTTTAAACAGACGAATCCCATAGGATTCGATGTAAAAAAAATTATTGATTTTATTTTTATCCAACCATTTAGTCTTTTCATTTGCAGCAAACTGTCTTTTTATTTATTTATTGTATATTTTTAAATTTTTAGGCAACATTTCCGATTGACAATTTTTTTTAAGGGCGTTCTTTTTTATTCTGTAACAGACCGTTTTACTATTTTGTATAGGGCCTTTTTTATTATTTCCAAAGATTTTCTTGCATTTTTATTGTTTTAAACACCTTTTAAAGAATAGTAGAGTTGTTTTTTTTTTCCTGCAGTTTGGTGGGTACTACGGCGCTTTTGGCGGCTGTTTGGCAGCGACATTCTGCAGTCCATTCGGCGGTCGGCAGCAGCTCCATGTTCGGCGCACTTCGGGGACCTTGCGGTGAGTAGTGAATTTACCAAAGGGTTGGTGAACGGGAAATGCCAAAGGGCACTGAACTGCTCTGAATGAGAAATGCTTTCTGAATAACCCCTTTTGTAACTGTCAAACGACATGGTTTTTTGGAGATGTGTTGCCCTTGCATGTTTGGAGGTGTGGGAGTCAGCACTTCCTGGTTTCAAGAGCTATATGCACAAGAGACAGTAGGCAGGAGTGGGAGTCCGCACTTCCTGGTTTCAAGAGCTATATGCACAAGAGACAGTAGGCAGGAGTGGGAGTCCGCACTTCCTGGTTTCAAGAGCTATATGCACAAGAGACAGTAGGCAGGAATGTCCACTACTTCCTGATTTTAAAGCTGTTGGAGGAGGGAGCAGTGTGTTGCATAACTCCTCAGAAGAACTTGTCTGTGCATGTGGTCTAGAGGCACACACAGTAATTTACCTCTGTATTTGTTCTGTCAATGATGTATTTGGATTTATCATATTTCTGTTTGAAAGACATGTTCATTTTACATGACAGACTGTAAAGGACTGTTTATGTATATTTTCAACATTATTTGGTTTTATTTGTTGTAGTTTTCACGGTGTCAGCTAAAAGTGACAGACAAAATAAAAGATTCTAAAGACATCTGTATGAAGCATGCCATTACTTTAGACCTGCGCAGCTACACCTTTAGTTTTTTCCTGCAGCGTATAGATTTTACAGACTTGTTGATATGGTGCTTACACTTTGATTGACTGGTTTGATATATAATGCTTTAAATTCATATTTCCGACTTTGTTAGCCATGGTCTAATGTACTTTGACTGACAGATGGGCATACACCGCAACCATGTGACAAGTGATGACCCGTGACACTAGTTTTCAAGTTACAAATGTTTCCAGATGTGCAAAATGTAAATTGCAGCTCATGTTAGCTTTGCCCTTCGTGCTGTCATTTGCATTTGTCTGCTGATATCGATATCCCAAATCTCTAGAATAAATACAGTCTCGGAGCTGGCCTGCCTTGTTCATCCATCTGTCACTGATCTATAATTTATAAAATTCTCTGCTACCCCGTATGTATTATTTGGTGGTCCATTAGTCAAACAAATGCAACTGTTGCAAGCCAAGGATTTTAAAGGGGTATTTTAAAAAGCCATTAATGAAACTGCTGCCGAATGGTGGTTGTAGGTCACTGGAATACATTCCTTTCTGTGCTATTTCAATTTTGTCATGATTTTATGCTCAATAAATCTGTTTCTGGGTTATGACATATTTGGAAATAAAATATATTTTATTAAAATCAGCGGAGCTAGATCTTTGTTTAGTATGCCACCGAGAAGAGGCACTGATACAAAATTTAACAGGCCCTTAGAGCTTTTTCTCCCATAAGTGAAAAATATTCTTCACCCTTCTGTTTCGCAGATTATATTTTTTTTTAGTGCACACTAAAACACTGTCATTGTTACCCTCCTGCTTACTCAAGTGTGAAATTCTTTGTGAGCAATAAAACATAAAAAGTCACAAGAGAATTGTATTGTAGGACTATAAAACCGAAGCTATTGAATTATTCTTTTGAAAATCATTTTATATGCCTGCTTCAGAAAAGGAGCACTTTTACTGGTGTCAAGCACCATTTACTGAATTTTCCAAGTAGTGTTTGATGAATTTCCTCACCAGCTTAGTTTGTGTTATTATATATTTCTTTAATAACCACGCATTGCAATTCTACATAAAATTCCTAAATCTGGTGTTTATTCTTTCTCCTTTACACAAATAAGTTAAAACGTGCTTAAAATAAAAAGCATATTAAGATCATATTTTTTTGGTGTCTTTGTGCATGCATAAGATACAAAACATATATTTACTACTAATAATAATAATAATTTTAAGCAATGTTATTTTTTAAAAGTAATAGAATACCACTCTTAGAGTACCATTTTTTTTTTAAATGCGGAGGGAAATGGTACTTTTTAACCCTTTCGCTGCTGAGGCATTTCCCGCCTCTGTGCTGAGGTCATTTTTACCAGTTTTGCTCATCATGTTTAACCGCGTTTTGAAGCCTTATTTTATTATATGACCCAGACATATTATATATCGTTCTTTCCGGCAGACTCGGCAGATTCATAATATGTCATTATTATATGTATACATTATGTCCTGTCTGTATATTATAACAAAATATGCAATAAAATTTACATTTTCAATAATTTACAACGTGTAAAGTGTTTTTTTTACACATTTTAACATGCGATCGTTTGCGGTTATATTTTCTATGGGGTGCGCTTGTTAAAAAAATTAGAAATGGTGTCTCGTTACATTTTTGTGGGGAAAATTTCGCTATTTTTAACAAACGCACCCCATACAAAAATCGTTAGTGCAGCATCATTGTTCACATTATAAATTAAATGGGAACAATATTGGTGCATTAACAAAACAAATAAAAAATAAAAACTTGTTTATTTATTTATTATTTTTTTAAATATTTTTTTATTTTTATTTTTTTACAAAACTTTTTACATGGTCATGTTTGGTATCGTTGGAAAGGCCATGCTCTGGCTGATCCAACAGTACCAAACATTAACCCCTAGTTGCCACGGATCGGGAGATAAGGGGTTCCAATGAACTCCATATCTCCACCATTGGTGGCAGTTAGGGGTTAACTCCAGGACTGACGTCATCGTGCTATGCACGATGACGCCAGTCCCCAGGGGGAGTTCCTGGAGGCTTGGCCAACATCCAAGATGTCAGCCAGCTCCGGGAAAGGATCACGAACCGGCGCTTTTCGGCGCAGAATCGTGATCCGGCCCCCATGGGGTTAATGCCAGGTACCGTTTGTAAGGGCAGGCTGTGCCCTTCCAAACGGTGCCTGACATTAAGCTCAGGCCCCCGGCGATCGAGAGGGAGAGAGGTCCGTAGGACCTCCCTTTCAGGTGCCTCCTCCGCACAAGCGGGGTGGGCACCTGAAATAGATGTCATCACGCCGCCGCGATTACATCTATTGTGCCCGCAGCGGTCCCGGAGTGCCGGGCTGACATCAAGGATGTCAGCCCGCACCGGGGGGCACAGCGATCGGCCGGAATCCGGCTGATCGCTGGCTGCGAAG
The DNA here is from genome assembly GCA_009667805.1 of Leptobrachium leishanense. Classification (NCBI taxonomy): domain Eukaryota; kingdom Metazoa; phylum Chordata; class Amphibia; order Anura; family Megophryidae; genus Leptobrachium; species Leptobrachium leishanense. The sequence goes on along the minus strand of CM019065.1, from coordinate 356,733,237 downwards.
GGAGGACGCGCTGAGCGCGTCCTCCGCAGCCAATTCTTCCTGCGGGAGGACGCGCTGAGCGAAGTGGTTAAAGCCCTACGCGCGTAGTTGGTTGTTTTTGCTATGTGAATGGAAGTCTCAAATCTGAATATTAAATTGCTGTGTTTTATAAGGCCTGTGTCAGACGAACGCAGTGCTCACGTCCGTGTTGCTGCACAGTTTAACGTGCGTCATAGCATAGAATCATGAGCAATAGAGACCCACACACTAAGGGCTATATTACAAGGTTGGTTCTAACTTAACCAGAGCTGTTGTAAACTTAAAACCTCCATAGGTTATAATGGCTCTGGTAAGTTTACAACAGCTCTGGTTAAGTTAGCACCAACCTTGTAATATGGCCCTAAGTGCGTTCGCATGGAACTGCGCATGCACAACGCACGTGATAAATGGACGCAAGTTAGGAAAGAACATAAAACCTCTAACACGGACGTGCAGAGTGTGCCACGTCCACCACGTCCGCGTAGCGTTCTGTGTGTGTGACGAGGAGACGCCAGACGCAGCACATTTGCGACGTCCAGCACCTTGACGCACAAAATGCCTTTTCATATTAATTTTGTTTCCCATACTTCCCTTTTTTTTCTACATCCGTCATAAAAAACGGACTGTGTGGTATGTACAGTATCTTCCGTCAGAACGTCTTTCCATTGTGCACGCATGCAGCGTGTGCTCAGACTGCGTTCCTCTGACTCTAGAGTAAATTATCAGCTTTTAAGATCAGCTCAAGGATAGCCTTTAATTTACGTAATGTGCTTTTTGGCTTCCTACAGTAATCAACAAACACAATCTGTTTTAACTGATAGCACACACATTATTGTATTCTTCTCGTACGTATGTCATTCAAAAATGTACTCAATATAGATTGGAAAGAGTATGCGACACCATAAGCTAATTACTTCAGCAGAAGCTAATTAGAGTTGGTAATTGGCAAACCAGGTGTCCAATTAATAGAACTAGATTGGAGGTGTGGGTTACAGCTCCTTTGACTTGTAAAAAATACACAAACGTTTTGAGTTTGCTATTCACTAAAAGCATCTGTTGATGTGAACCATGCCTCGCAAAAAGGAGCTCTCAGAAGACCTACAATCAAGAATTATAGCGTCGCTTACAGCAGGAAAGGGTTACAAAATCATCCGGAAGAGCTTAGAGATTTAACTGTCTACTGTAAAACATATTGTCTATAAATGAAGATGATTTTGTACTGCGTCCCCTCTCCCTAAAAGGCCCGTCCAGCTAAGGTGACTTACAGGGCACAGCGCACAAGTCGCAATGAGGCAAAAAAAGAGTCCTAGAGTGGCAGCTAAAGACTTGAGGATTTCATTGGAACTCTCAATTAAAATCTTTGGTCATGAGTCTCATATGCAGAAAACACTGAACAGGCATGGCGTCCAGGACAAGACACCACAAAGAAACATGCTGCCGTAAAAAAAAACATGCGTTGTAAAGGTGCAAGACCACCTTGATGCTCCATGGAGCCCCATTGGTGCCATGAGAAAAAAAAAACATTACCACGTGGGCACAATGCATAATATCGTGGGGACGATCTAGTAAATCATACCCACGTGTTAACTATTAGTGTGCGCACGCAATACAGAGAGTCACCTCCCTTAGCCCTCCTACCTCAGGGCAGGAACTGAGTTCTGCTGCCCTGTCTCCACTCCTGCCTAGGATCAGGAGCAACTGATTGGCCAACGGTGATGTTACAGCTGTTCCTCCCGGTGAAGCCCTTCATGTCCTTGGTACAGGAAACCCCCTGATTTGCCCCAGACAGGTGCCAGCAGTCCCTGCACTCACCAATCCCAGTTTGTGTCCCAGCTACCCGTGGGAATTAGAGTCCTTGGCAAACCCAGATCATTATCACGTTTCCCCCAGTAGCACCACCATGACACTAAGCAGAGAGCAGAGCCCGGCATTCATGTAGTGCCCACTATGGGGGTTAAGAGGCACGGTACCACCAGCCATGCTGGGAGATGGAGTTTAAACTACACCTGCAGAGTGTGAACCTTTCTGTTACTGACAATCCTTTTATATTCATTGGTAGTCTGCTTATACAGATTACAGGGCAGCTCCTCAGAGACACCGAAAACATACCTTTTGAGCTCATACCTCCTCACTGTGGTTAGCGCTGCGTTCTGGGGTGAGGCGCCTGCCCTGGAATACCACGTTAACATGGGGATGCTATGGGAAAATCTGCAGGCACAGATTTTCCCCGTTAGTGTCCCCATGTTAGCGTCAACTATGGAAAAGGACCCCCAAAGGGTCTTATAGTGGTTTTCCAGTGTGGAAAATTTAATTACAATATTGATTACGAAAAAGCCAAATTTTGCGGACTAAAATAATTTCAGTAGTAAATTAGAGTCAGTGTACCAGCACCCTGTTACTAGAGGGCTGAGTGTACTAAATTCATTTGCGCAGACCTTCTAAACGCAATCCTAAACAGTAAAGAAGTAAATTATCGCAGGCTAAGTGTTTGTGCCCTTGAAATACTTTCATTGCCATGAATTTGCATAGTCTGATTTTTATTTTATTTTGCAACAAACCACTTTTAAGAAAGGCTTTCATTTAGCTTAATATTACTTTCGTTTAATTTGCTATATGTGCAGGGAAGCTTGTAAACAGAGCAGTTAATGAAAAGCTCAGGAGAATAGATCTTTCGTTATAAATGAAAGTGCAAAATGTAAGTCCCAGATTATTAAAAAAAAAAACTATCTTTGTATAAATCATGCCTTTAATCTCCAGCTCACAGGGATGTAAGTTCATACATTAAAAGCATTGTTGCCACTTTGTTATTGTTAGGAAAAAAATGCAGTATTGATTTACTATGAGCAAATCACTGCTCTAACCAGAATAGGAGCCCATTATAGCAAACATTTGAATTAGTGAGCTGCTAGGATTATGCTACAGATTGATTTGCTGGAGCTAAACCAGAAAAGATTTTATATATATTTGAACAAGCTGCCTAACCAAAAAAAGTCGCACTCTCAGTCTAATATTTGGTTGGGCCACCATTTGCTGGGGATTGCGGAACGCATTTGCCGTGGCATCATTTCGATAAGTTTATGCAATGTCACTGTGTAAAGTCTTCTCCAGCACATTATCCCAAATATTCTCAATGGGGTTAAGGTCTGGACTGTGCGGTGGCCAATCCATGTGTGAGAATGATGTCTCATGCTCCCTGAACCACTCTTGCACAGTTTGAGCCCGATGAATCCTGGCATTGCCATCTTGGCATTGCCATCAGGGAAGAAAAAAACTATTGATGGAAAAACCTGCTCATTCAGTATATTCAGTGAGTCACATGACCTCATTTCTTGCAGCTGAAACATATTAATCACTGCAGTAATTATCCAATGGAAGGCTCTCGCCTATCTGCTTAGTTAAATTCAGCTAGTGACTCTTTTTGGCCAGGCAGTGTGTATATCTGGGCACACTAGCACTTAAAGAGGAATAACGAGCCTTAGGAATAGGAAAAATCTCATAAGATCCCACAGAATCAGCTCTGGAATCGAATCAGGATAATCAAATGGCTAATAGCACCTCCTCTTCTTTAAGTGGATAAAAGGCGACATCCCAGGCAATCACCAATGGATAATGAGCTCTATAGACAACCTCTCCTTATTACCAAAGTGGTGGCTGAAGTATTTGATATCCAAATATATTTAAAAAAAAAGGGATTTCAATTATAACATGAACAATGATGCTGCACAAACAATTTTTTATCGGAGGTTTTAGCTAAAATCACGTAATTTCTCAGAAAAATACAGTAACAGGTTCCCATTTCCAATTCTTTTAACAAGTGTACCCCATAGAATATGTAACCGCAAAGGGTCGGATGATAAAATGTTAAAAAAATTACTTTACACGCTGTGGATGATTGAAATTTTAATGGAAATTCTAATTTGTTTACATTATTTGTTAGAACATTCTGGCAGGACATGACATATATAGTACATACAGTCAGGTCCAGAAATATTGGGACATCGACACAATTCTAACATCTTTGGCTCTATACACCACCACAATGGAGTTGGAATGAAACAAACACAATGTGCTTTAACTGCAGACTGTCAGCTTTAATTTGAGGGTATGTGCATCCAACTCAGGTGAACGGTGTAGGACTTACAGCAGTTTGCAGATGTGCCTCCCACTTGTTAAAGGGACCAAAGGTAATGGGACAGAATAATAATCATAAATCAAACTTTCCCTTCTTAATTCTTGGTTGCAAATCCTTTGCAGTCAATCACAGACGCTGGGTTTCATCCCTGGTGATGCTCTGCCAGGCCTCTACTGCAACTGTCTTCAGTTCCTGCGTGTTCTTGGGGCATTTTCCCTTCAGTTTTGTCTTCAGCAAGTGAAATGCATGCTGAATGACATTCAGGTCAGGTGATTGACTTGGCCATTGCATATCATTCCACTTCTGTCCCTTCAAAAGCTCTTTGTTTGCTTTTGCAGTATGCTCTGGCTCATTGTCCATCTGCACTGTGAAGTCCAATGATTTCTGCAGGATTTGGCTGAATGTGAGCAGATAATATTGCCCGAAACACTTCAGAATTCATCCTGCTGCTTTTGTCAGCAGTCACATCATCAATAAATACAAGAGAACCAGTTCCATTGGCAGCCATACATGCCCACGCCATGACACTACCACCACCATGCTTCACTGATAAGGTGGTATGCTTAGGATCATGAGCAGTTCCTTTCCTTCTCCATACTCTTCTCTTCCCATCACTCTGGTACAAGTTGATCTTGGTCTTATCTGTCCATAGGATCTTGTTCCAGAACTGTGAAGGCTTTGTTAGGTGTTGTTTGGCAAACTCTAATCTGGCCTTCCTGTTTTTGAGGCTCACCAATGGTTTACATCTTGTGGTGAACCCTCTGTATTCACTCTGGTGAAGTCTTCTCTTGATTGTTGACTTTGACACACATACACCTACCTCCTGGAGAGTGTTCTTGATCTGGCCAACTGTTGTGAAGGGTGTTTTCTTCACCAGGGAAAGAATTTTTCAGTCATCCACCACAGTTGTTCTCCGTGGTCTCCCGGGTCTTTTGGTGTTGCTGAGCTCACCAGTGCATTCCTTCTCTTTGAGAATGTTCCAGACAGTTGTTTTGGCCACGCCTAATGTTCTTGCTATCTCTCTGATGGGTTTGTTTTGTTTCTTCAGCCTAATGATGGCTTGTTTCTCTAATAGTGATAGCTCTTTGGATCTCATCTTGAGAGTTGACAGCAACAGATTCCAAATGCAAATAGCACACTTGAAATGAACTCTGGGCCTTTTATCTGCACATTGTAATTGGGGTAATGAGGGAATATCACACACTTGGCCATGGAACAGCTGAGAAGCCAACTGTCCCATTACCTTTGGTCCCTTAACAAGTGGGAGGCACATCTGCAAACTGCTGTAAGTCCTACACCGTTCACCTGAGTTGGATGTACATACCCTCAAATTAAAGTTGACAGTCTGCAGTTAAAGCACATTGTGTCTGTTTCATTCCAACTCCATAGTGGTGGTGTATAGAGCCAAAGATGTTAGAATTGTGTTGATGTCCCAATATTTCTGGACCTGACTGAATAAAAATTATATATTACGAATCTGCCGAAAAAAGGATATATAATTTGTCTGGGTCCTATAATAATACATTACTTCAAATCGCGTTTAAACATGATGAGCGAAAATAAAAGGAGTAAAAATGAACTCAGCACAGGGGTGAAATGGCTCAGCAGTGAAGGGGTTAATATCATCTTTTTTTTAAATAAAACTTTATTTGAAGCCTCAGGATAACATTGCAAAGACAGAATGTATTGCACCAAAACATAGAAAAAGGGTTTAACATGTCCCCCCTACCTAACAGCAGGCACAAATACAGAACGCAAATTAGAAACACATCAAGTGGAACTCAAAACCCCCAGTGTACATCATGAAATGGACCCAAAATGTGGCAAACAGATGGTATGAAAGAAGATCCGGACAACGAACATTGCAAGTACCAGCACGAATTTGAAAACGTTTGACGGACGTTGATGACTATCTCCTCCTGCAGATGCGGAATGAAGTCCCTCCATACTCCGAAGAACCGCCTGACATTGGAGTCTCCAAGAAGAGAAACCTCCACCCATTCCAATCATGTTGAAAGAGAGCGTATAGACGTGAGTATAGAATGCGGAACGTTGGAGAAAAGGGGAAAATCCATTGCCCAAGAATGGCTTTCTTAGCTGTCGCTGCTAGCACTCCCAATAAAATCTTTGTGACTTAGGTACAGGTCTCCCCACACCCGAAGGGATTATATTAAACAGGGCCCAGCCCGGTGTGTCAGGGACCGCTAGCTTCAAAATTTGTGAACCGAACCTCCTCTCCTCTTCCCAAAACAGGGCAATGAATGGGCAGGACCATAGAATATCAGCTTTTTTTAATGTGAATAGATTCTGCAGCTCTTTACAGTAATTAACTGGGAATTAAACGAACAACATTAAAAACAAACTTTGCATTTGCCGGCAGAGACATTAGGTGTAAAGGCCCTGCTCAGATGCATGTAAAATCTAGACGATATCACAATGTGCCTGCTTTTTCGATCACCCTGTTGTGTGTTAGTCCTTAATGCCTTCTTTTTGAAATGTTTATGTTAGTGTAGAACAATTCCATTCCATTTTGTTGACGTGGCGTGACCTGTCCATCCTTTCCTTGTAACAGCTTTTAGAACACCTATAAATAAATGCTGCCATTGTGAGATCAGGTAAATGGAACATTTATTTCTACTTACCGTAATTTTCATTTCCATGGCAGCATTATGTTCTTGCACTTCCGTTATAGTTGCTGAAGAATTTAGGAATAGGTTAACTGGTAGTAGTGATAATTGAGCAGTATGGGGAGGGTTGAACTCGGTTGGAGGTCTCAAAAATAATGAAGACAGCGTATTTAAATGCAAAACAAAAATACTGAAAGTATTTCTTTTTCAGCAGCAATTAATCCATTAAATACACATGGGAGCCATCAATGTAGATTATAACCACAACAACGATAGAAACCTGAAGATCATGCTCAGAAATTCATTTTGCAGTAATACCACCCTTGTCTATTAACAACCATGAACAATACAGAGGTTTAGGGGTATGCCCTTTTCAACGTGATATTCAGAAACAGTGGAAAGACATGGTACCCTAAATATACAGAATACAAGAAATGGGTCTCTTCCCATCCAATCACCTATGAATCCATTGACCAATTTGAGCTGTTGGCACCGATTCAGGCATCTACTCCCACCATGGCCGGCTGCATAGAGGTCCTCATCATCACTTCAAGTGTATCCTATTACAGTGGGTCCCAACCCTGGTCCTCAAATCCCCCCAACAGGCCAGGTTTGCCAGATATCTGAAGCGCAGCACAGGTGATATGATTTGCTACTCAGTGATTGCAGGATTCAGTCTGCATTTCCCAAAGGTGATCCTTAAAACCTCTCCTTTTATGGGAATTTAAGGACCATGGTTGGCAACCACTGTCCTAGACAATGAAGTGATGTTATTTCCTGTGTGTCTGCAACAAGGGTGAACCGAGATGGGGGCCCCAGAGGCAGCAATGCTAATTATAATAGTGGTGGACAAAATATAACAATATCTGTCACTTATAACTCTGTCATAACATAGCATAGCAGGGCAGTCAAACTTGCGACCCATATAGGTCGATGACAATAATTATTAGAACTCCTTCATTGCAACAGTTGGCCAAAGAATCATGGGAATTGTAGTTCAGAAACATTTGGGGGGCAGAGTTTGAAAGCCCTGTAGTAAAGGCTTATGAAGTGACATATCTGGATGGGATATTTCAAGGTGTAGTATCAGCGTTATACCTCACATGGCTGTTGTCTACTAAATGATGCACTATGCATACAAAAATAACAGAGAACATATAATACATCCCCAAATGATATATAAAGGTCCATTTAGTACAGTCCCTGCAGTAGAGGGTCTCACGGTCTGTACAGTGTGAGACTGGTGGTAAACCTATTGAATAATAGTTACATAGGCTGAAAAAAGACATCCGTCCATTGAGCTCAGCCTTTCCCACATCCTCTACTGCTGTTGATCCAAAAGAAGCGCTCGCCAATATGCAACATACTGGGAAAAAATTCCTTGGATCAAGCTTTTACCCACAGTTTAAATATAATTTATTGTGTTTTTGTAGGAAGTCATTCAGCCATTGTTTAAAATTCTGTATAGTCTCTGACCCAACCACCTCAACAGTCAGAGAATTCCACAACGTTATTGCTCTCACTGTAAACTAACCCTTTCTATGCTTTAGGCTATAGGACATGGTAATTTCCTGGCTTATTTCCTGTGAGGCATATAGTGTCATGGTATGGTCAAGAAATGAAAATGTGAGCTAATATAAACTCACTAAATATTATATATTGATTGTGACAAACAGTATGAATACCATGAATAGAGAATAGGTGCCTTAAGCCATTGCCCGGCATCAAAGGGAAGAAGCAAACATTCAGGTGAAAAATGAGCAACGGCTAAATAATAGAAACTTGATAAAGTAATTAAAATCATGAAGCTTCGCAAAGACTTTGATGAAGATCATACGATGAATTTGAGATTGTTAATTAGTGAAATTAAAGTTCAACTGGTTTCAGACAAAAAAAACATTAAAATCTTATCATGACCAAAAAGGTAAATCTACAAACAAATGAGAATCATTAAAAACCTTACTGCATTTTAACTTTACGAGCCTACTTTTTGAAACGAAAAAAAAATCAGCAATTTGATGCAGCAGAAATGTTTGATATCATTAACACTTTCACCATCGAAGTCGAGTTAATTCAATTTTGCATAAGGCATTCGAAACATAGTAAATTGATTGGGAATCAGGAAGGGTTTAAAACCGGACTCTGCAAATTTAAGTCAGAGCTCCTGATGAAACTGCCAGTAGGAAGGCAGTGAAACGCGTGTTGGGACAGTTACTTTGAGTCAATAGACTATAATTATTTGCTACAACAATGGTTGTGCTTAAAAGCTTTAATTCACAAATGTGGTTATAAGAGGGAACCCCTTTTTATGGCATGGTGCTGTTGCTATATGGGAAGCATTATGTTGTGATTATTTCTATCTGAGGTGCTGTTCATGCTAAGGAGTGTACTTTTGATATATGGATACAGGGTGAGTATATGAGTCCCACATTAAGGAGACTTGAAGGGATACAGCTCTTAGGGGTACTACACTTTGATTACTGGGTAGCATGACATGCTAATGGGTTGCTTCCTTATTGATTTCAAAAGTTGCGTATGAGTGATTTTATGGTAATCCTAATAAAGGTTCTATTTTAATGATTATTAGGGAGAATTGACTCCTCATCTCAAGAGGAATTTATCGTTTGTTAAACTTACTGTGTTTAATCACTATTCTCCCATTGAAAGCACATCTCAAACATCATGATTGGAGCGGTGTATTACTTTTCCCAGACATGGTTTAATGTATGATAATTCAATTGTAATACTTTGAAAACCAATCAGCATATCAAAACTCAGTTTGCATACCTTTTTAATGCAGGAGGAGTGTGCCCCCTGTAAGGAAACATAAGTCACTAAGAATTCACTTCTGTCCCTCTGTAATGTGGTACACAAGCTGCAAAGAGCAGCCCCAAACCTCACTGTAACAAAAGATCAAAAACTTTACTGCTGCATTACAATAACCAAGAAGTAGGCAGGATACAGGGAGGGCGTTTTCATTCCAGCAATATTTCTGTAAAGGATAAACAAATACATGAAAAATTACAAATGAGCAAATTTACATCATCGTACTTTTTTCAACTATTTTAGAACAACAGTTTCTATGTATAATTTCTATTTTACTGTATATTTAACTGTTAACTTTGCATCCCATGTTTGAAATAAATGTTATGATATTTTTCAACAAATAGTGATTGGTAGTGAAGGGGTTAATCACAAAGGCCAACACCTCAACCATAACACTCAAGATGCCAAAACAGTTTGAACAACCTCTTTCTTTTTACAAGTAAAAATCTAATCTAAGCTGTATTATGGAGATGTAGTAGCCCTTTTTGGACAGCAGATGGCACCATCTGCCTGCCAAACAGTACATGCAGTTTGAAAATGTGCTTATTTGATTTTCTGGCACATAGTCACTCTATGGTTATTGTAAAGTTTGTTTTGCATAAATCTACTGGGTCCTCTGAAGTGGTTTTATAGGAAACAAGTTGTTACTCTAGGGGCGAGGTCAGTGGTTCTTCACCCAGGGGTCATCATTGGCTATAATGTTCATATAATTTCTAAAGCAAAAAACAAGTTTTATAAAATATTTAAAACTGCTTAATATTTTTCATGTAATAGTGATCCATGCAGCTAATAATGGTGTTTTCCTGAATTTCCTTTTAGGCTGGGGTCAGATGAGCATTTTTAGAGCGGAAGGAACGTCCGTGAGAGTGGACGTTCCTTCCACTTTGACGCCTGTCTGGCCACCTCGCTGAGCGCAGTTAGTGTGCCCAGCGCTGCAAGGCTCGATCCTCCTATGGAGGATCATGCTTTGCAGCCCCATCTAACGAGCGTCTATTGTTTCGAAAGGGGAGACTTTCAGGACGTCTGCTTGTAGTGCGTGCAATTTGTGCGCTACAGTGTGTGTCCAGCGTCATCGATGTGTCACAAGGCTGCGAAGGACGCCAGGAGGCACGTCAGTATGGGTGCTCATCTGACCCCGGCCTTAATGTATATTACATTATCATTGAAAAATTGTTTGCAAAGCTAATTTCAAAACAAGTGTTAAAGCTGTATTTATAATTATGTTCAATGTATTAAAGGTTAATGGATACATACCTGAATCTTGATTATTTCTGTCGTTCTGAGTAGGAAATGCCACGTGAGGTCCTTTGCTTTATATTGCTCGCAAGGTAATAGAGGATTTGTTCTGTCCAATCTATCTCCATAAAAACTGAAAAAAATAAAAATAAAACAACATTAACATGAAATAGTGTTCATAGAAGTAAAATAGTAAAATAGTACGTTGAATTATGTTCATAGAAATTATGTTTCTGTGTTTTGACACTCTAATTTGTTCTGAAATGCAATCACAAAACAAAACATCGGGCTCCCAGCATAAACAAAGACAAGACAACAATATCAGATGTAATGTATGTAATATTAATGCATCATTTTACTGTAGAAATGTATATGTTTCAAGGATGTAGAGCGTGTTATGGCATAAAGCAATTAATAGTGGCCATCTTCCTTAAACTAATTTGATTTTGCTGGATATTAATAAACATGTAATTTGTGCATAATAGTAATCTCATTATCTGTAAAGGAATAGACACAATTAGCATACGTGGGGATGACAAGCAGAAAATTGATACCTTATATTTGAACATGTCAAAATCAAGAAGTGAATTACAACTCATAATCTGTCAGATCATATTTCGACACATCATCATAATATAAAAAGAGCGTTAAGGATACACATAATATAAAACAGTAGAAATAGACCCAAATCAACTGAAAATGCGTATCTCAGTATATTTTGCTTCTTAAGTGGTCCTGTCGAACCAAGTTGTGGGCATCGTGTCCCAAGAAATCTGAACTAGCCCTCTCACTGTAAGGCAGTGAAAAGCATCATTAACTCCTTCTCTACCAAGGGGTTATTCACTAACCTCTGAATTAGCCCTGAATTGCACTGAACGCTGAATTACATCATTCGCTGCAATTTCAGGCCAACTCATCTATTAACTAAGCTGTCAATTCGCCAAATATAGCGAAATATGGTGCAATTTGCCGCAATTTGCCGGCGTTACCAGATTTGTCCAATAGAAGACTATTGTGTCTTCTATTCTCAGAAAGCAGAACGCCACTGAAATTCCGGTGAAAAGTCTTGATTTTCGGTGTTTCAATTCGACAGGCTTAAACAGGAAAATCACATTTGTGGTTGATACTCAGTTTTCAATGTAAAAAATAAAAAAAGTAATATATTTTTAAAACATTTTTAAAGACTGTATTATTTTTATTTTTTGCAAACACCCTTTTTGTAGTTTTTTGACAACATTTTTTTAAAAATGATGTTTTGTAACAGACCTTTTTATTATTTTTTAACCCCATAGTGACTGGGCAGTTTTATGCAAATCCGTCCTTTAGTACCCGCTGCTGTTTTTTTAAGTTTCTGCGCTGTTAGTGTTCAGGTCAAATTTTCCTCTTACTCGTTTATGCAACCCACACATATTATATACAGTTTTTTCCACCATTAAATGGACTTTCTAAAAATACCATTATTTCCATCATATCCTATAATTTACTATAAAAACAATTACGAAATATGATGAAAAAATGATAAAAATATATTTTTTTGTAATTTAAGCCTCAAAATCTACAACTGCCAAAAAAGGCATGTTTTTGCTTTTTAACCCCTTCACTGCTGAGCCAGTTCACTTATGTGCGCTGAGCTCATTATGACCGTTTTATGCTCAAAATTTTTAGATGACAGCCTAGGTCCTATCTGGGAGCAGAGTGAGACTGGGGGGAAAAAGTCCCCAGTCTCCCTCAGCGATCACTCTGCCGACCTGCAGGATCACGCGAGAGTCTAGACCGTGCAGGTAATATGATACGGCAGTTGAAGCCTAAATGGAATCCTATGGACTCCATGGAGGTAATGCACGGGACGGTGGGTTAGTACTGCCGCGAGTATCCTCAGGCTTAGCGATGCATTACGGGGCAGGCTGCAGGATTAGTGCCTGCCTCGTAATAGTAGTCATAACGGGACGCTAAGGAGAAATCTGCAGGTGCAGGTTTTACTCTTTAGTGTCCCCATTTTAGCGACAGTAATGTAATACAGCCCAAAATGTTTACGTAGCGGGTTTGTGTGTGTGCGGACTAATAATTTTTTAATTTTTTACAAGCTGAAAACCAGATGATTTTATTTCTATAACATGTTATGTAACTTTTGAATATATTGTTCACTTTAAAAATAAATTTTGCAGGACTGTACTTTGTCTTGTAATGCCTCAATCGCTTTCAAAGTATGTTACGGAACCTGTCAATCAAAAATGACCATGCAAGAGAAGTGTGGTCTCTGAAGACTATAAATACAAGAAATCAAAGGAAAGGTGTTTGTACATCTTTTGAAAGTACCTCCCTTTCAATGTCACACAGAGAAAGGTGTTTTCTCTCTTTTTACTGTAGTATTACATTATTGATGTTTTATTGTTATATTCTATAATATTTTGGATATACAAGAAAACCCTTACAAAACATTTTATTGTTAGGAGTCTGGATTTCATTCATTTACCAGTATGAATTGAAAGGTTCCAGTGTTCTTCTTTTATATGTCTCTTAACAAGGAAACTTGCTCTTTGTGTTTTTGTTTTCATAGTTTTATTCATATTCTGCTCCCTCTCATAATGTGACTTTGTTGTAGTAGTAGTATGTATTTCAGGCTTTACATTTTCAAATTAAGTTCCCACCAATCTTAAAGTCTAATTACACTATTCAACACAATTTTTGTCACAGACCCACTCTAACCTGTTCCATATGCAATATTTCCTCCTGTTTACAGATATGGTATCTGAATTTCTCTATCACCCATACTTCAGGAGTTATGCTCTAGTAAAGTTTGTACATTACTGTGAATAAGCCATTGCAGAATTGTTTAGGTGCAACGGTGCCTCAGGTGTTAAAGCCAGGTACTGCTTAAAAGGGGAGACTCTCTTCAGGGAGATCAGAGCAGATAAAGAGAGAGACACGTCTAGATACTGATCTCCAAGAAGTCATAAACTACATAAAGAGCGACTGGCCCAAGAGCCGAGCAGTATGGTTGCCTTTGAGTGTTTTCCAGGCAGGGAGAGCGCATCTTACTGAACTAGACGGTTTGGTGCTTTTTCGGGACCGTATCATTATACCTGTCAGTATGAGGCAAGAAATGCTAAGTCAAATTCATGATGGCGATTTGGGAATTTCTAAATGTAGAGCAGTGTGGTGGCCTGGAATCAGCATCAAGATGTGCCTTTTGCTGTGAACGTCGGCATACGCAGAGGAGGGAGCCTCTAATTTCTACCCATCTGCCTGCGGGCCCCTGGCAGAAGATTTCTGCGGATTTATGTGAGTTAAACGGAAAAAAGTATCGTTGTTGTTGTTGTGGACTACTACTCCAGGTATTTCAAGATTGCACCGTTAGTTGAGACGACCAGTGTGGCTGCCTGTCATTACACGCCTAAAGAGCGTGTTTGCCAGGTGGGGTATAACGGGTGAGTTGGTGATTGACAACGGAATGCAGTTCGCTTGTATGGAGATCAGTTCCTTCAGTGGCAAATACTATTTCCGCCATTCTACTTCTAGTCCACATTACCCACAGGTCAAAGGATGGCTGAGAGGGCAGTTCAAAACGCAAAAGTTCATTTTGAAGCAACCAGATAATTATTTGCCTTATCCTAGCTTAAAGGGCTCCTTATCCTACCTTCAAGAGCAACTCCTATTCAGGCCACGGGATGTAGCCCTGCACAGTTGATGGTGAGGAGATAGATTCGTACCACGCTGCCTTCGGTGGGTGCATTTCAGCCTTCCTCACCTGTTCTGTCAGAGAATGTTCAGAGGAGGGGTATAGATTCTGTAAAAATGGGCAGAATAATCCCAAAGTCACTGTGGACTAGGGTAGTCTACCTCGAAGTCCAAGATAGCATTGTACATTTACCTGTATTTGTGTGTGTTTCTGTTTATTTGTTTTATTGTCTGTTTAAGAAAAATGTATTGTTATTGTAAAGGGGGAGATGGTCTGAGAGCCAGAAGTGACATCAGAGGAAGGGGCGGCTCTAGTGTCAGTACCAGGAAGTCAGCATAGAGAGAGGATGCACACAGTGTGTCTCCCCTTGTTTTAGCTGCTGCAATAAACGCATGTTGAACCCAGCTCACTGTGTTATTTGGATCTCATGACACACAATACTACAGTAAATTACTGTATGTAAACCCAAAAGGTGACCTTGTATCATACATCTTATAAATATGTTTATATGTATTCTATATAATGTTTTATGCCAAAACATAAAATAATAATCCGCATTTATTTTAATTGTATCTACATTAATTATAATAAAGCAAATATGTATCACTTTTCTGTTGTTTTTACTGTATAAGAATGACTCATCTTAATATTACAAAGCTTACATGTTGCATGAGAGATTCTTAAGTATGCAGCGGCTGCCTGGATAAAAAGTTTTTGGCTTCAGAATGCTCTAACGTTTCCCTGCTTGATTTGTCAGTTGGGGCTCATTTTTGTTATTGCGTTTCAGAAACAAATTCAGCCTGTCATTCTCTAAAGGGGCAGAATGTAATGAACCTAAAACACAGTGCAGATGAGGGAACATGGAGTTCTATCTCCGTTGTAAACCAGAATAGAATTTTATAGACAGCGGTGTCAAAACTCCTTCATAATAGACTGTCACAAAATTCTACACGTTTTGTAAACTGGGTTGAAGTGCTGTGCAGAAAGTGCATCACTGAGGTCATAACACAGGGAATTCTTATTTATTTGTTCTACTATACGATATGTTATTGCTAAAATTAAATGAAGAATTCCCCCAACTAATTAGGATTCACTTGGAGCAGTTCAAAGAGCTACTTGCCTTTATATCCCTCCTTGTTATATGGTATCCTATCCTGTCACTCATCATTACGGATATCATAAGTGAAATCTATGCCTCTCCCCTTGCTGCATAAAACCTCATGCATATATATTTTAAAATATAGATATTAATATGGCTATGGACTTACAAAGCAAGACCCTGGGCACTATTCCATAGCTGGTGCTATTGTAGTGTCTCTGGGAATTACATTCTTCGCGCAAACGTTAACGCGTGTGCAAAAACGCATTAACACGAGGGGCAAAATCCTTTGCGCAGAACGTCTTATTACAATGTCCAGCAAAAAATGCACGTTATCGTCTACCGCGGGTGAACCTGCGTGAACCCTTTGCAAGCGTAATGTACTGCGTGCGTCCTATACTTAACATTGTGAGCGCAAATGCGTTTCTGCGCTGATATGCGGATGGTATTACAATCTATGCGCAAAATTTAACAGACAACGTTTGCGCGCATAATTTTAACATCTTTGAAAAGCTGGTGGTAACGGCAAATCTGAACGTCCTGGTCGAAACCAAATACAACAGTCCCAAAAAAAAATACAGCAAAAGTATAGTTACACATTCTACACATACCCAAACAATAAAATTGAGGAGTTGTGCGTGTTTTTATTATTGCTGCAGCATATATACTCAGATTGAATTTGACAGGAGAAAAAACTTAACGGGAGACAATTTTGGTTCTTAATTCTGATTGGCTGAATCGCGTGAAAAAACAGTTTGCACACCTAATTCAGCGCGCAACGTTAATGCGCGCTCGTTTTTGCGCGTCTTTTTTACGCGCGTTATTTTTTGACGGATGAAAAAATGCACACGGATTGTAATACCAGCATTAATTTACGCGCGTCAACGTTTAATTCTTCGTGCAAAAATTAACGCGCTGCCTGAGCTTTTTTGCGCAAGGCATGTAATAGAGTCCTCTATATGTAATAGTTTGCGCCAGGATAAGTAAGTCTGTCTGTCCACTGGGACCATATTTGTGCAATGGTGCGATCATCTAATATCGTCTGGTCATCTGTCCGATCCTTCAGCATGCTGGTGAATCCGCCCTCTTCCACCACATCAGACCACCATCGGACAATTTCAGATGATGTTATGCGACTACAACAGATTAGTCATCCTTTCAATTTTCATGGGATTTGGTCAGATGAAATCGGACGATCTGGTACAATTTAAATGAAAATCATGAGCAGGGCCCTCTACAACTCTTGTCTCTGGTTTCTAAATTTTTGTTAGTTTAATTCCCATTCATTATTGCACACAACTGCAGAAACTGTTGGCACTATATACACTCACCAGCCACTTTATTAGGTACACGTGTTCAATTGCTTGTTTACACAAATTGCTAGTCAACCAATCACATGGCAGCAACTCAATGCATTTAGGCATTTAGACGTGATGAAGACGACTTACTGAAGTTGAAACCGAGCATCTGCATGGAGATTTAAGTGACTTTGAACGTGGCATGGTTGTGGTGCCAGACGGGCTGGTCTGAGTATTTCAAAAACTGCTGATCTACTGGGATTTTCACGCACAACCATCTCTAGGGTTTACAGAGAATGGTACAAAAAAGAGAAAATATCTAGTGAGCGTCAGTTGTGTGGATGAAAATGCCTTGGTGATGTCAGAGGAGAATAGGCAGACTGGTTTGAGATGATAGAAAGAAAACAGTAACTCAAATAACCACTCGTTATATCCAAGGTTTGCAGGATACCATCTGTGTATGCACAAAGCATCCAACCTTGAAGCAGATGGGCTACAGCAGCAGCAGACCACACCGGGTGCGACCCCTGCCAGCTAAGAGCAAGAAACTGAGGCTACAATTCGCACAGGCTCACGAAAAATTGGACAATAAAAGACTGAAAAAACAATTGCCTGGTCTGATGAGTCTCGTTTCAGCTGCGAAATTCAGATGGTAGGGTCAGAATTTGGCATAAACAACATGAAGGCATGGATTCATACTGTCTTGTATCAACGTTTCAGTCAGGTGGCAGTGTCTTGTATCAACGTTTCAGTCAGGTGGCAGTGTCTTGTATCAACGTTTCAGTCAGGTGGCAGTGGTGTAATAGTGCGGGGGATATTTTCTTGGAACACTTTGGGCCCCTTAGTACCAATTGATCATTGTTTAAACACCAAGGCTTAGTTGAGTATTGTTACTGACCATATCCATTCCTGTATGATCACAGTGTACCCTGTATCTTCTGTTGGCTACTTCCAGCAGGATAATGCACCATGTCATGACTCACAAAGCTCAAACCATCTCAAACTGGTTTCTTGAACATGACAATGAGTTCACTGTGCTCCAATGGCCTCCACAGTCAGCAGATCTCAATCCAATAGAGCACCTTTGG
Organism: Leptobrachium leishanense; assembly: GCA_009667805.1. NCBI lineage: Eukaryota > Metazoa > Chordata > Amphibia > Anura > Megophryidae > Leptobrachium > Leptobrachium leishanense. The sequence continues at coordinate 356,715,234 of CM019065.1, read as the reverse complement.
GATTGTCATGCGGACTTTGCGTGGATTGCATGTGTGTGCCCAGATTGCAGTGAGCGGCAATGAATTATGCAGGTTGAGGGGTCAAAGCAAAAATATTTATTACTAAATAAACAAAAACAGCAGAAATAAATGAATAGCTTCGCTGAGCAGAAAATGAAGGAAAATACTGAACAGGAAAACAGAATAAAAACTGAACTGAAATGATAAAGTCCAGAGCAAGGTATCAGATATAGGACAAGGCAATCTCGTGGTCGGGGTAGCAAGCAGAAGTCGAGGAATGCAGAAAGCAGAGTTATCAAAAGTCCATAGCCAGGGGTCATACACGTTGAATCCAAAAAAGGGGGTACTTGAAACAAATGATGAGGGTTACCGGTATATCAGAGGTAGGAAGGTTCACAGGAGGGTTCCAGATGGGTAATCGAGAGGGAAATCAGATGGATGGTGCAGAGGGTATAACCGGTATATCCAGAGGGTATTCAGAAGCTATGGTCAGCACAAGGAGTTTCCAATAGCAGGTCAGCAAGGCACAAAGTCCAGACTTCAATGAGGAAGTCCAGCACATGGGGTGTGACCTCCTTAAATACAGGGAAACTGGGCAGGATGATCTGCAGGTGATGGTCTGATTTGAATACAAGAAATCAAAGTCCAGAACTGAGCGTGGGAAAAAAAAAGAAAAACCAAAACAAAGTCCCGGCATCTGCATAAGTAATGCAGAACACGGCAAAAAGAGCAACAAAAGGAGGCGTCAGAGGATCAGGGGGTCTAGACCGTGACAGCGCCCAGGTGGATCATGACAGGGATGTGGTGGAACGGGAGATTCACATCATGGATGTGCAGCTGACAAAGTTGCAGCAACTGCGTTATGCCATCATGTCAATATGGACCAAAATCTCTGAGGAATGTTTCCAACACCTTGTTGAATCTCTGCCACGAAGAAATAAAGCCGTTCTGAAGGCAAAAGGGGTCCGACCCGGTTCCTTATAAAGTGGCCGGTGAGTGTAAATGACGAAGTTAACACTAATAAAAAGAATTAGTACAAATGTGACATTGTTTCTAACTTTTGCTTTATACTTTGCATTCAAGCTTTAAAACAAATAAAAAGTATCTTGCATAGAAATATTTATTTATTTAACACAGTAAGGAAGGGAAATGCCGTGATGTCTTACGGCTTAAAGACAAATCCAACTCCTTTTTGTTTATAAACTTGTTGAACTCTTACTTACATTTAACATGTGGGCTGTAGATCTAAATACAAAATGTTACGTTGTTGCAGAGATGACATTGATTGTAGTAAATTCCCAGAGACAATCGTGTTCCATTAAACTTGTATGACTGGTAAAATGACGGCTTTAAAATTAGCTCAACATCATTTCCTAAATAATAGAATTTTTTTTTAGGATTAACATAAATATTTTATCTGTATCATGCGCCTTTTGTCAGGGATGTTTATAGCTAAAAATTGTATATTAGTCACTGCTTGAAAATGTATAATATTTTACCTGCGCGTCAGTCGTCTTAGGTTAATAAGCTGTGCATAAAGCAACAGGCCTTTGGGGTTTCAGCACTAAATGTTTTTTATGTGTTGAAGATTTTTCCTTCCAAGGTATTTGAGTATAATAATATTATGCGAGCTGTCAGTATGGTACCTTGGGATGTGCTGAAGCATTTTTTTTCTTCTTTTAAAAATCCACTGTAAATATATTTATCAGTGATAACGGAGGGCTTCTTAGCCTCTTTATGACTAATATATTTTAATATCGTGACCAAAAATAAAATAGTTTTATCTGCGGGCTGCAGAGGTGACCTACTGATTGATATTTGCATACATTATGGGCCATATTACATACATAACGCTAATATTAGTGCTCAGCTGTGTGAGCGTTAACATTAGCTCTGGTTGCCCTAGTGAGGGCCGACCATATTACGTTCCGAAAGCTAACGGGTTAAAAAGAACTGTTAGCGATTCGGATCTTGCGCTTGTACTGTACTGTACTTTGCGCTCCCTATGCTCAACATGGGGAGCGCAAAGAGTTAATTAGTGTTAGGATTATAAAGTCCTAACGCTAACTACGCCAAGCTGCATTTAACTCAAAAGTTACCCACAGCTAGTACCTGGTGCTAAATGATTCCACTTCTACAGAATCAGTCAGCACCAGCAGAAAACCCCCCACCAATAATTGCATACTTTGCCGCGGCAAGAGCAGTGGCTCGATCCGCTTCTTCTTGCTGCCCTGAGGAGTGGGAGACGGGGGGCGGGGGAGTCCCCCAGTCTCCCTCTGCGAATCACTTCACTGACCTGCCGGATCTCACGAGATGAGTTCCTGCAGGTCATGTGACCTACAGTGGAAGCCTCAATGGAGTCCTATGGAATTTCAGGCCAATTCGACGCATTTCGGCAACTCCAATTCACAAAAATATGGTGAAGTCACAGCTTAGCGATTGGTCACTGTATTTTTCTGAAATTGGAGTCGCTGGAGACGTTATTAGATGTCAGAGAAAACTTCAAAAAAAGGAAGTTTTCTATTCTCATAATATCAAATCAAATCAATAAAATGCATCCAATGATAAAAAAGTCTTTGGTTCGATAAAAAACAGTCGAACTGTACCGTATTTTGTTGTCACTTCGGGAGTAGTTGGCGAATTGACATCTTAGTGAATAGATGAACTGCCACAAGTGTTTAGGTCTGGTGAGTAAATTAGGTTAGGCTGGTGACTCAATTTTCTTACTGATTAGCACAAAGTTTATAATCTATTGGGTGCTATTTGCTAAGAGGTTAAGCTTGTCCACGCCTTGCTGGGGGAGGTGTTCTTAGGTGACTATATAAAGATTGTTGATATTAGCTTGTCTAATAGAGCTTGTGAAGCCTTCTAAGTGCAATCCTTCCAAGTGAGGCACATAGTGATATTCTGGTGAGTGATTTTGATTTTCTTCAAACAGATCTTTTATATTCATCTTAAGGTTTTAAGTTAGGTCTGGTGAGTAAATTAGGTTAGGCTGGTGACTAAAATTTCTTACTGATTAGCACAAAGTTGATAATCAATTGGGTGCTATTTGCTAAGATGTTAAGTTTGTCCATGCCTTGCTGGGGGATGTGTTCTTAGGGGACTATATAAAGATTGCTGATATTAGCTTGTCTAATAGAGCTTGTGAAGCCTTCTAAGTGCAATCCTTCCAAGTGAGGCACTTAGAGATATTCTGGAGATACTCTGGAGGTAGCCTGAGGTTAGACAGGAGGTAGAAAACCTACAAAAAGGTAAGATTTGCTTGTTTTAATCCATTCTTTTATTTTATAATGGCAGGCTTGGTCCATTGTAATAGCTGTCATGCATTTGTTTTTAGATCCAATTTTTGGAGGTTTGGAGGGTGCCTGATATGTAGGCAGTTCTCTTTATTGCAGCAGGAAATTGCCTATTTGAAGTCTGAGATTTGTAAATTATCTGTTAGACAAACTCAGGCTATGACTGTTACAAAGCCACTGCCACAGAGGTCTCCTAGGAGCGGCAGATGGACTACTGTAGGATCTGGTAGACTTAGAGTTGTGGATAGAAGGCATGTCCCACAGTCTGTGGCTCTTAATTCTTTTGAGGCACTTTCAGAGTGTAGTGGTAAGACGGAAGTAGGCTCAGACACCAAAGTTGAGGAACCACCATCCCCTATGCCTAAGGTTTGCAAGACTGCAACCAACGACAAAAAGGAAACGGTGGGACTTGAAAGAAGGCAATTGTTGCTGGGTGATTCTATTATAAGAGGTGTTGAGCTGGAGAGTAGTGGTTTGGTGAGATGTCTTCCTGGGGCTACTGCTCGTAGAGACAGGAGACGTTTTCTCAATATTGTCAAACAAGCAAAGCAAGAAGGGGAAGTGGACGTTCTAGTCCATCTAGGGACAAATGACTTGGCTAGCAATGAGGTTTCTGAGATTAAGGAAGATTTTTGTGTTCTTGGAGGTGAAATATAGCAGATTGCATTAACTGTGTCATTCTCTAACGTTCAGCCTGTGCTTAACATACTGGATAGGCAGATGCGCACTAGGGAATTTTAATTTGTGGCTTCGGGACTGATGTCGGGAGCAAGGATTTGGCTCTGTGTCCCATGATAGCTCTAATTGGAGCAGAAAGGAACTGTATAAAAAAAGATGGTTTGCATCTTATTCATAGGGGAAAATATGTTCTCAGTGAGAAGTTCAAAGGTTTCACAAAGGAATATTTAAACTAGGAGGGGGGGACAAAAGGGTAAAAAACAATCTACCCGATTGTGCCCGAAAACTAAATCTGAGGATGCAAGCAACATGCGGGGTAAAAAATGACAAGCTCAGAGTCGTGTCTATAAATGCTCGCAGATTAGTCAATAAAATCAATGAACTGGAGGCAATGATGGCAGCTGAAAAAGTAGATTTAGTGGCGGTTACTGAGACATGGTTCAGTGAGAAAAATAACTGGGACATAACAATACCAGGGTACTCTTTATATAGAAAAGGTAGAGAAGGTAGGAAAGGAGGAGGAGGGGCCCTGTATGTGAAAAACAACATAAAAACGAACCAAATAAAAGTGAGCGAGGTGAACATAGAGTCAGTTTGGGTTACGCTAACATTTGGCAATCATACAGTAGCTCGTGTAGGTGTGATCCATAAACCCCCTGGACAAGTAGAAGAGCTAGATAATCTGCTGTTTGAGGAAATAGCCAAAATGACAATGAAGGTTATTATCATGGGGGACTTTAATCTTCCTTATGTGAACTGGAAAACCAAAATAGCTGGGTGCACCATGAGTACAAATATTCTAAACTCCCTACTGGGATTATCTCTAACACAAGTAGTTGAGGAGCCGACCCGTAAAGAGGCCATATTGGATTTAATACTCACAAATGGAGGTTTGGTATCAGACATTGTTGTAGGTGAAAATTTGGGATCTAGTGATCACCAGTCAGTGTGGTTTAATATAAGAACAGGGATGGAGCCGCACCACACAAAAACAAGAGTTTTAGACTTTAAAAAAGCAGATTTTTCTAAAATGAGATTTTGTGTGAAGGAGTCATTATCAGACTGGAGGAGTTTAAAGGGAGTCCAGGAGAAATGGGATTATTTAAAGGAGGCTTTATTGAAGGCCACAGGCAATTGCATTTGGCTTGTTAGCAAAAACAAAAAAGGGAAGAAACCACTGTGGTACTCTGCAGAAGTGGCCAAAATAGTGAAGAACAAAAAGATAGCATTCAATAATTATAAAAAAACTCAGAGTGAAGAAGATAGGCAAACCTATAAGATTAGGCAGAAAGAGGCAAAGCAATTTATAAGAGCTTCCAAAGCACACACAGAAGAGAAAATAGCTCAGTCAGTAAAAAAGGGGGACAGAACATTTTTTAGATACATAAACGAGAAAAGAAAAGTAAAACAAGGATTAGTTAGATTAAAAACAAAGGAAGGAAGGAAGGTATGTAGAAGAGGATAAAAGTCTCGCTGACTGCCTCAATGAATATTTTGTTCAGTCTTTGCATTAGAAAAGGAAGGAAAGGTACCTCAGTTAGGAGAAAACACTAAAAAAACATTTACATATGAGTTTACAGAGGAGGAGGTTCTACAGCAGCTGTCTAAAGTAAAGACAAATAAGTCAATGGGGCCTGATGGGATCCACCCTAAATTATTAAAAGAGTTCAGTGGTGTAATAGCAAAACCATTAACAGATTTATTTAACCAATCCTTGTTAACGGGAGTCGTCCCAGAAGACTGGAAATTAGCAAATGTTGTGCCCATTTACAAGAAGGGTAGTAGGGAGGAATCGAGGAACTATAGGCCAGTTAGTCTTACGTCAGTAGTGGGGAAATTAATGGAAACCATGTTAAAGGAAAGGATTGTTGCACATCTAAAAACACATAGATTACAGGATCAGAAACAACATGGGTTTACCTCAGGGAGATCATACCAAACTAATCTTATTGATTATTTTGATTGGGTGACAAAAATAATAGACGCTGGGTGGTGCAGTAGACATTGCTTATTTAGATTTCAGTAAGGCTTTTGATACTGTTCCGCATGAAGGCTTATCAATAAATTGCAATCTTTGAGCTTGGATTCCAATATTGTTGAATGGATTAGGCAGTGGCTGAGTGACAGACAACAGAGGGTTGTGGTAAATGGAGTTTATTCGGTGCAATGTCTTGTTACCAGTGGGGTACCCCAGGGGTCAGTACTTGGACCCATTCTCTTTAATATTTTTATTAGTGATATTGCAGAAGGTATTAATGGTAAAGTATGTCTTTTTGCTGATGACACAAAGATTTGCAACAGGGTTGACATTCCTGGAGTGATCAGACAAATGACACATGATTTAGGTAAACTAAAAAAATGGTCGGAGCTGTGGCAATTGAGTTTTAATGTGGATAAGTGCAAAATAATGCACCTGGGATGTAAAAACCCAAGGGCTGAATATAGAATATTTGATACAGTCCTAACCTCAACATTTTAGGGTTGGGATTTAGGGGTTATTATTGCAGAGGATCTAAGGGTAAGTAGTCAATGTAATAGAGCAGCAGGAAATGCTGGCAGAATGCTTGGTTGTGTAGGGATAGGTATTAGCAGTAGGAAAAGGGAATTGCTCATACCACTGTACAGAGCACTGGTGAGACCTCACTTGGAGTACTGTGTGCAGTACTGGAGACCGTATCTCCAGAAGGATATAGACATCTTAGAGAGAGTTCAGAGAAGGGCTACTAAAATGGTGTACGGTTTGAAGGAGAAAAGTTACCAGGAAAGGCTTAATGATCTTAACATGTACAGCTTGGAAAAAAGACGAGAGAGAGGAGATATGATAGAAACATTTAAATACGTAAAGGGAATCCACAAGGTAGAGGAAGGGAGTATATTTAAAAGGAAACAAATTAGCAAAACAAGAGGACATAGTCTTAGATTAGAGGGGCAAAGGTTTAAAAGTAACATCAGAAAGCATTATTTTACTGAGAGGGTGGTGGATATATGGAACAGTCTTCCAGTTGAAGTGGTAGAGGCTAAAACAGTAATTGAATTTAAGCAGGCATGGGATAGGCATAAGGCTATCCTAAACAAAAGATAAATCCAGGTAAAGTATCCATGTAATTGGGCAGACTAGATGGGCCGAAAGGTTCTTATCTGCCGACATTTTCTATTTTTCTATGTAAAAGTACACCGAACTGGTGCAATTGGGGGCCAAATCGGAGGTTAGTGAATAACCTCTTTAGTGTTGAAGGGGTTAAAAAGTGAAGTTTCACATGACTTATTTGCTGTAATACAATAGTAATATGAGTGTAATTCTAGCGGTATACCATTGCTGGAATGATGGCATCAATCATAATAATATGGATTTATTGGTCATACGGGAAAACCCCCCCAAAACAATCCCCATAATAACTGCATAAGAGTTTCTTCATAGATTCTTATCTGTTTATGAATATTTAAAAACTATGCCCTGAAATGTCTCTTCATCTCTTGCAAAATTAAAAGCATGTACTTATTTTGTGTGGACAGTTTTTATGTGGCCTTACATTTTAATTTGTGTTGTCGCTTGTTACTGGTTGGCAGAAACAGATCAATCTTTGTAACAGTTTGAAGTTTATGATTTATTGCTATACAACAAGACAAAAATGATTGTTTGTACCCTTCATGTTTGCGTGCAGTGCTGGAGGGGCTTTGGTGCTTTCTATTATGGTGTGCAAAATCTGTAAAATGAATCACGTCATTTCTGAAGCAATGCTACATTTTGTTTTTCTTTACATGGATATTTCCCAGAACGGAATAAAAGAAGGCGCGTTTGCACGGCAAAGGACAGCGGAGCAACAGGCACAGGGCTGCTGAATTGGAAAGTCGGGACGCAATGCATAGAACAAAAAGGTTGTGGCGCCATATTACGTCTTCTGTTTTCCCATTATAGGCATTTAAAGGATTGCACAAAAATAAAAATAATTCATGCCTGTGCAGCGAGGTGGCCAAGTGGAAAGAAAGTCTCACGTTCTCACAGACGTTCTTTCCGCACTCTTGTACGCCAGTGTAGCACCACCCTAAGCTGTAAAAATGTTAGAGATGTGCACGCGGGATACTCAGTGACTGTATATCTGTGAGCCGACTATGGATATCATGATGTAAATAAAAAATGCAGGACTAAAATTCTGTTAACCTCTTGCCGCCAGGCAGGTTGTGCCTGTAGGGTGTGTTGAAACACAACAGGGCGTACTAGTTTGCTCTGGCTCTCCGGCTGCTGTTGTGGCCCCCTCCTCCGGCCCGCCTACCCATGATGCACCACACACGTCTTTGGCTGCAGTGGGACGGCTGACGTTCAGGCCATCAGCAAATGAAGCACGATGCATTGGCTGGTGGACGGGAGGCATCCCATAGATGCCAGCGGGCATGCTATGCCATTTATTTATTTATTTATTTGCAAAGTATTTTACCAGGAAGGATACATTGAGATTTCTCTTGTTTTCAAGTATGTCCTGTGTTCAAGAACATTGAAATGTTACAGTTACAGAAATACAAAGTAATAAAATGCAAGATATTAGAAACAAAACACAAATATACAGATAAACACAGAAAATAAATATGTAGGACATATATTCACTATGTTACATGTTTATAGGTGCATTCCGTATTGGGGTATATTAATAGAGATCTCTTAACCCTTTCACTGCTGAGGATGTGTGGGACACGTCCTCAGTTACTCCCGCTGAATGCTGAGGAGGACGTGTCCCACACGTCATCAGCTTTGCGGGACCCCTGGTGGAGATACTCACCTCTCAGTCCATGGTCCCACGGCGGTCTGGCTTCAGCGTCCTCAGACGCTGAAGTTAAGACCCTACAGACGTCAATGACATCATCGTGCCATGCGCGATGACGTCTTTTCCAGACGACCCCCGGCAATGCCGGGAGATAGCCTTGAAGGGAGGGGGCATCCGTTCGGATCCCTCTCCCTCCTGATCGGGAAGGCACAGCGCCAAAAGACAGGCACCGTTTAAAAGGGGAAGTTCTCCCTTTTTTTAAGCGGTGTCTGGCTTTAACCCCTCAAGCACCGGGTTGCACTTCAGCGCCTTGTGGCGCCAAAGTGCGGCCTAGCTCCGGTGGGGGCCGCCATCTTAGATGGTGGCTCCACCCCCAGGTCCCCCTTCACTGCCCGACAACCCGATAGTGGGTTCCTTTGGTTTCCTAGGGAGCCATGGAGGGTGTCATTTGAAAGGCCAGAGCATGGCCTTCCGAATGATACCCAATATGACCATGTACAAACTAAAACTAACAAAATAATAATAAAAAATAAATAAAAAAAAAAAAACATGCTTTTTTTGTGTGTTGTTTTTATTAATGTAGCAATATTGTTCACATTTCAATTATAATGTGACCAATGGTGCTGCACTAATGTTTTTTTCTATGGGGTGCGTTTGCTAAAAATCACGTAATTTTCCCCAAAAAATTTAACAAGTCCCCATTTCTAATTTTTGTACAAGCGAACCCCATAGAAAATATAATCTCAAACGCTCATGTGATACAATGTGAAAAAAACACTTTACACTAGGGATGTGCGTTTCGGGTTTCGGAATTTTCATGAAATTTCCCGATTCGTTTCTTCGGATTCGGCCGAATTTCCGAATCGGATCGGACCCGAAAACCGACAGATCCGAAAAGTTTTCCGAGCCGAAACAATTTTTTTTCGTATGTTTCGAATGGACTTGAAATGTGTCAAATCGAAATTTATTTTTGCTCTATTCATGATTTCGGTTCCATTCGTGATTTCGGTTCCATTTCGGTAATTCTGGACATCGTATATTTAACTATTATCGGTTATATCGCTGATTCTGTAAATTTTGTATTTGTAAATGCGTATCACTTGTTTCTTGTGGCATTCGGGTCAGTTTAGCGTTTTTTAAATCGTTTTGTTCATTTTTTTTGTTCCTTGGCTTTCATACCATTTTAATATGATTAAATAAAGTTGTGAAATGTATATTCAAAAGAAAAAAAGGATCTTTATTTAATAAAAAAAAAAACATGATAGAATCGCCAGAATTATCGTATCGACAGAATGAATTATCGGATCCGAAAAACAACCCAAAAAGTAATTATAAAAAAATATATAAAGTATAAAAAAAGCAAACCATAGTAGTTTACGTCAAAACGAATAGAGTTAGACACTTTGAAACGAGGAGAACAGACGTTCCGAAAAAAACGAAAATTTCCGAAATCATGAAAAGTCGATACAAAAAACGAGCAAAGTGACCCGAAAACACCAAAAATGGTCGATATTCCGAAAAAAAATGTACACGAAAAACGAGTCGAACCGAACCGAATCGAAACAGAAATCGGTCGAAACAAGCCGAATCGAAAATTTTAAACATCCGAACAAATCAAACCGAATCGAACCGAAAAAAAAATCGGTGCACAAGCCTACTTTACACGCTGCAGATGATTAAAAATTCAAAGTTTATTGCATTTTTTTGTTATAATATACAGGCAGGACGTGACATATACATATAAAAATGATATATTATGAATCTGCCGAGTCTGCCGGAAAGAACGATATATAATATGTCTGGGTCATATAATAAAACGTGGCTTCAAATCGCATTTAAACATGATGAGCGAAAGCGGTAAAAATGAGCTCAACACACAGCGGTGAAATGGCTCAGCAGTGAAGGGGTTAAGGGACTTTAGACTGGGGGAAGATTTGATGGCATCTGGGAGGTTATTCCATAATTGCAGTGCTCTGTAGGAAAATGAGGATCGAGACACTTTTTTTTTGCATTGTGGTACTGCAAGTAAGGTGCAGGTCCTGGATCGGAGGTTATAGGATGAGGGAACTGTTGGGGCAAGCAGTCTATTCAGGTAGGACGGTAGCTTCCCAAAAAAGCTCTTAAATACCAGGTTGGAAAGGTGAAGGGTACGTCTAGATTCGAGCGGCGGCCAGTTTAGCTCTTTTAACATGTCACAATGGTGGGTCATGTAGTTACATTGTAGCACAAAGCGACAGAATGAGTTATACAATGTGGTAAGTTTATGAAGATGTGTTTGTGGGGCGGCTGTGTACACTACATCTCCATATTCAATGACCGGCACAAGCATTTGCTGTACAATCTGCTTTCTTACCGTGGGGCTCAGGCAGGATTTGTTTCTGTACAGGGCACCTAGTTTGGGGTGAAGTTTAGATGAGAGTTTTTCGATGTGGGGGCCAAAGGATAGATTTGGGTCTAACCACATACCTAGATATTTGAGAGAAGTGACTGGTCAGCGTGCCATTAGATTTTGTCCTGACACATAGATGGGGTGTTTGTAATTTATGTAGTTTAGGTGCTGTTCCAAAGAGCATCGTTACAGTTTTGTCAGTATTTAAAAAAAGGTTGTTGAGGAATATGTGGATTCACCATAGAGACTTGGCTTTACCCTACCCTCTCTGCCTTGCCCCACTACCCTCTTTACCACACCTCATTTATGGACACAGGTATTTATGTACCCCCTATGTTGACCTCCACGTGACGGATGGTTTTTGATTTTGGTTTTGTATATATGTATTTTTCTTTTTATCCTTTTCGCATGTTTTATGGGGTTGTTGTTCGTTATAATATAAAACAGTTTGGTGCTGCATTTCTATCACTGATAATTGCTGCAGTATGTCAACCTGTATTTTTTCTCTGAGATAATGCAATATCTTAAATAAAGAATTTGAAAGAAAAAAAATGATTTGCCATCCCGCGGCATTCAGACTCAAGCAGTATAGTACACCCTGTGGCGTTATTGGGTTACTGTACAAGAAATCATTTGACATATCAATTACGAGCTGTGAGACAAAACATTATTTTAACAAGGTTACACAAGAATTTACAAAACATTTTACCTAATAATCGTAATATAGCAAGTATGTATACATGTTATACACCATATACATCACGCTCCACTCAGATATAGTTTTAACTCCTTTGCTACCAAGAACAAGTATACTTGATCTTCAAATGCTCCTTCTGGTTCCTTGATGTCAAGTAGATTTGATTTGGTCTACTTGTGGAACAATACAAAGCAAATTTATTTGCAAATGAGCTCCAGAACATGCCCCTGAAAAATCAACACATCGAACATGACGGCCAATGTGCCGAAATTATTTGACAAGCTCTGAGATCCGTCTTTGCTTCATAGAATAATGGAGCCCAAGCTATAATGTAACTGCAGTAACACTTTTTTGGCCACCAGAGGGAGCCCTCTGCCTGTCAAATAGGACTTACCTATAGTGAACACATACTGTGGGACGCCTCTGCATATATTTACTGCATGAGTGATTGAAAGTAGTTTTCCATAAAACCACTAGGTCCTGTAAGTGGTTTTATGGACTATCATTTGGCTTTGAAAGAGATAAGAAGTTTTATAATTTGTTTGATATATATATATATATATATATCTATTACACTCGGGCATATGGAAACAGATATTATCACCTGCCATCCAAATAACTGACAAAAGCACACCTTTTTGCCGTCTACCAGCAACACTTAAATTCTCGAAGGCTCCTGGAATTAGCAAAATAATACAGCAAGAGAAATGTCTGCCGTTTACTAAGTCAATTATCTTGTTTTAGTATCAACCATAAAAATAGCATTGTCAAACCGCATTGTTCAGATAGTATTTTGGTAGGAAATCAAACACTTCTGAGAAAGATAAAGGTCTAGTAGATGTATAGTAACTGCAGATATTTTTCAGGAAAATAATTTGGCTGCAGTTTAAAAGGAGTGTTTATCAATGCAGGAGAGGCCACTTATAATAAAAATAGGACAGGTTTCCTCTTCCGTTTAGCGGATTTTGTCAAAAGCAATTTTCCATCGGTAGTTGCTCAATATTTACTGGTAGTTTCAAATGTTCTAATTGTGTCACAGGCAAATTCCTCTCCGAAAGATTTCTGAAAGTAACGTACGGAATGCAAATAAGAAAGTCGTAGCCAGTGTTTACAGAAAATGATTTGTTTAGAAGTCAGCCAGATTCCATGTTCCGTCTGTAATTCAGAAAAACCGTATTGAATCAATTTCTAGGAAGATTAGAATTTCTAGGAAGATTTACAAACTAAACCAAAAGTTTTGCATTGGTGGAAACTACAATATGTATCATGGATCATATGATCATATGATCTGGATTTAAAATGTAGCTATGTACTAAAGTTGCCAAGAGGTATACATGTATAATTTTTGGGGAAAAAAACAAGATTGCTGTCCTTCCATTTGTCAATCATGTATACTATTGCGACGTAAGAGGAGAAACACCCTTCAAGTGGTTATTCTGGTGTCGGAAACAAGTCTGCAACTTCTGATGTACACACAAACCTACACACACAGATGCTCACACAGTTTAAATTCACTGTAATAGCATTACAGTGCATTAAAGAGACACTCTGCTCCCCCTGACCACTTTACCTTTTTAAAGTGGTCAGGTTGTGTGGAGCCGCACCACACAAAAACAAAAGTTTTAGACTTTAAAAAAACAGATTTTTCTAAAATGAGATTTTGTGTGAAGGAGTCATTATCAGACTGGAGGAATTTAAAGGGAGTCCAAGAGAAATGGGATTATTTAAAGGAAGCATTATTGAAGGCCACAGGAAATTGCATTTGGCTTGTTAGCAAAAACAAAAAAGGGAAGAAACCACTGTGGTACTCTGCAGAAGTGGCCAAAATAGTGAAGAACAAGAAGATAGCATTCAATAATTATAAAAAACTCAGCGTGAAGAAGATAGGCAAACCTATAAGATTAGGCAGAAAGAGGCAAAGCAATTTATAAGAGCTTCCAAAGCACACGCAGAAGAGAAAATAGCTCAGTCAGTAAAAAAGGGGGACAAAACATTTTTTAGATACATAAACGAGAAGAGAAAAGTAAAACAAGGATTAGTTAGATTAAAAACAAAGGAAGGAAGGTATGTAGAAGAGGATAAAAGTCTCGCTGACTGCCTCAATAAATATTTTTGTTCAGTCTTTGCAGAAGAAAAGGAAGGAAAGGGACCTCAGTTAGGAGAGAACACTAAAGAGACATTTACATATGAGTTTACAGAGGAGGAGGTTCTAAAGCAGCTGTCTAAAGTAAAGACAAATAAGTCAATGGGGCCTGATGGGATCCACCCTAAATTATTAAAAGAGCTCAGTGATGTAATAGCAAAACCGTTAACAGATTTATTTAACCAATCCTTGTTAACAGGAGTCGTCCCAGAAGACTGGAAATTAGCAAATGTTGTGCCTATTTACAAGAAGGGTAGTAGGGAGGAATCGGGGAACTATAGGCCAGTTAGTCTTACGTCAGTAGTAGGGAAATTAATGGAAACCATGTTAAAGGAAAGGATTGGTGAACATCTAAAAACACATAGATTACAGGGTCAGAAACAACATGGGTTTACCTCAGGGAGATCATGCCAAACTAATCTTATTGATTTTTTTTGATTGGGTAACAAAAATAATAGACACAGGTGGTGCAGTAGATATTGCTTATTTAGATTTCAGAAAGGCTTTTGATACTGTTCCGCATAGAAGGCTTATCAATAAATTGCAATCTTTGAGCTTGGATTCCAATATTGTTGAATGGATTAGGCAGTGGCTGAGTGACAGACAACAGAGGGTTGTGGTAAATGGAGTTTATTCGGCGCAAGGTCTTGTTACCAGTGGGGTACCTCAGGGGTCAGTACTTGGACCCATTCTCTTTAATATTTTTATTAGTGATATTGCAGAAGGTATTAATGGAAAAGTATGTCTTTTTGCTGATGACACAAAGATTTGCAATAGGGTTGACGTTCCTGGAGGAATCAGCCAAATGACAAATGATTTAGGTAAGCTAAAAAAATGGTCGGAGTTGTGGCAATTGAGTTTTAATGTGGATAAGTGCAAGATAATGCACCTGGGACGTAAAAACCCAAGGGCTGAATATAGAATATTTGATACAGTCCTAACCTCAACATCTGAGGAAAGGGATTTAGGGGTTATTATTTCAGAGGATCTAAGGGTAAGTAGTCAATGTAATAGAGCAGCAGGAAATGCTAGCAGAATGCTTGGTTGGGTAGGGAGAGGTATTAGCAGTAGGAAAAGGGAAGTGCTCATGCCACTGTACAGAGCACTGGTGAGACCTCACTTGGAGTACTGTGTGCAGTACTGGAGACCGTATCTCCAGAAGGATATAGACATCTTAGAGAGAGTTCAGAGAAGGGCTACTAAAATGGTGTACGGCTTGAAGGAGAAAAGTTACCAAGAAAGGCTTAATGATCTTAACATGTACAGCTTGGAAAAAAGACGAGACAGAGGAGACATGATAGAAACATTTAAATACGTAAAGGGAATCCACAAGGTAGAGGAAGGGAGTATATTTAAAAGGAAACAAAATAGCAAAACAAGAGGACATAGTCTTAGATTAGAGGGTCAAAGGTTTAAAAGTAACATCAGGAAGCATTATTTTACTGAGCGGGTGGTGGATACATGGAACAGTCTTCCAGTAGAAGTGGTAGAGGCCAAAACAGTAATTGAATTTAAGCAAGCATGGGATAGGCATAAGGCTATCCTAAACAAAAGATAAATCCAGGTAAAGTATCCATGTAATTGGGCAGACTAGATGGGCCGAAAGGTTCTTATCTGCCGACATTTTTTCTATGTTTCTATGTTTCTACCCCTCCTCCTCCCCTTCCTGCTGCCCTTATTGGGTTAAAACACCCGTTGAAGTGGAAGAGTTTCTCTCACCCCACCCAGTGCCACCACCAACCGGAATTTTGGATTTCCTGGCTGCTGGTCACCAGATTGGTCTCTAGCAATATCAGCATGCAGAGAGAGTGCCTACATCACCCTCTGAGACCTTACGCGAAAACACGCAGTCTCAGAGAGACAGCCGTGGATCACATCTGTACTAGGGATGAGTGTTCAGTTCGATTCGAACGTGAGTTTGAATCGAACATCGGCCGTTCGAGTGTTCGGCGAATGCCAAACATTATGGGATGTTCGCGGTTTGTTCGACCGCGGACATTTCATAATAAAAAATCCATCCACATGTCTCCTAAATGTACCGGCGGCTGCCGGTACATTTAGGAGACCTGTGGCTGCGGTCCCCGGCCCTGTATCTCACCTGTCCTGCAGCTGTCCCGGCCTCCTGTTCCCCGGTCCGTCACCTCCTCCGATCCATCTGGCCGTGGCTCCCCTCTGCCCCACGTCTTCATGCTGAATGATCTGATTGGGCAAAGTCCTGCGCCTGACCTGGACTTTGCCCAATCAGGGCTCTAATTCAATATTGAGCCCCGATTGGGCAAAGTCCAGGTCAGGCACAGGACTTTGCCCAATCAGAGCTCAGCATGAAGATGAGGCATGGGGCAGAGCTTTAACCAAGCTCTGATTGGTTAAAACCGGTGCAAGACTTTAACCAATCAGAGCTTGGTTAAAGCTCATCTTCATGCTGAGCTCTTCTATTCTATTAGAATTATACAGCACTCCTTCAGATTCTGGATGAGCATTGTGAGAGAGGAAAAGCTACTTTGGATCTGCTTGACTGGAGAGGACAGGTTCGGGTCTGGTCCGCAAGCCGGAGAGCAGTAAACCCCAGTTGCTGTTACAATAGGGAACTCTATATTCAATAGAGTATCCCTTTTAACCGAATGTGTGTAAATTTGGCAGGCAAAGGGCTCCCTCTACAGTTCAATTGTAGTAATTCAGCAGAGACTGCTTGGGCCTTTCAAAAGAGATTGACACATCCAAGAATTTCAAACAGTTCTGGAAAATTGGCTGTTATGTCTGTTGTACTGGGACTTTAGGGACATATTCTGGAGCCAATTTGAAAAAAAGAGACTCTTTTAAAATAAACTAAATTAAATGCGCTCCTCCATAATAAGTGAGGGTTGAGCTGACTCGATCTCAGTCACCTTAAGGTGATTTTGAAGATCGCGTTAACTCAATAACGGTAGTGAAGGGGTTAAAGACATGGTAATAGCATGCAAATGCACTTTCATTTTGAAAGAACGTGTCTAAGGAAAACCTGATATTTTGCTGCAATGGGCACTTTTTAAGTAATCTACTGATATCATGAATTTCAAGGACTTTTCACATATATCTATTCTGATAAGTTGAAAAAAAGAAAACACAGCATGGTTAATAGAGGTGCAAAAGTCATGCCAGACCTTCTAAGAAAACAGAATATGCACCTCTTCAATTATTTATAACATGCAGAATACAATATTACAAACTGATAGCTTTTTCCTATCTGTCTACACTGTCCTTACATTTTCCAGTATACCAGAAAGCTCTTCAAATAAAATTATAATTTAATTTGTCTCATTCATAGCATGTTACCATTATCTGGTGATATGCAGTATCACTGCAAATGAAATACATTTGTTGCAAAAATTTTTGTTTGCGTTTGGGCTCCAGACGGTGCCCTCAAAGTGCCAGCTCTGTGGGCATGATGGCCGAAGTTCTAACACTTTTTAAACCCAGCTGGGGAATTTAAAAAGGGACTTTTCCCCAGCTGATCCTGCATGGTGCACAGAACTGTGGTAACTCCTTTTTGTCCAGTAGATGACGACATCTGCTGGCCAAATAGGTTACTACAGTAAGGAAAACGCTGAGACTATAATAATTAAAACCATAATAATAAAACCAAATAATTCTTACTGTATAATGAATAGAGATCTGCATTCGTTTCGGAAATATTCTGAATTTGTAACGATATTTGATAATTTGTAGTTCGGAAGTACTTCCGAATAACGAATCGATACTATACGAATGCGAAATGAAATGGTATATAACAAATTTATTTAGTTTTACACTGTATCATCATCATAAAATAAAAATTTGAATAATTGATATCAACTATCGAATTTGAAATGAACTATCAAATTGATATCAACTATCAAATTGATATCAACTATTGAATTCATCTTAATTTAAAATACAAGTAATAGTCAGCAAAGGACTTTATGAAACAAATTAATTTTGTTTCACTGTTCAATTTGACTCAAATACTAAATCTGTGACACTGCTTAAAATTTAACCATAGCTTTTCTTTTAACAGCAAAATTTGATTAATTGGGGTTTTCCAAGTGATCCAAAATTCGAATTGATATCAACTATCGAATTGATATATGAAATTCGAATCGATACGAAATCGATACGAAAAACTAAACGAAATACGAAACTCCGAAAACAAAATAATTTAAAAACGTAACGAAACGAAACTAATTTTTCAGCCATGCACATCCCTAATAATGAATTTAAAATCTTAACTATTAATTATTAAAATGTATAATCTGACTGTCATTTGAAGAAATTAGTCTTCGAAATATATATTTTTTCTTACGATGCATAGGAATTCCGTAATTTCATAATTGTAGGACAATATGTAGCATCACAAAATCCATACATCACTCATCTAGAATTGTTTCAAGATAGTCAGGTTATAAATATATCAAAGGACTTGAAAGGACCACTGGCGAGTAAAATAAGATGCTACCTCGGTTATAGATATGTAATGTGTGTGTCAGAATCAGAAGTGGACTCCTAGAATCCAGCTGCTACAAAGTTGATGGAAGAATCTGCCTGAGTTATCTTTATCTGTATGTTGAGATACCATTGTTACTTTTGATTATTTTGTATTGGATCAGACGTAACTGCAAGTTTTATTAGAACCAAATGTTTCAAATGAGGACATTTATTTGTAAAGCTTTGAAAAACTGGGATGGCAAACAATTTCCCCTATTTAATCTAGAGATGAAGATGACAGATTAACTATTAAAGAAGTAAATCCCACAATAATTCTTGCGACTCAATAGGATTTAGAAGAGGCAGAGCAAGATATAAGAGTGCTAGGTGACAGGCACATATGAAAGTATAAACTGATAAGAAGGAATTACTTAGGCTGGCCTGGAGATAGATATGGAAACAGAATATTACAATAGATGAGGTTAGCTAAGGATTCTTAGAAGAAAACTAGATGGATTGTCAGTGTTTAGGTTTTTGAAATTAACATGTTTTTTTATACACTCGGAATCAGTGATGGCGAATCTTGGCACCCAGATGTTTCAACCATAATGATAAGGCTGGCTGAGCATCCGGGGACATGAAGTTCAGGAACATCTGGGATGCCAATGTTTGTCATCACTGCTCTAAATGATAAATATATGAACCGAGGAATGTTATCAGAATGGGCCTCAGCTACAAATGTGAAATGATGATTTAGCAACCTCGCTATGTGTAATAAGTGCAAAACCGCTAGCCATTAGAAATGGACATTGTGCTTTTATGACGGGGGTCAGTAACCTTGACCCTCCAGTAACTCTATTCCTTCCTTAATGCTAACATGCGGACGTCAACAGGGAAAAGCTGTGCCTGCAGATTTACCAGTAGTGCTACCCCATGTAACGTGGTATTCCGAGGCAGGCGCTACCTCAGCACCTCGCCCTGGAATGCAGTGCTAACCGCAGTGATACTTGCAGTAGTGCTTCTGTGCCGTCACGAGGATCACCTCCTGGAGTCTACATGACTCTGTGGAGGGTTGTGCTTCCTGGCTGCGAACCCTGCACGATGTTATTCTCGCGAGAATGCGCAGCGACGCGGATAGAGACTGGGAACTAATTAATGGAGATGGTGTTTGAGTGATTTACCATGCGTTGCTTCCATTATTGGTATTATGTTTTAATCTGTGTCTGTTATATAAGTCGTATTTTAATTATGGATGGATATACTCTTGATAAAGTAAGCGAGCAGATGAAACACAGCCAACATTTTTATTCTCCGTTTATTGATGACATTGGAATATTCCCACATTGATACCAATTCGATTGAATGATTTCCAAATCCAAACAAAGATTCAGGATTTGTATGGACACTGCATCGGGAACTTAAAGGGATAATATAGGGTTAAAATATGATGCAGTAACAAACAGAGGGGTAAACATTAGCTCCTCCGACACCTTCTGCACTCCCACCTCCTGTTTACACTCAATAGTTTTCTTTAAAAACTCAACTAAATCCAGCCCTGGTCTCCCTCTGATCGCTGCTGGATATGACATACTTCCAGCCCAGCAGCTCATGTGACCACAGGGGGGCTGGACACCCCAGTCAATCCAGTGGCTCTCGATGCAGGAAGGCTTTGATACCATTGGATAAGACTAGTTCTCAAAGGGCTCCAAGCCCTGAAACCTGAGCTGGGTCAAGGCTAGACTAAGCCCCTCATTTGGATGGCTGAATTAGCACTCTGTGCCCCGTCAGAGAGTGAGAGGGAGCTCACAGCAGTGTATCCACTAAGATAGAATTGAGTGGCCACACTGTGTAAAGTGTTAATTTAACCCCTTAACGATGGTTGGGCATTGCCCGTCAGAGTGGCTAAATGGCAGCAAGGCATACAGGTATGCCTCGTCGACAGCTGCTGTGAAGGCTGCTTATTTCAGCCCACCACGGCAGCCGACGTGCGGAACGCGTCATTGGTTGCAGGGGGACGGATTGAGTTAAAGCCGTCCCACTGCAGCCAATGATGCATGGCACGCACTGGCCACGAGGAGGGGCCGAGGTGGCCCAATGAAGACAGTAGGGCGTACCAGTACGCCCTGCGTCTTCACAGCCCTCCGGCTGTCAGGACAGCATAGCACGTCCTGGGATGGTAAGGGGTTAATTGAGTGAGATGTCATTCGGTGACCCCAACATCCCGTTTCCTTTCGACCTGCTTTGTCAGCATAGATTAAGAGTATGATATGGATGATAACATGCTCTCCCCTTGTTTCTATTTAGTACTGTACTGTTTGCATACTCAGTGGATATATTACTGGCTTGTATTTTTATAAGCTGATTTTATCAAGTTCACTATTTTTATCTACTTTTAGTTTAACACATCTTGTATCTTGTATAGCTAATAAAGCAGCAAGTTAACAAACAAACTTTCAAACAACTAGAATAATGATGGCAAAAGCATAGATTAATTAAAAATGACAAAAAATACACAGGGAATTGCACTCCTATTTGTTACATTGTAGTATAAGTTTTAAAGACTTTTAGGCATTTTTGTTAACTTTATAGAATATGCCAACAATCACGCTGTGATATTTAATATAAATTATGTTCTGTATGTCCTCTTCCTTTCCCATGCAATTCTCTAACAATTCACTGCTTACCCAACAGCCACTTATACCTAGGATTTTCAATATATTGTTATCTTTTTATTCTTTGTATTTATCTTAACTTTTCAAAAATCAGTTTTGTTAATAATAATAATAATAATAATAAAAAAAATAATATTTCATATAATTAAATTTCATGTTATATTTTGGTTGTTTTTTGTAACCTTTTAACATTATTAACATTTAATGTTTACCATTCTATAATTTTTAACATTAAGGCTAGGGTCAGACGAACGCATTTTTCGCGTCGTCCGTGATAAAGTGCGTTCAAACAAATGGTCGTATTTTTTCACAGAATACACGATAGCGGCCATACGATGCGCATTTTCGTCCGTGATTTTGTACGGATCATCAATAAAACACTTTTTGCGTCTGGACGTTATGTTGGCCGGACATTAGCAGAGTCTGACATCTCCTAATCATGCACACACGCCGCTAGCAGACGCAGCGCACTCTGTACGTCAGTACTAGCGGTATCACGTTCTCAAAAAAATGCGTTTGTTTGCCTCTTGCATTGCGCGGCCGCACTTTCGTGCGGCCGTCCTTCGTATATTGCCCGTCATTGGCCGTCATTTGCTGCTACTACGGCTGTGATAAAGTGCGGCTGCAAGCGCGTTCGCACTGCGTTCGTCTGACCCCAGCCTTACCTACTTTTTGACTTTCATATTATATATATATATATATATATATTTTATAAATTATATATAATTCTGCAAATATTTTTGGGGGTGGTTCCATCTTGCTGCGGAGCAGATTTTTTCATAATAATTCTACTAATACCAAGCAATACAATTGAAAGAACTGATAAAAGGAAACACACACAAGTTTTGACACTGATAAAAAAGCTCTTGGATAAATGAACACTTGGATCGGGAACCCATCTGCAAAGATTAGAGATCTAAATAAAAAACAGCAAGCTTTGCAATGTGGGAGAGAAATCAGGCACACATTGGCTACTAAGTGCATTAATCGTGAAAGCTTTTTTCTGCAAGAGCTGCAGAAAAGATGATGGGCAAAATCAGAACAACTTTAAGTAAACGTGTGACAAGAGTGGTCAGTAATTCAAAGAGACAACTTCTTCATTGCAAAAGTGTCAAGCGAGCAAAGGATTTGCTTTTATAACTGTGATGGAGAAAATGAACATGTTATCTTAGATATTTTTTGCATTTGATCCATATTGAATTTGTTTGTTTAACCCCTTCACTCCAGAATCGAGTTAACACAATTTCACATTGTAATATATTGAAAAGCAACCGAGGACATATCAAAAACCCAGTTTCACCGTTTTTAAAATCAGGATTAGTGTGCCCCCTATTGTGGAACAAAATTCGTTGTTTTATTGATCTCCCTGGAGACACATAAAACAAGCTGCAAAGAGCAGGCCAACACCTCACTGTAACAAAAAGTTCAAACACTTTACTGGTGCAATAGAACGGTCAAGTAAAGGGCAGAATACATGGAGCGCTCTGGGTCACTCACTATGTACAGGGTTAAGATTCAGGGGGTTATATAATGATGGATATCACGGACAGTACAGATACAAGGTGTTACTGTAATTTCCATACACAGGCATTATTTGTCACACACAGATATTATTTTTATCTTCTATTTTAAATTTTAACAATATTTCTGGAAAGATAAGTGAATGCATGAAAAATTAAAAATGAGCAAATTATTTAATTTTTTTGAACTATTTCAGAACAATTTCTGTGCAGTTTTAATTTTTTAATGTTAAGCTGTGTGAGCATTAATGTTAGGTTAAGTGGCCCTAGCGTGGAATATTAAATTCCGAACGCTAACGAGTTAAAAAACCCATTAGAGATTCGGATCTTGTGCTTTTCAGCGCAAGTTTACTGTACTTTGCGCTCCCTATGCTTAACGTGGGGAGCGCAAAGAGTTAGTTACCATTAGGATTTCAAAGTCCTAATGCTAATTACCCCCTCCCCCCACTGCGGTTAACTGAAAAGTTAACCACAGCTTGGAGCTGGTGCTAACTGATATCGCTTCTGCGGAGTCAGTCAGCACCAGCTGTAAAAAAAAAATCTCATTCTCACCTCTCATCTTGCGGCAAGAACGACGGCCTGATCCCCCGCTTCTGGCCACCAGAAAGGAGTCAGACTGGGGAAAAAAGTCCCCAGTCTCCCTCCGCGATCACTGCACCAACCTGCAGGATCTCGCGGGAGACGAGATCCTGCAGGTCATGTGACACGAGAAGTCAAAACCTCAATGTAGTCAGATGGGCTCCATGGAAGGGATGCTCGGGACGGTGCTTTAGTGCTGCCTCGACCACCATGAGGCTTAGCATGGCAATACGGGGCAGGCTGTTGAATCAGCAACTGCCCCATAATATGGAGCTAAAACGGAGACACAAAGAAGAAACCTGCAGGTGCAGGTTTTCCTCCTTAGTGCCCCTATTTTAGTTTTCACAACGTAATAGTGCCCTAAGTATTTGTTAACTTAACTATGCTTTACTGCCGCGGGGTGTACTATGCCGGCCCTGCAGCAGGTGGGGATTGAAGCTGCGAGGCATACTAGTACGTCCCATTGACTTCAATGGGCCTCCTTGGCCCTGCCCAGCAATTGGTGCATGCCGCTGGCTGCTGTGGGACAGCCTGAACTCAGGCCATCCCCCTTCAGCCAATGACGCTCATCACACATCAGCTGCTAGAAGGTCCAGAGGATGGGCCCACAGTAGCAGCCAGCAAGCGGCATGCACTTATACGCCCTGCTGACATTAACTTCCTCCCACCAGGCACAACCCGCTTGGTGGCAAAGTGTTAAGAAGCGATAAAACAATAGCCAGAGGGGTCAGGCAATGGTTGACTTGGTTTGCGTGTGGGATGCAATAAGGGGGGCATTGCACGGTTTTATTCAGTCAATGGCATCTGGATAAGACAGCGTGGGCCAGCTTGGAGAATTCTTGATCCTCCTACCAGTCCATAGACCAATAGCCCAACAATGGCCATCTAAAACTAAAATGATACTTTGGTCTTTCCAGTTGGCCCATGGTCATTGCTGCCCATGCATTAAATGCAATAACGCGAGGGGAAAAATCCTTTGCGCAGAACATCATATTACAATGTTCACGCAAAAAATGCGCGTTAACTAGGGATGTGCAATTCGTTTCGTACAGATTCATTTTTACTACGAAATTTACCATTTTCATGCTTCCGAGGGCATTCCGAATCCGAAATTTCGACCACACAAACTTTCGGATCAATTCGAAATTTCGGGTAAAATTTCGAATTGATTAATAAAAAAAATTGTTTTTTAAAATATGCTTAAAAGATCCTAAAAAAATCAAAAAATAAAGAGACTTTTTACTGCAGAATATGTTTATATGTTTATATGTTTTTTTAAAGAAATGTGCACCCATTTGGATATCGACTAACTATCAAATTTGAAATGAACTATCAAATGGACCATTTGATAGTTCATTTCAAATGTTAAAAAGGTGTGGGAAATGTTTTACCCCATAAGCGTCAATGTTAAAAAAGGTGTGGGAAATGTTTAATCCCCTAGGCTTCAATGTTAAAGGTGTGGGAAATGTTTTACCCCATAGGCTTCAATGTTAAAAATGGTGTGGAGAATGTTTAACCCCATAGGCTTCAATGTTAAAAAAGGTGTGGAAAATGTTTTACCCCATAGGCTTCAATGTTAAAGGTGTGGGAAATGTTTTATCCCATAGACTTCAATGTTAAAAATGGTGTGGAAAATGTTTTACCCCATAGGCTTCAATGTTAAAGGTGTGGGAAATGTTTTATCCCATAGGCTTCAATGTTAAAAATGGTGTGGAAAATGTTTTACCCCATAGGCTTCAATGTTAAAGGTTTGGGAAATGTTTTACCCCATAGGGTTCAATGTTAAAAATATTCCCGTTTTAATTAAATATCTAATAAACCGTTGCTTATAATATTCTGCAGTAAAGAATCCCTTTATTTTTTAGATTTTTTAGGATCTTTTGAGCATTAAAAAAAATATATAATTTTTTTTATCAATCCGAACTGATCCGAAAATTCGAATTGATCCAAAAATTCGAATCGGTCTGAAATTTCAAATCGAAACGAAACGAAAACGGTCTGAAACGACCAGAAACGAAAAAAAAACACCTGGAAAGAAAAACTAAACGAAACAAAACTAAATTTTCAGCGGTGCACATCTCTAGCGTTAACGTCTACCGCTGGTGAACTTGCGCGAAACCCTGCGCGAGCGTAATGTACGTTGTGCGTCCTACACTTAACATTGTGAGCGCAAATGTGTTTGTGCGCTGGTACGCAGATGGTATTACAATCTATGCCCAAATTTTAGCGGACAAAGTTTGCACGCATAATTTTAACGTCTTTGAAAAGCTGGTGTTAATGGCAAATCTGAACGTCCTGGCCGAAACCAAATACAGCAAAGTATAGTTACACATTCTACACATACCCAAAGAATAAAATTGAGAAGTTGTGCGTGTTTTTATTATTGCTGCAGCATAAATACTTTTTTGATTTTGATTTTGACAGGCGCAAAAACTGAACAGGAGACAATTGTGGTTCTTAATTCAGATTGGCCGAATTGCGTGAAAAAACAGTCCGCACACCGATTTCTACGCTGTGCACGAAGCGTTAAACGTTAACGCGCGTAAATTAACGCTGGTATTAAAATCCGAGCGCATTTTGTCATCCGTCAAAAAATAACTCGCTAAAAACACGCGCGCATTAATGCTGCGTTAATGCGTGTGCGTTTTTACGCGAGTTAACGTTTAACGCTTCGTGCACAAATTAACGTGCTGCGCAAGCGTTTTGCGTAAAGAACTTAATAGAGCCCTAAGAGACTATAGAGACTAAAGTAAGCCTTGTTCTATTGTTCTATTGGTACATGTAAAATATTTCTAATAACAGTAACAGTTTAACCCCTTCACTGCGGATGACGTATGAGAGGAGACATCAGGGTCCCCACTATATGCAAGCAATATTTAATTATTTATAAAATATTTTCAGCATATATTGAGATTTCTCTAGTTTTCAAGTATGTCCTGGGTTCAAGAACATTGAATTGTTACAGTCGCTACAGTACTATTACAGTATAATATTACAGTATTATTACAAAGTAATAAATGCAAGAAAATAAAAAATAAATAAATTAAATTAAAGAATAGCACAAATATACAGAGTAACAGAAAATAAATATATTCACTATGTTACATCCCTCACATCCCATACAAACTCGTCTCTCCAATAATCCGCTGGCAATTTTTGGCATCTATTCTCCAACCCTGGAATAACTGTAGCAGAGCTGGACAGGATTTATTAGTGGAGGAAAGAGTCCTTTCGATCTGTCTAAGCTTCAGTATACCCCGCGAGGTCCAATGAGGTGTCATTGGAGGTCAGATAACAAAGCAAGCAGGGACCCGGCAGTCCAGAAGCAAGGACGTATTTTATTTACAACAGCAACGTGTGGTTTTTATTCTTTATAAATAAAACATAACTATATCCTTGACTTGTTCACAATGGTTTAATTATAAATGCTCTATAACAATTCATGTTGCTGTAAAACGTATGTATTTTAATTCAAATTTTCGAATTTGTAGGAGTCTTGTAACATTTCCATGACGTACCGATGGATCGCTCACATTCTACCTTCACTGTACTTCTCTCCTGTCACTTAAGGAAGATTCTTCTTCCAGTGACCAAAATGTCTCCGATAATTGACCAATTCCTTCCCATGCTCATGGGGTCTCCATTTGAGCTGTTACAATATGAGCAGACTTTGTCAACGTCTTCGACATTGTAATCATTGGTGGATAAATTGGCTTTTTCCACAATTTTGTTCACAGAAGCCTCTGTCAGTACCTGTATATTTTCAAATGACAGATTCTCATCTTCCCTGTATTTACTTCAGTCTCCTCCATAGCCGAAGTGGATGTCAGAGATTTATTACCCCTCTGAAGAGTCACCGTAGTGACAGACGGTTTTATTTATCAACCCTTTTGTTTATTATTAAAGTCTGAATAATTTAAAGCCGGTAACTTTAAATATTTACTTCTAAACAATATCGTAAAGGATGGAATCTCTCTCTGCGTATAAATTAACAGAGTGACTGAATGTATCCGTTAAATCTCTATATTAGAAAAATAACGAGAACAGTAAAAGATGGATAAAAACTGTGTTAACTGAATTAGAGAATAAAGATTTTATCAGCCGTCTGATAATACGCTGTGAATACATTGAAATACCGAGACACGCATTCTTCTAGAAATGACTTTGTGCACAGATTTCATCGGTTTGCGGTATAATTCACATTCTTCCTTTACTAGATATATAGAACCAGACGGTCCGACACATTAAAATGGCCTTTGTGTTAGCTCCATTGATCTGCTGGGCTAGTACAAACATATGCTGATTTCACACACATTAGAACTCTCCTTAAAGCTACAGATAAAAATAAAGACTGTCCAACAACAATTTCACAGTAATCTCTACATTCACTTTGAACGTGCTTCTGACTATAGACACGTGCAGTTGTGCATTCATTA
Source organism: Leptobrachium leishanense (assembly GCA_009667805.1). Lineage (NCBI taxonomy): Eukaryota > Metazoa > Chordata > Amphibia > Anura > Megophryidae > Leptobrachium > Leptobrachium leishanense. Next base: position 356,687,624 of record CM019065.1, on the reverse strand, counting down.
CATACAGTTCAGATACAGTTTACATAGATTCCATCTATTTTTAATTATTTCCTGACTGTTATTTTTTTGTTCTTTTTAAAACAATTTCCATTTCTAAAAAAGTAGAGTGAACATATTAACAAATTCAATTATGGGCTTTGAAATTGAGGGACAACGCTATTCTTAGACCAATTTAACCCCTTAATGCCAGACGGGCAGTAGTAAAGTAGTACTGTACTATATGTGACTCACTGAAAATCAGGAGAGGTTGGAAACTCTTTCTTCTCTTTTCACACTTTGTCTGAGGAAGTTAAGATTCCCTTGAACACATGTCTGAGCGTGACTTGACAGTGAAGTGATTGATGTAGGAGATCCTGGAAACCGATTCATGTTTCTTCTGAGCCCCCTGTTATTTGATGGGCGGGCTTGGGGATGGTATGGTTTCCTATCTTTTCACACACACCATGATAAAAATTGTACAGGATGATCAGGTTCCACTTTAATATAATAGATACAGACTGGTGACCAAGTTAGCCTAATCAATATGAATTGGAGTAGAACCTCTACATGGTTGTCTTAAAGATGTGATGGTATAATAAGTGATTAGCAGGAACCACACAGATCCTAAACAAATGGTGGCCCTTCCCTCAGTTAGTTTGGGTTTTTCATAAAACACATTAGCTGTGTCATAGGTTAAATGACAGGATGGTTGAAGCTATTTTTTCAAAAAGAGGTGAAGAACATTTATAGAGACCACAACAACAGAATAACAGTGAAACATGGTTCCTCGCGCTTTAAAAGTACATAAGAACAAAGAAAAGTGAAAGTTTTCCAGTCCCAAGGGGACAGCTCAGTAACCCATCCAAAAACAAAAGATGGGAACAAGGCAGCCCTATCCTAGAGTGTTTATTTTAGAGGCTATAAAATGTTTCAGCTGCTTTATCATTCTTTATCAATCTTATTTCCATTACGGCTTTCCAGTTGGATGGTTTCATACTAGATAAATTCAACCAAAGTCCTTTCCAAACATAAGATGCAGGATAGAGGTGGATAAAGGCACAAAACAATCAGCATAGCCAAAGTCAGGGAGTACAGAGTTCAAAGTATCAGCAAACCACACTTGAGTCAAGGAAAAGCAGAGAGCAGGAAACTGTTGAATTATAAGATAGTCAGTGATAACCTAATAAACAATATAAGAGGTAGAACATTCCATTGGGCTACCAAAAGAAAGCACAACTGGGAAATGCACTAAAACAAAGGATGGGTTCATGTAGCAGGTCTTAAATGACCATTGAAAGGCGTCTTCCATGTGCATCACGAAGTCCATTTGCATGGTGACAAAATGACGCATGGAGAGGTGCACTGAAATCTTGATGCACGTTTTCTTTACTATATAAGAGTGTATTGTGTAAGTGCTTTGCGTTAGATTAGTTGGATACGGAGTTAATGTGGGTTAGGACAAGCCGCTGGTGCCATAGCAATGAACAAATGGCATAACTCATGCCATAATGACACAAAGCAGGCTGAGTGGAGATTGTGGGCACAGTTTATTTTGCAGGTGCCTACCATAACCATACTGTGCATCTCAAAGTGCCGAGATTACATTTCTGGCTTCTATTGTATGTTGAAAAAGATCAGTGAACATTATTAAATAGAAATCCCATAAAGACCTGGTATTGAATGATTTACTTTTTCTGCATTCCTCTGTCGGGTCATGACAGAACATTGCATACTGTTCCAATGGGATAAACAGTGATTTCTTCGAGAGATCATCTATAATTACAGCTGGTCATTGACTGGATGCCTAGTACTATGACTGACTGGTCATGACTGGATGCGTAGTCCGGTGACCGACTGGTCGTCAAACTATAAATGACCCAGATTGTATGATTGAGTATCACCCATTGGAGTTGATATGTATGTGTGTGTGTGTGTGTGTGTGGTGTATAGCGGAAACTGGCCCTGATCACCCAACTTGAAGCAGAAAATAATATTCAAATGGCAGCAGTTGCTAGGCTGACGTAGTCTGCTGAAGTCGTACAACTGAAGTTGGATGCAATGGATGTTGTTCAACTCTTTCCATGTTAGGGGACTAGTCTGACCTATACGGATGACTATGTGTGATAAGTTACTCAGATCTAGTAGACAACTAGTCTAATTGATAGATTTCATGACTTCATCAAGCTGTGAAGCTCATGTATTCATGTAGCAGTGTTGCACCTTCCAGCTTACCTGTCAATCACGAAGATAATATCATGTGTGCTATGTAACATTTACGGTCTGGGATACTAGACTTGTGCACCGATTTTTTTTTCGGTTTGATTCGGTTCGATTCGGCCGATTTCTGTTTCGATTCGGTTCGGTTCGGCTCGTTTTTCGTATACATTTTTTTCAGAATATCGACCATTTTTCGTGTTTTCGGGTCACTCTGCTCGTTTTTTGTATCGACTTTTCGTGATTTCGGAAATTTTCGTTTTTTTCGGAATGTCTGTTCTCCTCGTTTCAAAGTGTCTAACTCTATTCGTTTTGACGTAAACTACTATGGTTTACTTTTTTTATACTTTATATATTTTTTATAATTAATTTTTGGTTTGTTTTTCGGATCCGATAATTCATTCTGTCGATACGATAATTCTGGCGATTCTATCGTGGTTTTTTTTTATTAAATAAAGATCCTTTTTTTCTTATGAATATACATTTCACAACTTTATTTAATCATATTAAAATGGTATGAAAGCCAAGGAACAAATAAAATGAACAAAACGATTTAAAAAACGCTAAACTGACCCGAATGCCACAAGAAACAAGTGATACGCAATCGCATTTACAAATACAAAATTTACAGAATCAGCGATATAACCGATAACAGTTAACTATACGATGTCCAGAATTACCGAAATGGAACCGAAATCACGAATGGAACCGAAATCATGAATAGAGCAAAAATAAATTTCAATTTGACACATTTCAAGTCCATTCGAAAAATCCGAAATTTTTTCGTTTCGGCTCGGAAAACTTTTCGGATCTGTCGGTTTTCGGGTCCGATCCGATTTGGAAATTCGGCTGAATCCGAAGACACGAATCGGGAATTTTCGTGAAAATTCCGAAATCCGAAACGCACATCCCTATGGGATACTTAGATTGCAGTTGCTGGCTTCATTTAGGCACCACATAGCAGGGATTTTTAACGCTTTTCCTTAGAATAAAAGATTTCAATTTAAGAGAAGTCCTAAGTATCAGAGTGCCTTTAATATTAAAACCAGGGAGTTTATACACCGGAGCACTTTGGTGAATCAAAAAACAAATTTGCAAAATTTAAGGAGAATAAAAAAAAGCCCAATGTATAATTCTTCCAACTCTACTGCGAAGGACTTGCTTTCGCACAATTAACATTCAACTCGCTCTAGTTCAATATGAAGTAAATAAACCCTGTGGTGTCTGCGAGGCCCTCAAGGACTGGAGTCCAGCTTTCGAGAAATCACTATAATTTCCATTTCCCAAGTCCAGGAAACATTGATTAGAATATCTTTGAAGCAGTGGTATAATTTTTTTTCCGAAACGGTATATGCGAATGAAATATCACTTTGCAAGCTCTGTATTATAATAAAGGTATCATTATTATTATATATTTTAAACTGCATGGGGAAATTAGCTGACTGGCACCGAGAATCCACATGACACGCACAGTAGGTTCCCAGCTTGCTCAGCGGAACAAGCTGTTTAAAGACCGTTGTAGCCTCCTGGCAGGCTTTGAATAAAAATACCTTCGGCGTTCCGTTCCCCGGTATGGCCGTCATTCATTATATAGATGTATAATGGTAAATAAAACACTAGCTGAAATCTCTTTAAAAAAAACGTGTTCAAGGGGCTTGCAACATACTGATTTATTAAGATGATGTTGCGGTGGCGATGCAAATTTCATGTGTTATTTCTGCACTATGGCCACACAAAAAAATCAAATGCCTTTGAGGTGCTAAATGTTTACTTTGCTCCTGTACAAAGATAAAATCATTCTGATGGCAAGGAACGTTTATTTATGAATTTTAAAGTAATTATAACACCATTATTAGCTAAAATGATACAGATGTCATTCGCCTTCCTCCCATTTTCCGAGCAGCAGCTAATGCATTGTTAATGGAGACAGCACCTGCTGGCAAGTTAAGCATATCATGTTTAAAGCAAAGCAGCAGGTCCGGTTGCATATGTAAAGATAAAGCTCAATAATAATGCCATCCTTAGAAATAAAAAACTGTTTCATGCTGCGGAAATCAAGTTGTTTTTTATTATGTTGTTGTGAAGAACATAGAAAAGTCAATTTATAATCCGGCTCGAAATGATGAGTTTGATGCATTCCTATAGTGAATTGATATATGTTGTAAATGTGTTTTATTTGTGAAGAAGTGATATGTCATAGAGGGACTTATACTGTATAGGGATGAGTTGTTCGGTTCGATCAGTTCGGAGTTCGATTCAAGCATCGGCAGTTCGCAAGTTCGCGAACTTCGAACTTTTTGGCGTGTTTGAATTTTTTTTTTAAAAAAAAAGTATAAAAAATGCTTAAAAAATACTAAAAAATCTAGAAATAAAGAGACTCTTTACTGCAGAATATTATAAGCAACGGTTTAATAGATATTGAATTAAAAAACTACCCAGGGCAAGAAGGCACGCATGTGGGCGATGATTAGCAATGGACGGACTGTGTACGTCGTCAAGAAGCGGTATGTATAATAGCATAAACATGTTACATACACATAACACACATTACATACATCTACCAACATATGTCAACACATGCTGCAGCGTAATGTATTATCTGTTTGTCAGACAAATGTGACTGTCATAAAATTATTCTGGCTTTATTTAAAATATTTGCACAAGTGTACATTTTTCTGAAACTTTCACACCTCAATGGGTGATGTGGATTTTCTATCTTACAAGGAAAGCATGCTTTACAGTCTGCCTAATGTGTAGGTGCAAAGATTCTCACCTCTAAATGACCTGTGCTTACAGCAGGGCCCTCAAACGGCGTAAACAACAGGTGTTAGTGTTTGGAAATAACATCTGCTTCTAATTAGTCTGGTCTCATGAATCTGATACATTGCCTGCAGACTGGGTGTGGCTCCTGCACATGTATGAACTCTGTATGCTTCTGAATTCTAAGAAGTGTTCATTTTTACTACATGATCCTCTGATATGCTGTTTAACCCCCTTAAGGACCAGGGCTCTGTAAAGCCAATCATTAATGATGTAGATGTTACGTCATTTGTCATCAAGGACTTAATAAAATCTTTATCACACACCTTAGATTTAAACGTAATATTCCAGTATTTGTATGTCATGTACCTCTCCCGAAGGGCCTATGTGAGCATACAATTATTTTTGTGTTAGATCTATAGTTTTGATGCAAGCGTGGTGGAAGGGCTTGCTGCTTCTGCATTAGTAACACAACACAACGTGAAAATGTCTATCATAAAGCGTACAAGCTGAGTCCCTAGAGTCTCTGGCTATACATTGTCATATATACCTTGCATTATACCTATAATACATTCCCTCATCTAACAGGATAGTAGCCAGTCCCTGTGCATTTTAACCCCTTAACCCTTTCACTGCTGAGGCATTTCACGCCTCTGTGCTGAGCTCATTTTTACTGGTTTCGCTCATCTTGTTTAAACGCGTTTTGAAGGCTTATTTTAGTATATGACCCAGACATATTATATATCATTCTTTCCGGCAGACTTGGCAGATTCATAATATGTCATTATTATAGGTATATGTCATGTCCTGTCTGTATATTATAACAAAATATGCAATAAAATATGAATTTTCAATAATTTACAACGTGTAAAGTGTGTTTTTTTCACATTTTAACATTCGAGCTATTGCGCTTATATTTTGTATGGGGTGCGCTTGTTAAAAAAATTAGAAATGGGTTCTCGTTACATTTTTTGGGGGGGAAAATAACGCAATTTTTAACAGACGCACCACATACAAAAATCGTTAGTGCAGCATCATTGTTCACATTATAATTGAAATTGGAACAATATTGCTGCATTAACAAACCAAAAAAAACAAAACAAAACTTGTTTATTTTATTTTTTTAAAAATATTTAATTTTTAATTTTTTTAAAAAAAAAAACGTTTTACATGGTCAGGTTTGGTATCGTTGGAAAGGCCATGCTCTGGCCGATCCAACAGTACCAAACATTAACCCCTATCTGCCACGGATCGGGAGATAGGGGGTTCCAATGAACCCCCTATCTCCACCATTGGTGGCAGTTAGGGGTTAACTCCAGGACTAGCGCCATCGTGCTATGCACGATGATGCCAGTCGTCAGGGGGCATTCCTGGAAGCTTGGCCGAAATCCAAGATGTCGGCCAGCTCCGGGAGAGGATCACGATTCGGCGCCGAATCGTGATCCGGCACCCAAGGGGTTAGAGGCAGGAACGGTTTGGAAGGGCAGGCTGTGCTGGATCGGGAGGGAGCACAGGACCTCCCCCCACAGTACCTGTGGACCAGTACCTGTGGAACGTTTTGTCCTTGTTTCCTGTCCCCCAGGGCACTACCCGGACCCCCATTCACCTTTTATGGCAAATATCTTGTATATACTGTATGCCCTCTTGCAGGGCACTCTAAAAACCGAACTTTTGAGTCCCATTGACTTGCATTGACTTTGGTTCGTGTTCGAGTTCGAAATCGAACTTTTGAAATTGTTCGAGTTCGAATGCGAACTGAACACGGGGGTGTTCGGCTCATCCCTAATACTGTATATATCTCACATTTAAATTGCTATTGCTTTGGTGGAAAGGAGATTTGGCGTTGGGGTCCACCAAGTTATCTTATAGGCATCAAATGCTGAAATCTTAAATAAATAAATTGCTCTTTTTTGTTTTAATATTAAAATGTCAGTACCACCAATGTTCAGGCAATATCCACTAAGGGTCAAGTTACTGTCAGCAAATGCAAATTAACCTTAGTTGCCGAGTTGCACTACCCAATTGCATAAAAAATGTTGACTGATTAAGGAGTATTTGCCAATGTTTCCTCATGTGATTCCCTGGACAGATGCTGCCAAGTGCAACTTTCCAACTATGTCCAAGTTGTTAGCTCTTGAGAAAGTCGCTATTTCCAACTAGACGAAACACATCGAGCTTATTGATCTGATTACCCCCATTAGGGATGAGCCGAACACCCCCGTGTTCGGTTCACACTCGAACTCGAACAATTTGAAAAGTTCGAGTTCGAACGAGAATACGAACCGAACTCAATGCAAGTCAATGGGACTCAAAAGTTCCGTTTTTAGAGTGCCCTGTAAGAGGGCATATATGCAAGATATTTGCCATAAAAAGGTGTATGGGGGTCCGGGTAGTGCCCTGGGGGACAGGAAACAAGGACAAAAAGTTTAGAAATAAATGTTTTTAAAGGGACAGTGAATTTTCCATGAAATAAGGGTTAAAAATAAAAATGAAAAATTCCTTCAAATATCGTGCCTAGGAGGTCCCCATAACCTGCCCGTGAAGTAGGATGTATAGAAACATTTAAAAACAAAAAAAATGACTTTTCAAATGACGGTAAACGCTTTTCCTTTAATCTATTGATAAACAACTGCTTGGGGCGGCAGTCTGTATTAAAAAAGGAGACATTTTAGGACACGCAGAACAAGTTTAGTGATTTTTTGGCTAAATTATGGTGAAACTTATGCAGGCTTTGGATGAAACTAACAATACCCTGAGACACCCTGAGACACCCTGATAGCTGGCAGCCAGTGACAAGACACAGATTACAATTCCCAGAAACCTCCTATAAATTAGTGAGACCCCCTGATGGGTGGCAGTGACAAGACACAAATTACAATTCCCAGAAACCACCTACAAGTCAGTGAGACCCCCTGATAGGACCCCCTGATAGCTGGCAACAGTGACAAGACACAGATTACAATTCGCAGAAACCTCCTATAAATCAGTAAAACCCACTGATGGGTGGCAGTGAGAACACAAAGATTAGAACAATTCCCAGATATTTTGTAGAAATGAGACCCCCAAAATACTTGGTGGCAGTGAGAACACACAGATTAGAACAATTCCCAGATATTTTGTAGAAATGAGACCCCCAAAATACTTGGTGGCAGTGAGAACACAGTGGTCAGGTGCAAGGCTGTAGCCAATTACAAGCTTCAGGCCAGTGGAAAAGTGCATTGTGGTCCATTGTGGTGCATTGTGGGCGAACATGCGAACAGGTGATGTTCGAATCGAACTCCGAACCAATCGAACCGAACAGCTCATCCCTAATCCCCATATCGGCTGCCAGCAGTTCGGGTCATCTCGAGTGCTTCCCTCTGATCTCATAAGGACTCCAGGACTTCACATGCTGTATTTTGATGAACGCCAACAATTTTAACATATGCTCGTTTGCACTTACAGTGGCAAGAAAAAGTATGTGAACCCTTTGGGATTACTTGGAGTTTTGCATGAATTGGTCATAAAATGTGCTCTGATCTTCATCTAAGTCACAATAATTACTCCAAAATTACTCCAGATCATTGTGCAGGTCTGATCTGCAACTACAGGAAACATTTGGTTGAGGTTATTGCTGCCAAAGGAGGGTCAACCAGTTATTAAATCCAAAGGTTCACATACTTTTTCCACCCTGCACTGTGAATGTTTACATGTTCTGTTCAATAAAAACATGAAAACATATAATGTTTGTGTTGTATTATTTTAAGCAGACTGTGTTTTTCAAATTGTTGTGACTTAGATGAAGATCAGAGCACATTTTATGACCAATTCATGCAAAACTCCACGTAATCCCAAAAGGTTCACATACTTTTTCTTGCCACTGTACATTTTCTATTTAGTGCCACTTCAATAGTGAATGGTTCCTATTGTTTTATGTGATACATTAAGGGCCCTATTACATTCTTCACTCAAAAACGCACGCAGAACGCGTGAATTTTTGCACAAAGCGTTAAACATTAACGCTCATAAATCAACGCTGGTATTACAATCCTCGCGCATTTTTTCATTCGTCAAAAAATAATGAGCGTTAAACGGACACGCAAAAACGCGCGCAGCAACGTTGCATGCAGAAATCAGGGTGCGGACTGTTTTTTACTGGTCACTTCTCATGGACCACAGAAAGTATGTAGTATACATCTTACGCAAGTGCAGGGCTATGATATGGGAAAACTCAAATGTCAAGCAACAATCCAATATGAACTGACACCAACATTCAGTATCTACGTTTATAAATTGCCTTTAAATCCAAAATGTCACCGATATTATCTTTCATTTTTATTGTTCTCGGAAGACGCGCTGATTTCAAGCTCTTTCCGCTTTATTAAAGATCATTAGGAATAATTTAGTACCGTAACTGCCACTTACACTTTGATTTTAACTATGGAAATAACTCTAAGTTGTCCACATACAAGTAGGCAAGGACTTTTTTTACATTTTATTTTGTTGCTCCATGAAAATTACCACTTTATGAACACTTTAAAAAAACAAAAAAAACAACAAAAACCCCACTGTCTTAAAGATTATATGAGGATATTTATTTTGTTGGCCTTCTGTCAATGCACGGCATATCTTGAAGGCATAATATTTAGAAACAGGGCTCATTAATCTCTGGAGTTTGGAGACCAGGATTATGTGATGGGCTGTTCTTTTTTTTTTTTTAATGAGAAGAGTCAACAGATTCAAGCAGAGATTTGTCACCGGGTTTAGTGAAATATAATCATATATGCTGCCTTTCATAGGTTCATTTAATGAATCATAAACATATGCGCAGAAAGGCAGTTTGTGAACTTAGTATAAACCGAACATTAAATTGCCGTAATTTAATTGGGTGAGGTTATTTTAGAAAAGAACACTTAAAGTGAAGTTCTTTGAAATGAGCCAAGGGGTTCAAATGCCAAAAAAGTTAATTTAATAACAAACAAAAGAAATAAAAACACATGTACAAGTGTAAATTGGGTCATTTGGTTCATTATCAATTTGCAATTAATTAAATATTTTAGCATACAATATATTATTTTATGCATATTGTGAATAATATAAGGATTAGCAGAGTCGACAAGTGACTTCTCATTACAGTGAAGATGAAATGATGAGACAGGGTAGGCGATGGAGACGAGCTTTAGTTGTACCTACACTTACCCTCTTGGACATATAGGATGTCTGTATATCCCATTTTCTTATTAAGTAGGACAGTGGTTCTCAACTCTGCTCATCAAGTACTCCTCGGAGGCTAGATTTTAAGGATTATTTTGGGGAAATGCAGACTGAATCCTGCAGTCGCTTAGCAACAAATCATATAACCTGTGCTGTGCTTCAGATATCTGGAAAACCTGGCCTGGTAGGGGGACCTGAGGACCAGGGTTAGGAACCACTGAAACAGGAGACCGATACCAATGCCATCTGGTTACTTGGCTGTAATTGGTGCTAACTTCACTTCTTTATTATTCATCTGCCAATTTTTATCCTTTGTACATCATTAGTTGTACCGGCTGGGTGGAGTAGAGGTAATGTCACCGCCCTGCATGGAGAGAGCCTGTGGAGCCATGGGCTCAATCCCAGCGAGCAACCTCTCCAGTAAGTGTCCTTGGCAAGACACCTAACGGTACATACTTGCCACCCAGGACATAGTTGAAAACGAGAGAAATCTCAATGTATCCTTCCTGGTAAAATCCTTTCACAAAAATAAGTTGTTGCAATACAATAAAGGGTTGATTGCAAAAGATTTGGCTTAAAAAACCCTTCAGAAATATTTATTCTTACCTCTGGTCCCACGGAGCAGAGGACGGTGCAATCCGAAACTCTTCTTGCCTCTTGTGGAAGGAAACCTGTATCAGATTATATAGAGTCCAATGGACAGATAAACCCGAATGAAGCAAAGATAGGTAAAACCTGAACAAGGAACCTCTTATTGTAATGGTTGGGTAACAGCTATCACAGTGAATAACAGAGCACAAGCTGAGGTCAGGAAGCTAGAGGTACGGATAAACAAGAACACGGAACCCGAAGTCAAGGAATAGTAGAGGTCAATATTATCAAACGAACCTGAGGTCCCAACAAAGAGGATCACAATAACAAGGAACTAACTTACTGGTGGCAATGAACCTAAAAAGAGAAACCTTAATATTCTACTATATATCAGTGTTTCCCAAACTTGTCCTCAGGACCCGCTGACAGGTCAGTTTTTCCAGATACCTGAAGAACAGCACGGGTGATATGATTTGCTGCTCAGTGATTGCAGGATTTAGTCTGCATTTCCCAAAGGTGATCTGCAAAATCTGGCCTGGTTGAAGGTCATGAGGACAGGTTTGGGAAACACTGCTATATATAGTGCTAGCAGATTACACAACACTGAACAAGATATGTGAACAAGGAGATGATACAGTCGAACAATCCACATAGCTTCACAAGGACGATGCTGTTTGGTTGGGAGGACCCTGTTCCCGAGAGAACTTAAAGTCTACAATAGAGATGTGCACCAATTTTTTTTTTTCGGCTCGTTTCTGTTCATTTCGTTCGAATTTTGTAACTTTTCGTTTCGAATCGTTCTGGACGATTTTCTTTTTGGCTCGTTTCATTTCGGGTCGTTTTTCGTATCGACTTTTTTTCTGTGATTTCGGCTATTTTCGTGTTATCGGATCGGCTCGTTTTTCGTATCGACTTTTTTTTCGTGCCATCGGAAATTTTCGTGTTTTTCGGAACGTCTGCTCTCCTCGTTTCAAAGTGTCTGTTCCTTTTGACTTAAACTAATAGAAACATAGAAAAATGTCGGCAGATAAGAACCTTTCAGCCCATCTAGTCTGCCCAATTACATGGATACTTTACCTGGATTTATCTTTTGTTTAGGATAGCCTTATGCCTATCCCATGCTTGCTTAAATTCAATTACTGTTTTGGCCTCTACCACTTCTACTGGAAGACTGTTCCATGTATCCACCACCCACTCAGTAAAATAATGCTTCCTGATGTTACTTTTAAACCTTTGCCCCTCTAATCTAAGACTATGTCCTCTTGTTTTACTACTTTGTTTCCTTTTAAATATACTCCCTTTCTCTACCTTGTGGATTCCCTTTACGTATTTAAATGTTTCTATCATATCTCCTCTGTCTCGTCTTTTTCCAAGCTGTACATGTTAAGATCATTAAGCCTTTCCTGGTAACTTTTCTCCTTCAAGCCGTACACCATTTTAGTAGCCCTTCTCTGGACTCTCTCTAATGGTTTTTCGGATCCGATATTTCTGTCGATACGGTAATTCTGCCTATTCTATCGTTTTTTTATTAAATAAAGATGCTTTTTGCTTATGAATAGGCATTGCACAACTTTATTTAATCATATTAAAATTGTATGAAAGGAACAAAAATGAACAAACGATTTAAAAAACCCAAAACTGACCCAAATGGTCTGACTTTAAAAATAAAAACCAGAATAAAAGGTTTTAAACTGGAAAAAAAGCTGAACAAAATGATCAGAAACGAAAAAAAAAAACAGAAAAAAAAATGATTTAAAATGAAAAAATAAATAAAAAAATGAATGCAGCATATGAATACGCACACTGCGGGGAACAAGCGCCTCTCTGCACGGTATAATTAATGCAGCATATGAATACGCACACTGTGGGGAACAAGTGCCTCTCTGCGTGGTATAATTAATGCAGCATATAAATACACACACTGCTGGAAAACGCCTCTCTGCGGTATAATTAATGTATACGTCTGTGTTATATGTATATGTATCCTGTTTGTATATTATAACTTAAAATGCAATAAAATTTAAATTTTCAATAATTTACAAGGTGTAAAGTGGTTTTTTTCACATTTTAACATGCGAGCGTTTACGGTTATAATTTGTATGAGTTGAGCTTGTTAATAAAATTAGAGATGGGGACTTGTTACATACATTTTTTGGGGGAAAATTACATGATTATTAACAAACGCAACCCATACAAAAATTGTTAGTGCAGCATCATTGTTCACATTATAATTGAAATGGGATCAATATTGCTGCATTAGCAAAACAAAAAAAACACTTTTTTTTAATTAATTTATTTTTTTAGATTTCTTTATTTAATTTTTAATTTTTAATTTTTTTAATTAACTTTCAACGTGGTCTGGTTGACCGATCCAAAAATACCAAATAGAAACCCCTAGCTGCCATGGATCGGGAGATAGGGGGTTCAATGAACCCTCTATCTCCACCATTGGTGGCAACTAGGGGGTTAACTCCAGAACTTACTCTATCGGGACTTTGGATAGATCGACTTTTTTTTCACTTTCTGATAGTCTAAATCTATCCAAAGTCCCGATCTGACTGCCTATATGTTTAACGGACGGACGAAAGACTTACTCCATCGGATAGACTAAATCTGCCATTAAAAATATCACCACCATGTTGCTATCCAGGGTGCTGCTCGTTAGAAAATCAGAATGCTTACATTTCTGAACAGCAGATTTACTCTATCCAATAGTGTAAGCCTTTCGTCCGTTAAACATATAGGCAGTCAGATTTTCTAACGATCCGGATCAGGACACTGGACAGCAACAGTGCAATCCAGTGTCCTGATCGTTAGAAAATCATAATGTATATATGTTTAACGGCCACACGGACTTACTCTATCCAAAGTTCCGATGTGAAACATCGGGACTTTGGATAGGTTTCGACTATCCGAAAGTGAAAAAAAAAAGTCGAAATCTATCCAAAGTCCCAATGTTTCACATCGGAACTTTGGATAGAGTAATTCCGTGCGGCCATTAAACATATATACATTATGATTTTCTAATGATCGGGATGCTGGATAGCACTGTTACTGTCCAGCGTCCTGATCCTGATCGTTAAGAATAAAAATATCGTGCCTAGGAGGACCCCATAACCTGCCCGTGAAGTGGCGGATTTGTAGGATGTATAGAAACATTTAAAAAAAAATGACATTTCAAATGACAGAAAATGGTTTTCCTTTAATCTATTCATAAACAACTGCTTGGGGCGGCAGCCTGTATGAAAAGAGGAGACATTTTAGGACACGCAGAACAAGTTTAGCAATTTTTTGGCTAGATTATGGTGAAACTTACGCAGATTTTGGATGAAAGTAACAATAGGTGCTTTAAAATTGGGCCTTTAGTGTCGGCAACAGTAACCCCTCTGTGGTATTGTGGAAGAGTGCAGCGGTGTACCCTGCGGTCCAATATTAAAATGATATGAATCTGGTATAGGCGTCAGTGGCAGTGCACCCAAATATTGTACCTTTGGTGGCAGCAAGTGCCTTCACACCGTAAGTAACCCCTCTGTGGTATTGTGGAAGAATGCAGGGTTGCACTCTGCGGTCCAATATTAAAATGATATGAATCTGGTACAGGCGTCAGTGCACCCAAATATTGTGCCTTTGGTGGCAGCATGTGCCTTCACACCGTAACCCCTTTGTGGTATTGTGGAAGAGTGCAGTGGTGGAGGTTTTGGGAATGCAGAAGAGATCCCCGATCTATTCAGTTACGTCAGCATCAGGGGATTGATAGCTGCTGATCCAGGACGGATTCATTTTTATAAATGTCAGCCGATCTACAGAGTCGGTGGACAGATGCACTCTTTTCTCTGTGACAAAACTTCCAGCGGCACTGAACGTCCTTTCAGAAAGCACGCTGGATGAAGGGCAACCTAGTAGCTGCATAGCATATTGGCTAACTTCTGGCCAGTGGTCCAATCTCAACACCCAGTAAGCCCGTGGATCATCTGCTGTAAAGGTATCCCGGTCTGCCCTTGCCCCTAGGTAGTCCTGCACCATACGGTAAAGACGCTGGCAATGGTTGCCTACATTTGACGTCCCTGGGCGTCGTGGACTAAAAAAAATTAAAAAGGCATCAGTCAAGTGGCCCCGGCCTTCACCGCTCTTCCTCTGATCATCCACAGCCTCAGAAGCACCTGTGTCATCACTTGGTAACCTACCAGTGCCTGGAACGGTGTCACACAAGTGTCGCTTTAGAGCGTCCTCAAGTTGTTTCATCCGGTCCTCCCTCTGTGCGGACAGGATGAGCTCTGCAACTTTCCCCTTGTATCGTGGATCAAGAAGGGTTGCCAACCAGTAATGATCCCTCTCCTTGATAGCACGAATCCTGGGGTCCTTTAGCAGGCTTTGCAGGATAAGGGAGCCCATGCAGCATAGGTTGGAGGTGGCATTAGCTTCCGAGTCTTCCTGGTCAATGAGGATGACCCCATCGTGCACTTCCTCCTCCCAGCCACGCACTAGCCCTTCTGTTTCTGGGCACACAAAACCCTCCCTTGAGGAATCCCCACCTTCAATGCCCCACTACTTAAATATTCTGCCTCCTCCTCCTCCTCATCCTCCTCCTGTCTGATCTGAGTAGGACCCGCTGGAATGCTGTCTGCGGAAAGACTGGGGCCTTCAGAGGTAGGGAAGGCCTCCTCTTCCTCCTGCCTCTAATGCCACATCTATAATTCCCTGCAGAGTGTGCTCCAGCAGGAACACTAAAGGAATTGTGTCACTGATGCATGCACTGTCCCAGCTCACCATCCTCGTTGCCTCCTCAAATGGTGACAGTACAGTGCATGCATCCTTGATCATCAGCCACTGCGGGGGGGGAACAAGTTGACCTGAACCTGTCCTTATGCCATACTCACACAGGTATTCATTGATGGGCCTCTGTTGCTTGTGCAGATGCTGCAGCATTGCTAATGTCGAGTTCCACCTGGTGGGCATGTCACAGATCAGACGGTTTGTGGGAAGGTGGAATTCACTTTGAATTTCTGCCAGGCAAACACTTGCTAGGAATGACTATCTGAAGTGTCTGCAGACTTTTCTGGCCTGGCTGAGAAGCTGTGCCAGCCCTAGGTACCTGGTTAGGAAACGCTGTACCACCAGATTTAGGACATGTGCTAGGCATGGTACATGCGTCAACTTACCCTGGCGTAGGGCAGAGAGAAGGTTGCTGCCATTATCACAGACGACTATTCCCAGCTGAAGCTGGCGTGGTGTTAACCATCTCGGCATCTGCCCCTGCAGAGCTGACAGAATTTCTGACCCGGTGTGGCTCCTGTCCCCTAAACAAACCAGCTCAAGCACAGTACGGCATCTTTTGCTTGAGCCATTGTGTAGCCCCTGCCACGCGTCGGTTTAACTGCCACTTCGCCAGAGACACAGAAGGAGGATGAGGAAGAGGTGGTTGAGGAGCAGACAGACCTCATACAAGCAGCTTTCTGGAGGCGTGGTGGATGAACAAGCTCCAGCACAGAGCCCCGTCCTGGATCCCTCCCAGCTGCAAGCAGAGTTACCCAGTGTGCCGTGAAGGAAATGTAACGGCCCTGTCCATGCTTGCTGGACCACGTGTCTAAAGTCATGTGCACCTTGCTGCTGACTGCCTTTCCCAATGACTCCATGACATGGTGTTCCACGTGCTGGTATAGTGCTGGAATGGCCTTCTGTGAAGAGAAATGGCGTTTTGGAACCTGCCACTATGGTACAGCACATTCATTGTCACATTCTAGCCAGGCAGGTGGGTGAGGTTGCGAGCCCAGAAATGCAGTGACACAAAGAGGCAATGGATTTCAACAATAAAGGGGTTTTATTAAAGAAGTATCACAGAACATGGAAAAGGGATATCATAGGAAAAAGGGATGCCTGACATTTGAACAAGAGAATTCAAAGGACAGGAAGGGGTTAACCATATGATATAGAATATGCGGGTTCTAGGCAGAGAGAGAAAGCAGAGTGAACTAAACATAGGAGCAGGATGGCAAAATATACACAGGAATACTTAGACAAGACTCAGGACAGGGAAAAGATTAATTTACAGACAGATAGACGGACGGACGGACAACATAGGGATGGTTCTTAGAGCAGGATAAACTGATAAGAGTCCAGTATGCAGGGAGTCTGTGATACACGGGTAAGTCCCTTAGGCAATGCAGGGGTTCCTCTGGATGAAGCAAAAGGGGTTCATTTTGATGAAGCAAAGGGGTTCACTTTGATGAAGCAAAGGGGTTCACTTTGATGAAGCAAAGGGGTTCACTTTAAATGAAAGTGAGGGGTTACTTGCATGAAGCAGTGGGTCACTTGGACGAAGCCCAACAGGTCCAGGGGTATGGAAGGTGGTTGTCCAGTAGGCAAACAAGCCGTCCGATCTTCAGGTAAGTCCTGGACACAGGTTTGTCAGAGTAACAGGCTCCTGGCTACACGAGTTCCACTTGGAAGTGAAAGTTTAATGCTGAAGCATCTAGGTAAGGGTGTGGTTCAGTTATATAGGGGCAGCAGGCTGAATAATGAGATGCACCTGATACTCAGTGCAGAGCTGGATAAGGCAACAGTTTATTCTGTGGCAGCAACTGAAGGGTGCTGCCCTGCAGTATGATGAATGCAATAGCGTGTTTTATCATCTGCGGCGACGCCACCGGCGAGGAACCTTACATTCATCAAATTCACGGAAGGAAGCAGGGTCAGTAATTTTGCTAAGCTGGCATTTAGACGCTGTGCTTGGGGATGGTTGGGACTATATTTTTTCTTATGCTGCAGCAGCTGGGGCAACGTAATCTAACTGCGTAAATCTTCAGCTGATGGGATGCTGTCACATTCTGAGGAAGGACCTGGTACACCCGTTACTGTAGCATCATTCCTGTCAGTGGAGGTTGTAGGCAATGACATGGCAGGACATATAGTGGGGATAGAGACAGATGAGGAGGAGGACCTATGCAAAGTGTTGTGCCAATGGGATGCGTGGCAGGTGGTCATATGTCGCCTCAAGCACGTGGTACCCAAGCGTGGGATGTCTTTCCCACGCTTGATCCTCATCTGACATAAATTACAAATAGCAACGGTGCGGTCTGCTGCACATTTCTTAAAGAACTCCCAGGCAGCAGACTTCCTGTACATGTGCTTTGAGACAACAGCGCTCTGCACCTGAGCAGCTGTGATTTCTGATGCCTTGGACTGGCTATGGTTGCTCATAGAGGACGTTGTGCCTTGTGTTTGTTGCGCCTCCTCCTCCTCACTTGACTCCTCTGTTCGATCAGGCACTCAGGTGGAGTCAGTGACCTCATCATCGTCATCACCCCCTATCTCCTCATGGAGCTAACTTGGCAGTATGCTGCAGCTGCTGGGGCAACATGAGTGCCAGTTATTTGTGTGTCACTGGCACCCCCTTCCTCTAGGTTGATTATACTCCCTTCCTCAACCTCAGAGATTGAATCAGAGCACTGTAGTTGCTGCGCATCCTCAAGCAGCATGTCATTGTCATTGAAGTCAAAAAATTCAGCTGACTCTTCTGTGTATGTTGGTGAGGCTACGGCAGGAGTAGCTGTGGACATGGAGGCTGCATTAGATGTTTTGGCAGCTGAGGTGGACTGTAAAGCACTACAAGCCTGCCTGGCAGAGGACTCGGAGGATGAGGATGGCCTGGTTAGCCAATCCACCAAATCCTCTGTATGTTGCTGCTGCTTAAGATGGCCAGCACCAGTAAGAAAGGACAAGTGTGCCCCTGCAGTGGATGCACCATGTCCACGATGACCAGAGGCACAGCCTCCCGACACAGAGGCTGCTTGCCCTCTTATCTGTGTCTGGGAGCATCTGCCTGTCCTTTTTGGTCTTTCTGACATGTTGAGTGATCTATAGATTAAAGATATACAGAACTCTGATTCAACTCGGTTATAAAAATTGGAGATATGCAGAACTCTGATTCAACTGTGTTATCTAGATTAAAGATTCCAGAACTCTGGTATAACTCAGTGAGACACCCTGATAGCTGGCAGCCAGTGACAAGACACAGATTAAAATTCCAAGAAATCTGCTACAAGTCTGTGAGACCCCCTGATAGGACCCCCTGATAGCTGGCAACAGTGACAAGACACAGATTACAATTCCCAGATATCTGATACAAATCTGTGAGACCCCCTGATGGGTGGCAGTGACAAGACACAGATTAAAATTCCCAGAAGCCTCCTATAAATCAGTGAGACCCCCTGATGGGTGGCAGTGACAAAACACAAATTACAATTTCCAGGAACCTCCTATAAATCAGTGAGACCCCCTGATGGGTGGAAGTGACAAGACACAGATTACAGTTCCCAGATATCTGATAGAAGTGAGACCCCCCAATAGCTGCTGGCAGTGAGAACACACATATTACAACAATTCCCAGATATCTTGTAGAAGTGAGACCCCCCCAATAGCTGCTGGCAGTGAGAACACACAGATTACAACAATTCCCAGATATCTTGTAGAAGTGAGACCCCCAATAGCTGCTGGCAGTGAGAACACACAGATTACAACAATTCCCAGATATCTTGTAGAAGTGAGACCCCCCCCAATAGCTGCTGGCACTGAGAACACACAGATTACAAGAATTCCCAGATATCTTGTAGAAGTGAGACCCCCCAATAGCTGCTGGCACTGAAAAGACACACTAACAGAACAATCTCCTCTCAAAAAACACGTGCTGAGGCTGTGTGAAGCCTTATATAGTGTGCTGCGGGACTTAGCTCTTTGAGTCCATGATTGGGCATAATTTGCCCAATCAGAACTCTGAGCTGTGATTGGCATAGTCTTGCACCTGTCTTGCACCTGACCTGTGGTCAGGTGCAAGGCTGTAGCCAATTACAAGCTTCAGGCTAGTGGAAAAGTGCATTGTGGTCGAACTAGAACCGAACATGCGGAAATGTTTGGAGTTCGGCGAACTCCGAACAGATCGAACCGAACAGCTCATCCCTAATTGTGATTCCTACTGAACAAGACTGAGAGACCATTTAAAGGCTCAGGAACCCTGTGCAGGTGTGATGGCTTAATTAGCTGATTAGAGTGGGACACTTTGAGCCTAGAATATTGCACCTTTTCACAATATTCAAATTTTCTGAGATTGTGGATTTGGGGTTTTCATGCCTACAATTCCCAGAATCCCTTCAATGTAATAGATGCCCTGGGAATCAGGAAAGTTGTAGTTCAGACACATCTGGAGGTGTTCAGCAGCTCTGGTCTAGTTGATCCCAAAATAGTCGTTATCCCAAACCAAAACATTTTGGCAGTATCCTTGCCCTCACAGCCAACAATTTACCCTGCATTTCATATGTGTAATATCAAAGCGAGCTGTCGGGACCCAACTTTTTAGTAAATAAAATTACAACATGTTATAAAACTAAACATTAATCAATTACAGTAAATGTATGTTTTTTTATTGGTCATAAAATGTGAACACAGCTGCTTTTACACACACACACATACACACATATATATATATATATATATATATATATATATATTACAGTATATGAATTGCTGCTAGTGAACCATATATTTCATACCATTATTCTGCACCATTAATTATGCTGGCTTCTCTTTTATAACCTCTACCTTTAAAATGACAGCTTAGTGATCACCTTTGTATTTAGAGAGCGCCTATTTCTGATAATGCAGATAAAATGCATTTAGATTCCAGACTGGGCTTTGGAATGATTGAAATAAATGCTAGAGCTCACTCATGCATGGATTTCTCTGTAGTGATGAGTTACTGCCTGATTATATAAATTGAACAAGATTTAATTGGCTAGTGCACCTATTTCAATATTATCACTCCCTGACAGACAGCAGACAAACATTTAATAACAGTGCTCCTTGCTCATGTAATACCTTTTAAATATTTTTTTTAATTTATTATTCAGAAGATTCATACAAAAAAACTCTATCATAATTTAATTATCATTGCAATTAGGAGTTAATTTTATGTTAATAAAAATACAAATTTGATAAATAAAATGTGATATAAAATAAATCTGAGTTCTGTTTTTCAGCAGACAAAACTATTTATCACAATAGAATTTTAAATTGTATGTATTTATAAATGTTGTTTTTCAAATTGGATACATTGCAGAGTTTCCGGCTGTATGAATTTACAGTAGCTTATATTGACTGGCAAATCGTTGGCATTGTTTCAAGTTTTCATTTCATTAAAAACATGAACTCATTACCTCACTGAACCTCTTCGTTGCATTAACGCTCCATCAGAAATAATGGCATGGCTTCTCCAGTTAAGCTAATAGACCTCAGCTTGCCAACTGGAATCATTGCAGCTGCACACAGCGTTCTTCAAAATACTTTTCTTTATATACATCTAAAAATATATATTAATGTAACATACAAATGTATTCATATAGCATCTTGCATGCTTTATTACACAATTTATTCCATTAATGAAATAGAAGAAAATACATTTAACCCCTTAACTGTCACCATCGGGCTATATTACAATCTTCGCGCAAAAACCCTCGCGCAAAGCGTGAATTTTTGCGACAAGTGTTAAACTTTTTACCCGCACGCAAATCACCGCTGGAATTACAATCCTTGTGCGTATTTTCATCCGGCGATAACGTGCACACACAGGATGCGCCCAAATGCTTGTGCATTAACGTTGCGCACAAAAATCAGTGTGCGGACTGTTTTTTCACGCGATTCAGCTAATCAGAATTAAGAATCACAATTATCTCACGTTAAGTTTTTGCACTTGTCAAAGTCAATCTGAGTATATATGCTGCAGCAATAAAAAAAACACACAACTTCTCCATTTTAATGGTTTGGTATGTGTAGAATGTGTAACTATACATTGCTGTGTATTTTATTTTTTTGGGCTGGTGTATTTGGTTTCAGCCAGGTTGATAGAATCTGCCATTAACACCAGCTTTTAGGAGTTGCTAAAGTTATGCGCGCAAAGACTGTGCGTTACAAACTGCGGATAGATTGTAATACCATCCGCGTACCAGCGCACAAACGCATTTGTGCACACAATGTTAATTATAGGACGCGCGCAGTAAAGTACGCTCATGCAGGGTTGGCGCAGGTTCACCCGTGGTAGACGTATATGCGCGCTTGTTGCACTGACATTGTAATACGACGTTCAGTGCAAAGGGTTTTACCCCTCGCGTTAATGCATTTTTGCGCCGGCGCAAACGTTTGCGTGAAGATTGTAATAGGGCCCCTAGTCTTTTTCTGGAGCAATGCAAAGTATTGCCTTTATTGCAAATTAAATTCATTTGTAGATGGGCTCTGCTAATGTGCTGAAATTTTTGAAAAGCCTGCAGCCTTGTATTTTTCAAGTAAAAACACGGAGCGCAAGCCGCAATGTAAATGTAGTAGCACTTTTTGGCCAGCAGAGGGAGCCCGCTGCCTGTCAAATAGGTCTTACCTACAGTGAACACATACAGTGGATTGCTTTACTGTGTTGGCAATGGAAAGCGATTTTAAATAAAACCACTGGATCCTACCAGTGATTTTATAGAAGGTCACTTGGTATTGAAGAGATTACGCAAAAAAAAGGGAAAAAAGCTATGGTATACTATAAATTAGCAAATTGTTATGTCTAATAAACATATTGCAATCATTGTGGGATCACTCGGGTTGAAGAATATGTTTATTTAGGGTGTAGCTATTTTTTTGGTTCACCAATGGTCATTTAAGAAGTTATAAAGAAAGCACCGGTGTTTGCCGAAGTTGCAAAGAATTGTGGTTGTTGCATGCAAGACATACAGGGTTATTCAGAGAGAGAGCCGATGCAGCCTCGAAATTGCACCGAACAATGAATTTCCCCGTACGGTGCAATTTTGTGGCCATTCGGCTATTCAGAAAGCAGGCAGTTCACCAAACATTGGCAAATTGCTAGCAAAATACAGTGCCTGTTCGGTGGCAGTGAAATCCCCATGGAGTAGCAATGGTTAATCTATTCAGAGAACACCGACCAGCAGAGAAATGTCAGTGAAATGCCCTGATGTTTGGTGGTTTCATTCGGGAGGTTTAATCAGGTGAATCCGATAGGAATATTTTCAACATTGAAACCTGTTTTATTAAATATCTATTAAATTGTTTATTATTATTATTATTCTTTATTTATAAAGCGCCAGCATATTCCGCAGCGCTGTACAATAGGCACAGTATAGACAGGGTTACAATACAATACATTGAACAACATTTGACAAACAGTACAGGAGGAGATGAGGGCCCTATTCCCGTGGGAACTCACAATCTGGGAGGGTTGGGGTTGGAAACAGGAGGAGAGGATTGATTTGTAGCAAAAGGTCTCTATATTTTTTTAAAAAAATAATAATTTCGAGGCATTTTTCGGCAAAAAAATTTCCCAATTTTCTTTAAATACCATATTTCTTTCTGTAACAGACGTTTTTAATATTATGCATAAGACCTTATATGTTAATTCCAAACATTTTCGTCCAGTAGTTTTTTTGCAAACTGCGTTAGAAATTTTAAACTTTCAATCGTTTCATTTTTTTTTACCCCATTCGTCGACTTGCCGGCTTTTTCCAGCGGCTGCTAGGCGCTGTGTTCGGCGGATCGTCTGCTTTTTTTCGGACCCGTTCGGTGGGTTTGCGGCGGATCGCTGGGTACGTTCGCTGTGTTTTCGGCGGCATTTTCGGATCGATTTCATGCTCCGAATTGTATTGATGGGTGCGTTCGGCAATTTTTCGTTGATTTTTCAGATCCGTTTGGTGGCCTTTCCCTGAACTTCAGGGACCCTGTGGTGAATGCTGAATTCACCGCAGGGTCGGGGACTTTGATCCCCTGAAGTACACGAACGAGAGCACCGAAATGTCGGTGACATTTCGGTGCTCTCTGAATAACCCCTACATACTGGAGTGTCACAAAGGAAAAATCCAATCAGCAGCAGGAGAATCTTCCCTGTGAAGCTTTTAGAATAACCCACACCAAGGCACACATACACCATTGCTTATGGGAGAAGTTAGACCTTTTCTGTGTTATCACTGCTTGTAATTAACATGTATCACTCCTGGCTGTTTACAAATGGTTTGTCTGTTGTTTATATACTGTTAAATAGTTACTGGAATGCCAGCCTCTTATTTTATTTCCATCACCTGGATGTAAATACATTATTCTGCCTGTAGTCCTCTGTGCACGTTCTGTGAACATTGTTACAGCATATTCACACACTGATATGAGGTTTCCCCGCTGTATACAACTCTGTGAAGCAGCCTTTTTCTATAGATATAAACCCTCCTTGCATACAGAAGAAGCAGTTCAGGTTTATTATTTTCACATGCTTTACCTGAATTATTAAACCCTGGACTATGCGCATCATCAACAATACTCCATACCGCTACATCAAAAAAATAACTACTCACATCTTCCTATACAATATCTCAATTATTAACTCACTTAGTGTAAAAATATACCTTTCAGTCAAAAATTAGGAATTTACGAGGCAATATATAAAAGAAAAAAAGGACAACTCAAATATGTTGCTTACACTAGTGTTTGCTGAAATAGCTTTTGCTATAATAACATCTTGGATATATAGAAAACAGAAAAGGGGTGAAGCGCCCACTGGAAACGAGTGTCTCACCCACTCGCTATATATTGTGTACGGAGGTTTCTCTAAACACCTAGAAAATTGAGCAAAAAGATTACAACATAGCGCTCAAAAGACCAAGGTCCATGAGAAAGTAAGAGAGACACACTGTATGTCCACAGACAGTTCTTATCTTCAAGCGAGAATCTTCTCTGTTGTGTAGATGAAAAGACACGCAATTCTGGGGAGCCCACAACCTGCTCCCGGGACTATAGCGGGTAGGGACTTGTATCGGGTGCCCATGAACCCCTCGTTCCAAGGTGGGATGCAGGGTCGATGCGCATGCGCAAAATGGCGGGCGCCACATTTGTATTATCATTTATTTTTTATTTTTTAATATTAATGCAGCATTATTGTTCACATTTCAATTATAATGTGAACAATGATGCTGTACTAATGATTTTTTTGAGGAGTTTTAGCTAATATCACGTAATTTCTCAGAAAAATAAAAAAGTAACGGGTTCCCAGATCTCATTTTTTTACAAGCGTTTCCCATAGTATAAATAACCGCGAAGGCTCGGATGATAAAATGTAAAAACATTTTTTTTACACACTGTAGAATGTAAATTCACTTTTTTTTTCATTTTTGTTATAGCATTCTGGCAGGGCATGACGTAGATACTGGAGTATACCGCTAGATTTTGGTGACAAAAATTTGCCTTAAAATTGGAGGGGTCGCGTTATATTCGAGACCTCTGCATTGTTTGTTTAAAAAAAAACTTGCCTTGCTCTGGATCCCAAGTATCCCGGAAGTTGCAGGCTCCCTGATGCTTGCAAACACTTCAGGAACTGTCACGTTCCATCCTTGGAACCCCTGAACCTGCATTCTACTGTCACGTTCCATCCTTGGAACCCCTAAACCTGCATTTAGCATTCATTGTCTGTAACCAGCTTTCATATCATAACAGACATTCTGGAACTCCCCTAGTGGCTTGCTTTAAGAACTGCTCTTTCTGATCCAGCACTGGTTCAAGTATACAAGTAGTTAAAACACCAAGCACGTCACACCACACACCAAAATAAAGGCACCACGCCCACCTTTGATCCTCGCTTCATCATTGTGCTTCATTCCCCACAGAGAGAAGTGCTGTGCTCTGTGGCTCCTGTATAACCCCAGTCTTGTCTGGAATCCCTATGCCAATATCTGTTCCTGTATTTCAAACCACTCACCAAATCCTTGGACTCCAGCAACCGCACTTACCATCTTCAGCAATCTGGTCAGTCTGTTCTTTCCATCCACCTCCACCCATTCCTGTCTCTGTGCAGTGTACTGCACTTGGGCTCAACCATCCCCCTCGTACTCTGGTGCCACCCCGGTACCAGTACGTGACAGGAATTCTCGTATTCAGGAGAGGTTGGATCCATCACAGCTAGAGGGCAAGCTCAGTTTAAGTCAATCATTCACCTCGCTTGCCTCCGCCGGCCATCTAATCGCTAGTAAGGAAGACGGGTGGTCGGCGGCTTCATACTTTGTAACAACTACAATCATTCTAGAGCAGTGCACCCTGGCCTGAGGGGGAGCCTGACTGTGTTAAGAGAACCTGGAAGGATTTTAATTGTTCAGGCCTGTGTCAGACGAACGCAGTGATCACGTCCGTGTTGCCGCACATTTTAACGTCTGTCGTAGCATAAAATTATGATCAATAGAGACCCACACACAAAGTAGGTCCACACAGAAGTGCGGACGCACAACACACGTGGCACTGGACGCAATTTAGGCAAAAACGTCAAACCGCTAGGACAGACGCACAGAGTGTGCCACGTCCGCGTAGCTTTGTGTGTGAGTGATGGAACGTAGTCAGACGGACTGCATTTTTGACGTCCAGCATTTGTGACGGACAAAATGGTTTTTCATATCATGTATCAATTTTTTTTCATTTTACATATTAATTTTATTTCCAATCTACATTAGTAAAAAAAAGTCAGTCAAAAAAAACATCAGTCAAAAAAACGGACCGTGTGATGTCTACAGTATCAACAGTCAGAAAGTACATGGACGCACAGTATGCTCAGAATGCGTTCGTCTGACAGTAGCCTTACCAGTATAGTAAATGTTCCTCATGTTATAGTCGAGTCTTGATTATTCTCTCACTTCCATAATAAATCTCTATCCATCGCGTAATATTCGGGTCGCACTATACTCGAGTATCTACGGTACATATAATGCTGATATGTTATGAATCTGCCTAGTCTACAAAAAAAAAAGATATATAATTTGTCTGGGTTGTATAATAAACCATGACTTCAAATCACGTTTAAACATGATGAGCAAAAACGGTAAAAATGAGCTCCGCACACAGGGGTGAATTGGCTCAGCAGCGAAAGGGTTAAAATACACAGGGCCACTAGGTAGTGGTCAATCTTTAGGTTATTATGTTGCCATTGGAGCATTTTTCCAGCTGCATAAACAAGGAGTTTATTGAGTGGAGCAGATTAACCCCTTCACTGGTGAGCCATTTCACTCCTGTGTGCGGAGCTCATTTTTAACGCTTTTGCTCATCATGTTTAAACGCAATTTGAAGTCACATTTTATTATACGACCCAAACATATTATATATCCTTTTTTCCGGCAGACTCGGCAGATTCATAATATATCATTATTATATGTATTCGTCATGCCCTGCCTGAATATTGTAACAAAGAATGTAATAAAACTTGAATTTTCAATCATCTACAGCATGTAAAGTGTTTTTTTTTTCACATTTTATCATCCGAGCCAAGGGGGGACCCAGAAGTGGAGACACCATCCAAGATGATAGACTCTCCCCTTTTAAACAGGTGCCTGCCTTGTCCCGCTAGGTCCTCCTGATCCAGAGGGAGAGGGATCTGAAAGGATCCCCCTCCCTTTCAGGCGATCTCCGGGCTTTGCTGGGGGGTTGCCTGAAAATGACACCATTGCGTCCGACGCAATGACATCGATACGTTCGGGAGGGCCTTATAAGCGGCGTCTGACTTCAAGGAAGTCAGAACGCAGCGGGACCAGGAGCGGAGAGGGCTGAGTATCTCTACTGCCTCCCGGGTTTGCGGATGACGTGTGGGGAACATCCTCCACATACAGCAGGAATCAATGAGGACGTTCCCCACTCGTCATTCGCAGGGAAAAGGGTTAAATATCTTTTAGCAACCTGCATAATTAATTAAGTAAATACACCTTTAAAGGGACACGCTACTCATCCTGACCACTTTATTACTTCAAAGTAGTCAGGATGTGATTAGTGGACATATTGCTGGCTGAGGTGGTGGAGTTTCCTCCATCCCACGCAGAATCCTCAGTAGCTGGGATTTTGAATTTCCCGGCTTCTGGTCACCAGACTGGTCACTAGTGATGTCAGCACACAGAAAGCATGCCAATGTCACTCTCTCTGACACTGGGATAGCTAGCGATCTCAGAGGCAGCGATGGACCGTGAGCAGTCGATACGAAACTCGCAGATGTAAATTGCGCAAGTCCTGTAGCGGTGCACAATTTGTGGTTCCTTCACTATGCATGTTGCTTAGGTGTGAAAATTGCATTAGCAAGCTGCACAGACTTCCAAGTTATGGAGTCCCTGTCCCGAGCTGGAAAGGAAGAACAGCAGGGCTGGATTTATAACTAGGCAGAGTAGGTATGTCCCTACAGACGCATGTCACAAGGGAGCGCCTTGGTCTCTGTGTAATTTTTTATTTTTTTTACAATTTTCATTCATTTAGACCACTGTATCTCCCCTAAGGGCTAGAGGCACATACGAGGTATCATTGGAATGGCCAATTTATGACTTTTCCAGTGATACCAAAAATAAGCAGGTTAGATTTATGTAAAAAATAAAATATCAAATAATATTTTTGTTTTTTAACGCAGCACTATTATTCAGTTTGCAATTATAAAGTGAACAGTGATGCTGCGTTAACCCACCATCTCATTTCCCATGCTGCCAGCAAGTGTGGAGCTGATGATGCAATGCACTGTTTCATCGACAACCTAGACCGTGGCGCTGCAGTGAGGAGAGACAAGGGGAACCTGCATCTCTGAATTGTACAGCGCACAAGGTTAAGGGAGGCGTTAAGTGAGGCGCCATTGGAAAGGTCAGAGTCTGGTCTTTATAATGATACCAAACACGACCATGTAAAGTGTAAAAATAAAAAAAATGAAAAAAAGTAAATCCAAAATAATTTTTTTTCTCTGTTCTACGGCAATATATGCTTTTTACGTATAAAATAAACAATGCCGCTTCACTAACTCAACTAAGGCAACAGAATCTGCCCCTTCTTTTGATTTGAGCGCGGAGAGAAATGGTTTCTGTTTTTAAAAAAAATATACATATTTTTTAGTTTGCCCCAAAGCAAATTTTTTTAAAAAAAGTCATTTTGGCATGTGTGTTTTTTGTTGGGGGGGGGGGGTGGGGCTTTCCACATTTCTGTGGCTACAGGCACCTGTGATACAAATCCGACCCTGAAGACCGGTGCATGGCGAGGGTAAAAAAGAAGAATAAATTCACCTGAAATAAAGAAAATCTTAGAAAATGAATTGGGCAGCATCTGTCCAATTATTTACGTGCAAAAAAGGGAACTCTAATGGGAACTCCGATTTCAACGGCGAATCCCTTTAAAAAATCATTCATTAGGTGGAGTTTTTTGAAGTGTACGAAAGTACAATATCTACACCGTTATTTTCTCTAAACTACATCAATTGCTCTGAATATACCGGTATATAAGTTGGTAATATTGATAAACAAGGATATCAAAACCACTTAAAATACATATTCAAACTGCAATTAATGTGATTTGTTTTTTTTCCAGAGGTCACACATTGCAGATGGCGAAGGTTAAGGTGCTTATTCATAATTCCTGTGATTATAAATCAGCGTGGTTAGATAGGCTAACCCGTACATCAAGCCTGTTGTTCTTTTATTGTGATTTCAAGCATAGAGCTGCACAGTGTGTGATTACAAATCATCAGCACAAAGAGAATGGCAGGATCTGACAGTAATAATAAGTGGTTTCTTCATCTTTACCTTTTATCACCATTAGGCAACCTAAAAGTGGAGAGCTCCTCGGATGTCATCTTTCTTGGAATGCTACTGATTTTGTGTCAAAAGTCTCATAAGATAAAGAGAACAGGAACTGAGGATTTTTTTTTTTTTATCACACCAGATAGGTGAAAGGGGCAAAGCTTATACCGCAGTGAACAATAAATAGTATTTTCAGGCTTAATGAAAAAAAAGAAAAAATATATATATTTTTCTATGTATGGTATTTTTTATTGTCTTTTATACATAAGTCCATTAACCCCTTGAAAAACAGTTAAAATACATATTCAAGCTGCAAACAATGTGATTTATTTCTCCAGAGGTCACACGCTGCAGACAACGAACTCTAAGAGCTTATTCACAAATCCTGTGATTATAAATCAGATTTTAGGCCAAATAAAAAAAATAATATATATAATTTTTTCTTTTTTATCTTTCTTATCTTTTATAGATAGGTCCATTAACCCCTTCACTACTATGATTGAGTATATTGCAATGGTTCCTCGAGATCAGGTTTTCTTGCTGTGGGAGTGTAGAGCTCTACAAAGGAATTTAATTTATTGCAAACAAAAGTTGTGTGCAAATGGGCTCCAGAACCCACCTCTGAAGTTTGACACCTCTGACATCACAGTCGATGTGTTGAAATTTATTGCAAAATTGTTTGAGATTAATTTTGCCTTCACGGAACCACGAAGCTCAAACTGTACTGTAAATGTAGTAGCACTTTTTGGCCAGCAGAGGGAGTCCTCTGCTTGTTAAATAAGGACCTAGCTATAGTGAACATATTGAGATACCTCTGTATATATCTGTGTGGGTAATGGAAAGTAAATTTCCATAAATCCACTGGGTCCTACCCATGGATTTATAGAAAAAACACTTAGGGGTCTATTCACAAAGCAACGAAATTGAACGCAATTTCGGTGCTGTGCAATTCGGACTATTACAGTGATTCGATTTCAAAGTGACTACACTGTTTATCGAATGGTCACCATATTTTGCTGAAATTAGAGTCGCCGAAGCAGTTATCAGACTTTAGCGAAAACCACCAAATCGGCATCAGCGAATTACACCGCACGAAGAAAAAAAAGAAAACAAAGAGAAAGGAAGTCTCCTATTCTCCTAACAGGAGCTTAAGGCTGGTGTCAGAGGAGCGCATTTAGTACGGACGCACTTTTTGACGGAAGACGCAGTAGTGGCCACACAGTCCGTTTATGTGACTGACCTTATTTTTGACTGAAAGAAAACTAAAATGAAAAAACATTTTGTCCATCAAAAATGCTGGACGTATAAATGCAGTCCGTCTGACTTTGTTCCATCACTCACACACAAAGCTACGTGGACGTTGCGGATGTGGCGCACTCTGCACGTCCGTTCTAGCGGTTTTACGTTCTTGCCTAACCTGCGTCCATTTGCCGCATCTGTTATGCATCCGCACTTCAGTGCGGACGCACTTCGTGTGTGGGGCTCCATTGTTCAGAATGCTATACTGCCACGGACGATAAGGCTGGGGTCAGACCAGCGCACTTTTAACGTGCGTTCTGGCGCACTTAATTACGGCCGCACTAGCAGCAAATGATGGGCAATGACGGCCAATAACGAAGTCTGGTCGCACGAAAGTCCGACTGCGCAACGCAAGTGGAAAATGAACGCATTTTTTCGAGAACGCAGAACCGCTAGTACGGACGTACAGAGTGCGCTGCGTTCACTAGCGGCGTGTGTGCGTGATTTGGAGACGTCAGACCCTGCTCATGTCCCGCCAACATAACGTCCAGACACCCAAAGTTTCCTGATTTGGATCCGTAAAAAATCATGCACAAAAATGTGCATCGTATGACCGTTTTCGCGTATTCCGTGAAAAAATACGTCAATGCGGTCGGACGCACTTTTTTACGTTCGCGTGTAAAAATGCTTTCGTTTGACCCTAGCCTTAAGGCTAGGGTCAGACGAACGCATTTTCGCGTTGTCTGTGAAAAAGTGCGTTCGAACGAATGGACACATTTTTTCACGGAGTACGCGATAGCGGTCATACGATGCGCCTTTTCGTCCGTGATTTTGTACGGATCATCAATAAAACACTTTTTGTGTCTGGACGTTATGTTGGCCGGACATTAGCAGCGTCTGACGTCTCCCAATCACGCACACACGCCTCTAACGGACGCAGCGCACTCTGTACGTCCGTACTAGAGGTTTGACGTTCTAGAAAAAATGCGTTCGTTTGCCACTTGCGTTGCGCGGACGAACTTTCGTGCGGCCGTACTTCGTGTGTTCCCCGGCATTGGACGTCATTTGCTGCTAGCACGGCCTTGATTTCGTGCGTCTAAACGCACGTTAAAACTGCTTTCGTCTGACCCTAGCCTAAATGTGCGCAAAAATGGACGTGATAACTGCGCTCATCTGATACGAGCCTAAATCAACAACAATGTAGTAAGATGTGTCCAAATACTAAAAGGAGGTCCTTTAAAACATAATAAAAAGTTCTGGTGCCTTTTAAAAAAAAAAAAATGTCTTTTAAAAAATACAAAAAGGTCTTTTTAAAAAAAAATGTTTTTTTGCAAAACATGAAAGAATAAATGCTGTTTAAAATGTTTTAAATAAAGATATTCCATTTATTTCATTGGAACCTATGGGATTCACCTTTATAAGCCTGTGGAATTGAAACGCCGAAAATCTGGTCATTTTGATGAAATTCTGGTGTGATTTGGCAGTCTTTGGATAGACGACTTCATCGATTCCACTGGGAAAATTTCGGTGCAGCCAAAAGCCACCGAATTGTGGGGAATTGCAACGTATTTTGCTGTCAGGTCAGGTATTTGGTGAATTGACAGCTTTTTGAATAGACAAATTGCCCTGAAATTGCACTGAATGGTGAAATTCAGGTCACCGTTCGGTGCAATTCGGCGGCAATGTTGGAGCTTAATAGGGATGTGCGTTTCGGGTTTCAGAATTTCGGAATTTTCACGAAATTTCCCGATTCGTGTTTTCGGATGCGGCCGAATTTCCGAAAAATTTTAGATCCGAAAATTTCAGATCCAAAATGTTTTCCGAGCCGAAACTAAATATTTTCGGATTTTTCGAATGGACTTGAAATGTGTCAAACGAGGAGAACAGATGTTCCGAAAAACGAAAATTTTCCGAAAAACGAAAATTTTCCGAAAAACGAAAATTTTCGGGAAAACGAAAATTTTTCAAAAAAAAAAAAAAGTCTATACAAAAAACGGGCAAAATGACACGAAAAATACGAAAAATGGTCGATATTCCGAAAAATGTGCAATTCCGAAAAACGAAAATTTCCGAAATTACGAAAAGTCGATACAAAAACCGAGCACAGTGACACGAAAATACGAAAAATGGTCGATATTCCGAAAAAAAAATGTACCCGAAAAACGGGCCGAACCGAATCGAATCGAAACCGAAATCGGTCGAAACGAGCCGAATCGAAAAGTTTAAAAATCCGAAAAATCGAACCGAATCGAACCGAAAAAAAAATCGGTGCACAAGCCTAGAACTTAATGCTTAATACCTTTGGTATTGAAGTGGTTAAAATGACCTGCAGTGACCTGCGCCTAGCTTCTCACCGCATCACCTCTTCCCATGATAGACTGCAGGATTTCTCACGCGCAGCCCCCACTCTCTGGAACGCTCTCCCTCGTACTGTCAGACTTTCCCCTAACTTCTCTTCCTTCAAACGCTCCCTTAAAACGTTCCTATTTAGGGAAGCCTACCACCCAACTCACTGACGCAACCATCAATCACCCTCACCTTACAGTCCTCTCCTCCTGTTTCCAACCCCAACCCTCCCAGATTGTGAGTTCCTACGGGAATAGGGCCCTCATCTCCTCCTGTACTGTTTGTCAAATGTTGTTCAATGTATTGTAACCCTGTCTATACTGTGCTTATTGTACAGCGCTGCGGAATATGCTGGCGCTTTATAAATAAAGAATAATAATAATAATAATATTTGCCTGATATTACACTCCATTGGATTATATTGCTGGAAAGTATTTAAGCAATTTAAAGCTCTGCATAAATATGATTTCATCAGTATTATGTTAAGGTTATCTAGGTCAGTGGATCTCAACCCTGTCCTCAGGTCCCCCTAAAAAGCCAGGTTTGCCAGATATCTGAAGCACAGCACAGGTGAAATAATTTTCTGCTCAGTGATTGCAGGATTCAGTCTGCATTTCCCCAAGGGGATCCTTAAAACCTGGCCTGTTAGGGGTATTTGAGGACCAGGGTTGAGAACCACTGGTCTAGGATACCATTTGTTATCCTTAGTAGTAGAATCAGAGCTCAACTGGTCAGTTGAGTTTACTAAGGAATAACAGAAGTGTAAGCAGTATTATTTGGGGACAAAAATCCATGGATAGAGAAATAGAGGGCAGATCATTTAATAGGATACCCCAGGTAATGGTACAATCGAGCAAAAAGCTTGTGAGACCTGAGCGGCCCCACCATAGAGCAGGCCATTAGCACCATTGCTCAATCTCAGGACCCTCACAAACCTCTCCCTTTCTCACTATAAGTTTACAGGGTATCCAGATGTGGACCCCTTGTTCGATATGCCTAGAGTGGTGTCAGTTATACCCTCCTGACGAGGCCTAATAAGGTTGAAATGATCGTCGGGGGTTGCTGCATCTCTCGTGCAGGGTTGATATCCTTGGCATTCAGTACTGGCCGCCCTTTCTGGGTGATAGCATCTGATTTGCATATGGAGCAGTTGTCCCTGTAACGGCACAATCGAGCTAAAGCCTTGTGAGACCTGAGCAGGTCCCACCTTAGAGCAGGCCACTAGTGCCATTGCTCGTTCTCAGGACCCTCACAAACCTCTCCCTTTCTCACCCCAGGTGATAGTGCGCAGTTGTGCACATTCCATGTCTTTCATGCTACTCATTTTCCAAACAAAGAGCTGGAGAAAAGGCGACAGCAGAGAATAATCCAATGATTTCAATTGATGTTTTGTGTTAGTGTATTTTAAATGATTATCTTCAAGTACACACAACGTTGTTAATAAAGTGATAAGTAGTGTATCGGATATGGAATCATCCTTTTAAAAAGCTATATTGGCTACTAATTCGAGAGCTTTTTATATGTAAAACTCTGATTTGCTTAAACAATCAAATAATCAACATATGGAAATCTAAATAATTCCGTGCAGTGACATTTTTTAATGCATCGTCCCTTTTATAGAAATATTTGGGGATTAAACATCAATATAGATTATGCGGCATGCTGGAGGCAGAAACTGGCAGTTTGCCATGAAAGCAGAAATACTATTGTTGTCATCTTCAAAAATAGCCAGTAAGAATGTATATTTCTGGGAGCTGTCACATTCGCACATTAGTTGATTCCTTCACATCAGGCAAAAAACGGGAGGGGAAAAAATGGATAGTGATGCATTATGGTCCTTGCTCCTTGAAATGGATGGTTGATAGCAAGACAGAAATTAGAAGAGGGAGGACATAAAAAATACAAAGAGAGGAGTAAAACAAAAGAGCATAGGGTAAAAGGACGACAGAGGACACAATAGGCAATCTATAACAATCAAAGGTCAGGACACGAGAAATGATAAAAGCCAAATATGTTGGATGACAATAACAAAAAAAGACCAAACTACAGAGCAAACTAATCTGGAGAAGACCATGTGAAAGGCCACCTAACAGATGGACCAGT
Source organism: Leptobrachium leishanense (assembly GCA_009667805.1). Taxonomy (NCBI): domain Eukaryota; kingdom Metazoa; phylum Chordata; class Amphibia; order Anura; family Megophryidae; genus Leptobrachium; species Leptobrachium leishanense. Next base: position 356,652,606 of record CM019065.1, on the reverse strand, counting down.
GAGATGCAGATGATTATAGCATCACAAATAGTTGGCACCTGAAAGTCCTGGCATCATCCTATGACACAAGGAAATGTTGACGTGAGTTGTTATGGAAGTACAGCATAGCTTCTTCGGAAACCATGAGTGACCATGGCAGACCATTAAAGCAATAGGGCACTGCCCGAGGGCCCAGGCCTAGGAAGGGGACAAATGAGGCCCCCTTAAAGCATGGTCAAGGTGACCATAGAGTGGAAGAATAAATTCTGAAATACAATAAGGTACATAAGGGCAGTGTGACTTGCACATAGGCAGGAACAGTAGGGGGCTCTATGATCTCTATTGCCCAGGGGTCCCGAGAGTTGTCAATCCCCCTCTATTTGTGACTTTTGCAAGCCAGATAGAGCAAGGTAAGCAATGTTAGTAGTATGCATCAAGACAGGAGCAGGACCAAAAATGGAATAAAAAAAGAGTAACTATATTCTTTATGTGTGTGCCATACAGCACAAGGAATACTAAGTGAATCTCATTTTTTGTGCCCGTTTTACAGGTTACATTCAAAATTATTGGGTCACAACTAAATGTAAAAGCTCAAAAATGAAGTTCAATACAGTTTAAACCCTTCAATACCAAGTGTTTTTCTAGAAAACTAGTGGTGGGAGTCTGTGGTTGTATGGAAAACAACTATACCTTACACCAGGGCTCAAAATTTCAAGTCCCAAGCTAGAAACCAGGCCATAAGAGTTACTCGCCACCGGTTGCTCCACCTATCCCCTACCCAGCCCTTAACTCTGCCCCTAAACACACACCCTTAAATTATCTTATGAAATTACACTGTTAAAGGTTTTATTTAGAATAAAGTTACAACAATAACATTAATACCCAAACATCAGACTTCAGATACATGTATACCCAGTCATCAGACCTCAGTATGAGCAAGACGAGGAGGCAGGGAAGCTCCTTTCCACCCCCTGCCAGTGACAGAGATGGTTATGGACAGAATATGTGTGTGCTTTAATAATATTCAAAGGCCTAGAAAAATGCTCATTTAAGTTTAATATGTCTTTAAGAGATGATTAACACAACTGTCTTTTCAGATAAAACCAAAATGTATCTTGCGTAACTTCACTATTTCGGCAAAATAGCTAACCACAAGTCGTGCGGTATCAGGAGCAGGGTGGGGGAGCCATCTTGCATCCTGGAACAGAACATCCACACACACCCATGATGGAGAAAAACGGCTGACACTTGTCAATGACGCATGATACCTTGACCTTTAGAAATAGCTGATATTTGATTCTTATATAGTTAATAAAATAATCTATATGTGCACAATTTTATGCTGAAGTTGACTAAAATGTTAAGTTGACTCCCACTCGCTTACACGGCAAACTACTATAAAACATGTATCGAAACCTATCATTAAAAAGAGGGAAGTCACTGGTTTTAGCCAGAGAGGCTGCATAGACCTATTCGCTGTCTGTGTGATTTCTTTAAGTGCGCACTTTGACTTGCCTGATATCTCCACCGATTAGAACAGAGACTGGCATCCGAAGGACGGATATTATTGTCCATTTCAATTTGGCGCCGCAACATGGGGCCCTGGGTTAAAGCCTTAGCCAGCGCGCCACCACCAAGGATTTCCTGACGGGATCACACCAGAAACAGAGCCTGATCAACTTCGTAACCTCACGGTAAGATACCTTTTTTTGATATCTTGCCGGTGACGTGTTCTGGTTTGTGGCCCTACCCCGGGAAATCCCAGTGTGACGCTTGGGAAAGGCATCAAAAGTGGGGCTTATTTAACTTTGCCCAGGTGCCCGTTATACAGACCCACGAATCGCATGCCAGTTGTCTGCTTGTTTGTATGTCTGTTCACGGTTCTTTGTATTGACGGCATATTTCCTGATAGGCATTGTGGTTTGGTTGGTGATCAGAGAGATTATCGTGATCTGGCAGTAACAAGTGGGGTGTACCTGGTTAGCTATCTCCAAGCGGTAACAGGTGATGCAATAATACGCATACCTGAAGGACTTTCCTAACAGTAAGAGGTGATACAAGCTTGGTAGTAGGACACGATTCTGATTGAAGTATAGTTTGATTGACAGTCAGAGGGTTTTTGTGAGTACCGGTATATAGATGATGCATTAGGCATATCTAGTAGTAACTCACAAGAATATATATATCTGTAGTGACAGGTGACGAAGCACCTGTAGGATATATATGCTGCCGTAAAGAGGTGCTAGCTACACCTCCTAGCAGGATCCTATATTTGGAATATAGGTGAGGACGAGATGCTTTATTGTCGTGGTTTATACGCATACCTGGTAGCAGGACTTTCCTAACAGTAACAGGTGATACAAGCATGGTGGTAGGACACAATATATCTCTGATATCAGAGAAATTATCGTGACCTGGCGGTAACAAGTGGGGTGTACCTGGTTAGCTATCTCCAGGCGGTAACAGGTGATGCAATAAAAGATGATAGGTAAAGGTCTATCCTCATTTCTGACTGTTGATAAACTACGTGAATTGTTTAAATTGATCAGGAAAAGAGCTAACAATCAGGAATGGGTAATGAACAGAGTAGCCATGCCGGTTGGATGACCCCGTGTAAATTGGTTGAGGAAAGGACAGGAAAACGGAATGTGATAAAACTAAAGCTCCTAGGCAAGGTCAGCGGTTTAGATAGTCCCGACTACAGATGGAGGAATGGAAATATTTGTTGAAGAATAAAAAAGGAATGTTGATAGACAATGGATTATGGAATGTAGCACAAGCATGGTATAGAGTTGCAAAGGAGATTGAGAAGGAGGGGCGGATAAAAACAAGGATTTTATGCTGAAGTTGACTAAAATGTTAAATTGACTCCCACTCGCTTACGCGGCAAACTACTATAAACATGTATCGAAACCTATCATTAAAAAGAGGGAAGTCACTGGCTTTAGCCAGAGAGGCTGCATAGACCTATTCGTTGTCTGTGTGATTTCTTTAAGTGCGCACTTTGACTTGACTGATTTCTCCACCGATTAAGACTGGCATCTGAAGGACGGATATTATTGTCCATTTCAAGATGAGCTGGGTCAGGTTAGGAAGCCGATCCCTGCCACCATGCAGCCTAGGAAAGGGGGGCTGCATGGTGGCACTGCTGGAATACGCAGCACAAATTAATTTATTGTGCTGCCTGCGCATGCATTTCCACTCACCCTCACTTAATTTCCACTCGCCAAATGCGAGTAGGCAAGTGGAAATATTGAGCCCTGCCTTACACATTAATCTTATCACCACCACATAAATCTACACAAACCTACACACATACACACCTACTTAAAGCACACACAGTCTGTTTACAGTGCATTAGTGCATTTAGAGGCTGCTTGCATTGTTTAACATGTAGGGAATCTCTCTGCTGGTCAACTGTGCCAACACGGATGAGACTGCCGTGAGTCTCCAAAACAAAATCCAAATTCCCAGTCCTTCTGTGCTGTCTGATGTACTGTAACTTTAAGGACATTTTCTGGAGTCCATTTGCACATTTATTTCATTTGCAGGAAACAAGATTAATTTCTCCAGAATATGTGCAGATCGCGTTAACGTGGTCTTGGCACCCGACGTTGCTTAGGAAGATCGAGTTAACTCAGTAATGGTCATGAAGGGGTGAAGACTAACAGGGTTATTCAAAGAGAATCGAAAAGCCACTGCACGTTCGGTGACTTTTCCTACTCTTCAATTCAGTACGATTTGGCGATCCTATTTCAGCGACCCTACGGTGTATTCAGCAAGAACGACAGGGCCGCCGTAATGCAGGGAAAAGTCGCCGCAAACCCACCAAAAACTCACCGCAAAACAAGGGCGAATGCACACTGAAACTGGCAAAAACATCTGGATTAACCCACCGAAGACGTCGGAGAAACCCGAGCAGGAGCCGCTCAGAGCGCAGAGCAGCCGCCGGAAAAAGCCGACACCACAGACGAAGGAGGTGAAGAAAATAAAAAAACAGTATGCTTGAATGTTTGAAAAGTGAAACGCTGTTTGCAAAGAAACTACTGAGCGAAAATGTCTGAAATGTACATATGAGGTCCAATGAATGATAATAAAAAGGGCTGTTACAGAAAAAAGAAAAAACGATTTGAAGAAAAAGAAAAACGGCAAATTTTTTTTGCAAAAAATGCCTAAAAGATCCTAAAAAATCTATAAAGAGACTTTTTACAGCAGAATATTATAATGAACGGTTTATTAGATATTGAATTAAAATGGGAATATTTTTAACATTTAAGCCTATGGGATTCGCCTGAATAAACCTGCAAAATTAAACCACCTAATGGCAGGGAATTTAGGCAACTTTTCACTGCTGGTTTGTGTTCTCTGAATAGCCGAAGCATTGCTTCTTTATGGGGATTCACTGCCCTCGAACAGGCACCGAACAGGCACCGTATGTGCAGGCAATTCGCCAGGATTTGGCGAATTGCCTGCTCTCTGGATAGCCGAATGGCCAGGAAAGGTAACCGAATGCTGATTTTCAGCGTTCGGTTACCTTTCGACAGCAATTCGGATCTCTTTGAATTACCCTGTGTGTGTCACTTTAGCACATTCTATGAGAGCACTATTATTAGAATTATAAAAATGAAATGTACCATGGGCTTTGACTGGGATGGCAAAAGATAACATGCAGAATATATTTATGTAACTTGTATTCCTTAGTTTAAGATGCAAAACACATGGGATTGCACTGTGAATGAGAATGGAACAATTCAGGGTTGCAAGTAGAATCCTGCGTGGAGAGGTTATAAAGGAAGCATAATGTTGCTTTCTGTTTACTCGTTTTGTGGTTTTCTTCTGTTTGTCAGAGCACACAGCAACTGGCCTTGTCCAGGTACAACAACATTTGTAGACAGAAGGACGCAAAGCCAATTGTTAACTAAACATGACTGATATACGCTGGTGCCACAGCAGTACAATAGGAGCATCTCATATAAAATAAAAGGTGTAAGTCAGTGACTAAACTGGAAATCTGCTTATTTGTTTAAAAAAAATTGTCATAAATAGCAAAAATGTTGTTTATTTAGAACGCATTTCAAGGTCCAACCAAATCCTGGTTGTACAAATCTAGCTACATTTCGAGCTTCCATTGTAATACAAACTCTTCTAAGAATAGGAAAATATGAAGGACATATCAAGATTATAAACAAGGCTTAAAGTAGCCGGAGGACAAAACAACATGTACAGGGTTATTCAGAGAGAGCCGAACTGGCCACAAAATTGCACCGAACAGTGAACTTTCCCATACGGTGCACTTTCGTGGCCATTTGAATATTCAAAAGCTGGCAATTCGCCAAATATTGGCAGGAAAACACAGTGATCATCGGCAGCAGTGAACTCCCCATATAGAAGTAATGGTTAATCTATTCAGAGAATGCCAAACAGCAGTGAAATGCCCTAATTTCTGGTGGTTTCATTCGGCAGGTTTAAACAGGCAAATTCCATAGAATTCAATGTTATTCCCGTTTTTTATTGAATATTTATTAAAATGTTTATTCTTTTAATCTGCAGTAAAGAGTCTATTTATTTTGTGGATTTTTCAGGCAATTTTTTTTACTTTTTTTTAAATAGCTCCTTTTTTTTTCTTTTAAAAGACCTTTTTATTATTCATAGGACTTTATATATTAATTCCAGGCATTTTCTTCCAGTGTTTTTTTGTGCAGCTTTTAAATGTTGGATTTTTTTTAACCCCCTTCGTCGTCTTGTTGGCTTTTTCTGGCAGCTGGTGGGCGCTCTGTTCGGCGGATTGTCAGCTTTTCTTCAGATGCGTTTAGCGGTTTTGCAGTGGATCGTTGGGTGCATTCAGCTTTTTTTTTGGCAGTTTTTCGGGTTGGTCTGATTTTTTTCCAGCGGTTTTACACTTCGTGGACCCTGCGGTGAAAGCTGATTTTGCCGTGGGGTCGGGAGTTTGATTCCCCGAAGTGCAGGGAACGAAAGCGTACCGAAATTACGGTGGAATTTCGGTGCTCTTTGAATAACCCCTATAGCATATTCTTAGGGAGTTTGGGGAATTTTCACCCTCCTGTATGGTAACAAAAACCAACGCTGGATAGTTACAGTAAATATGAAGGATGTAGCATCATTATGCTGACTATATTAAAGTATTTTACTCATCAATCTCTGGGGTGATGATGACTATATATGACTCCATAAACTGAATCAGCTAATGAGGCAGCTATCAACAAAATGCAAAATAAATTGGTTTAAAAAAATTGCCTACCAAACACGATTTAAATTATTGCGAGACTCCTGCGAAGTGTTTAATATAATCACACAAGCTATTGATCCGCCCTATCATCTGTTCACGTAATATTGGTTTTCGTCGCAGGCAAGGATCTAAGCACCTGCTTCCCAGATGGATTTACCCTGCTCCATTTGTACCAGTTAGAGATCAATGAAGTGCTGTAGACTATGCTAAATGCCTTCTGAAATGTAGCTAATAGTGTTAATTGGATGAAGCTGGAGGTGATTGTGATGCCAGAAGTGGCATGCCAACACTGGCGAACAATCGCAAATTTGAAATGCAGATATAATAATTATATTCCAGATCCGTGCCAGATGATTGTTCCTTCTGAGGTCCCTTGATATTGTGCTTCAACATATTTTGAATGATATATTTAACATCATTTCTTATGGCAGGATCGGGTGATTACCTCTGCCACACATGACAGGTTAACGTAATACTCGCACATTGTGACATGTTCTAACTGGTGATATTACAGTATTATGAAATGAAGAAATGTGCATGTCAAAACCGGGTAAACTACTTTATAAATGGAGTCAAGTGGTCCTCAGGAAGTATGAGCATGTCTGGTAGGTTAATTTGAGTGGATCATTTAGCTCACAGTATTGTTCTTTGACCTCTTCACTGCCGTCATCATTTATATACGATCGGCAGAAGACACAGGAGCCTAAGATCGTGTTAGCACAGTATGGGTCTATGCTGTTTCATTGCAAATTAAATCTTTTGTTGCAGATTATTTTTGTCCGCAGTTGGAAACCACAAGGTGCCTCTACGTTTCAGCACCACAGGCATGCAAACCAAATTTTTGTTTTAACACCACAATCAGGACAACTGTGGTGCCAAAACTGTTCAGGCAGTTTTTAACCACTTCAATGCGGAGGACGCGCTCAGCGCGTCCTCCGAATTACCGCTGCTGTGCGGAGGACGCGCTGAGCGCGTCCTCCCATTGGGGTCAGCGTTCGGCCGGGTTCCGGCCGATCGCTGGCCCCCCTGGTGCGGGCTGACATCCTCGATGTCAGCCCGGCATCTGGAACCACAGCCGCTGGAATTAGGTGTTATCGCGGCAGCGCGATGACACCTAATTCAGGCGCCCCCCGCATGTGTGGAGGAGGCGCCTGAAAGGGAGGGGGGAGGTCCTTCGGACCTCTCTCCCTCCCGATCGGCGGCGTTGCGGGGGTTAACCCAGGCACCATTTGGAAGGGCACAGCCTGCCCTTCCAAATGGTGCCTGGCATTAACCCCTGGGGAGCTGGATCGCGAATCGGCGCTGAAAAGCGCCGGTTCGTTCGCGATCCTTTCCCGGAGCTGGCCGACATCTTGGATGTCGGCCAAGCCTCCGGAAACTCCCCCTGAGGACTGGCGTCATCGTGCGTAGCACGATGACGCCAGTCCTAGAGTTAACCCCTAACTGCCACCAACGGTGGAGATAGGGAGTTCCAATGAACTCCCTATCTTCCGATCCGTGGCAGCTAGGGGTTAATGTTTGGTATGGTTGGATCGGCCAGAGCATGGCCGTTCCAACGATACCAAACACGAATGTGAAAAAAGTTTTTAAAAAAAAATTAAAATTAAAATTAAAAATAAAAATATATTTTAAAACAAAATTATGAAAAAAAAAATAAACATTTTTTTTTCTTTTTTTTGGTTTGTTAGTGTAGCAATATTGTTCCCATTTAAATTATAATGTGAACAATGATGCTGCACTAACGATTTTTGTATGCGGTGCGTTTGTTAAAAATCGCGTAATTTTCCCCCAAAAAAAATGTAACGAGTCCCCATCTCTAATTTTTTTAACAAGCGCACCCCATACAAAATATAACCGCAATTGCTCGCATGTTAAAATGTGAAAAAAAACACTTTACACATTGTAAATTATTGAAAATACATATTTTATTGCATTTTTTGTTATAATATACAGACATGACATAACGTATACATATAATAATGACATATTATGAATCTACCGAGTCTGACGGAAAGAACGATATATAATATGTCTGGGTAATATACTAAAATAAGCCTTCAAAACATGTTTAAACATGATGAGCAAAACCGGTAAAAATGACCTCAGCACAGAGGCGGGAAAAGCCTCAGCAGCGAAAGGGTTAATCCATTTTTTTTCCAAGAAAAAAAGGATCCGAAGAGGTATTACAGAGATGTAGTAGCAACCTTTGGCACCATCTGCATGACAAATAGTGTATACGCTTTGAAAATGTGTTTTTGAGATTATCGGCACATTTTCATGACTGCTGCACATTTGTTTTCCATAAACCCACATTTCGGTGTTCTCTCGTTTCCCGCACTTCCCTGCACTTCGGGGAATTAAAGTTCCCCGCCCTGCGGTGAATTCAGCATTCACCGCAGGGTCCTTGGAGTGCAGGGAAAACCCGACACAAACCCTATGCAAGCCAGCCGAACACCTGCCAAAAACCCACCGAAAATCCACCAAAACAGTCGCAAAAAACACGCCAAACATGAAGGAAAAAGCCAACAAGCAGCCGATCACAGAGCAGACAAGCCGCCGTAAAAAACCAACAAGCTGTCAAACTTGGTAAAAAAAAAAATACGCTTGAAAATGTCTAAATTGAAACGCTGTTCGCAAAAAATCTACTAAACGAAAATGCCTGGAATCTACATATAAGGTCCTATGAATGATAATAAAAAGGTCTGTTACAGAAAAAAGAAAACGCTATTAAGAAAAAAAAAAGGAAAAAAAATTTTGCTGAAAAAAATCCTAAAAAATGAATAAACCTGTCGAATGAAAACACCAAACAGCAGGACAATTCGGCAACTTTTCCCTGCTGTTCGGTGTTCTATGAATAGATTAACCATTGCTTCTCTATGGGGGATTTCACTGCCCTCGGACAAGCACCATACTTGCTGGCAGTTCACCAAAATTTGGTGAACTGTCTGCTCTCTGAATAGCCGAATGGCCCCGAAATGGCACCATATGGGGAAATTCTCTGTTCGGCGACATTTCGAGGCCAGATCGGCTCTCTCTGAATAACCCTTATAGTCCTGGCAGTGGTTTTATGAAAATATCAACGTGGTCGTGAATGGGTTAATCAGGGGCTTCAGATAAACTATAAAGAGATACATGGGTCATGATAGCTGGCTTGATATTTTTCAGACCCTGTAGCAGCTGTTTGAAGATTTGATTGCCCTTTTACCGTTCAGTGTATTATATCCCTTCAACCATGAATAGTGTTATAGAAAAATTACTGCTTAGGTTGAGGATTGTGTGCATTGCCTGCAACATCGCCAGCTTAATACTATTTTCGGTTACCTTCCCATTTTCAAGGGCCTAGAATCTCACTGACATCAACCAGAACCGTTTTCTAAATACAGATAGCTACCTGATGTTTCAGTATAAATCAACAATTGTTAAGGAATAACTGTAACAAACATGTACAGAAATACGTAACTTATAATGTGGACCCCTTATGAATGGCTCCTCCAATCTTCATCCGTTGATAAATAAATAATAACAGAGAAACACTTCATGAAAGATAGGGCAATATTGCCAGTACAAGGTAATATACAAAAACCCCTGCTAATAGGAAATGCTCACAAGAATAAAATACAAATAAGGCACGTCAATAATACTCAGCCACCATCATACCGCTGAATATCTCTGGACTGCTGAACGCCACCACTGGAACCAACCCAAATTAGAGTGAGAACCGTAGGGAATTGAACAACATCTTATGGTATAAAAAGGAGCTGTAAATAATATATAAATAAAATACTGACGACTTTTTGGTACTTGGACATAAAAACTGACGCGTTTCGCCCCTATGACATGACTTCATCAAGGTGCAATGTCCATAAATGGTCATGTCCCCCTTCGCAGTATAAATACCCTCTTAATCAGAAATATTCAGCTGTTCTTGTTCTCTTTGATGCATGCTGGCGCCACATGGAGTCCGCCGCCATCTTGGATTTCCTGAAACTTACGTATTTCCATCGCGCCAGATCCGTCATATCGCTTAGATGGTTCCCAGTCATCATTTCCAGTTCCGGTCACAATTTTCGTAGTTTTTTGGACGAAAAACCGACCGATCATTCCACTTTAAGTCCCAATGATTCTAATTATACAGAGAGCCGCTCAGTCTTCAAAAGAAGGTCAATCCAACATATACAGGGTTATTCAAAGAGCGGTGAAAAGAAGGAGAATGACTGGAGAATGGAAAATTCTAGGTCAAAATAGCCAAACCAGAAAAATTCTCCCATTTAACTCACTTTCCAAATTGGCTATGTGGTCTAGATTGTTCTCATCTCCTGCCAGTTCTCCTGGCTTTCACCTCTCTCTCAGGGTTGTTCAGAGAAAGGTGAAAACCAGGAGAATGGCAGGAAAAGAGAACAATCTGGACCAAATAGCCGATTTGGAAAGTGAGATAAGGCTAGGGTCAGACTAACGCATTTTTCACAGCGACCGAAAGTGCGTCCGAATGCATTGCCGTATTTTTTCACGGAATGCACGAAAACGGTCATACGATGCGCATTTTTGTGCATGATTTTTTATGGATCCAAACCAGGAAACTTTGGGTGTCTGGACGTTATGTTGGCCGGACATGAGCAGGGTATGACGTCTCCAAATCACGCACACACGCCGCTAGTGGACGCAGCGCACTCTGTACGTCTGTACTAGCGGTTCTGCGTTCTCGAAAAAATGCTTTTTGGAATCTTTCTGGTTTGGATATTTTGACCTAGAATTTTCCATTCTCCAATCATTCTCCTGCTTTTCACCTCTCTTTGAATAACCCTGATCGAAACTACCTATAAACAGAGAACATGCATCAAATCTGGGGTGTCTCCATTCAAAACACAAAGAACTTAAAACAAATTAAATTTGAAACAATTAAAAATGTACAAGTGCCTAATATATCTAAAACGGAGCTAATCTTATTAAACATCATTATTTTTTTAGTGTAAGAAAACTGTCATAGAGAGGCAACAAGACCCCAAAAGGCATCAAAACAGTCTGCAGGAAGCATAAAAGTAGTGCAGATATATACTCATATGGAGAATAATAAAAACCAATCTAGGCGAGCATCATAAGTCAACAAGTAATGAAAAGAAAAGGGCAAAAACGGAAACAGCAAACAACAGTATCAGGAGACAAAGTGCCAAAGTCGCAACAAGGCTGAAAATGGGTGTACTGGGATAAAAACAAAACAACCCTTACATGAAGGGGGGGATGGGATGAGCACACAGAAAATCCATCGCCTCCCGAAATATGCAACGTGCCAAAAGGTTCACAAACGGCAGGTTGTGGTAAAGCGCCAGCGTCGCCTTCTCAAATTTCACAGCTGCCTGGGCACCCAGGGCCGACATGATCTCTCCTTCAAAAGTGACGTCCTGGGTTATCGAGTTGGCATCCCTCGGGGCATGCCGAGGGGCAGTCGTAGCTTTTCGGATCCGGAACACCGAGTTGAATATCTCCTGTGCGTTGGGAGGCATCTCCAAAGCGTGGTGCACTAGCCTGGTCACATAAGGCAACAGTTTATCCGTAGGCACTGGCTCCAGGACACCCCTGACTCTGTTGTTATGTCTGCGGTGTCTGGATTTGAGAGTCCACACAGAATGGGTCAGGAGGTCCGCCTGAGACCGAAGCGCATTCAACTGGGCCAAAAGGTGACTTTGCTCTGTCGCCACATCAGCAGTCTGTGCCTGCACCACAATCACCTGTGAGCGCACCACCTCCACCTCTGCCCGCACCCCAGATACCTTGTTCTTCCACAGGGTCCATATCTCCAAGAGAAACCTGTGATGGTCACTTTGTGAAGTGGAGTGTGTCTTCCTCATGGCTCCCAGAGCATCAATGGCACAGGGGTGCAAGGAAGGTGACACGACTCCCGGAAACGACCAGGGCCCTGCCAAAACCACTCCAAACCACCAGTTTCTAGGCCAAATTGTGGCTCCGGTGCAGTGTCCCCTCATGGACAACAACTGGTCATCATCTGAGCTCCCCAGCGAAAGGCCATAAACAGTCACCGGGACGTCGGGGCCTCAGGGGGTGCCACCGTCAGAGCCTTCCACTTCTGGGCTTGTTGTTTTCACAGCAGTGCCTGCAGCTGGCAGTCCCTTCACATGGGGCAATGGGGTGAGCCAATCCAGGCTAGTCCCACTCCCAGGGGGCCAGGCACAATAATTTTTCTCTGAGGAGACATAGCCCCGAGGAGGGTGGGAGAGGGGGCCGCATTTTGTGAGGCATTATCGCTGTTCATGGAGTCCCGGATATCCCGCTGGTGGGGGCCCTCCATCCGGCCATGTTGCTTGATCAACTTCTTGCCCATCGTGGGAGTCGAGGTAGAGAGACAACGGACAGAAAATGCAGCCACAGGTAACGGCAGGGGACCTCACAAGGCTGCCAAGATGGCCGATCCAACTAGGTCGCAGCAATGGGCCTGGTTCCCTGTGGAAATCACAGCAAAACCCTCGGCAAGCTACAAAGCAAGTGTCGCAAGTCCAGGACACATGAGGGTCTGATGCAGGTCGAGAGGCTAGCGAAAGTCCTCAAAGAAAATTGCACATCAGCGGAGATCTGCAGCATGTAACCGCTTTCGTCCATGGATAGCTCTACCCCTTGAATATCATTATTAAACCAACTTTGGCCACAAATTAAAAATCATACGAAAAGGTACCTACCCACACCTAATACAGAACATGATAACATTAATAATTGCAAACAAATTTTCAAATCCAAGTTTACGTTTAAGCCCATTACCTTTAATGCCCCTAATTGAACAATCCATCCGGATTCCTTCAAGGCTACCTGCTTTAAGGCAGTTTAAGACTGTTTCATTTATAGAATAAATTTCATTTATTCACTGAGAGGGTGGTGGATACATGGAACATTCTTCCAGTTGAAGTGGTTGAGGCCAAAACAGTAATTGAATTTAAGCAGGCATGGGATAGGCATAAGGCTATCCTAAACAAAAGATAAATCCAGGTAAAGTATCCATGTAATTGGGCAGACTAGATGGGCCGAAAGGTTTTTATCTGCCGACATTTTTCTATGTTTCTATGTTTCTATGTTTCCTCTTACTTTTTAGCGCTTTCGTGTGAATTTCTCTTCTGTATCAAGATCTCTTCTGAACAACATCTGTTCTTATTCACCATACTTTCACCCCCTATAAATTAGCACTTCGTTTTGTTTCTGGATTTTATAGATTACTCACATGCTATGGATTCGTTTTATTTACCTACCATCAATCACTGTCAGGTACCGATTACACTTATTAAATCTTATTTATATAACTTATATGAAAATGACGTTTTCTGTCTTGAAAAACCTATATTTATCCAAACTAAAGGGTGGAACACGTCCAACAATGGCTAGCATGCTATGAGGGCATATGTTATTATATAATTATTATTATCATCATAATTTATTTAGTGGCAACAGTTTTGCGGTGCTTTCCAATGACCAGTGGGAATGAGACAAAACAAACACAAACATCGGAATCTGAAACAAGAGGTGTAGAGGGCCTTACTCAGATGAGTTTACAATCTAGAGGAGTTGCGTTGGAGGAAGACAAGAGGAGTTTTATTGGTTGTCAGGATCACTAGTGTTTCAGAAATGGTCAACACATGGAAGTGACATCTATCATGATGTGGGGGTAAGTGAGGGGAGGGATATGTTGGCATCAGTAATGTGGTCAATTGGGCAGAGAGTCATAAGAACACAGACAGAGAGAAGGAGTGAGCAATGGGTAATCTGGGTGTTTGTAAAGTTTGATGTGATGATTGGAGGTGTTTGTGGGCATCACTATCTGGTAAAATCACAGGTGGGATATAGGAAAAAGTGGCTTAGAAATTAACCACTTCAATGCTAAGGACGCGCTCAGCGCGTCCTCAGCATTACCGCTGGTATGCGGAGGACGCGCTGAGCGCGTCCTCGCATTGGGGTCAGCGTTCGGCCGGGTTCCGGCCGATCGCTGGCCCCTCCGGTGCGGGCTGACATCCTGGATGTCAGCCCGGCATCCGGAGCAGTGGCCGCCATTATTAGGTGTCATCGCGCCCCCGCGATGACACCTAATTCAGGCGCCCCCCCCGCATGTGCGGAGGAGGCGCCTGAAAGGGAGGGGGGGAGGTCCTTCGGACCTCTCTCCCTCCCGATCGGCGGCTCACAGGGGCTTAACCCAGGCATCATTTGGAAGGGCACAGCCTGCCCTTCCAAATGATGCCTGGCATTAACCCCTGGGGAGCTGGATCGCAAATCGGCGCTGAAAAGCGCCGATTTGCGATCCTTCCCGGGAGCTGGCCGACATCTTGGATGTCGGCCAAGCTTCCGGGAACTCCCCCAGAGGACTGGCGTCATCGTGCGCAGCACGATGACGCCAGTCCTAGCATTAACCCCTAACTGCCACGAACTGTGGAGATAGGGAGTTCCAATGAACTCCCTATCTCCCGATCCGTGGCAGTTCGGGGTTAAATTTTGATATCGTTGGATCGGCCAGAGCATGGCCGTTCCAACGATACCAAACATGAAAGTAAAAAAAATTGTAAAAAAAAAATAAAAAATAAATAAAAATAAAAAAAATAAAAAAAAAAAATAAAAAAAAAAAAAAGAAACACTTTTTTTTTATTTTTTTTGGTTTGTTAATGCAGCAATATTGTTCCCATTTCAATTATAATGTGAACAATGATGCTGCATTAACGATTTTTGTATGCGGTGCGTTTGTTAAAAATGGTGTCATTTTCCCCAAAAAAAAATGTAACGAGACCCCATCTCTAATTTTTTTAACAAGCGCACCCCATACAAAATATAACCGCAATTGCTCGCATGTTAAAATGTGGAAAAAAACACTTTACACGCTGTAAATTATTGAAAATACATATTTTATTGCATTTTTTGTTATAATATACAAACATGACATAACGTATACATATAATAATGACATATTATGAATCTACCGAGTCTGACGGAAAGAACGATATATAATATGTCGATGTCATATACTAAAATAAGCCTTCAAAACAGGTTTAAACATGATGCGCAAAACAGGTAAAAAATGACCTCAGCACAGGGGCGGGAAAAGCCTCAGCAGCGAAAGGGTTAATGTTGTCATTAACAGGCAAAACACAAGGGGCTCTATTACATTCCTTGCGCAAAAGAGCTTGCACCGCGTGTTAATTTGTGCGCGAAGCGTTAAACGTTAACGCGCGTAAATTAACGGTGGTATTACAATCCGCGTGCATTTTTTCATCCGTCAAAAAATAATGCGCGTAAAAAAGACACGCAAAAACGAGCGCGCTTTAATGTTGCGTGCAGAAATCCGTGTGTCGACTGTTTTTTCACGCGATTCAGTCAATCAGAATTAAGAACCACAATTGTCTCCCGTTAAGTTTTTGCACCTGTCAAAATCAATCTGCGCATATATGCTGCAGCAATAATAAAAACATGCACAACTTCTTAATTTTATTGTTTGGGTATATGTAGAATGTGTAACTATACTGTGCTGGTTTTTTTTTTGGGCTGGTGTATTTGGGTTCGGCTAGGACGTTCAGATTTGCCATTACCACTAGAATTTCAAAGACGTTAAAATTATGTGCGCAAACGCTGTGTGTTAAATTTTGCGCATAGATTGTAATACCATCCGCATACCAGCGCACAAATGCATTTGCTCTCACAATGTTAAGTATAGGATGCACGCAGTACAATACGCTCGCACAGGGTTCATGCAGGTTCAGGCTAACACGCATTTTTTGCACGGACATCGTAATACGACGTTCAGCGCAAAGGGTTTTGCCCCTCGCGTTAATGCATTTGTGCGCACACGTTAACGTTTGCGCGAAGAATGTAATAGAGCCCAAGGATTGTTACAAATGACAGAATTGACATTTTAATCAGCAGGTTGGCAGAGAACAGGCAATGCTGGAAGGAGGTGGATTCAAGGTGATTGTGGCATGATTATTCATGGAGAGCCATCATGCCATGATTGGCCATCAGAAGCGAAATAAGAATGGTAGCTGGTTGAGTATGATATCTATTCCCCACTGAGTGCGAGCAAAAATGAATGGACCCAAGAAAATTAAGCGAATGGGGAAAAGCTTTTGCTATTGATTTAATAGGAAATTGACCCTATTGTTACATAGGAACCTCAACCGTCAGAAGAGTCATAGCATTTATGTTTTTGTGAACTGTATCTGAGGCCTGTCACTGCTGGTATCTTGGCTGCCTCCACTGGTGGCCTCTTTCCGATATCAGAGACGAAGAAATGAGACACACATAATGTGTGTAGTGCTCACTCTCGGAGGAGCCGCTGAATTAACCTCGGGTTAGTCTCACCACGCTAGGGAATAAACATACACCAGCACTGTTGTGGATTTTTATAGATTATATTCTTTACTGATCCCAATAAAGAAGCATATATATTATAGATACGGTATTTGAACGACAGGATTTTGTAATGCGGGAAACACGCGGCGGCAAAAAAGAAAAGATTAACCCCTTCAGTTCTGGAGTGTAAGTCCCGTGAATGTAATGTCTCAAAAAGGTGTATGTGTATTCTCTCGGGTACCCGGGTACTGTATTCAACTGGCCAGTGAATGAAATAAGCAAATCTTCGACTAGTCACGTTGGGGCCCTGTAGATTTAAACAATAATGCAGCATGCTTTGTTAAACTTGGAACTGTGGCCTAGAAGGCCTCTCACCCATTCGTTAGACAATCTGTTCCGCTGCCCAATCAAGGATGTCTCTCCACTTTTACACTGGGACTCTGTGCCACCGGATCTGCTCCCTTGCTTGTCCGATCTCCACACTGAGAAACTACGGCCTACCGCCTGCACTCCCAATGGATCATCGCGGTCTCCTTACTCGGGGTCCAATCGGAACTAAATTTCTGCGCAGACCTCTCAGCGGTGCGTAGGTAGGTCTCTGTAAAGTCACAGTCCCGATCTCTAGCACCCGCGAGGCAGCGCCGGCACTCCGGCCTGGTCACGATCCCTGGCAGTCTCACGTGCGTCCTCCACCTTTTGCCGCTCGGCTCACTCTGACTCTCCTCCACACGAGGCTGCTGACGTCCTTCCCCTCTCTCCCACCCACTTCCTGTATCCGCCGCCAATGGAAATTGTAGTTCGTTTAGGTCCAGCATAGTCCATATGGCTTCTGTCTCCCTCTGGTGGCCATAACGAGCAAATGCAGCAACACAATCTTTAACAGCGCTACATGTGATTTCAAAACTGCACGCCCGCTTGGAGTTTGGTATCCTACTCATGGATTTTAGAGACTCCTATTGACTCCATGTATTGTGTGATGTCCCATCTTAATGGAAGTGACACAGTCCACTCCTCCAGATGTTGCGCCACACGATCCTTTCTGGAAAAAACAGCATAGACATCCTCATGGCCCAGTAAGTAATCATAAATAGGTGGTTGTGAATTATAAAGTGAGCTCTCACCTTATCCTGAGCCTGTAAGACTATTATTTTGTGTACATGACCAGGAATCTGGAAGGACGGAGGGAAAGCGGCAAGGTAGCACCTATAAAGGCTGCCAAAGCTGTATATACCTGAGGCAGTCTACATGAATCAAAAGATTAACAAAGTGTTAAAACACATTTGGCTCAGTTCAATAAGACCCGGTGGCCGAATTTAGGATATTTTTCGACTGATTTTCTTATTTTTTTCATTTTGGGAAAATTTAAAAGCTAGTTTACCAGTATTTCGATTCCAGTAAAACTTCAGATCAATCATTGGCTCTCGCGGCCATATCCATTCAATTATAGGTATGACAATTTCAGAAAAAAGTAGCAAGTGCTAAAAGGTGTTGATAAATGGATTTTCAGGCAGAGAAATTGTGGAAATTAGACTGAAATCTTCTTTTAAACATCAGATATATCTAATAGCCATGTTTAAAGGCAAAAATCTGTATGATACTGGCCGAAGAAAAGCTTTTGCAGATGTTTTATTGGTCAGCTTTTTTTTGGACCACCAGCATTTTTAGAATACTGGCTCCAGCTGAATTTTTTCTTATTAATCAACTGATATGTCAAAAAAAAAAATATTGTCTTAATGAAAAAAAAAAAGGTCAATATAATTAAATGGAGCCCATAGATGGGTTGTGATCGATATAGGTTTTGACTGGTTGGAAAACATAGTAATAGAAGGTGGAAGGTAGTATAGGGGGTGCAGAGAAAAATATCACCTTCAAGGTTTTTCAAAGAGAGCCAATCTGGCCCTGAAATTGCACTGATCAGTGAATTTCCCCATACAATGCAATTACGTGGCCATTCAGCTATTCAGAAAGCAGGCAGTTTGCCAAATCTTGGTGAATTGCCAGCAGATACGGTGAACTTCAGCGGCAGTGATATCCCCATAGAGAAGCAATGGTTAATTTATTCAAAGACACTGAACAGCAGTGAAATGTTAGAGAAATGCCCTGATGTTCGGTGATTTCATTCGGCAGGTTTAATCAATCACATCCCATAGGTTTCAATGTTAAAAATATTCTCGTTCTTATTAAATTAAAACCGTTAAATCTTTTAATCTGCAGCAAAAAGTCTTTCCTTTTTTTTTTAGGCATTTTTTCTGGATTTATTTTGCCAAATTTTTTTTCCCCAATTTTTTTTTAAATAGCGTTTTTTTTTTTAACAGATCTTTTTATTATTATTCATAGGATCTTATATGTTAATTCCAGACATTTTCGTCTAGTAGGTTTTTGCAAACAGCGTTTCATATTTGACACTTTCAATTTAATTTTTTTTACCTAGTTTGTCAGCTTGTCAGCTTTTTCAGGTGGCTGGTTCGGCCTATAGTCGGCTTTTCCTGGATACGTTCGGTGGGTTTGCAGCAGCTTATTGGATCGAATTTGATCCGATAGTTTATCGGATTTGATCCGATAGTTTATCGGATCAGAAATTTCTGTGGGTTCCCGGTGCCTTATCGAATTGGATCCGATAATTTTGGCGGTTTTGCAGCGTTTTTTCTTTCTTTTAAAAAATTGGCAGTTTTGCGGCAGCTTTTCCCTGCACTTCGGGGACCCTACGGCACTAGCATCGCTAGGGGGGGCGGGGGTGCGGCCCGCACCGGGTGGCAACACCCCTTTTTTTTTTTTTACACAAAACTATTTTACCTTGAAGGATACATTGAGAATTCTCTAATTTTCAAGTATGTCCTGGGTAGGCAAGGCCTAGGCTGGCACTTTCCAGGGGGCAGCAAAAAAATCACCACTAAAGGGGATATTCACAGAGCACCGAAATGACGCAGGCACTTTGGGGAATCAAATTTCCCTGGTGAATTCACCGCAGGGTCCCTGGAGTGCAGGGAATCAGCCACCGAATGCCACCGCGAACCCGTCACCAGCTGTTTTCAAAAAAACTACTGAACGAAAATGTCTGGAATTAACATATAAGGTCCTCTGAGTGATAATAAAAAGGGCTGTTACAGAAAAAAACAACTATTAGAAAGAAAAAAAAAATGTTTTTTTTTAAAAAATGCCTGTTAGATACTAAGAAACCGTACTTGCTGGCAGTTCACCAAAATTTGTGTGGGAGTATATGAGAGAGCTCCACAGCAATAAACCTCACAGTAATGTGCGCTGTGTATTATGAGCATTCAGTGTACTGATTTATGAGTAAGAGTAGTAAAAAAAAAAAAAAACCCCATAAAACACCATGAGTTACCGCACCGGGTGACACCAACCCTAGTGACGCCACTGCCCTACGGTGAATGCTGAATTTACCGCAGGGTCAGGGAATTTGATTTCCCGAAGAGTGGGGAATGAGAAAGCTCCGAAATGTCCTTTTGTCAGTAGTAAGCATGAGGATGTCCAGGGTTCATGGTTTCAAACTCTTGGTAGAAAACGAAATACTGCAAAGTGGTGTGATGAAACAAAGATTTTATTACCTGAAAGTAGGTTCTGTAAGTGGGGGGGGGGGGAGTGGGTGTAAATGGGTAGAGCTAAAGTGCAGAGCAAAAAGTCATAATATTAAATAATTAAGAAAAAATAACTCACTCAAGGATACATTTTGATAAATGTCAACTTAATTTATGAAAATTTACAGTTTCAGTCAATTAATAGTTTATGTTATATTATTGGTCTACAAAAATATAAAGGGCCATATTGCATTCCTCGCGCATCGGTTTTGCGCGCACGCAAATGCGCATTTGCACGAGGACAAAACCATTTGCGCAGAACGTCGTATTTCAATGTTCGCGCAAACGATGCGCGTTATCGTTTAACGCGGATGGACTTAACATTGTGAGCGCAAATGCGTTAAGCGGATGGTATTTCAATAGATGCGCAACTTCCTACGAACGACGCTTGCGCGCATAATTTTAACGTCTTTGAAAACTTGGTGTTAACTGCAAATCTGAACGTTCTGGCCTAAACAAAAAAAAACAGCACGAAAAAAAAACCACAGCAAAGTATAGTTACACATTCTACACATATCCAAACAAAAAAATTGTGAATTTGTGCGTATTTTTTTTATTGCTGCAGCATGTGTACTCAAATTTATTTTGACAGGCGCAAAAACATTAGTGAATCAATTAAGGTGAATTGATGTCATTTAAGGTTCTTAATTCTGATTGGCTGAATCCCGTGAAAAAAACAGTCCGCACTCTTAATAAATATAACTCACACTCTTAATAAATATAAAAGAAACAGACTGAAACCAATGTGGCTTAGTAGGAAGGTAACTAAGGAAATGAAAAATAAAAAGAAGGCATTTAAAGCTTTTAAATCTGATAAATCTGAGGCATCCTATAAAGCATATAGGGCAGCCAATAAAGCTTGTAAAAATGCGATTAGATGGGCTAAACTAGAAAATGAAAAAGAAATAGCCAAAGAGAGCAAGACCAACCCTAAAAGATTCTTTAGGTACATAAATTCTAAAAAACCCAAGAGTGAAAATGTAGGTTCACTAAAATCTGAGTCAGGGTTATTGTTAACTGAAGATCAGGATAAGGCAGAAATTTTGAATGATTATTTTTCTTCAGTATTTATCAAAGAGAAACCTATAACAGGAGACATGAAATTCATTAATAAAAACTTACTAATACAAAGTGACTGGTTGACTCAGGACAAGGTTTTGCAGAAATTAAACAATGTGAATGTGAATAAAGCCCCAGGGCCAGATGGAATTCACCCGCGAGTACTGAGAGAGCTATGTGTTGAAATATGTAAACCTCTGTTCTTAATCTTTCAAGATTCTTTTCTTTCAGGAATAGTACCAGAGGATTGGAGAAAAGCTGACGTCGTCCCTATATTTAAGAAAGGTTTAAAATTTGTGCCTGGGAATTATAGACCTGTGAGCTTAACATCTGTGGCTGGGAAAGTATTCGAGGGGTTTCTAAGGGATAATATTCAGGAATTTATTGGGAGGTATAATGTTATTGGCAAAAATCAGCATGGTTTCATGAAACACAGATCATGTCAGACTAACCTAATTACGTTCTATGAGGAAGTAAGTAGAAGTATAGATCAGGGGGTCGCAGTGGATGTGATTTACTTAGATTTTGCCAAAGCTTTCGACACAGTTCCACACAAAAGGTTACTATTTAAATTAAGAAAAATTGGTCTAGATGAAAATACTTGTTCTTGGATAGAAAACTGGCTAAAAGATAGGGTACAGAGAGTGGTCATAAATGGTACATTTTCAAGATGGACACCAGTGGTAAGCGGTGTCCCTCAGGGGTCTGTTATAGGACCAATACTATTCAATTTATTTATAAATGACCTTGAGATAGGCATTGAAAGCCATGTATCAGTGTTTGCAGATGACACAAAACTAGGAAAAGTAATACAATGTGAGCAGGATGTTACTTCGCTGCAGAGGGATTTAGATAGATTGGGGGACTGGGCACTTAAATGGCAGATGAAATTTAATGTAGATAAATGCAAAGTTATGCACTTTGGAGTGAAGAACACACAAGTAATTTATACCCTAAATGGTACGGAGTTAGGGAAATCCAAGCAGGAGAAGGATTTGGGAAAAATCATAGACTTCAAACTAAGTAACAATGTGCAATGTCAAACAGCAGCTGCCAAGGCAAGCAAAGTATTGGCATGCATTAAAAGGGGAGTTCACTCACGGGATGAAAACATAATTTTGCCTCTGTATAAATCAATGGTCAGGCCGCACCTTGAATATGCCGTGCAATTTTGGGCACCGGTCTTAAAAAAAGATATTATAGCGTTAGAAAAAGTGCAGAGACGGGCAACTAAATTAATAAGGGGAATGGAAGGGTTAAGTTATGAGGCCAGACTAACAAGCTTAAACCTGTTTAGTTTAGAGAAACGGCGCCTTAGAGGGGATCTGATAACCTTATATAAATATATACGGGGCCATTATCAACCATTGTCTGATAACCTATTCATTAACAGGACTATACATAGGACAAGGGGTCATCCATTTAGACTGGAAGAAAGAAAATTTAGCTTAAAGCATAGGAAGGGTTATTTTACGGTGAGAACAATAAAGCTGTGGAGTTCTCTGCCTGTTGAGGTGGTTGGGTCTGAGTCTGTACAGACTTTTAAAAAACGACTGGATGACTTCCTGCAGACACAGAATATTAAGGGTTATAATATTTAATATGTGGGTAAAAGCTTCTTGATCCAAGGAGAAATCTGACTGCCATTCTGGGGTCAAGAAGGAATTTTTTCCCAGTATGTTGCATATTGGCAAGCATTTCAGACTGGATTTTTTGCATTCTTTTGGATCAACAGCAGTAGGTTATGTGGGAGAGGCTGAACCCGATGGACGCATGTCTTTTTTCAGCCTATGTAACTATGTAACTATGTAACTCTGATTTACATGCGCAATGTTACTGCGTGCGTATTACACTTCGTTTTGCGCGTTTTTTTACTAACGATATTTTTTGACGGATGAGAAAATGCGTTTGGATCTGAATATCACGTTAATTTTCTCACGATAACGCTGGACACTACGCGCAAAAAAAATTGAGCTGCGCGAGTGCATTTGCGCAGAGAATGTAATGTGGCCCAAAGTGATTTTTTTTTTGTAGGTGAAGAAAATCTCATAAAATACAATAATGTAACAAGAGAATTCGGTGCTTCTTTTTCTTTTTATGAATTAAATTGCCGTTTTCTGACCGGTTACATTGTGTGGTCAACCAATATGAAATCTGGATTGTGTGACTTAATCTGCAGATCGGAGATTGAGTGACAATACAACTCTTTTCAGTTTGACTAGAAGTCGAGGCACAGAGCAGGAGATTAATTATCCCTATCACACCCACAGCTTCAAGGAAACAGTAATCTATCGGTTGGTTAAGCAAGCCAAAAAATACGATTTAAAAGTGAAAAGCAGAATAAGGGAAGGGCATTGCATCACGTCTCAATTCTTTCTGTTTCATCCTGCCATAAGTTGTGGAGCTGAAAGTCCAGATCGCAAAAACGTTTTGTTTCTGTTACCCATTTTATCAATAGATACAAAAATGAAAACCTAATCCTTGCTTATTCTCTTATTCACAAAATGTATTCATGTCCATTTCTTTCTTCATGGAATTGTTTGCTTTTAACCTCTTCACTGCTGAGCTAGTTCACCTCTGAGCTCATTTTTACAGGTTTTTGCTCATCATGTTTACACGCAAATTTGAAGTAATGTATTATTATATGACCCAGACAAATTATATATCCTTATTTTCAGCAGACTCAGCAGATTCATAATATATTATTATTATATGTATACGTCATGTCCTGGCAGAATGCTATAACAAAAAATGTAAAAAGAAAAATTTAACTTTCAATAAAAATTCAATCATCTACAGTTTGTAATTTTTTCATGTTTTATTATGCAAAGCCTTTGTGGTTATATATACTATAGGGCTTGTTAAAAATATTTAGAATGGGAAACCGGTACTGTATTTTTCTGAGAAAATGTGCAATTTTAGCTAAAAGTGAAAAACCTTTCATTAGTGCAGCATCATTGTGTCACATTATAATTTAAATGTGAACAATAGTGCTGCAGTAAAATTTAAAAAAAATATAACTTCTATTTTATTTTTATTTATTTATTAATTTTTTAATTTATTTATTTTACACCAAACCTGGTTATGTTTGGTATCATTGGAAAGGCCACTCTCTGGCCCGCACTGGGAGACCACAGTGACCAGCCTAAACACCGAGCGATTGTCTCTGCGAAGTGAGGACACGCACAGCGCATCCTCCAGACATTGAGTGCATTTGAGAGGATTCACTGTGCGCTTCCTTTGAGGCGAAGTGGTTTCAAGAGATAATGTATTGAGAACGGGTGCCGGACAAAATCCCTACAGCCAGGTTCCCTAATGACAACATCCCGACGGCCAACTTCCAGACAGAACAAGTGCTGGACATACCAAGTTCCCTACACGGCCAACTTCCAGACATCCAAAATCCCAGCGGCTAACCCTAATACTAACACCCTAACCCTTAGGGAGTTAGGCTTAGGGGTTATGGGTAGATTTAGGTAGTTATGGTTAGGTTTAGGGGGTTAGGGCCAGGTTTAGGGGGGTTAGGGATAGGTTTAGGGGATTAGGGTTAGGTCTAGGTTTAGGGGGGTTAGGGTTAGGGTTAGGTTTAGGGGTTAGGGCTAGGTTTAGGGGCTTAGGGTTAGGGCTGGGTTTAGGGGGTTAGGGCTAGGTTTAGTGGGTTAGGGAGTAGGATTAGTATCAGCTGATGGGATTTTGGATGTCTGGATGTTGGCCGCCAGGGAGTTGTCTGTGTAGGGAAGTTGGCCGTCAGGGAGCTGTCTGTGTAGGGAAGTTGGCCGCCAGGGAGTTGTCTGTGTAGGGAAGTTGGCCGTCGGGATTTTGGCATTAGGGAACCTGGTTGTAGGGATTTCGACCTAAACCCATTGAGAATAGAGTTCCCTATATTTGCCCTTAAAGAATGGGCAGATCCCGCTGACAGCCTCATCAATCTGGCCAATCATCAATTTATTATTTTTTATTTTATGCTATTTTAATCACCTTTTCTTCCTCGCCATTCGTAGCTACTCCCCTCTGGCTTAGCGAATCCCAAAGCCAGAAGTCCCTGACGCTTTTCTGCGCAATTTCTGCTCCTATGCAACTTACGTAGTGTAGGAATTGCAAGTTGCGCACCACTACGGGACTTCAACACTTTAGGTATGTACCGTAGGTCCAGTAGCGCCTGCCGAAAATGATGGATCAGAGCTGCGCGCATGCACAGATCCGATCCATCAGCTGCCTCTGAGACCACCCACTACAGCGGCACGATCTCTACGTGCTGACATCACTAGTTACCAATCTGGTGACCGGCAGCTGGAGAATTCAAAATCCAGGCTGCTGGTGACGCTGGGTGGGGTGGAGAATACTCCTCCACTTCACCCAATCAGGGCAGGGGGGGAGCACTCCTCATATCATGACCACATTAAAATAATAAAGTTGTCCGGATGAGTAGAGTGTCTCTTTAAAGACATCCTGAGAATTTCCAAAGAAACTGAACGCTGTCTGAATTAATATGAGAACATTAATAATGATAGCTGACATATAGAAAATTAAAAGAGGAAAAGTGAAGTAAAAAGGCTGTAAATAAAATCTGGCTTGACAGAGAATCAAAGGTTTAGGCTCTTTTAATGTCTAGATTCAAGGATGAAATGAGCATGCTATTTTTATCTCTACTACTCTATTAAAAAGTAATCTTGCATTTTTCCAGTAAACACTATTTTCAGACATGTTTTTTTGCATCATTAGATTTGATTGTGGTTAATTACTTGTATATATTTTTTAAAAACCGCCTCGCTTGTCAAAAAAAACCCATACCATTTATTTTCTTGGTTTCAGCTGACTTTGGACTATGTTTGAAAATTGTTAATGTTAGCAAATTAATTGCTTTGGAATCTATACATTACATCATACAAGTAGCAAACTAGAGATTTTCTATCAATTTAAATATAGCCTGATGCATCGAGAGTGTTGTGTAAAGACCTGGGACTCACACTGCACCTGAGCCTCTGGTTCTTCATCGGTTTGAAAACCCCAAAAATGTAGGACTCTATTCCAGCCGAACTGTCGTAGGTAACAAGGGAGTCATTAAATATTACAGCCCCAATCATTAATCATGACAGCACTTGTCGAACCATAAACTTTGCACGTGGCATGAGGAATTGCAACTCCTTACTGTATATTAATGCTTCCTATACTTTGAATTGGAAGTGCTGATTGGCGGCAGTTGGAGATAAGGATTTTTAACATTGATCCTCCACCAAGTGCTTTTTTTTGACATATCTATAATAATAACATTTATTTAAAACATGGTGTGTGTAAATAACACTTCAAAGTAGGGTAAAAAAAATTTTTTAATAAGGAGTGTTATTCGGAGATCGTTTAAAAATAATTTAAAAATATAGGGATCTGTTCCATAGTTGGTGCTAATGTAGCGTCTCGATATGTATCGTTAGTGATAGTAGAAGTAAGTTTAACATCTGGCATCGATATTCCGATATTGACACTACAGTCAGGTGAAAAAGTTTTGTGCTTCGCAGCTTGCGCGAGCTTACTGTATTTAAGCGTCTCCCATCCTTAACACGGGGAGCGCAATCTATTTTTAGCATCTGAACAAGTGAGGTATTACAAGGCGTTGGTGCAATTTACCATAGGGACACGCAAGCCAAACTTTTAACACTTTCTAAAAGCTGGTGCTAAATGATTCTCCAATTGAAAAATCATTTAACATGCTCTAAAATGCCCCCTAAAATTTCCATGCTCACCTCCCCTCCCATGGCGAAAGGT
The DNA here is from genome assembly GCA_009667805.1 of Leptobrachium leishanense. NCBI lineage: Eukaryota > Metazoa > Chordata > Amphibia > Anura > Megophryidae > Leptobrachium > Leptobrachium leishanense. The sequence goes on along the minus strand of CM019065.1, from coordinate 356,625,642 downwards.
GTGGCCTGATCTGCCACTTCTTCTCCCCGGGAGCAGAGTGAGACTGGGGACAAATAGTTCTTAGTTTCCATCCGCGATCACTCCGCTGCGCGATGTCGAGAGAGCAAGGTGACACAGAGCTCGGGGCTTGGACGCGCAAGCATCCATGGAGTCCTATTTACTCCAGGAGCTGGTACTCACGGTGGCGCGGAAGCACTACTGCGGGTATCAGGGAGGTTAGTGCTGCATTCCGGGACGAGGAGCTGAGATAGCATCTTCCCCATCAATATGTTAACCCATTATTTATATATCAACAAGATTAAAAACATCAGGAAGCATTATTTTACTGAGAGGGTAGTGGATACATGGAACAGCCTTCCAGTTGAAGTGGTAGAGGCCAAAACAGTAATTGAATTTAAGCAAGCATGGGATAGGCATAAGGCTATCCTAAACAAAAGATAAATCCAGGTAAAGTATCCATGTAATTGGGCGACTAGATGGGCCGAAAGGTTCTTATCTGCCGACATTTTCTATGTTTCTATGTTTCTATTAGATGGATAATGGTGCTTAATACATCTGCCACAACTTGCCACACTTGCCGCTAGCAGGATTGCCTCATCGAACAGGCAAGACCACCATATGCTGACACAGCGGAAAATAACTTATTCAACCTTAGTCATCACCATCCATCATGAGGACATAAGTGAATATCGGATGCCTATTCAGGCACGACATATATCGCTCATGAAAAATACGTCACATTGACGAAACCAACACAATTAATTCAAAGCCACAAAGGCTCAATAAATTATCAGCAATAAATTTTCTCTTCCTAATTGACACTGAATTAAGAAATTAATTTTGAGGTTAAATTAACCCATGAACGTTCTATGGGTTAATTTAACCTCAAAATTGACTCCAGCACTATACGGCTCCCCTGCACCCCCTGACCGGCGGTGGGGAAATCTAATAAGACCCCCAGTGCCCAGAAACCTCAAGGACCCGACCGGGCGTCAGAAACTCCATCTCTCCGCTGGTTTTTGGTGGGGCCCTCGGATCTCTCAGCGGGTCCGCCGGACAAAATGGCGGAAGAGGTGAGGACACAGGCGGATCCTGAACCCTCCATGATCCCCCCATCACGCACAGAGGAAGTTACCTCGGCAGACCCAGCGGTTTGGCTCCCCTTACTCCGCAACTTACCCACGAAGTCGGACTTGAAGGAGGCCAATGCAGAATTACGCACCTCCATCATGGCGGAACTGCAGCATGTGCGCCAAGACATTCAGGGCCTTACACACAGGGTGGACACACTGGAACAGGGATCTGACTCACTGCGGCTGGCTCAAGAAGTGTCCACATCGGTCCTACAATTACGCTCTACTCAACTTCGTAACATGGCCCTCCACATAGCGGACCTAGATAACAGGGGCCACCGCAATAACCTTCGATCAAGGGGCCTACCTGAAACGGAAACATCTGTGGATCAACTGACGTGTATGCTCTCTTCAATTTTTAATACTTTGCTAGACAGACCTGAACCCTCAGCTATTGATTTTGTTCGGGCACATAGAGCCCTCAGGCCCAGAGGACCCCCGGGGAGTCCACCACGGGACGTAATATGCTGTCTCTACGATTTTGGCCTCAAAGAAGACATACTACGTAAAGCACGTGAGGCTACGCAATTCTCCTATGAAGGGACTGAGCTCCAACTGTACCCAGACCTATCACCAGCGACCCTGGCCTATAGACGTGCCCTGAAACCGCTTACATCGCTTTTACGCGACCACCAGCTTCGCTACCGCTGGCACACACCAACTGGCCTAGCGGTTCTCTCGGATCAAGGCACTCATATTCTACAATCCTCAGAGGATGTGGCGACACTATCGACAGACCTTCAATTACCGCCTTTGCAATTTCCCTGGCCAGATCCCCTTGCTCTCTACAATCAAGCGGCACGTGGCGCACGCCAGACTCCTCTCCCGCCACGTCCAGGGCGAAACCGTGGTCAAGCTGGGAGACGTACCGGCTCGCAGATGTGATCTGGATACACCCCGCTCCCACACCACGAACCTACCTGACTGGATTGATACTAACCGAGCCCTACAGCTGAATCATGTGGGCCCACGTTGGGTTGCCCCTTTGTGCCTGGACAATCTGACGGTGATCTGGAGCTTCCAATCCTTTCTGCGATTTGCCACGAAGATATACTGCTTGCTTCCCCCCTTTTTCTCTTTTACATAAATCGCCAGACTGCACAGAACGCCCTGCTGGCCTCCTTACCGCCCCACCCGGGGGCTACTCATTGTAGATGAGGCTACCGGGGATTACTGACCGAGGACGGTGGCACATGTTGATGCTCATTAATGAACAGAAAACTCCTCGTTACCCAGCCTTCCCACTGTTTTAACTATGGCAAGATACCACCACTGGACTGGGTGGCCCTTTTTGTTGTCCCACACAGCTGGACTGACTACGTAATGGGTCTCTTTTTTCAGAATTCGTGAGAGGGACTTGTCCCGACCCCTAACCCGGTCAGGTTCGTCTCTAATAATTCAGTTGATGCTGGCCTTAGGCCTCATAAATGTTTGCCGAATATGTTTTACTTTACTGCCTTTTTGAGTCGTTGAGCGGCTCCACACCGCTATGTTTATTACTTTTTTCTCTTTAATTATCTGTTGGTCCCGCCTGGGGCTCAGTCGTGTACCCCCCGAGGTTAGCGGCATTGCAGAGTGCGGCGTCATCTGGTGTTTTCGCTAGTGTCGTTGCTGCACCCGCCGCTCATCGCCTCTTTGTGATTGTATATAGTTTTCCCTTGTCTTCCTTTGTTTTGTTTCCCTACCCCACCCTGAGTATCTTGATATGTCAACTGCACACAGCACACCGCTTACGCCTGCGGATCTGGTCATTGTTTCCATTAATGCAAATGGTCTAAATGTCCCTGAAAAACGTTCCCACGCCATGAGAGACTTCCGATCCCAGAAGGCCTCAGTTGTACTAATACAGGAGACTCATTTCCAGGAAGGTAAGGCGCCTACTCTGACAAACTCTTATTACCCCCTAGCCTTCTATAGCAATGATACTGAGGCTAAAACTAAGGGGACTGCAATTTTGTTCCACAGACGCGTCCCGTTTCAGCTACTTGATTCTGTGACTGATGCGGGAGGCCGCTTTGTTTTTGTCAAGGGCCGGATCTTAGACCAGGTATACACCTTTGCCAACTGCTATGCCCCCAACAGAGCACAACATAGGTTCCTCTCCGCCACACTGCGTACACTACGGGACTTTGCTGAGGGGTTGGTCGTGCTGGGAGGGGATCTAAATGTGCCCTTAGAACCATCTTGGGACACTTCCGCGGGTAACTCGTCCATACCACTACACATAATACGCTCATGCCGCAACTCCCTACACGCATCGAGACTTGCAGATTGCTGGCGGACACTACACCCTACGGGCAAAGACTTCTCATTCTATGCACATCCCTCCCAATCCTACTCCAGGATTGATTACCTGTTCATACCACAATACCACCTCTCGGCTCTCCGAAGCACAGCTATTGGTACGGCCACGTGGTCGGACCACGCTCCTGTCTCTATCACTTTGCGCTCTCCCATGTTCAGGCCAACTGCCCCTAACTGGCGCCTTAATGACTCCCTCTTGTCTGACCCGCTTGTGGCTGAGGAAGGACGGCAGGTCCTCACGGACTTTTTTGAAGAAAACGCCACTGGTGAGGTGGCCCCGCCACTAGTGTGGGAGGCGCATAAATGCGTGATCAGAGGCTACTTCATCAGAAAAGGCGCTGAACTGGCTAAAAGTCGATCGGCAGCTATGCGAGACCTACAGCACCAGATAACCCAGATCTCCTCCGACCACAAGCGGGAGGGCAACCCTGAAACTATGGCTCACCTGACTGAACTGCGCAGATCCTTAACTACACTTATGAACACAACTTATCACCGATCGTACTTACGCTCTAAGGCCCTTGTTCATCTACACGGGGACAAAAGTGGGAGGTTATTAGCACGAATGATAGCCAAAAAACGCTCAGCTACATACATAGCGAAATTGCGCGACTCACAGGGCATAACGAAGCGGTTACCAGCAAAACTCCTTCAAATTACACGAGACTATTATGCTGCACTCTATGACCTGCAAGGCAATATTTGCCCCCAGGATGTAGCCCGCAAACGCGCGGACATTATGGCTTACCTCACTAAATACTCCACTAAACGAATCTCAAGTCAAACGTCAGAACTTTTAGACCGGCCCTTGACGGCAGAAGAACTAGCTTTGGCACTTAAGACCTCTAAAACCGGAAAAAGCTCCGACCGATGGTCTCCTGGTCCGATACTACAAAATCTACACTGCAATCCTCTCCCCACATCTCCTGACAGCTTACAATGACCTGGCAGAGGGGCAACCTCTTCCTACATAGACCCTATGTGCCAACATAACGATCCTACCGAAAGAGGGTAAAGACACCGACCTCTGCTCCAGCTACAGACCCATTTCTTTATTGAACTGTGACCTGAAGCTGTTCGCAAAAATTCTAGCTGAAAGACTCAAGCCCTTCCTTCCCGCCCTTGTTCATGCGGACCAGGTGGGGTTTGTGCCTGGCCGAGAGGCCCGGGACAACACCATGCGAACTCTGCAACTCATGCACCATGCTTGCCGCTCATCTCAGGCATTGGCGCTCCTGTCCACGGATGCGGAGAAAGCCTTTGATAGGGTAGATTGGGACTTTATATCACTTTCCCTGATACGCATTGGCCTGGGTCCTCACCTCCGCGCCTGGATAGGAGCTCTATACGGAGACGCAACTGCACGCGTCTGCGTGAATGGGGTATTTACGGTCCCATTCCCTATCCGCAACGGCACACGACAGGGATGTCCACTCTCGCCGTTACTATTCGTATTGACCCTAGAACCATTCTTGGAGGCCATACGGTTAAATTCGAATATAACAGGGGTCCTGGTGGGTCCTCAACACCACAAGGTAGCTGCGTACGCGGATGACCTCCTGTTTTTCGTCACAAGGCCGGAGGTGACCTTACCGGCAATCATGGTGGCCTTTGAGGACTATGGCAGACTATCCAATCTTAAAATAAATTTTCTTAAATCCCATATCCTCAACGTCTCGGTCCCTGACCCCAGAGCCCAATCTCTAAAGCCACACTTTGCTTTCACATGGGCTGCCGACAAAATTAAATACCTAGGCATCTGGCTCTCATCTCAAGCGTCCCACCTCTTCCGAAATAACTTCCCTCCATTACTTACATTCTTGCAGCGTGACCTAGCCAATTGGAATTACCCACACATCTCTTGGCTGGGACGTATCGCAGTAATTAAGATGAACGTACAACCCCGACTCCTATACTTGCTACAAACGATACCTATTGATCTTCCTCGGGCGTTTCTTGCTTCCCTTAGGTCTCTAGTGGCCAATTATATTTGGAGAGGTAAACGCCCCAGGATGAGCTACCAGGTACTCACTAGATCTAGAGCTGCAGGGGGCTTGGCCCTACCCAATTTTAGCCTTTACCATCAGGCCTGTCACTTACAACGGGTGGTTGAGTGGTCAAGAGAGGGATCGGTTAAATTGTGGAGAGCAGTGGAGCAAGAATTGGTTGGGAGGCCGATGACAGTTCTTCCGTGGCTGCCATTGAAAGAAGGTAGGAAACTGGCCAATTCCTCGCCATATGTGGGGGCAACGTACGGAATATGGCGCCGGATAGCGCTTAAATCTAACCTCACCTCCTTTCCCTCTCCCATGACTCTGGTGATACATAATGAAGATTACCTTCCTGGCCTAGACCCCCACTCGGTCAGACGGCTGAAACCCGCCCCCACACCTCGCATAATGCACTTTTTCAACGCCTCGGTCTGCCGATCACTGACAGACATAATGCAAGACAGACATGTTTCATTCCTTCACTCATTTCACTACGCTCAGATACGGCACTACCTTGATGGCATACCCCAAAAATATCAGCAGGGGCGCCCACTATGGACATTTGAGAGACTATGTCACAGCACGGGACCTCTCTCACATGGTCTATCACTGCTGTACACGCTGCTCAGAGATGCAACCTCTGCCATTCCACCGCCATACATGGGAAAATGGGAGTCCGTATTAAATATCACACTTTCGGACGACCAATGGTCCAAGATATGCGAATTAACACATCACTGCTCCACCTCCTCCAAATTGCAAGAAACAGCATACAAAGTCCTTAGCTTTTGGTACCGGACACCGGACATAATTAATCGTTATGACCCACAGGTTCCTGTGCTCTGCTGGCGATGTAACGATGCACTGGGTGATATGTTGCATATCTAGTGGGAATGCCAAATAATCCAACCTTTCTGGGCTAGAATATACGACATACTCAAAGAATTCATAGACCCTCTTCCAGAGTTTTCACCTGCCGCACTGCTCCTACATCATAATAATTACTCGATAGCTTCGTACAAACGCACGCTGGCCATCCGGGTCTTGAACACCGCCAAGGCCTTAATACCCCTGTTCTGGAGACAGCTCACTCCCCCACCCCTCACACTCTGGTTTACCCACATGGAAGAACTCCATTCCATTGAACATCTGATATACGAGGCCTCCGACCAATTACCCCTATACTCCGAGATATGGTCGAATTGGGTTCTCAGATCCTCGGCCACCTCATTCAGAGCATTGCTGATCCTCCCCGAATAGAAGAAAGTTCCTAGAGAGCTTCGTATAAGCGAATGACATGATGCTCACCTGATGTATGCTCTTACCCTCCTTTACCTTCCCTCACCCCCTGTTTTCCTTTTTAGTAATATGTAAGCATTGTTGCCTCACACAGGACCTGCGTGTCCCTAGCTGCTTGTTTACCATCTCTGAGAACCTGCGTGTTCATTGATTTATGTGTTTACCTTGAAATTTAATAAAAAGATATTTACAAAAAAAATGTAACCTCAAAATTAATTTCTTAATTCAGTGTCAATTAGGATGAGAAAATTTATTGCTGACAATTTATTGAGCCTGTGTGGCTTTGAATTAATTGTTTATTGTTTATAGTTTATTACTTTTATTACTGTGTGTATCTGCGTGCTTACCCTCATTTTTTCATTGTATCTGCGATATAATCGATGCATGACTGAGGTATGTGATGTAGGCACTTTTTCTTAGCACAGGACCAAGTGTTGTTTAACCCATTTATACGAGCCACAACAGGGCAAAAAGATATGGTGCACATTTGTTCTCAATAATATTGTGTTTATTGCCATCCGCGTTCAACAATTGATGTTGGTAATATGTGTAAACTGGTGGACGCACCGTTTACTAAGCCTTAAGTCATATTAATCAATTTGTTACACTTAAGACTGATACATTGCTGTATTTCCAATCGGAATATAACCAATTTGTGTCAATACTGGACAACAACTTTTTAATATAAGGAGTTTATTTTAAACTGTGTTTAATAAAAGCTAAATTTTAATTTTAAGCAAAATGGAACCATTTGTCCTCGTAAGGGGAATTGATAGGTTTGTTGAGCTTTCTGTTACAGTGAGGGTGGAGGCTGCTCTTTGTGGCATATTTATATTAATATCAGGTGACAGAACAAGAGAGATATCTGACAAATAATTCCATTTCTCCCCATGGGGCACATTAATCTTCCATTAAATATGTATGCAAATTAAGATATATACTCATTTTGATTTCTCATTGTATTTCAGCGAAAACTTGAGTGTATACAGTTTAGTGGTGAAATGGTTAACATAAACAAAGGAGACAACAAAACCCAAAAAGAGACGCAAAGATATAAACATATGAAGAAATAAAAGCTTAAATAATGTGTATATACATGCTACTCATATTAGATTTATGGATTACAGTAATCTCTTTCTCAAACAGGAGTGAATAGATAACATCAATAAATAATTATGTTAAAATATTCTTAATAACACATGTAATGCATGCGTCACAGTTTATTCATGAAGAAGAAAATTTATTTCATACCGTGCTGTAGATCCCCATTAGACACAAACCCATTTTGTTACAAACAGCAGATGTAGGACAAACATGAATCTAGCTCATTCCCCATATCAAGATGAAAAGATATGTATGTAAATAATGCTGGGAAGGAAAAACAGGTATGCACAATCATTTTTATAAGATTATCCCAGTAATCTGATAATTTCACATGGAAATCCTTCCTTTGTGTTTAAATGGATCTCTCTCGTTACCATAATGAAGAAGAGGCTTAAAATACATGATTATTTATCGAGCTGTGTGCGTTATTGATGCAGAAAATATAATTGCATCTTTTGATGCACTAATTAGCATGTGTGGTTATTGTTCAAACTCATTAATACGTTTTATTTTGTGTGTTGAATCTTTTTCTAGATATTTGCTGTAATCGTTCACTTGTGAATGCATTTAAAGGGACGCTCTAGCCTCCGTGACAAATAAAGCTAATTTAAATAGTCATGTGACAGGATCGTCGGAGGTTACTGCTGTATCTCTCACGTAGAGTGTCTTCCTTGGCATCACAGTACTGACCATCCTTTTTGGGTGATAGCAGTCTGGCTTTCATATGGTTCAGTCTTCTCTGTAATGGCACCATCGAGGTAAAACCTTATGAGACCTGAGTGGGGATTCGACGCAGGTCCACAAGTGCTGCTACCTGTTCTCAGTTCATGCATAAACCTTGTTTCATGTGACAGGAGCCTGTCTCCATGTCTGCCCCCTCCATTGCAGTTGTTGGCCAATAAGAGATCTACAGGTGTTTGGATGCATCAGGGTTAAATTATTTCCTTCTTTCAATAACAATTAAATACTGCAACTATCTGTGTGTTGGGGTTTAGTGAAATGGTGTTTGTGTATAATTTGTGCTTAAACTTAGGCTGGGGTCAGACGAATGCAGTGCGAACGTGCGTTCAGCTGCACTTTATCACGCCCATAGTAGCAGCAAATGACGTCCAATGACGGCCAATATACGAAGTACGGCCGCACAAAAGTTTGGCCGCGCAACGCAAGCGGGAAACGAATGCATTTTTTAGAGAACGCTGAACTGCTAGTACTGATGCACAGAGTGCGCTGTGTCGGCATAGCGGCGTGTGTGCGTGATTAGGAGACGTCAGTCGCTGCACATGTCCGGCCAACATCACGTCCATTTGTTTTTAATCGCTCCATCTAAAATCACACCCGTAATTGTGCACCATATGACCGCTATCACATCTTCCGTGAAAAAGTGCGTCCGGACGCATGGATGCACTTTTTGACAGTCGACGTGAAAAATGCGTTCGTCTGACCCTAGCCTAAGATCAAGGCATATTTTATGAATAACCAGTGCAGATATTCAGATAAATCCAAAAGATTTCATCCAACTTTTGACTTGTCATTTATTAAATATTCTCAATGGAAGTTGGGTGTTGGGTGAAGGTATTGGCAGACAAATGACCACCCTTATCTACTCATTGTTAGATCTACCAATGAGTAATGTACAATTACAAAGTCAACATCAGGACCTGCAGGAGCCTACATCTTACCCTGAATAGGTAGAATATATGAGCAGACATATAACACCAGCATAGCTGGAGCAATTTACCAAAGATCCACTTGTTGGATCGAAACGTTGTCCAGGTCCCCTATGGTGGAATAAAGAATTCTTTCTCTGGATATCCTCTTGTTGCATGTGTGTACACTTATTTCCCCTATTATGGAATGGGGGGATCCCAATGACTACCACTTAGGCACTAACAGAGTGCATTAACCCTTACTACTTTCTACATCTTACTCCTGGGCAGACACAATGTGTACCCCCGATAGGGCTTTAGACAAAAAAACAGTAACAGAAATGTAGTTTTGTGATATAATGGGGTTTTTTTTCACCTCAAACCCTTACATATACTACAGCAATTTTTTTCAGGTATGCAGCATCATCATATTCCTAAACCCATGACTCTGGAGACAAGAGACTGATGAATGAGACTATTCATCAGAACCAATATTTTATCATATTGTATTAGAGGGGATGCCTTAGAGGGGATCTGATAACCTTATATAAATAGATACGGGGTCATTATCAACCATTGTCTGATAACCTATTCATTAACAGGACTATACATAGGACAAGGGGTCATCCATTTAGACTGGAAGAAAGAAAATTTAGCTTAAAGCATAGGAAGGGTTATTTTACGGTGAGAACAATAAAGCTGTGGAATTCTCTGCCTGTTGAGGTGGTTGGGTCAGAGTCTGTACAGACTTTTAAAAAATGACTGGGTGACTTCCTGCAGACACAGAATATTAAGGGTTATAATATTTAATATGTGGGTAAAGGTTTCTTGGACCAAGGAGAAATCTGACTTCCATTCTGGGGTCAAGAAGGAATTTTTTCCCGGTATGTTGCATATTTCAGATTGGGTTTTTTGCCTTCTTTTGGATCAACAGCAGTAGGTTATGTGGGAGAGGCTGAACCCGATGGACGCATGTCTTTTTTCAGCCTATATAACTATGTAACTATGTAACCCTCTACCATTATATCAGATGGGCCACAAAACTGAATATTCTTGTGTTTACTCTTATAAACATATTTCTATACCAGAATACCGATTTGCTTCAGTTAAAATTGCATAGCAGATCTCTCCAGCACATTATTATGCAGGAAGAAGGAATAAATATGACATCCCAATACATTTCTGGTGGCCTTAAAGCCGGAGATACACTGAAAGCGCTACGCATCGCGGCCAATGTATCTCCAGCTTAACTGTTCACTGATGTGGTGAATAATATTTGCTTTTGTGCCCATGCTAAAAGGAACAACAAAGAAGCACAGTGGACCAAAAGCAGAATTTGCATTCAATTATCACAACTACTAATCAATTGTCTTTTCTTAGTTTATACTGAATTATGGGAACATTTCTCTGAATTGGTTTGCCAGACTCCATTCCTATCGCAAGCCATGAAGCCCACCACAATGATTCTGCAAATGATTTAAAGGAAGTATTTAAATGAATACTGAAGCAGGAACAGGCAACCTATTATACAGTAACCAGAAATTATCAACCACTGCAAACCAATGGGTGGTCAGTAAGATGTAGTGGTTGAAAGAGTTATTTTGGCAGCTCTTTCTCTATAAAAAAAATAAATAAGCTTGGGCCATGATATATGGGTCCTTTTCCCATCCAGTTTTTTTTGGGCCAAAGCTTCAGATTTCAGAACGTCTTATGAAATCATACTGGCTTGGTGGAGTAGAGGTAACATCACTGCTCTATGACCGTGGAGAAATAGGTTCAAATCCTAGCCAGAGCACCTCTCCAGTAAGTGTCCTTGGTCAAGACATCAAACAGTACTTACTTTTCTACCTAGGACATACTTAAGAACAAGAGAAATCTCAATGTATCTATCCTTCCTAGTAAAATACTTTATATAAAAAAATGTTGCTGTTATAGTTTCTTCCAATAAATGTGCTGAAGAATAAAGAAGAAATGGTGTGCCCCCCCCAACCTTTTTTTTCCACATGGACTTGGACATGTCATTCTATCTACTTCCTCAAATTCCACCCAGTGAACCATATTTCGCTACTCGGCCTTTTCATTCTCATGTCTTCATAGGTCATGTTTTTTCTCCAGCTGAGCTGTTACTTTCGTTGTCTACACTGTATCGAAATTTGACTTTATAGAAAAGGATACCAAAATACTAAAACATTGACCTGCCCTCTAGCAGACGCAAAATTTCATTATGACAACCTAATTTGAATTTGTCAATTGAAGAAATAAGAAAGAAAATGACTTCTGTTACCTCCCACTTGCAGAAATTGCTCCTAAAACCTGTACCTCTAACTAAATAAGAAATAAAATACAAGTAGAGTACCCCTTACCTGGATTTCTGAAATCCGGAAAACTCCAAAAACGGGATCTTTTCAAGATGTTCAGATTTTAATGATTCCAGACTAGGGGTGCTCTATAAGGTTGCTGCCACTCAGGAAATCAGTTCAAGAGCTACCGAAGACCGTGGCAAAAGCTGGGAGCCTCTAGAATACCCCAGCGAATGATCTGCTACACAGAGTCACCCTAACTCTGGGCAGCGTGTCCATAAAGGAATGGTACAGCAGGAAGAAGATCAGGGTTCTCCTGCCACGATCTCCTACCTCTGCACCGTAACCCGGCGCTAAGTGCCACCACAAGCTTCCCTTCCATGGAGTCCATAGGACTCCATGGAGGCTAACACTGCCGGTCATATGACCTGCAGGATCTCGCCTCACGAATTCCGGCAGGTCGGCGTAGTGATCTACAGAGGGAGACTGGGGGGACTTTTTCCCCAGTCTCTCCCTGCTCCTGGCGGCAAGAAGAGGTGGATCAAGCTGCCATTCTCGCCGCGGGAAGGAAGGTGAGTATGTGCTTTTTGATTTTATTTTCTGCTGGTGCTGATGGATTCCGCAGAAGGGGAATCCATTAGCACCAGATCCTAGCTGTGGTTAATGTTTGAGTTAATCGCAGCAGAACGGTAATTAGTGTTAGTATATTGTAATCCTAACGCTAATTAACACTTCGCGCTCTCCATGTTAAGCATAGGGAGCGCAAAGTACAGTAAGATTACGCTGAAAAGCACAGAATCTGAATCGCTAACGGGTTTTTTAACCACCAGAGCTAACGTTAACGCTCACACAGATGAGCGCTAATGTTGGCTTTAGGACTGTAATAAGGCCCTTTATCTGTTGCAGCCATCCTTTATTGTGAGGCTGTTGTATGCATGGCCTTATCTGTTAATAATTTGGCCTCCTCTTATGTACATTTGCTGATATACTTTCAAACTTTTGTGAAGCCAACCTTTAGTCCTGTTTGTCGATCAGTCATGTTTGTATTTTTGGCAAGCTATCAGGATAAAGGAATAACCAGAGATGAAATTGCTTTTGCGGTGTTTAATGAACACAACTGTGTTCAATTTAGTTTTTCCATTACACTCTTCGAAACTTGTTCAAACAGTAATGGAAAGCGAACATTATTATATTAGCTTGAATAAAATTATAAGACGTATAAAAAAAATAAACAGGCTTCAAACACAAACTATCCTAGCTTTAATCTTTAATACACTGACAAGTAGACATGCCAACTAAGATTTCCCACTTACAAAACGGTAACGAGGGATCAGGAGGGACGTCTCTGTGGATTGTGCTTAACAAAATGGTAAATAGAGACTGTGATGTAAATATGCCAAATAAACAGTTCATTTCAAGTGTATAGTGTTAATAAAAAATATATTATGTATTTATTACAATGGGCAGCTAACACCGAATACTAAATAAATTCTAAAAATATACAAGAGATCATTTCAGAAGATATTTTAAGGGAACAGATGGAGAATGGCAATAAGTATTCACAGGTTAATACTTTATCTATTAACACATTTTAAACGATAGGCATATATACAGTATAACACACACATATTATATATAAATAACCTTGTACTAGTTGAGCCCTTATAAAGTTTCAGCTATTATATGATACTCTGTATCATGTTCAAAATTCTACATCTTTGTTTCAGAAAATATAAGTGTGAACTAATTCATTAACCCCTTCACTTCAACAATCCTATATACACAATCAGCCGTAACAAACACAGTGGCCTGAAATCGGTCCAAGCGCATGGGGCTATGCTGTGTCATTCCAAATTAAATTCATTTGTAACATATTATTTTTGATTGCATTTGGGCTATAGAAGACTCCCCCAAAGTTTTAGCACTGTGGGCAGGATGCACGAGGTGGCTAAACTTTTTAAAAGTAGTTGGGGAATGACTTTTCCCCAACTGATCCTTCATGAAGCTACGAACTGCAGTAACTTCTCTAGGCCAGAAGGTGGCAGCATATACCTGCCAAATAGTTTATTTCAGTACAGAATACAATGGGAATATTCCCAAATATTTCTTACTGTATAATTTCCAAAGGTCTGCCAAAGCAGAGGACTCTTCTCCACCCATTTGCACTGGTGAGACTTCCAGCGTACGCCAGGTCAGCAATATACAAGTATTTAAACCATTGCTGTCCTGTGCAGTGGTGCCTCTCAATAAAGAAAGATTGAGATGCATTTGGATTTTCTGAATGCACAAGCCTGGAAGGAGTGGGCTGTGATATTGGAGCAACACATCTGAAAACCCTGATGCCTGATTTGATATGAGATAAAAGGATATGACAAGGTAAAATTGGAAAGGGGTGGGGTTAATATTGAACCCCTCCAATGCCTAACATTCTGTTTACTCCCTAGACTACTCAATCAATCTCTTTCACAGACCTACTAGAGAAGGGTATCACGGTAACAGAATGTCGCCACCTTGTGGCTGCATATAGTAATTCCGTGATAAAAATGCTATGGATTTTAAAAAGTCTGAATTTAGATGCTTTGTAAAATGTTGTTTCGACATGGTCAAATTGCACAATCACATAATTTGTTTAGTGCATTGTAGCATAACACTTACACCACTCATAAGTATTATGCAAATAAGACACCCATTTTAAATTTTAGGCTAGTATTTAGGTTAGAGTTAAAGTTAGTAATTGTGCTTGCTGTAGGGTTGGGGTTACTTTTAGAGTTTGTTGTATCCCTCACCTTTATCCCAGCGAGAAGACGGAGCAGAATCTGTTGGATAAAAATTAAGCAAAAATGTGAAAATCTGTTGGTTAGATTTACGGGTTAGGGTTAAATCTAACACTAAAACCAAAGCAAGCATCTTCATTTCACGGTACTTGTGTTATAAATATGCTGAAAGAAACATTGCAAAACAACTTTTTTTTAAAAAAAGGTCTTAATTCAGACTACTTTCTTAAAGGGCTACTACCACCAAAAATGAATTATAATGTTATGTTGCTGATATCTTAGATGTGCTTTGTTTTTCTCTTGTATATTTAGTTAAGAGTTAAGTAACATTTTACTCTATCAGGGTTATTCAAAGAGATTCGAAAAGCCACCGCACGTTCGGTGACTTTTCGTTCTCTTCAATTCGGTTTGTTTTGCCGATCTCATTTCGGTGACCCTGCGGTGTATTCAGCAAACACCACAGGGTCCCCGAATTGCAGGGAAAAGCTGCCGCAAACCTGACGAAAACTAACCGCAAAACCCAGCGAATGCACGCAGAAAAGCCACAAAAACATCTGGATTAACCTGCCGAAAACCAAGCCTGAGCAGGAGCCGAACACAGCCGAAACAGCTGAGACCACAGACGAGGGAGGTGAATAAATTAGCAAAATAGTTTGTATGAATCTGTGAAAATGAAACGCTGTTTGCAAAGAAACTACTGAGCGAAAATGTCTGAAATTTGCATATGAGGTCCAGGGAATGATAATAAAGAGGGCTGTTACAGAAAAAATAAGTAAACTTAACCACTTCAATGCAGAGGACGCGCTCAGCGCGTCCTCCGCATTCCTGCTGCTGTGCGGAGGACGCGCTGAGCGCGTCCTCCCATTGGGGTCAGCGTTCGGCCGGGTTCCGGCCGATCGCTGGCCCCTCCGGTGCGGGCTGACATCCTCGATGTCAGCCCGGCATCCGGAACCGCAGCCGCTGAAATTAGGTGTCATCGCGGCTGCGCGATGACACCTAATTCAGGCGCCCCGCCCCGCATGTGCGGAGGAGGCGCCTGAAAGGGAGGGGGGAGGTCCTTCGGACCTCTCTCCCTCCCGATCAGCGGCGTTGCGGGGGTTAACCCAGGCATCATTTGGAAGGGCACAGCCTGCCCTTCCAAATGGTGCCTGGCATTAACCCCTGGGGAGCTGGATCGCGAATCGGCGCTGAAAAGCGCCGGTTCGCGATCCTTTCCCGGAGCTGGCCGACATCTTGGATGTCGGCCAAGCCTCTGGGAACTCCCCCTGAGGACTGGCGTCATCGTGCGTAGCACGATGACGCCAGTCCTAGAGATAACCCCTAACTGCCACCAACGGTGGAGATAGGGAGTTCCAATGAACTCCCTATCTCCCGATCCGTGGCAGCTAGGGGTTAATGTTTGGTATGGTTGGATCGGCCAGAGCATGGTCGTTCCAACGATACCAAACACGAATGTGAAAAAAGTTTTTTAAAAAAAATTTAAATTAAAAATAAAAATATATTTAAAAAAAATTATAAAAAAAAAAATAAACATTTTTTTTCTTTTTTTTGGTTTGTTAGTGTAGCAATATTGTTCCCATTTCAATTATAATGTGAACAATGATGCTGCACTAACGATTTTTGTATGCGGTGCGTTTTTGTTAAAAATCGCGTAATGTTCCCCCAAAAAAAATGTAACGAGACCCCATCTCTAATTTTTTTTAACAAGCGCACCCCATACAAAATATAACCGCAATTGCTCGCATGTTAAAATGTGAAAAAAAAACACTTTACACGTTGTAAATTATTGAAAATACATATTTTATTGCATTTTTTGTTATAATATACAGACATGACATAACGTATACATATAATAATGACATATTATGAATCTACTGAGTCTGACGGAAAGAACGATATATAATATGTCTGGGTAATATACTAAAATAAGCCTTCAAAACACGTTTAAACATGATGAGCAAAACCGGTAAAAATTACCTCAGCACAGAGGCGGGAAAAGCCTCAGCAGCGAAAGGGTTAAAAAAAATTAAAAAATTGGACTTTTAAAAAAAAAAAAAATCTGAAAAATGCTTAACATATCCTAAAAAATATATAGATAAAGAGACCTTTTACTGCATAATTTTATAATGAACGGTTTATTAGATATTGAATTAAAACTGTAATATTTTTAACATTGAAGCCTATGGGATTCTCCTGATTAAACCACCGAATGGCAGGGCATTAGGGGAACCTTTCACTGCTGGTTTGTGTTCTCTGAATAGCCAAAGCAGTGCTTTTCATGGGGTTTTCACTGCCCTCGAACAGGCACCGAACAGGCACCGTTTGTTCAGGCAATTCGCTAGTATTTGGCGAATTGCCTGCTCTCTGGATAGCCGAATGGCCAGGAAAGGTAACCGAATGCTGATTTTCAGCGTTCGGTTACCTTTCTCAAGCAATTCGGAGCTCTTTGAATAACCCTGTATATGTGTCACTGGGTGCATCCATTGAGGGATCTTTTGTGTTGTAAACTGACCCCCCCACAGTATCTTTACATCACTTGGTCCTCACTCTGTGGCAATGGCCATACAATGGAGTCTATGGATCGATCACTGACTAAAATCCTATTGTATATGTGTGGATGTATTCAAAGGACATCACCCAGGGGTAGATTAGAAGTCTTTTAAAATCCCTTTTTTATCTCACTCAGCTGCCATCCCTTATCTTGAGTAGCCTGAACAATAGCCTCATCTAAACATTCCCTCCTTCATCTCATTAAATTGTTAAATACCATAGATTAGATAAACCACAGAAGTAAAGAAAAACCTTTGGTAAATTTAGCATCATGGGAAAAATCAACGAAAAGGTAGGGCGATAAAAAACTAATTTTAGTTTTCCTTTTTATCATGCAATTACTTCATAAAAAGAAAAAAACAGTAGCATGTGTTTTATAAAGTGGTTTCATTTGTGATGTACAAGTAATCTGGTTACAGTTTATGTAAGTGGTAGCGTCCTTTTAAATCCATAGCATTTTTTTAAACAGCATTACTAACGGCTGTCACAAAGTGGCGACCTACTATTAGTAAACCCTGGGGTGCAAAAAAATGCAGGTATTCTCTTAATAGTTCCCCCAGGAATAGAGCTCTCATTTCCTCCTGTGATGGTGTGTCAAATGTTGTTCTGTCTCGTTGTATAGTAACACTGTCTATATTGTACCCATTGTTCAGCGCTACAGAATATGTTGACGCCCAATAAATAAAGAATAATAATAATAATAATCTGGAGCCAGTTTGTGTGTAAGTAAATGTAATCTTTGTTCAAAAATATTAGCGCTGGAAAGATACTGCTTCCAACTGCTCTGTTAATGCTTTCTAGTGGACCTGCAATAATTACCTAACCTCTAGCAAACATTAAATCCCAAATGTGAGCCATCTCCTAAATATGCCCTTTCTGCAATGTATTTCCAATACATTAGATCAGCAGTGCCACTTTAAGCTGTGAACATTAAAACAATTCCTTTCATTGTCATTGTACGATCACTGTGAAGAACAGTAACACTATATTGCTAATTAGGTCAGCTTCAACGAAGCAGTCATCAATATTCTTTATTGCCGTGCTCCATTTAAGCTGCACATCTTTGGCTCATAAAGGCCGCTAAGCATAAAAAAAAAAAAAAAACATTTTAAGGTGATAGCGAGGTAGTCAAACAAACACGCTTTATTTCACTTTACATCCAATTTTAAAGGTTTATCAAATATATTGGATTGGATTGGGAGTTTAATAAAATCACACCAGTTACATTATGTATCTACTTTAACTTTGTTCAACATGAGGAATCTCTCTCTAGCTTTACATTATGGAGAAAATATAGTTTTTTTCTTAAATCTTATTATCTAAGTAATAAGATCAGGCATGGCTCACGGCCAGATCCGGTGCTAGTCTATTTATCGCCCTAGGCAAGACCAGCTACTTGCGCCCCCCCAGAAAAAAATTGTCAGCTGTTGAAATGCACGGGGGAACACACACACACCGTGCACCCAGGGGTTGGGGGGACACACTGTGAACGAACACACACACACACACACTTCCAGGGAGGGGCGACTCACTCACTGTGCTTGGGGGCCGCATACGGTCATTCAGAGTCCATCTTACCCCTCTGCTGGTCGGACCTGGAATCGGTCTGTGCCTCTTTCTTTCCTCTGCCCTCTGTGCCTCTTTCTTTTGCCTATTCTTTCATCTGCCTTGACATCATCGCCAGGCACCCCCTGCCACCTGCAGTGATGAATCTGAAAGGGGAGGGGGGCTCCTTTGGAGCCCTCTCCCTTCCAAACAGCTCCACATTGAAAAAAAATTGTGGCACCGCTGAAGAGGGCAGAGTCGGCCCTTTTTAGCGGTGCCTCTCTTTAATCTCTTTGGTGCCGAATCGCGATCCAACACCTATCAGCACCGGATCACAAATCGAACCTGGAAGTGGCTGACATCTTGGATCACCCCCCCTACCCACTGATGTCATCGTCGTATGTGCAATGATGTCAGTCAGCCAGTTAACCCCCTAGCTGCCAAGTGGAGCTAAGGGGATCTTTTGGATCCCCGTATCTCTTGATCCATCGTGGGTAGACGGTCATGTTTGGTATCATTGGAAAGACCTGACCATGGCCTTTCAAATAATACCAAATATGACTTGTTTGGTGCAAAACAGTGGCGGAAGTACCAGGGTCGCAGCGGTTGCAGTTGCGACCGGGCCCTGGCATTCCGCCACTGGAGGGGGGCCCAGCGCCGCCGCCAGATTCCGGCAATCAGCACCGGAATCTGGGAGCCGCGCGCTGACCGTCCCTCTCCCTACGCAAGCGGCCGCTGACATGCAGCTTGGCCGCTCACGTGGGAGAGAAACCACCTGACCAGCGCACGAGACCTCGCGCTGATCAGGTGGTTTCCGGCGAGCGGCCAAGCTGCATGTTTCCAGCGGCAGCTCGCCAAGGAGGAGAAGACGCCGGCGGAGCCTGCCCTGGGCCTGGGGCCAGCAGAGCAGGTAAGAGCTGGGCTGGGGGCAGTATATCCATGAGCTGGGGGGCAGAGCTGGGGCAGTATATCCATGATGAGGAGCTGGGGGGCAGAGCTGGGGCAGTATATCCATGAGCTGGGGGGCAGAGCTGGGGCAGTATATCCATGAGCTGGGGGGCAGAGCTGGGGAAGTATATCCATGAGCTGGGGGGCAGAGCTGGGGCAGTATATCCATGAGCTGGGGGGCAGAGCTGGGGCAGTATATCCATGAGCTGGGGGCAGAGCTGGGGCACTATATCCATGAGCTTGTAAGGATATAGGGTCACCCAGCACGCAGACAAAACCCAGAAAGGCAAGAAAGGACCCTAAACTAAGAAGCTGGTCCTTAAAATGGCCAGGTACTAATCTAGAATACACAGAAGTACAGATCAGGGACAGGAGAGATATCGTAGTATAAACAAGCCAGAGGTCGGTACACGAGGTAAACATATGCCAAGGGATAATACAGAAAACACAGTCAAAATACAAGCCAGAAGTCAAACCAGAAAATCAATAAGCATAAGCTGTAGAAACGCGTTGAAGGCGAGAAATAACCACGTCAGGGCTCAGAGCACAGACTGGAACTGATATTTAAAGGCCTAGATCCCTGACCAGGTGTGGCATACAAAGTGGCCTGATTCAAAGACTGGCGCCCTCTCTGTTGGGAAGGCCGTACTGCAGGAGCAGTAGCAGGCATGACAGTACCACCCCCTCCACGAGCGCCCTCCGGGTGCCGAGATCCCGGAGCAGTGGGATGAGAACGGTGAAAGGCACGGACCAGACGGGGGGCATGGAGATCAGAAGTTGGAACCCATGAGCGTTCCTCCGGGCCATACCCTCTCCAGTGCACCAAATATTGAAGACCACCACGGGAATGACGGGAATCAACAATGGACTGGACCTCAAATTCTTCTTGTCCCTGGACCAGTACAGGACGTGGTCGAGGAATAACAGTGGTGAACCGATTGCACAGAAGGGGCTTCAACAAGGAGGTGTGAAAGGTATTCGGTATACGGAGGGTATGAGGTAGGTCCAGCGCATAACTGACTTCGTTGATACGTCTTAGGACCTTGAATGGACCAATGTACCGCGGAGCAAATTTCATTGATGGCACACGTAACTTAATGTTACGGGTAGACAACCAGACTCTCTGGCCTGGAACATAGGAAGGACCTAGGCTCCTTCAAGTAGGTGTCTCCACTCCTTCAAAGCAGAAATGATAACCAGGAGTTCTCGGTTACCGATATCATAGTTCCTTTCAGCACTAGATAATTTCTTGGAAAAGAAGCCACAAGGCTTGAGTGGTTGGTCAGGGGATTCTCTTTGGGAAAGAACAGCTCCTACTCCTGTCTCAGAGGCATCAACCTCTAGGATGAAAGGCTTCCTTGGATCAGGGTGGACAAGTATAGGGGCCGTAGAAAAAGCCTCTATAAGAGTCTCAAAGGCTTTAACGGCTTCAGGGGACCAAATACGGGTATTAGCTCCCTTCTTGGTCATATTGGTAATGGGTGCCAGTATTGTGGAGAAATTGAGTATGAACCTGCGGTAGTAGTTGGCGAACCTTATGAATCTCTGAATAGCTTTTAGCCCTATAGGACATTGCCAGTCAGTAACAGCAGTAAGTTTAGCCAGGTCCATGGAAAATCCTTCTTTGGAAATGACATAACCTAGAAATGCTAACTTAGGTTGGTCAAAGAGACACTTCTCCAATTTGCAGTAAAGGCCATTGTTCAACAACGTCTGAAGAACCTTTTTAACCTGCAAGTGGTGAGTAGTGAGATCAGGTGAGTAAATAAGTATATCATCCAAATACATGATGACACAGTCGTGTATGAAATCACGCAAAACATCATTTATAAAATCCTGGAACACAGCTGGAGCGTTACATAGCCCAAAGGGCATTACAAGGTACTCGTAGTGACCAGATCTGGTATTGAAAGCGGTTTTCCATTCATCACCATCCTTAATGCGCACCAAATTGTACGCGCTTCTTAAATCAAGCTTAGAAAAAATCTGGGAACCTTTTAACCTGTCAAAGAGTTCAGCAATCAATGGAATGGGATAGGCATTTTTCACAGTTATTTTATTTAAACCCCTATAATCTATGCAAGGTCTTAAGTCCCCCTCTTTCTTAGAGACAAAAAAGAACCCAGCACCAGCAGGAGATGTGGATTTCCTTATGAAGCCCTTAGCAAGGGAATCCTTTATGTACTCCTCTAATATGAGGTTCTCATGTTGAGACAGAGGATACACTTGTCCCTTGGGAGGAAAAGTGCCAGGAAGGAGAGTAATAGCACAATCATAGGGTCTATGCTCAGGTAAAGTCTCAGCCCCTCCTTTATTGAACACCTCCCCGACCTCCTCATACTGTATAGGAACCAATACAGATAAAGGAGCAGCAGTGGGTACATTTATAGTGTGCACAGACTTGACAGGAATCATGCATGAATCAAAACAAGATTTGCTCCATGACAGAACAGTGTTTCTTCTCCAGTCTATGACTGGATTGTGTTTTTGTAACCAAGGATACCCCAAAACAACAGGACATGAAGAAGATGATAGGAGTTGGCATACCACAGTCTCTTTATGGAGAACTCCTACAGACATGGAAATAGGACTGGTCTCCTTAGAAATATATGGGTTGGAAAGGGGTCTGCCATCTATAGCATGAATAGCTATAGGTGGGTTTTTTTTCCACACAGGGAATCCCTTTCTCCAATGCAAAAGTAGTGTCCATAAAATTTTCCTCTGCCCCTGAATCAAGAAGTGCATCTACCTGAATAATGGAGGAACCCACCTCAATCCCAATAGTAAAGTAACAACGCTTTCTATAAACAGAAGGAGATAATGTCATGACCTCTGATACCAGTCCCCTCTCCTCTGATGGTTTAATCTCTCCAGACTGCATTGGTTGAGGTACAGAGTTGTCAGATGCAGCAGGGTTAAACTCTGGAGACACATACGACATTAACCTATTAGGTTGCGCTTTTGTTTTACACAGGTCCCTGATTTGGTCTTCCATCTCCATACAAAATGGAATTAGATCATTCAGATTCCCAGGAAGATCTCTTGCTGTAATAGCAAGGGTTAACGAGTCAGATAAACCCTTCAGAAAACAGCACACCAGAGTTTCATTATCCCAATTAACCTCAGCAGCAAGTGTCTGAAATTCAACAGCGTATTCCAACACAGTTCTGTCTCCCTGACTTAACCTCATTAACCGTTTCATAGCAGGATTTGTTCCTCTGGAAGGGTTAAACACACTTTTTAAGGTGGAAACAAATTCCTCGTAGTTGTTTATTATGTGATCATTAGACTCCCAAAATGCAGTAGCCCAGTCTAAGGCCTTGTCTCTGAGATGGTTAAAAAGAAAACACACTTTAGCTCTGTCAGTTATACACATAAGAGGATTTAACTCAAAACATAAATCAATTTCCTTCAGAAATCCTCTGCATGCAGCAGCCTCACCACTGAAAGTAACAGAGGGCAACATTTGCACTGGAACAGCGGATTTAACCATCGAAGTGTCAGAATGGGTTATAGGAGCAGGTGAAGGAGACTGCACGCAATCTGTATTCTCCAAGAGCGTTTCCAGCAACCCTGCAAAATGATACATCTTGGCATCAGCCTCCCTTATATGGGTACAGCAAGCAGTAAACTGCTGAGCAATGTCTGCAGGGTCCATGGCCCTGACGTAATGTAAGGATATAGGGTCACCCAGCACGCAGACAAAACCCAGAAAGGCAAGAAAGGACCCTAAACTGAGAAGCTGGTCCTTAAAATGGCCAGGTACTAATCTAGAATACACAGATCAGGGACAGGAGAGATATCGTAGTATAAACAAGCCAGAGGTCGGTACACGAGGTAAACAGAATTATATAATTATAAGGGATAATACAGAAAACACAGTCAAAATACAAGCCAGAAGTCAAACCAGAAAATCAATAAGCATAAGCTGTAGAAACGCACTGAAGGCTAGAAATAACCACATCAGGGCTCAGAGCACAGACTGGAACTGATATTTAAAGGCCTAGATCCCTGACCAGGTGTGGCATACAAAGTGGCCTGATTCAAAGACTGGCACCCTCTCTGTTGGGAAGGCCGTACTGCAGGAGCAGTAGCAGGCATGACAGAGCTGGGGCAGAGCTGGGGCAGTATATCCATGAGCTGGGGCAGAGCTGGGGCAGTATATCCATGAGCTGGGGCAGAGCTGGGGCAGTATATCCATGAGCTGGGGCAGAGCTGGGGCAGTATATCCATGAGCTGGGGCAGAGCTGGGGCAGTATATCCATGAGCTGGGGCAGAGCTGGGGCAGTATATTCATGAGGAGCTGGGGGGGCAGAGCTGGGGCAGTATATCCATGAGCTGGGGGGGCAGAGCTGGGGCAGTATATCCATGTGCTGGGGTAGTATCCATGTGTTGGGGCAGTATATCATGTGTTGGGGCAGTATTTCCATGAGCTGGGGGCAAAAATATCCATGTGTGAGCTGGGACAATATATCCATGTGTGGCCTGGGGGCAATATATCCATGTGTGGTCTGGGGGCAATATATGTCCATGTGAGCTGGGGGCAATATATGTCCATGTGAGCAGGGGCAATATATATCCATGTGAGCTGGGGCAATATATATGTCCATGTGAGCTGGGGCAATATATATATCCATGTGAGCTGGGGCAATATATATATCCATGTGAGCTGGGGGCAATACTATCTTTATTATATTGCAGGAAAAAAAAAGGTAAAAATATGGATCTTTTTTTTGGGGGGGTTGGGGGGGCCCTTCATGGATTCTTGCACCGGGGCCCTCAGGTTTCTAGTTACGCCACTGGTGCAAAAGTAAAAAAATAAATAATAATAAATACAATAAAAGAATGTTTTTTTTAAAAAAAAATTGTTTGGGGGTATAATAAAATAGTACTTCAATTGACATTTAAACATGATGAGCATAAAACGGTTGTATTGAGCTCAGCACACAGAGATGAAATGGCTCAGCAGTGAAGGGGTTAAAAGCAAAAACATGTAAAAATTGGGTATTTCTAATCTCAGGACAAAATTTCAAAACTATTAAGGCTAGGGTCAAACGAAAGCATTTTTACACGCGAACGTAAAAAAGTGCGTCCGAACGCATTGATGTATTTTTTCACGGAATATGCGAAAACGGTCATACGATGCGCATTTTCGTGCGTGATGTTTTACGAATCCAAACCAGGAAACTTTTTGCGTCTGGACGTTATGTTGGCCGGACACGAGCAGGGTCTGACGTCTCCAAATCACACACACACACCGCTAGCGGGCGCAGCGCACTCTGTACGTCAGTAATCGCGGTTCTGCGTTCTCAAAAAAATGCGTTCATTTTCCACTTGCGTTGCGCGGCCGGACTTTCGTGCGACCGTACTTCGTATATTGGCTGTCATTGCCCGTCATTTGCTGCTAGTGCGGCCGTGATTAAGTGCGCCAGAACGCACGTTAAAAATGCGCTGGTCTGACCCTAGCCTTAGCTGGGGTCTTTTTTGGCGGTTGTAGATTTTGGGGATTAAAGTTTGAAAAAGTGTGTTTTTCTTCCATTTTTCATCATATCTCATATTTTATTTGTGGTAAATTATACGATATGATGAAAATAATGGTTTCTTTAGAAAGTCCATTTAATGGCGAGAAAAACGGTATATAATATGTGTGGGTTCCATAAATGAGTAAGAGGAAAATTAGACCTAAACACAACCAGCGCAGAAACGTAAAAACAGCAGTGGGCACTTTCAGACAGACAACCGTAAAACTGCCTGGTCACTATAAAGGTTAAGGCACTATACATTTTTAAAATTACAATACTGGGATTTATTATTTTTAACTCCACTTTGCAAAGAAAAATGTAATTTTTGGTGTAAATGTAAATGCAGATTGCTTGAGGTATTGTTTTTAAGTAAATGCCGGCGGAACATTCATGATCCCAGCAGGATTCAATTATTCTGCGGCATTCATTAGTACTGCAGTTTTATCATCCCGTACGTAAATGTCACATGCTTATGTCACTAATTGAAAATATAGACAATCTCTCCAGTTTCATTGCACTTTCTAATTGTGTCTCGGTTCTTTCACTTCAGCAGATTGCCGAAAAAATTCAAAAATAAATAAAATAAAAATTTCACAGGTGAGTTCTTTTAATACGCTCGGGGTCACACTTAAGGCTAGGGTCAGACGAAAGCATTTTTCCCCCGCGAACGTGAAAAAGTGCGTCCGAACACATTGACGTATTTTTTCACGGTCAGACGACGCGCATTTTCGGGCGTGATTTTGTACGGATCGTCAATAAAACTCTTTTTGCGTCTGGACGTTATGTAGGCTGGACATTAGCAGCGTCTGACATCTCCTAATCACGCACACACGCCGCTATGCCGCAGCTGCGCACTCAGTACGTCAGTACTGGCGGTTCAGCATTCTCAGAAAAATGCGTTCAAATTCCACTTGCGTTGCACAGCCGGACTTTTGTGCGGCCGTACATCGTATATTGGCCGTCATTGCCCGTCATCTGCTGCTAGTGCGGCCGTAATTATGTGCGCCAGAACGCACGTTAAAAGTGCGCTGGTCTGACCCCAGCCTAAGAGTTCTAGTTGCAGCCGATTTGGCCTTATATATAGTTGTAAAGGCATTTCTTCCTTTTTTTTTGCAGCTGCGCGTGTAGTGATGCCTCGGTTTTACATGAGTGCACAGCTCTTAAATGCTGAGGAGAAAGTTCTGAATTCACACAGTAGAACAGAAAGATAAGACCAGGGAAAGAGAAAAAAATAAATAAAAAATCTGCCGTCAAGCTATTATCATTCACTCTACATGGTATGAAACAAATATAGCTGTCACTTTGGAGAAGTCACTATAGATAAATTGAAAATGTATATCATCCTCAGCAAAGCATGGAAAAGTCTACCTATTAGTCAGCCATGCACACTGTTGGTGCATTATTTATTACCAAAGGACAAATTAAGTAGCTTTCCGGATGGCTAGGAGGGCTGGCGCAGCTTATCAAGTCCCTAAATAAAAATAATAACAATAAAAAAAGAACAAAATGAAAGGATTTGCCCAAATCAGAGAGTGAAAAGCAAATGCAATTGTTTCTATTCCATGCACAGGACAGTAGACAGCACTAAAGTATTATAGTGACGTTAACCCCTTCATTACCAGGTGATTTTTGTTGAAATACATTTTATCATAACAGTTACTTGAAACAGGGGATGTGAAGTTATTAATTAAGTATTGTGTAAAATAAAAATTTCACCCAGAGATTGTTATTATGAGATAGTTTAAAAAATTAAAAGAATGTTTATTTGCTCAAAGGAACAGGTAATGAAAAGGACTCACATGGACAGAAATCCAACAAAGTGAGCTGGGTTAGGCTAAGGTCAGACGAAAGCAGTTTTAACGTGCGTTTAACCGCACTAAATCACGGCCGTGCTAGCAGCAAATGATGTCCAATGCGGGGCAGCATATGAAGAACGGCCGCACAAAAGTGCGGCCGCGCAACGCAAGTGGCAAACGAAAGCATTTTTTCGAGAACGTCAAACCGCTAGTACTGACGTACAGAGTGCGCTGCGTCCGCATAGCGGCGTGTGTGCGTGATTAGGAGATGTCAGAAGCTGCACACGTCCGGCCAACATAACGTCCAGACGCAAAAAGGGTTTTATTGATGATCCGTACAAAATCACGGACGAAAATACGCATCGTATGACCGCTATCGCGTATTCCGTGAAAAAATACGTCCATTCGTTCGAACGCACTTTTTCACGGACAACGCGAAAAATGCGTTAGTCTGACCCTAGCCTTAGTGTATACAAATACAGAAAAAAATATCAGGGTTATTGAAAGAGAGGTGAAAAGCAGGAGAATGACTGGAGAATGGAAAATTCTAGGTCAAAGTAGCCAAACCAGAAAAATTCTCCCATTTATCTCACTTTCCAAATTGGCTATTTAGACCTAGAATTTTCCATTCTCCAGTCATTCTCCTGTTTTTCACCTTTCTCTGAATAACCCTGTGTATATTTATTAAATACAAAAAGACACACATGACAAAGTGAATAACATTGGTTGTGCAATACCTTCAGCTATATGTTTCATGACGCTTGGCAAAGAGCACCCCTGTAGCCCAAATGTGCATGATGCAATAAATTAATGAACAATTCATAGGGCAGGGGGGGAAATGCCAGATATATTTGTTCCAATATATAGGT
The DNA here is from genome assembly GCA_009667805.1 of Leptobrachium leishanense. Lineage (NCBI taxonomy): Eukaryota > Metazoa > Chordata > Amphibia > Anura > Megophryidae > Leptobrachium > Leptobrachium leishanense. The sequence goes on along the minus strand of CM019065.1, from coordinate 356,597,861 downwards.
TTAATCCTTCTGGTTTAGGTTTTCTCCAATCCCTCCTGGTTCATACCGTATCTAGGGGGGATATTTTCTTATGTCTTGCAAAATGTTTATTTGCTCATTTATAATTTTTCATATATTCGTTTATCTATTACAGGAATATTGTTGAAATGTAAGATTCTGAGCTCTAGATGGTGTCCTTCATCTTACACAATTCCAAATTATCATACAGGCAGAAATACCTTTGTGTTAGATACAGTAACTGTGATAGAGATATCTTATAAAAATATTTAGATCTCCTGCTTATGGGGATTTGTAGTGATCATAATGAGATTATTAGAAATGAAGCTTCCAAAAAAAATACCAATAGAATATAAAATAATATCTGTGTGTGGCTTAATGCCTGTGTATGGAAATTACAGTAACACCTTGTATCTGTACTGTACAGGGATTTTCAGTCATTATAAAGCCCTGGATCTTATCCCTGTACAGCAGTGAGTGACCCCAGAGTTCTCCCTGTGCTCTGCCCTCTCCCTGGCAGCTTTAATGCAGCAGAAATCCATTTGAACTTTTTGTTACAGATTGGATCTGCTATTTACAGTAGATCTGCTATTTAGAGCTGGTTTTATGTCTCTTCGGGGTGCTTGGAGAGACATAAAACAAAGGATTTAATTTCTCCACAAAGGATTTAATTTCTCCACAGGGGAAACATCTGGCTTTAAAAAGGTGCGAAAATGGCATGCTAATGAGCACTTTTCAATGCAATACAATGCAAAAATCAAGATAACTCGATTTTGGGTGTGAAGGGGTTAAAAAGTCTTGTAGAAAACAATATAGCCCCTTAGACACCCTTCCCTCTTAATGTTTTTTGTAACGGGAACTGTTTTTGTTGTACGTTTGAATTTTATGCTTTCCAAAAAATTTCAGTGTAAAGAATTGAGTACGACACAAAAGAATCACAGCGAGAGTTACAGACAGGATATTTATTACTTCCCATCTAAAAATGCCACCTTGGTGCCTGATACTTTTAACCCCTCCACTACCAAGGTTTTTTTTTTTAAAAAAAAAATATATATATATATATCGTCAGGAACCAGTGTATTTTTGGAAAATCATTTTTAACTATACAGTAAGAAATATTTGGGAATATTCCCAATGTATTTCTTATTGGAATAACATATTTGGAAGGCAGGTGTTGCCATCTGCTGGTGAATAGGAATTACTGCAGTTCTGGTCTCTCTGCAGGATCCGCTGAGGAGATGTCATTCTGACACATTCCCATCTGGTTTTTAAAAGTTTTAGCACTTTGGGCATCATGCTAACAGTGTTTAAACTTTGGGAGCATGTTCTGGAGCCCAAATGCAAATTAAATGAATTTGCAACAAACAAGTTTCAGTTGCAATGTAATAGCATAGCTCCTGTCATGTTAACATGATCCCGGGCTGCTGTGTCTGCTACTGCTGATCATGTAAACATGATCATGGTAGTGCAGGGGCTATGTTACATGACATTAGTGTTCGGCAGCACCGAATTTGACCCATAGAAGACTATCGTGTCTTCTATTCACAGAACGATGATTTGCACCAAAATCCGGCAAACTGCCCTGATTTTCAGTGTCTCAATTCAACAGGTTTAAAGAGGTGAATCCCATGGGTTTCAAGGGAATATCAATAGAATATCTTTTTTATTTTTTTAAAAATTTTATTCTTTTAATTTTTTTGCAGAAACCCTTTTTATTTTTAGAGCACCTTTCTGTATATTTTGTATTTTTTTAGACGGCATTTTTGTTTTTCTTATTCTTTTAAAAGACTTTTTATTTTGTAATAGATGTTTTTATTATTTTTAAAAGGACCATTTTTTATTATTTAGATACATTTTACCATTTTATCGATTTACACTCCTATTATGATAATATGAGACTTCCTTTTTTCTTTCAATTCAGTGGAATCTGCTGATGCCATTTCAGTGCAATTCTTCGGTTATACAGTAGGTGCATTTCGATGGTTTTCACCGACATCCGATATCAGCTTTGACAAAATACGGTAACCATTTGCTAAATAGTGAGGTCACCGTAATTCCGGCAAAATGGAATTGTTGAAATGTGGTTAAATAGGCTAAAAAGCAAACCACCAAAATTGAACGCAATTTTGGTGCTTTGTGGATAGACCCTTTTGAGTTCATTTTATATTATATTATAGAGAGAAACTAGTAGAGTATAAATATGGAGGTTGTAAGAAAAATGGTTCTACATTTGTTTTTGGATTCCAGTGGATCCCCTTCTCCCACTTTCCATGCTAATGTCCATCCTTTAGCATAGGACGTGAACTGGCCGGCAAAAAAGTGCTCACTATTTTGGCAAGTAGAAAAGTGGATAATATAATAGAACATAGATGTGGACAACACGTAGGAAGAAGTCCTTATTCCTGAGAGTACTTACAATCCATATGGAAATTGAGGATGTGGAGACAGGTAGAAGTCAAGTGCTTGGCCGGTGGTGCTTTAAAGATTGAAAGTTGAGAGACATCAATGAGAATATTCTGAGGTACGATGTTTGATGGTGTGCTTCTTTGAATAGGTGGGCTTTCATGGAGAGTATAAAGGAGTGGAGATTAGGGGACAGTCTGATGGGATAAGGAAGGGAATTCCACAGGAGCAGGAGCAGCTCGAGAAAAATCTTACGCTTAACATGGGGAGCGCAGTCAGCAATTAGCGATAGGATTACAACTTCGTAGCACTAATTACTGCACCAACATCTATAAGCTGGTGCTAACTAATACCGCTTTTACAGAATCATTTAGCATCAACTAAACCTCCCCAATAAATCCGATACTCACCTCTCATCCCGCGGCGAAAACAGTGGCCCAATCCGCTGCTTCTTGCCACCGGGAGCAGAATGAGACTGGGGACAAATAATCCCTAGTCCCCCTCTCTGATCATTCTCAGGGCTGCACAATCTCATGAGAGCAAAATCGCGCAGAGCTTGTGGCCTGGTAGCGCAACCATCCATAGAGTCCTATGGACTCCAGGAGGTGATACTTGTGGTGGTATGGAAGCGCAACTGCGAGTTTCCTCGAGGGTAGAGCATGGTTCTGGGGCAAGATGCTGAGGTAGCGTCTGCCCTGAAATCTCACGTTAAAATGGGGAAACTTGCTAGTAAACATTTTCCACATTAGTGTTCCCATTTTAGCATGAGGAACAGAATAGGGTCCTATGTGTAGCTGAAGCCTCAATAACCAATATGTTTTGTGGACAACAAAGACACCATTACCTTGTCTTTGTGCATAAATAACAAATCGTTATAGTTTACAGATCTCAATTGCTGAATTGTCTGCCTCCTAACTTAACATTATGACAATTATTGAGTAAAATCAATGTCGTGATCCAAACAATGAATGATCTTTTTTCTTGGATGACTCATGCGGTTAGAGTACACAAAGAAGATGAATCATTAAATCGAGAATCTTCTAACAAGCAACAGGGAACTTAAAGTTTACAAACAATGCCACATTGACATTCAGCATAAAAATAGACATGATTCTATAAATATGATCTAACAGACACTGTTGATTCCCTTATTCTCGTTAGTATTATAGCACGAATAGTGAACCATTTCCTCTAACGGCTATCCCAAACGGAGGTTTTCTGAAGCTTGTAGTAATATCCCACGGTTATTTGAACTTCCACTGCACCCAAGAGATAAGGAGCTTAAAAAAATGAAGACTCAGTACATCTGTATTTTTTTATTTTTCCAAGGGTGACATAATAAATGTATACTGGACATTTTTCAGGAAGGACGAAGTGGTTAGCGCCATCTGCTATGTCTTATAATTTGCAGTATAAAGTTTATTCTTTCTATTAAAACGGAATGATTCTGAATCAGAAAATATTCCTCCCTCACTGTATGATGGAAATTGAAACTCCTACAGGAATCTCATAAACCAAATGCCATTTGTTGTAATTGTTTTTGTCAATTTTTTTTATTAGTAAACAAAGGTTTGCATGGGAATGTGCAGTACCAAAACCTGCATGAAACAGAAGAAGGAACATTCACCCTCTGTCTATTAGTAACATGTCCAAAGATGTGTAAATATTTGCATATTATATAATTCAGGGTTATTCAAGAGCACTTTTGTTCCCCGCACTTCGGGGAGTTGAATTCGCCGACCCTAACGTTAAATCAGTAATCACCGCAGGGTCCTCGAAGTGCAGGGAAAAACAACTGATCGCATCCGAAAAACCACCGCAAAAATGCTGAATGGAACGGAAAAATTGCCACAGGACGGAAAAACCGATGATAATTGAATTTGCTTTTGCAAAACCACTTAAAACTTTAGTTTTAGGCTAGGGTCAGACGAAAGCATTTTTCCCCGCGAACGTGAAAAAGTGCGTCCAAACGCATTGACGTATTTTTTCACGGAATGCGCAAAACGGTCAGACGACGCGCATTTTCGGGCGTGATTTTGTACGGATCATCAATAAAACTCTTTTTGTGTCTGGACGTTATGTAGGCTGGACATTAGCAGCGTCTGACATCTCCTAATCACGCAAACACACCGCTATGCCGCAGCTGCGCACTCAGTACGTCAGTACTAGCGGTTCAGCGTTCTCAAAAAAATGCGTTCAAATTCCACTTGCGTTGCACGGCCGGACTTTTGTGCGGCCGTACATCGTATATTGGCCGTCATTGCCCGTCATCTGCTGCTAGTGCGGCGTAATTATGTGCGCCAGAACGCACGTTAATAGTGCGCTGGTCTGACCCCAGCCTAAATCTCTTTAAAAATCAAAAACTTATCTCTGATTGTACAAAGCAGGAAAAAAATTCTCATCCTATTCCAAAGGAATCAGCTCTCCACAATACAACCTCACAAAATTCACTTTATATCAGATAGACTAAACTACTGTTTGGTTGTCTTTCCTACATCCTATAGTGTGACGACTTTACTATTTCTAGACTAAACTACTGTGTATGAAGTATGTCAGAGGGTTGATTCATTCCTCTGAATGCAGAGCTTTAGTCCCACCTAGAAGGACTGAGATCAGGTTCCAGGCCATCAGGACCTTTGGGACCTAATTTTGGACCTAACTCCATCCAGTGGCTCTCAATGTCTTCAATGTTAAGATCCATTGGATTGGCTGCCTCCCCAAGGCCATACAACATATTGAAACCAACAGCATGTCATGTTTAGACCAGTGACAGCGGAACCCGGATTCAAATCTGGTTAAAAAGGTAGAGGGATATGGAGAGGCTCCGGGGATTTACCTCCATTCCCCATTAATCTGAGAGTACAGTATATCCAAACAGAAATAATACAGACTAGAAGGTTTGGGTATTGCCCTTCTCTTGTTTCTCCCCTTTGGTTCCTCTCCCCCTACTTTCAGGTGTGGGGCCCTTTTAGGTGGATAATCTTATTTTATGAACGACATAGATAAAAACACATTATAGTTATAGTTTTAATCTCATATTATGGGGCAGACAACACTTATGTGTAAATAATCTAAGAAAAAACAGAAAATTCATTTTATTCTCAAAAATGTCAAATTCTGTTTGTTATCTATCGCCGCAATGTGTAGTTATAAAGCAGCATTGGGATATCAATAATTAAAGGAAACTATAATGTAATTAGTCTACGTTAGTGAAAAAACCCTAAGGGTTATGAAAAACGACTGTTATCAACGAGGTGAACAAATGAGAGGCAACACCGAGGATGGATTATTTTTTTTACATATTGATCAGCTGAAATAACAGCAAAACAAAAAGAACATTAGGAAAATAAAAATACATTACCGGGACAACAGTGTCTAAAGAAACAAACGTATTTAAAAAATACACATAGAGGAGTGTATGTGAATGCAAAGCATGGCAATCCTTAACCCCTTAAGGACTACTGACGTACATAGTACGTCCTGGGGAAAATTCCCTTTCAGGACCAATGAAATACTATGTACGTCATGGTCCTTTAACCTCCCTCAATCCCTATACTCACCTCTCTGGCTGGGGTCCCACATCGGTCTGGCTTCCTTGAAGCCAGCCTGACGGTTTTATGGGCCCCAGGTGTCACAATGAGGTAATTTTCAGGCACCCTCGGCGCCTGCAGGGGTGACCTGAAAGGGGGGGAGGTCTTTTGGACCTCTATCCCTCGTCAACGGCTGCACGTAGAAACAAAAGAGAGGCACCGCTGGAGAGGGAAGAGTCTGCCCTTTTGTCACGATCCTGGTAGAGGGGAATAGGGTATGAGTACAATGTGCAGTGATAAAACAAGCTGAGCCACGTAAGTAAGGTATAATGGGGGTTTATTGTCAGAACACAGCAATATGGATGGGGCAGGAATGGAGATGACTGAGTAGGTAATGCAGTGAGGAACCAGACACAGGGAGACATTGAGCGAAAACACAGTAGGAGACTTGCAAAAGACACGAGACCTAATAATGAAAGCTTCGAACATAGTACCATTAGATAAGCTCTCCTTGGTGGCAAACGGAAAGTTAAAAATAAAATAAAAAAAGCAAACTGCATATGGAAATAAATACATCTTTTAAGAAAATGTTAGTATAAATATTACATAGCAAATAAACACGTAAAATCACTATATATATATATATATATATATATATAATAAAGGAACAAAATATATTTAACACCAATATATTGCATGTGTCAGCTCTGACCTGCTGTCCTGCAAATGCATAATGTGTTTACTCAATGATGACCAATTAGAGACACTTTCCACCATGACCATGAAAGTGTAATAAATATGCCATTGTGACAGAAGCTTGTCCACCTCTGAAACTAGGTCCGTGAGTTTACCATATCTGTGTGTTCCTTGTGTATGATAGGCTACCCTTTATTTACTTTCTTTGGGAATACTTTCTACACTTTGGGTCCCCCTTTATTAATTGTTGCTTGTGTTTGTTACTTTTTACTTTTCACCTTTCCTTGTCATGCAAACAAATATACCTCAATTTATTTTGGAGACATTACCCTTCTTGATGCAAAACAGCAGGGTCTCCGATAATATAAGGAACACATGTTTCATATGCTCTGCACACCACTCCTAAGGCTCGGGTCATACGAGCGCAGTGTTCACGTCTGTGTTGCCGCACATTTTAACATCCGTGGTAGCATACAATTATGATCAATAGAGACCCACACACGAAGTACGTCTGCACAGAAGTGTGGACGCACAACGGACGCGGCAAGTGGACGCAAGTTAGGCAAGAAAATAAAACCGCTAGAACGTTCATGCAGAGTGCGCCACATCCGCATAGCTTTGTGTGTGAGTGATGGAACGTTTTATGACGTCCAGCATTTTGACGGACAAAATGGTTTTTCATATTAATTTTATTTCCCATCTACATCAGTCAAAAAAAACATCAGTCACAAAAACGGACCATGTGGCCACTACCTTGTCGTCAGTCAGAAAGTACGTCCGCTGTGCACAGACGCACAGTCTGCACATAATGCGTTCGTCTGACCCTAGCCTAATGAACAAGCAAAACATGGTTCTAATGACATCCTGTGAACAAGTGGAGATTATTATTTCACCCCTATGTAAGTAGGTGAGAAGTAGCCATTACCAGCCATTTCTAGCCTAAACCTATCCCTTGGCTTCTGGTTTCACAAGTGTCATGGTACAATATATATCAAAATTATAGGGATGCGACAGGTTTAAAATAAAAGGGGAGGTTGGAAATTGACGGGGAGTCTCCTGACTCCTTCTGCACTTCCCCATTCTGAATTATCCCTTTAGTTTCCTTTTTAAAACTCACCTAACCCAGCGCTGATCTCCCTATGACCTCTGCAGGATATCACCTGCTTTCAGTTCAGCATGCCAACTGATTTTAAATTCACATGTGGGCTGGGTGCTCCAGAAAATCCAGTGGCTCAATGCAGGAAGGCTTTGATACCACTGGTTAAAGCTGGTTCCCAAAGGTCTCCAACCCTGAAACTTGAGCTGAGTTTCTGGGTGGGGCTGAATTAGCCCTCTGAGTTCCTCTTAAAGAGGGGAAAAGAAGCAGGGAATTCACAGCAATGTGACCACTTAGATAAGATTGTTATTCTGAGGTTTATAAAAGCGAAATCATGTAAATTTGCTCATTTTTAATTGTCATGTATTCATTTATCTTTTACAGAAATTTTCACTCCAGATGTCACTTTTATTTGCAGGGATACAGAGTGCACTTTATTGTACAGCTTGACATTATTCCTTCATGACCATTTAACATTTCATTTGTGAATCAGAACTATTATAACTGTTTTTAATATTGCTATTTCGACATCAGTAATGAGAACATTGACAATTTACATATAGAAGATTACTACCGAAAGGGGGGGGGGTGATATTTCAGATGTTGGCATTCTAATATGTATTTGGATATAAACAGATCACAGAAACATATAATGTTTTAATTCATTAATGTTGCCAGGTGTACTGTGCTATTCAGGGTTATTCAGGGAAAGGTGAAACTCTGGAGAACTTTTGGAGAAGTTAAAATTCTAGGTCAAAATAGCTGATTTGGAAAGTGAGGCTAGGGACAGATGAGCGCATTTTCTGCGGCCACCGTCAAAATGTACGTCGATGCGTGCGCACGCATTTTTTCACGGAATACGCTTAAGTGGTCAGACGATGCGCAATTCTGGACGTATTTCATGACGATGGGGTGAAAAGTTTGAACGTTATGTTGGCCGCACACTAGCAGCGTCTGACATCTCCTAATCACGCACACACGCTGCTATGCGGACACAGCGCACTCTGTACGTCAGTACCAGCGTTTAACGTTCTCGAAAAATGCGTTCATTTTCCACTTGCGTTGTGCAGCCGGACTTTTGTGCGACCGTACTTCGTATATTGGCTGTCATTGCCCGGCATCTGCTGCTAGTGCGGCCGTGATTATGTGCGCCAGAACGCACGTTCGCACTGCCTCAGTCTGACCCTAGCCTTAGATAAATGAGCGAATTTTTCTGGTTTGGCTGTTTTGACCTAGAATTTTCACTTCTCCAAAGGTTCTCCAGAGTTTCACCTTTCTCTGAATAACCCTGGTAGTGCCAGCGGGCGTGCCTACACACCGCACAGCGACATAGCATGTCAGCAGTGGCGTAGCGTGGGGGGGGCTGGGGGGTGGTGGCCCCGGGCGCAGTTTTCTTAGGGGAGCATAATTTCAAAAGAAATTTGCGCCCCTAAAAGTTCAGGCCCGGCCTGACCCGCCGGGCCCTCGGGCGCCGCCCAAGGGCCTGCGGGTTGAGGGGGCCCAGATGCCGTGCAGTGGGAGTGCCTGCCCGGTCCTGAACAGTGTGAGTCCGTGTTGAAGGGGAGGCGGCTGCGTGCAGGCGCAGGTCATGTGGTCCGGCTAATCAGGTGGTACTGAGTCTCTGTATCACCTGACTGGCCAGACCGCGTGACCTGCGCACGCACGCACGCAGCCGCCTCCCCTTCAACACGGACTCTCACGCTGTTCAGGACTAGGCAGGCACTCCTGCTGGACGGCATCTGGGCCCCAACCCCTGCTGGATCCGGAGCTGGGGCAATATCCATGTGTGAGCTGGCTGCCGCTGGGGCAATATCCAGGTGAGAGCTGGCTGGGGCAATATCCATGTGTGAGCTGGGGCAATATCCATGTGAGAGCTGGCTGGGGCAATATTCATGTGAGAGCTGGCTGGGGCAATATTCATGTGAGAGCTGGCTGGGGCAATATCCATGTGAGAGCAGGGGCAATATCCATGTGTGATCTGGGGCAATATCCATGTGAGAGCTGGGGCAATATCCATGTGTTAGCTCCGGCAATATCCATGTGAGAGCTGGGGCAATATCCATGTGTTAGCTGGGGCAATATCCACGTGTTAGCTCCGGCAATATCCATGTGAGAGCTGGGGCAATATCCATGTGTTAGCTGGGGCAATATCCATGTGAGAGCTGGGGCAATATCCATGTGAGAGCTGACCCCACCCCTCCTGCACTAAATATCCATGTGAGAGCTGAGGCAATATCCATGTGAGAGCTGGGGCAATATCCATGTGTGAGCTGGGGCAATATCCATGTGAGAGCTGGGGCAATATCCATGTGTTAGCTGGGGCAATATCCATGTGGGAGCTGGGGCAATATCCATGTGAGAGCTGGGGCAATATCCATGTGAGAGCTGGCTGGGGCAATATCCAGGTGAGAGCTGGCTGGGGCAATATCCAGGTGAGAGCTGGTTGGGGCAATATCCAGATGAGAGCTGGCTGGGGCAATATCCAGGTGAGAGCTGGCTGGGGCAATATCCAGGTGAGAACTGACTGGGGCAATATCCATGTGAGAGCTGGCTGGGGCAATCTACATGTGAGCTGGGGGCATTCTGTGTATATGTATCTGGGGGGATATATACTTGTGAGCTGGGGGCATTTTTATATGAGGTCTGTTCTTATTGGAAAGCGTTCACATGACATAAAATAAATGTGTCGGTACTCGGTATCGGTGAGTACTTTTAAAAAATATCGGTACTCGTATTCAGTGTTAAAAAAAAGTGATATCGGTGCATCCCTAGTTTTCATTTGTAGTTTGGTTAATCACCTGCAATAGTGATTCAAAGGCAAGTGTGGTGTTTGTTTATGGTGGAATAAAAAGACCTTTCATTTTCACAACTTCAAGTCTGCGGCTGTTTATACCCTAGAATACCATGTTGTTTGGCTGGAACCAAGTATCCCGAGTGGTTGTTGTATCACAGTTAAGGGGGTTCAATGCCCTAATGGTGGAAGGGAATCAGGGCATGATAACGTGTCCACAGGTTGGGGGGGGCACAATTCTTGGCTGGCCCCGGGCACTGACAACCCACGTTACGACACTGCATGTCAGCTTACTGACAACTCCTATGGCCCGCTTCCCTTCCCTGTGGTTGATTAAGTTCATTGGCTGCGGGTAGTGCCTGAGTGCCCAGCGGCGTTTAAGCCCACCTGACTCCCTGGGAACCAATGGCAGTAAAGAGTTAAACAGACATTTGATACATAATAATACAGGGTTACTCAAAGAGAATGGAAAAGTCGCCGCACGTTCGGTGACTTTTCGTTTTCTTCAATTTGGGGCAATTCGGCGATCCCATTTCGGCGACCCTGCGGTGTATTCAGCAAGCACCACAGGGCCGTCGTAGTGCAGGGAAAAGCCGCCGCAAACCCGCCGAACACACACCGCAAAACCCGCCGAACACTCACTAAAACCCGAAAAACATCTGGATTAACCCCGTCAAACACTCCGGAGAAACCCGAGCACCCGCCGATCGCAGCGCAGAGCAGCCACCGGAAAAACCCGACACCGCAGACGAACGGAGTGAGAAAGAAAAACAGTTCACTTGAATGTTTGAAAAGTAAAACGCTGTTTGCAAAGAAACTACTAAATGAAAATGTGTGAAATTTACATATGAGGTCCTATGATTAATAATAAAAAGGGCTGTTACAGAAAAAAGAAAAAACAATTAAAAAAAAATCATAAAAATTTGTTTTTCAAAAAAATCCCGCAAAATGCCTAAAAGATCCTAAAAAATATATAGATAAAGATACTTTTTACTGCAGAATAAAATAATCAATGGTTTAATAGGTATTGGATTAAAATGGGAATATTTTTAACATTGAAGCCTATGGGATTCGCCTGAATAAATCTGCTTCATGAAACCATCAAATAGCAAGGCAATTCGGCAACTTTTCACTGCTGGTTTTTGTTCTCTGAATAGACGAAGCATTGCTTATCTATGGGGATTTCACTGCCCTCAAACAGGCACCGAACAGGCACCGTAGGTGCAGGCAATACGCCAACATTTGGCAAACTGCCTGCTCTCTGGATAGCCAAATGGCCAGGAAAGGTAACCGAACGCCGAATTTCAGCGTTCGGTTACCATTCGCTAGCAATTCGGAGCTCTTTGGATAACCCTGATAATGTTTGTTCCATGCATTGGTCCTGATCTTCTACCTATTTACATTGTTACTTATACCTGCAGTGCTTTGCAAACATTGTCATGCTATATTACTGTCATTTGGTTCATGATGTATTACATAACATGAATACCATTTAAGTTCAAAGAGATATGCTGTACCGGCTGGGTGGAGTAGAGGTAACATCACTGCATGGAAAGAGCCTGTGGAGACATGTGTGGAGCACCTCTCCAGTAAGTGTCCTTGGGCAAGACACCTAACGGTACATTACTCGCCACCCAGGACATACTTGAAAACGAGAGAAATCTCAATGTATCCTTCCTGGTAAAATACTTTCTCAAAATAATATGCAGGCTTCACTGGCCTAGGATGAGAGCTTCTTGAAGCTTCTGAGCCGCTGTCTGGTCTCGAGGTGAAGCTTAAGACTGACACTGCAAAAGGTGCATTTTTTAAAAAGAGGAATTTCGGACGAGTCTTTCTGATTTTATTTCTCCCAATTTATCTGTGTATTTTGTTCAGATTAAAATCTAGGTCACAATTCTTTTAGCAGAAACAAAAGCTCTGATTGCAGTTTCAGATTACAGACTGCTGTTCAGTGGAACATAAAAATGATATTGCAGAAATGTAATCCAATTTAATTTTCCATTTATTAGTTCATCTTTCCAGAAAATTTGGTAGAACAGTGTTTGAAACAGCACAAGAGAAGTAGAATTAGAATTCGCCTACAGACAGATGTGACAAAACCAGACAAAATGTGTTCACTTCCTTTTTTATGACCATTTAAAAAAAAAAAAGTGACCTTTTCCAACCATGGGCTCAATAGAATGCTATTGGCTGCTTTTTTAAAGAAAAATTTTTTTTGGCTGAATCAGTTGGAAAAATGCTTCTGGAACTGATGTTCAAAAAATGTTGCTGGTTAAAAAAAAAGTCTGGCCGGTAAAACGAACAAAAAAACCCCAAAACATTATTTTCGGCCAACATTATACAAATCTTTGCATTTAACCTCTTCACTACCGAGATATCTCAGGCTTCAAAGGCACGTCTGGTGCCCGATACCAATATATCTCGAACTGTAGCCCAAAGACAAATTAATTTTTTTGCTGCAAACTAATTTATTTTGCTTTTGGGCTACAGAAGGCGCTCCCAAAGATTTAGCCCTGTGGGCATAATGTCCAAAATAGCTAAAACTGTAAAATTGGCTGACGAATGCCCTGACATCAGATATTCAGCAGCCGATGCAGGGAACCTCGAGCTGCAGCTGTAACTGCTATAAATCAATTTGGCAGTAGATGGCACCATCTTCTGGCCACATAGGTTATTACACTAAGAAATGCATTGGGAATATGCTCAAATATTTCTTATTGTAAAATTAACCCCTTAAGGACGCAGGGGTGGCACCCTAAAGGGGTTGATTTCGCAGGCGAGGCGTACAGGTATGCCTCGCTGACAGGTGCCGTCGCGCTGCACTGATTCTGAGCCCTCCCCGCAGCCGGCGTTCAGTGCGCGTCATTGGCTGCAGGGGACGGCTTGATTTCAGGCCGTCCCTCTGCAGCCAATGATGCGCGCCACGAGTCAGAGCTCGCAGGTATCAGGGAGGGGCCGAGGCGGTCCCATTGAAGACAGCGGGGTGTACATGTATGCCCTGCGTCTTCAAAGCCCGCCCGCCGCCAGGACGTCATGGAACATCCTGCGGTGTTAACGGGTTAATTAAAAATTATTTTTCAGAAAAACACTGGTTCCTGACAATGTTTTTTGTAAAATCACTTGGTAGGGAAGGGATTAATTAATATACTAAATAAATATCCATTATAAAACTATCAGGGTTATTCAAAGAGATTCGAATGGCTGCCGAAAGGGATCCGAACGCTGAAAATCATGTATTACAATATTTGAACTTGTGTATTTTACTGCTGGGCTTTCTATTTACCATTCTATTTACTCTGTAACTTGATATCAGTCCTCCCCATCTTCCCCTCTGTACAGATCAACAAATGTTCTCAGCTCCTGCTCCTGCTGTGAACCAGTGATATGAAAAAACCTGAAAGCTGAGTCTGCAGGATGCTGAAGGTGGCTGAATAAATAGGAAAAGAACTCCTTGCAGGTAGAAATAAGGATGTGAATGTGGATCCTAATTTTACAGTAAAACAGCTAAACCTCCATAATGTAAATGTACATGTATTTGCCGCAAGTCTGGACATTACACTTTACACTATTTCAGTCTAAATGCGAAACTCTGTAAATATTTTATTTTCACTGGTACAGTAATAATGTGCAAGTCCGAACATTAATCTTTTGCACCTATATTTTCATGGTGCAAGTTCCATCTTTAAGGAACTACGTACTATGCTGTTCCTGCGGCGGTTGGGCCTTGAAGATGCATGGTGTACTAGTAAACCCTGTTGACGTCAATGGGCCTCCTTGGCCCCACCCAGCAGTCGGTGCGTTGCACGTCAGATGCTAGGCGGGCCGGAGGAGGGGCCCGCCACAGCAGCCGGCAAATGGGGCGTACTATTACACCCCACCAGCGTTAACTCCCTCCCTGAAAAGGGTTAATTTTTCACCTAAATTTACAATTAGCAAGTCCATGTTTTAATATATTTTTTTTTTTGGAGAAAGTATTTTACCAGGAAGGAAACATTGAGATTTCTCTTGTTTTCAAGTATGTCCTGGGTTGCGAGTATGTACCGTTAGGTGTCTTGCCCAAGGACGCTTACTGGAGAGGTGCTCTTGCCAGGATCGAACCAGTGTCTCCATGGTTACAGTCAGAGCAGTGATGTTACCTTTACTCCACCCAGCCGGTACTGTTTAGCTGGTAATGTACCACCCTCAAGGCCGTACTGTATTATTTCTACTTTTACACACAACAAGCAAGTCCAGGAGTAACACTCCCATTTACTTGAATTAAAATAAGACATGCATTTACAATATTTACTTTAAAGATGCGCCTTTTCTGCATTTACAGTTAGATCGATTAATTTTGAAATAACTCGCAGCTCTCTTTCTCCGTACCGTAGGAGAAATACATTACATGCTACTACAAGCACCTGAAAGGTCATTTACCAAACACCTTTCAGCACTTGATATATTTTTTGAAATCAGCATAAATTCCTATTAAATCGCTAAAGCAGTTCCGCAAAACATGCGTTTGATTCTCCCGAACGAAAAAATGACCAAAAAAAATGGGCAAAAATGCTTGCGTTTTCAGCCAATGGGCCGACTTAAATTGAGCCCTATGTTTATTAAAGTTTACTTTAACCACTTGAATGCTAAGGACGCGCTCAGCGCGTCCTCAGTATTCCCGCTGGTATGCGGAGGACGCGCTGAGCGCGTCCTCGCATCGGGGTCAGCGTTCGGCCGGGTCCGGCCGATCGCTGGCCCCTCCGGTGCGGGCTGACATCCTGGATGTCAGCCCGGCATCCGGACCAGCAGCCGCCAACATTAGTGTCATCGCGGGGGCGCGATGACACCTAATTCAGGCGCCCCCCCCCGCATGTGCGGAGGAGGCGCCTGAAAGGGAGGGGGGGAGGTCCTTCGGACCTCTCTCCCTCCCGATCGGCGGCGCACAGGGGCTTAACCCAGGCATCATTTGGAAGGGCACAGCCTGCCCTTCCAAATGATGCCTGGCATTAACCCCTGGGGAGCTGGATCGCGAATCGGCGCTGAAAAGCGCCGGTTCGCGATCCTTCCCGGGAGCTGGCCGACATCTTGGATGTCGGCCAAGCTTCCTGGAACTCCCCCAGAGGACTGGCGTCATCGTGCGTAGCACGATGACGCCAGTCCTACAGTTAACCCCTAACTGCCACCAAGTGTGGAGATAGGGAGTTCCAATGAACTCCCTATCTCCCGATCCGTGGCAGTTAGGGGTTAAATTTTGGTATCGTTGGATCGGCCAGAGCATGGCCGTTCCAACGATACCAAACATGAAAGTTAAAAATTTTGTAAAAAAAAAAAATAAAAAAAAATAAAAATAAAAAAAAATTAAAAAAAAAAATTAAAAAAAAAAAATAAACACTTTTTTTTATTTTTTTGGTTTGTTAGTGTAGCAATATTGTTCCCATTTCAATTATAATGTGAACAATGATGCTGCACTAACGATTTTTGTATGCGGTGCGTTGTTAAAAATAGTGTCATTTTCCCCAAAAAAAAATGTAACGAGACCCCATCTCTAATTTTTTTAACAAGCGCACCCCATACAAAATATAACCGCAATTGCTCGCATGTTAAAATGTGAAAAAAAAACACTTTACACATTGTAAATTATTGAAAATACATATTTTATTGCATTTTTTGTTATAATATACAGACATGACATAACGTATACATATAATAATGACATATTATGAATCTACCGAGTCTGACGGAAAGAACGATATATAATATGTCGGTGTCATATACTAAAATAAGCCTTAAAAACACGTTTAAACATGATGCGCAAAACAGGTAAAAAATGACCTCAGCACAGGGGCGGGAAAAGCCTCAGCAGCGAAAGGGTTAAAAAAAAATAATACTAGAATGATCCTTTTGAGTCAAAAAGTCTGCCAGGTCTATTCAAAGATAGGTGAAAACCAGGAGAATTGGCAGGAGAATGAACAGACTAGAGCAAATAGCCGATTTGGGAAGTAAGATAAATTAAAGAATTTTTCTGGTTTGGCTATTTTGACAAACAGGGTTATTCAGAGAGAACTGAAAACCAGGAGAACGTTTGGAGAAGTGAAAATGCTAGATCAAAATAGCCAAACCGAAAAATTCTCCCATTTATCTCACTTTTCAAATCGGCTATTTGGTCTAGATTGTTCATTCTCCTGGCAAAAAGCCTAAAAGAAAATTAAATTAATTTGCTGCAAACTAATTTCATTTGCTTTTGGGCTGCAGAAGGCGCCTCCAAAGTTTCAGCCCTGTGGGCATAATGCCCAAAGAGCTAAAACTGTGTAAAATCAGCTGAAGAATGCCCTGACAACAGACATTCAGCAGCCGATGCAGGGAACACGAGCTGCAGCTGTAACTCTATATGGCACCATCTACTGGCCAAACAGGTTATTACAGTAAGAAATACATTGGGAATATGCCCAAATATTTCTTACTGAACAATCAATTAAAAAATATATTTTTTAAAACTACTGGTTCCTGGCTATTTTTTTTTGGAAAATCACTTGGTAGTGAAGGGGTTAATGTTATCATTAATAATAATAGATCAATTTAAAAATACATTTACCAATCATATTTATTTATTTCTATATTCCAGACCAATACTTTAATAAACCAAGCCAAGGATATTAATATTCTTCATGGAAATAAAAACCTTACCAGTAAGTTGATACTTGGCAAACACAAAAGAAAGACTTGTAAAATTAGAATAAATGATGAGCCACCTGGACCAGATGGTATTTATTGAAGGATTCTTTAGGAGCTTAGTAGAGTAATTGCCAGCTCTCCACTTTCCCTCGTCGGGGACTTGATTTCCTTCACCTAGGTGTTGGATGATTGAAAGAAAGCCAAAGTATTGACACTATTTAAATAGGGATCAAGAGCAGCAGATAGAAATGTTTGACATTGAAATGGTGGAAATGTATGCTTTTCTTTTGTTATGCGCTGCATAACCGGTGACAGGAAAGTTGGCGATTTTATATTTCCAAAAGCTTGAAGGGCTTTGCGTTTTGTCCTCGGCATAAATGTACCACTCAATTCTGAACTTTTAAATGTTTGCATGTTGGTTTTGTAACTGACTGAATGGCTGGCTGCCACGAAAAACTATTGTATAGCATCTGACAAAAATAACCTTGCAGCCCGTGATGAAAATTTCATCTAAACGATAGCCGTGAAGTAGTGCACAGTGTAATATGACTTTTAGTAAAAGATTCTTTAGCAACACTCACTCCACTTTCCCCAACAAACGTAGCCAACATTTTTCTTTTAGATCATTTTATTATTTAAATGACAGCATGACTACTTAGCCATAAGGCTACATCCTATAACGAACGACAATTTATGAACGTGTGATTTGAAAATATGTTCTGAAATTCTAGAAATATTGTAACCGTGTAAGAAATCTACTCAGACGTTTAGAAAATGGAAACTATCATAAAAATTCATAATGTAGTTTGAGCCAGTTGGTTAACCTCTTTTAAAAAGTGCAAATGTTAAAGATTCTGCTGAAGAAAATAGCATGTCCTCTGCTGTGGAACAGTGACCGTAAGTGAGATTCATTTTGCTTAGAGGAGATCACAAACGGTAATTATCAGAGCTGCCCAAATCCGATGTGAGGTTTTAACACTTTACCAAAGAGCACAGGATGATTAATAAATACATAAAAACATCCTGACATTACAATCATTAAAAAAACATGTTTAAACATATTTAACCCCTTAGTGTTTAACACAAATCGTCCTTTAGTGCCCGCTGCTACTTTTACGTTTCTGTGCTGTTTGTGTTTAGGTCAAATTTTCCTCTTACTCATTTAAGCAACTCACACATATTATACACCGTTTTTCCTGCCATTAAATGGACTTTCTAAAAATAGCATTATTTCCATCATATCTAATAATTTACTATAAAAATATATATGAAATCTGATGAAAAAAATGGTAAAAAAACATTTTTCTGTAATTTTAATCCCCAAAATCTACAGCCGCCAAAAGAGACCTTGGCTAAAAAGTTTCAAAATTTTGTCCCAAGAATAGAAATACCCAATTTTTACATGTTTTTGCTTTTTAACCCCTTAACTGCTGAGCCAGTTCACCTATGTGCGCTGAGCTCATTCGGGCCATTTTATGCTCATTATTTTTAGATGACAGCCTAGGTCCTATTTAACTAAACCCCCCAGACAAAAAAATTAAAAAAATATATATTTTTTTAAAAATTATTTATTTTTTTAAATTTTATTTTTACACCAAACCTGATCAGGCCTTTCCAATGATGTCAAATATGACCCTCTAGCTGCCACGGATCGGGAGATAAGGGGATCGAAAGGATTCCCCTATCTCCACATGGCAGCTAGGGGGTTAATTGGCCCGCTGACATCTTTACACATATGGTGAGGTTGTCAGTGGGTGGGGGGAACCTGGAGGTTTGGCTGACATCCAAGATGTCAACCCCTCCAGGTTTGAATCGCGATTCAGCGCCGAATCGCTCAAATGTTAATGCTATACACTCTCCCTTTTCCAGCGGTGCAAAAAGCATCACTGTACCTTAAATGGTTGGGGAGATAGAAGGCTCCAAAAAAGCTGCCCTCCCCTTCCTGAATTTTCCCTACCGATGAATGCTGAAGCTTGCCATAGACGCCGTTGGAGCCAGCGAGGAAGGTGAGTATTGGCAGGAGGGAGGTTAGGAGCCCGCTGACGTACTATGTACGTCCGCGGTCTAAGGGAGACCCGTGGGCAGGACGTATATGGTATGTCAGCGGTCGGGAAGGGGTTATTTGATGGACAAGATGTTTAGGGATGAGCTGTTCTGTTTGGAGCTCGATTCGAACATTGGCCATTCGAAAGTTCGCGAGCTTCGAACTTTTTGGGACGTTCGCCAAAAGTTCGAAAGAATTTTTTTTTAAAAAAAAGTATAAAAAATGCTTAAAAAATACAAAAAAAAAAATGCAAAAAAATCTAGAAATAAAGAGACTCTTTACTGCAGAATATTATAAGCAATGGTTTATTAGATATTGAATAAAAACAGGAATATTTTTAACATTGAAGCCTATGGGATAAAACATTCTTGTTACTAAAACATCAGGCAGACACGGCCCTCTAATCAGGCACTGTAGATGGAAGCCTGCCGGGGCCTCCCAAGGATCCCTTTGAGGAGCATGCGGCCGCCGGATGACAGAGCTGCGACTGTGTGGGCTAGCCACCCGGGTGCATGTGGCAGAGACAGGCGGCGCAGGGAGGGAGCCACTGCACCTGCGGCCACGGCAGACCCCCCCAATCACAACCAGGATCCAGGGAGCCCCCACTGACCACCAGGCTAAGGTAAGGCGACACATTTCTAAAAAAAATAGAATCCGAGGACATTTTTAAATGTTCCCGAGAATATAAAATAAAACTTTTTCTTTTTCTTTCTCTACCTTGCTGAATGTATTTAATTATATATATTAGATATATTCAGCCAGGTAGAGGGGGTGGCATGTGGGCTGTGCAGGGTCTCAGGCAGTGGTTTGTTTTTTTTGTGTGTATATTTTTAGCAAATTTATAGGGGAAGGTAAGGGCAGGTATGATGTATATATATAGATAAGATATATATCTATATTCTTATAAATATATATATCCAGACTTCTATTACACACACATTTTGGCAACTAATTGCCCCCCCCCCCAATTTGGCTGATCCCTCTAGAAGAAATGTTGAAATATAGAAATATATATGTTCTCTGCTCTGTCGGGTTCAACATTTCTTCTGGAGGGATCAGCCAAATGGGGGGGGGGCGCATTTAGTTGAGATTGTCCACATGCCACCCCCCCATGTGCATATGTGTATATATGGTCTGAGGTCTGTGGGTGGATGTATATATATATCTGCGTGTTGATATATATGTATATATAGGTCTGCGTGTTGATATATACGTATATGTCTGTGTGTGGTATCAATGCATCCCTACTCTATACACAGCGCTCCGTGTCCCTATAATATATATGATCAGGGGTTACCTTTTTTTTATATTTTTACATTAACAGTAATTTATGATGTATTTTATTTAGTAGAATTTTTTTTGCCTATATAACATGTGCTTTGTGAAAATAAAACGGTTTTGTATGTACATTTTAATTTAGTTAGTGGATTCCTGTCCAGTGCGGTGGGAAGCAAACGTAATGCAGTGTAGACACGCTGCGAGGTGAAGTGGAGTGAAGTCAAGCCTGCAAAATGTTTGCTTCGCTATGCTGTGCGTCGCTACATGCTCAGTTTGTCTCAGCCTGCTGCACTCTTCCACAATACCACAGAGGGGTTACGGTTTGAAGGCACTGTTGCCGACACTAAAGGCCCAATTTTAAAGCACCTATTGTCACTTTCATCCAAAGCCTGCATAATTTTCGCCATAATTTGGCCAAAAAATCACTAAACTTGTTCTGCGTGTCCTAAAATGTCTCCTCTTTTCATACAGGCTGCCGCCCCAAGCAGTTGTTTATGAATAGATTAACCCTTTCGCTGCTGAGGCATTTCCCGCCTGTGTGCTGAGGTCATTTTTACCAGTTTTGCTCATCATGTTTAACCGCATTTTGAAGCCTTATTTTATTATATGACCCAGACTTATTATATATCGTTCTTTCCGGCAGACTCGGCAGATTCACAATATGTCATTATTATATGTATACGTTATGTCCTGTCTGTATATTAAAACAAAATATGCAATGTAATTAGAATTTTCAATAATTTACAACGTGTAAAGTGTTTTTTTTCACATTTTAACATGCGATAGTTTGCGGTTATATTTTCTATTGGGTGCGCTTGTTAAAAAAATTAGAAATGGGGTCTCGTTACATTTTTTGGGGGGAAAATTCCCCTTTTTTTTACAAACGCACCCCATACAAAAATCGTTAGTGCAGCATCATTGTTCACATTATAAATTAAATGGGAACAATATTGGTGCATTAACAAAACAAATAAAAAATAAAAAACTTGTTTATTTTTTCTTATTATTTTTTTTAATATTTTTTATTTTTTTTACAAAACTTTTTTACATGGAAATGTTTGGTATCGTTGGAAAGGCCATGCTCTGATATCAAACATTAACTCCTAGCTGCCACGGATTGGGAGATAGGGGGTTCATTGGAACCCCCTATCTCCACCATTGCTGGCAGCTAGGGGTAACTCCAGGACTGGCATCATCATGCTATGCACGATGACGCCAGTCCTCAGGGGGAGTTCCCGGAGGCTTGACCGACATCCAAGATGTCAGCCAGTTCTGGGAAAGGATCATGAACCGGGGCTTTTCGGCGCCGAATCGTGATCCGGCCCCCATGGGGTTAATGCCAGGTACCGTTTGGAAGGGCAGGCTGTGCCCTTCCAAATGGTGCCTGACATTAAGCTCAGGCCCCCGGTGATCGGACCTCCCCCTCCCTTTCAGGTGCCTCCTCCGCACATGCGGGGGGCACCTGAAATAAATGTCATTGCGCCGCCGTGATGACATCTATTGTGCCCGCAGCGGTCCCGGAGTGCTGGGCTGACATCAAGGATGTCAGCCCGCAGCGGGGGGCACAGCGATCGGCCGGAATCCGGCCGATCGCTGGCTGCGAAGGGAAGACGCGCTCAGCGCGTCCTCCGCAGCCAACCCTTTCTGCGGGAGGACGCGCTGAGCGTGTCCTCCGCAGCGAAGTGGTTAATTTACCATCATTTGAAATGTCATTTTTTTGTTTTTAAATGTTTCTATACATCCTAGAAATCTGCCACTTCACGGGCAGGTTATGGGGACCTCCTAGGCACGATATTTGAAGGAATTTTTCGTTTTTAATTTTAACCCTTATTTCACGGAAAACTCACTGTCCCTTTAAAAATGTATTTTTTTTTACTTTTTGTCCTTGTTTCCTGTCCCTCAGGGCACTACCCGGACCCAAATACACCTTTTATGGCAAATATCTAGCATATATGCCCTCTTGGAGGGCACTCTAAAAATCGAACTTTGAGTCCCATTGACTTGTATTGAGTTTGTGTTTGTGTTCGAGTTCGAATTCGAACTTTTGAAAAGTTCGAGTTCGAATGCGAACCGAACTCGGTTGTTCAAGTCATCCCTAGTGAAAAGCAGGAGAATGACTGGAGAATGGAAAATTCTAGGTCAAAATAGCCAAACCAGAAAAATTCTCCCATTCATCTCACTTTCCAAATCAGCTATTTTGTCCTAGAATTTTCAATTCTCCAGTCATTCTCCTGCTTTTCTCCCCTCTCTCTGAATAACCCTGTATGATTATTCCCAAATCCTTCTCCTGCTTTGATTTCTCTAACTCGGTAACATTTAGGGTATAAGTTGCTTGTGTGTTCTTCACTCCAAATTGCATACCCTTGCATCTATCTATATTAAATTTCATCTGCCATTTAAGTGCCCAGTCCCCCAATCTATCTAAATCCCTCTGCAGGGAAGTAACATCCTGCTCACATTGTATTACTTTTCCTAGTTTTGTGTCATCTGCAAACACTGATACAGTGGCAAGAAAAAATATGTGAACCCTTTGGGATTACGTGGAGTTTTGCATGAATTGGTCATAAAATGTGCTCTGATCTTCATCTAAATCACAACAATTTGAAAAACACACAGGGTAATTCAAAGAGATCCGAATTGCTTGAGAAAGGTAACCGAACGCTGAAAATCAGCGTTCGGTTACCTTTCCTGGCCATTCGGCTATCCAGAGAGCAGGCAATTCGCCAAATCCTAGCGAACTGCCTGAACATACGGTGCCTATTCGGTGCCTGTTCGAGGGCAGTGAAATCCCCATGAAAAAGTACTGCTTCGGCTATTGATAGAACACAAACCAGCAGTGAAAGGTTCCCCTAATGTCCTGCCATTCGGTGGTTTAATTCAGCAAATTTTTTCAGGAGAATCCCATAGGCTTCAATGTTAAAAATATTCCCATTTTAATTCAATATCTAATAAACCGTTCATTATAACATTCTGCAGTAAAGAGTCTCTTTATTTATAGATTTTTTAGGATATTTTAAGCATTTTTCTGATTTTTTTTTTTTAAAAGTCCGATATTTTTTTTTAAGTTTACTTATTTTTTCTGTAACAGCCCTCTTTATTATCATTCCCTGGACCTCATATGCAAATTTCAGACATTTTCGCTCAGTAGTTTCTTTGCAAACAGTGTTTCACTTCTCAATCATTCATACAAACTGTTTTCCTAATTTATTCACTGCCCTCTGTCTGCGGTCTCGGCTTTCTCTGCTTTTTCCGGTGGCTTCCCTGCGGGTGATAGGCTCCTGCTCGGGTTTTTCCGTGGTTTTCGGCAGGTTAATCCAGATGTTTTTTTAAATTTAAGATTTTATTTTGTAAATAAAGTCAGCAGAAAATCAAACAAATGTAAGCAAGGGCCACGCAGGGCCAAGCAGAATTACCACGTGTGGAAAATAACAAACAGCTCCCGATAGGGGGGTCTCAGCATATAGTAGTAATCAATAGGGGGGAGGGGAAGGGGGGGTATGGTGTGGTGCGAAAAAGGCCGACCAGCCAACAAAAATGCGATGGCGTCTTCACACGCAGGGTCAAGACTTTTGCAGGTGAGGGGGTCGTAAAGAAAAAGGGGGGGTGTCTCAAAAAGAAAACTCCAAGAAATGCAGAAAAACAAAGAAATGGGAAGGATGGGAAGGGGTTAATAGGCAAAACTCAAAGTCTCAGCAGGGGGGGTCAAGAAAAATTACATCAGAAAATGGGGCGGTTCGGATACACAGTCCAACTGTCCCTTCAGCCAGCATCCAGAAATAAAGTTGGGCGAGGTGCAGGTAGCGCGACCGCCAGTAGGCCACGGCACCCCCCAGCCGCCCGACCCTCAACATAGGAGAAAACATCAGGGCCTTGCAATGCTCGTGCCGTTCCGTAATGTCCGCCTCCAAGGTTCCTGGGCAGAACTCCCCGGTACTTCGATGTGTGCATCTGCGCCTTCCCTACCGTCAGCTTGGGGGGAAGCAGTGTCCCAGGTCTGCCGGAAAACAAGACTTGTCGTGAGGGCCAGGCCAGCCCGTGGGCACCTCCGCTGGATCTCCTCCGTTGGGCTGCTTGACGTCGCCGCGTGTGCGGCCGTGCTTTTCGGATCGCCCACCTAGCGGGACCGCCTGTCCCGGGTCCCCGAGGGGGCACCATCAACATCCAACTCGCCAACTTGACTGCTCTCCAGGGGGTGCGGGTAGAGGTCCTAACGCAAGCAGGTAGAACCGGAATCCCATCTAGGCCGCTATTCTTGTCGCCCTTCTCCTCGGGCGTAGCAGCAGCAGGGCAGGTCACTGCGGCGTGCTGCAGCGAATCAACCCCAGTCCCAAGCGGCCGCTGAGTCTCCCCTCGGCAGCATAGGAGCGCGGTTAGCATCTTGCGCCGAACCCCCCTAGTGAGAGGGCTGTCCTCATCTTCTCCCTCCAGTACAAGCAGGCACGCGTCTAAGCCGCGAATAGCGGCTTCCATATCCCCGGTGGAGGAAGGAAGTGCACCCTGTCCTGCGGGTCCGTCCGCCGCCCCCACATACCCAACATCCAAGACGGCCAGGAGATGGGGGCCCTCCATCTCTGCCATCTGCGCTGCAGGTCCAGTGCGGGGCGTGCGGCCAGCGCCACGCGGTCGAAGGTCTGTACTCAGACGAAAGGCCCCAAGATGGCCGCCGACATCTCGCTCCAGCCCAGCAGCCGCAGCGGTCAGGATCGTCTCTGGTCTGGAGGGGGGGACTAAACGGCCTCCGGGCATCACAGAACCGGTGGCCGACGTCCTGGACCCAAATTCAACCAAAAGCGGGCACTTAAACGTCAGCTAGAGGTCCCTAACAGGAGCAGACATGCGGAGCTCCACAAAACACGTCCGCTCCTGTGAACAGTCGGCCACGCCCCCCAATCCAGATGTTTTTAAGGGTTTTCGGCGTGCATTCGACAGGTTTTGCGGTTCGTTTTCGTCGGGTTTGCGGTAGCTTTTCCCTGCAATTTGGGGACCCTGTGGTGCTTGCTGAATACACCTCAGGGTCACCGAAATGGGATCGGCAAAAGGAACCGAATTAAAGAGAACGAAAAGTCACCGAACGTGCGGTGACTTTTCGAATCTCTTTGAATAACCCTGTAAGTCTGCTTAAAATAATACAACACAAACATTATATGTTTTCATGTGTTTATTGAACATAACATGTAAACATTCACAGTGCAGGGTGGAAAAAGTATGTGAACCCCTAGCCTAATGACTTCTCCAAGAGCTAATTGGAGCCAAGAGTGAGCCAACCTTGAGTCCAATCAGTGTGATATTATTGGATGTGTTGCTTAAAGCTGTCCTGCCCTTTTAAAACACACACCAGTTTTGGGTTTACTGGTTTCAAAAAGCACTGCCTGATGTGAACCATGCCTCACAGAAAAGAGCTCTCAGAAGACCTACGATCAAGAATTGTTGACTTGCATGAAGCTGGAAAGGGTTACAAAAGTATCTGCAAAAGCCTTGATGTTCATGTGTCCACGGTTAGACAGACTGTCTACAAATGGAGAAAGTTCAGCACTGTTGCTACTCAACCTAGGCGTGGTCGTCCTGTAAAGATGACTGCAAGAGCACAGCGCAGAATGCTTAATGAGGTAAAGAAGAATCCTAGAGTGTCAGCTAAAGACTTACAGAAATCTCTGGCACATGCTAACATTTTTGTTGACACATCTACAATAAGGAAAACATTAAACAAGAATGGAGTACATGGGAGGACACCACGGAGGAAGCCATTGCTGTCCAAAAAGAATATTGCAGCACTTTTGAAGTTTGCAAAAGAGCACCTGGATGTTCCACAGCACTATTGGCAATATATTCTGTGGACAGATGAAACCAAAATTGAGTTGTTTGGAAAAAACACACAACACTATGTGTGGAGAAAAAAAGGCACAGCACACCAACATCAAAACCTCATCCCCACTGTAAAACATGGAGGAGGGAGCATCATGGTTTGGGGCTGCTTTGCTGCCTCAGGGCCTGGACGAATTGTTGTCAAAATGTTGATGGAAATTGTTGATGGAAAAATGAATTCCAGAGTTTATCAAGACATTTTACAGGAAAACGTAAGACCATCTGTCCGCCAACTGAAGCTCCGCAGAGGATGGGTGATGCAACAGGACAATGACCCAAATCATACAAGTAATTCAACAAAAGAATGGCTTCAACAAAACAAAATACGCCTTCTGGAGTGGCTCAGTCAGAGTCCTGACCTCAACCCGATTGAAATGCTGTGGCATGACCTTAAGAGAGCGATTCACACCAGACATCCCAAGAATATTGCTACACTGAAACAGTTTTGTGAAGAGGAGTGGTCCAAAATTACTCCAGATCGTTGTGCAGGTCTGATCTGCAACTACAGGAAACGTTTGGTTGAGGTTATTGCTGCCAAAGGAGGGTCAACCAGTTATTAAGTCCAAAGGTTCACATACTTTTTCCACCCTGCACTGTGAATGTTTACATGTTCTGTTCTATAAAAACATGAAAACATATAATGTTTGTGTTGTATTATTTTAAGTAGACTGTGTTTTTCAAATTGTTGTGACTTAGATGAAGATCAGAGCACATTTTATGACCAATTCATGCAAAACTCTACGTAATCCCAAAGGGTTCACATACTTTTTCTTGCCACTGTACATGACTTTTGAAGCCTATCTCAAGGTCATTTATAAATAAATTGAATAGAATTGGTACTATAACAGACCATTTACCACTGATGTCCATCTTGAAAATTTACCATTTATGACACTCGCTGTACCAGGCATAGAATGGAGTGAATTGGTTAGATCGCCAAAATCCAACTCATAAAGATTTCATTGTGTGGGATATATGCAAAGAACATCACTGTAACCAGAGCTCTCTCCATCTTTGTGCCACCACCCTCCTTGGCACCCTTACCCTCACTATATAGGCCCTCAGTGCCTGTTGGAGGAGTGTGGATGCTGGCCTCCTGCCAAGGGACCACAGACCAATGTAACAAAGCCAACTCTAAAAGACAGTGGGCATAAGTCGGCATTTAGAGTTAATGTTGTTAAATGTATTAGCATCCTTATACTGGTTGTTTAAGAGTTAGGTTTATCTAAGTAATCCTTTTAGAACTATTGTTCCTGCTGTCTTTGTAATTGTTTGTCCTTGATTGATTTAATGTTGCGTTAATGTTAATAATGTGTTAATCCTGTCTGTTGAATACTAATAGATTTCTGTATCTACTTAATTGATTCTCATCCCCTGAATGTAGACAATGTACTCTATTGTTTGTGTCATTTTACCACAACCCCGTTTCCCATATAAACTCCATCTCAAATAAAAGATCATTATTCTTCCCTGCACTAAGGGGGTTATTCAGAGAAAGGTGAAAACCAGGAGAATTGGCAGGAGAAGAGAACAATCTAGACCCAATAGCCGATTTGGAAAGTGAGATAAATGGGAGAATTTTTCTGGTTTGGTTTTTACTAGAATTTTCACTTCTCCAGTCATTCTCCTGATTTTCACCTTCCTCTGAATAGCCCTGTATGTCTTGTCTGGTGTTTGGAGAAATATATACAAAGCTCTATTCACTAATGGTAAAACACAGGGGAATTGGCAGGAGAAGAGAACATTCTAGACCAAATGGGTGATTTGGAAAGTGAGATAAATTGGAGAATTTTTCTGGTTTGGTTACTTTGACATAGGAGAATTGGCAAAAGAAGTGAAAATTCTAGCAGGGTTATTCAAAGAGCTCCGAATTGGGGCCGAAAGGTAACCGAACACTGAAATTCAGCGTTCAGTTACCTTTCCTGGCCATTCGGCTATCCAGAGAGCAGGCAGTTCACCAAATGTTGGCAAATTGCCTACACATACGGTGCCTGTTCGAGGGCAGTGAAATCCCCATAGAGAAGCAATGCTTTGTCTATTCAGAGAACCAATACCAGCAGTGAAAAGTTGCCGAATTGCCCTGCCATTCGGTGGTTTCATTCGACAGGTTTATTCAGGAGAATCCCATAGGCTTCAATGTTAAAAATATTCTCGTTTTAATTCAATATCTAATAAACCGTTAATTATAATATTCTGCAGTGAAAAGTCTCTTTATTTTTAGAATTTGTTAGGCATTTTTCGGGATTTTTTTGCAAATTTTTTTTCGTTTTTTTAAATCGTTTTTTCTTTTTTCTGTAAGAGACCTTTTTATTATCATTCATTGGATCTTATATGTAAATTTCAGCCATTTTCATTCTGTAATTTCTTTGCAAACAGCGTTTCACTTTTCAAACATTCAAGCGCACTTTTTTTTTTTTTAGTTCCATTCGTCTGCGGTGTCGGGTTTTTACGGCGGCTGCTCTGCGCTCTGATTGGCAGCTGCTTGGGTTTCTCCGGCGTGTTTGGCGGGGTTAATCCAGATGTTTTTGCGGGTTTCGGTGTGCATTTTCCTGGGTTTTGTGGTGAGTGTTCGGCAGGTTTGCGGCGGCTTTTCCCTGCACTACAATGGCCCTGTGGTGCTTGCTGAATACTCCGCAGGGTCGCCGAAATGAGATCGCCAAATTGTACCGAATTGAAAAGATTGAAAAGTCACCGAACGTGCGGTGGCTTTTCGATTCTCTTTGAATAACCCTGAATGTCTCCTGCCAATTCTCCTGAGTTTCACCTTTAGTGAATAGACCTGACAGAATTATGCAGTACTCCCTCAAATTCTGGCTGAGGTTTGTTAGAGAAGGAAAGCTGTTGTGGTGTGGATCTGCTTGACTAGAGAGAAGGGAAGGATGCTGTAACAGGTTTGGGTCTGGTCCTCAAGTCGGAGACCAATAAACCCCCATTGTTGTTACAATTATCAAGAGGTAGATTAGAAGTCTTTAAAGTGAACTATCATCTCTCTTTCCACTGTTATCTCTTATCTTGGGTAGTTTAGATAACACAAGAGATCCCCTGCAACCTTGTCTAAACATTGCCTCTTTACAACTGTTTTATCCTATACCACAGCTGTAAAGTGAGACTTGTGCTAAGATTTTGCTAAGAGTTGCATCATGGGAGAAATCCACAAACTAGAAACAGGAGATAAAAACCCAACTTTATCTTTCCTTTTTACATACAATTACTTCAAAGAAAAAAATTGTAACATGTTTTTGATTTTAATTCTCTAGTAATCTAGTTACAGCTTATGTTAGTTGTAGTGTTCCTTTAAGGATAATGTCAGACGAATGCAGTCTGAGCGCTCTCTGCGTGCGTGCATAACGGACATACGGACGGATGGAAGATATACTGTAGACACCACACGGTCCATTTTTTTTGACCGACGTAGAAAAAAAAGGGAAATATGGGAAACAAAATGAATTAAAATTAAAAGAGAGGTACAGTCAGCCAGACCAAAAAACATCTGAGCGTCAACGTGATGGACGTCGCAAATGCGTTGCGTCTGACGTTGTGTCGTCAAGCACACAGGCCGCTACGATGACGTGGCGCACGCTGGGCGCCCGTCATAGCGCTTGTACGTCAAGGCCTAAATGGTGTCCGTAGCCACGTGCGTGGTACGTGCGCACTTCGGTGCACATACTTCATGTGTTGGTCTCTATTGATCACAAATTAAGGCTACGACGGACCTGCGTTCGTCTGACGCTAGACTTAGGCTGCGTATTGTTTTATCTTTCTGTGATAACATAATTTATGGTTCAGAAAAAATGAACATTATATATATACAGTATATATATATATACACACCTGTATACCTTACTTACAGGGTTATTCAAAGAGATCCGAATTGCTTGTGAAAGGTAACCGAACGCTGAAAATCAGCGTTCGGTTACCTCTCCTGACCATTCGGCTATCCAGAGAGCAGGCAATATGCCAAATCCTGGCGAATTGCCTGAACATACGGTGCCTGTTCGGTGCCTGTTCGAGGGCAGTGAAATCCCTATGAAAAAGCACTGCTTCGTCTATTCAGAGAACACAAACCAGCAGTGAAAGGTTCCCCTAATGCCCTGCCATTCGGTGGTTTAATTCGGCAAGTTAATTCAGGATAATCCCATAGAGTTCAATGTTAAAAATATTCCCGTTTTAATTCAATATCTAATAAACCGTTCATTATAAAATTCTGCAGCAAAAAGTCTCTTTATTTATAGATTTTTTTAGGATACTTTAAGCATTTTTCAGATTTTTTTTTTTTTTTTAAAAGTCCGATTTATTTTTATTTTTTTTCAGTTTACTTATTTTTTTTGTAACAGCCCTCTTTATGATCATTCCCTGGACCTCCTGTGAAAATTTCAGACATTTTCGCTCAGTAGTTTCTTTGCAAACAGCGTTTCATTTTCCCAGATTCATACAAATGGTTTTGCTAATTTATTCACTGCCTCCTCTACGTCACAGCTGAGTCGGCTCTGTGTGATTCGGCTCCTGTTCGGGTTTTTCGAAGGTTAATCCAGATGTTTTTGCTTGTTTTCAGCGTGCATTCGGTTAGTTTTCGTCAGGTTTGCGGCAGCTTTTCCCTGCAATTCGGGGACCCTGTGCTGTTTGCTGAATACACCGCAGGGTCACCGAAATGCAATCGGCAAAAGGAACCGAATTGAAGAGAACGAAAAGTCACCGAATGTGCGGTGACTTTTCGAATCTCTTTGGATAACCCTGTTAGAGGATTCTCTGAGATGTAACGGTGCATTAGACTTACAACTGTGTTCTATTACAATAATTGTATCTTTGCTTGGTCCCAGCATTGTAAATAGTGCTTGTTGTGGTTTATGTAGTTACTTCTCTATTTTAATTCATGAATTCAAATCCCAAAAAAAAGCATGGAATTTTTTTTTTACATAAATTTACAGAAAAAAAAATAATGTATTCCCTTCCTTATTAAGTTCTGTTCTTCAAAATTTATTGCCAGAACATTTATGTGAAACACGCTATGCATAACTAGCATATAAACATCATACATAAGAGCAATTTCATGTATAGATTACTGCTCAGGGACACTGAAAAATTAAAATTACATACACAATTTTCATTTTTATTAGTTCTTCCTTTATAGAAAAACACGGCAATAAAAGCTTCTAGAGATCATGTTTTATGCCTTACTCCTCCAATATTTTTAAAAGGGCCTTGAAATGTGGCAAAAAAACTGCTTTTTTAATTTTCTACATAAAAAAAAATGTCTCAAAATATATAAATAAAAATGTTCAAATATCCCACATATGAGCGTTCTTTAGGAATGGAATGGTGCTTCCTAATTATGCCACTAAAGTCCAAAAATGCCCCAATACATTAATAACCGTTTGCAATGGCCTATGCGGCATTTTTCATTAGGGTATGCACCTGGTGAACACATACTTGTGCTTAATCAGTAAAACGATTCATGCTTAGTGATTGTTAACCCTTTCACTACAAAGTGCTTATTGTTAAAAAGATATTGCCACATTTTGTTCAAAACATGGTTTGAATAATTTATACTAAAATGTTGAAATTTTTTAATATAAATTTGCTATTTTATAATGTTTCACATGTTTAGTCCTTTATTGCTAGGATGAAAGGTTCTGAATTACAGACGGTGTCTTTCCATCACACAATTTCACATACAGGGTTATTCAACGAGAGGGGAAAAGCAGGAGAATGACTGGAGTATGGAAAATTCTAGCAGGATTATTCAAAGAGATCCGAATTGCTTGAGAAAGGTAACCAAACACTGAAAATCAGGGTTCGGTTACCTTTCTTGGCCATTCGGCTATCCTGAGAGCAGGCAATTCGCCAAATCCTGGCGAATTGCCTGCACATACGGTGCCTGTTTGGTGCCTGTTCGAGGGCAGTGAAATCCCCATGAAAAAGCACTGCTTCGGCTATTCAGAGAACACAAACCAGCAGTGAAAGGTTCCCGGAATGCCCTGCCATTCGGTGGTTTCATGCGGCAGATTTAGGCTAGGGTCAGACTAACGCATTTTTCGCGTTGTCTGTGAAAAAGTGCGTTCGAACGAATGGACGCATTTTTTCACGGAATACGCGATAGCGGTCATACGATGCGCCTTTTCGTCCGTGATTTTGTACGTATCATCAATAAAACACTTTTTGTGTCTGGACGTTATGTTGGCCGGACATTAGCAGCGTCTGACGTCTCCTAATCACGCACACACGCCGCTAGCGGACGCAGCGCACTCTGTACGTCCGTACTAGAGGTTTGACGTTCTAGAAAAAATGCGTTCGTTTGCCACTTGCGTTGCGCGGACGAACTTTCGTGCGGCCGTTCGTCGTATGTTCCCCGGCATTGGACGTCATTTGCTGCTAGCACGGCCGTGATTTTGTGCGTCTAAACGCACGTTAAAACTGATTTCGTCTGACCCTAGCCTTATTCAGACGAATCCCATAGGCTTCAATGTTAAAAATATTCCCGTTTTAATTCAATATCTAATAAACCTTTCATTATAAAATTCTGCAGTAAAGAGTCTCTTTATTTATAGATTTTTTTTAGGATATTTTTGTTTTATTTAAAAAAAGTCAGATTTTTTTTTAAACTTTACTTCTTTTTTCTGTAACAGCCCTTTTTATTATCATTCATTGGATCTTATATGTAAATTTCAGACATTTTCGTTCAGTAGTTTCTTTGCAAACAGCGTTTCACTTTTCAAACATTCAAGCAAACTATTTTCCTAATTTATTCACTTCACTCTTCTGTGGTGTCGGCTTTTTCCGGCGGCTTCGCTGCGTGTGATCGGCTCCTGCTTGGGTTTTTCCGTGCTTGCTGAATACACCGCAGGGTCACCGAAATGGGATCGGCAAAACAAACCGAATTGAAGAGAACGAAAAGTCACCGAATGTGCTGTGACTTTTCAAATCTCTTTGAATTACCCTGTAGGTCAAAATATCCAAACCAGAAAAATTCTCTCATTCATCTCGCTTTCCAAATCGGCTATTTTGACCAACAGGGTTATTCAGAGAGAGGTGAAAACCTGGAGAATTGCCTGGAGAATGAACAATCTAGACCAAATAGCCAATTTGGAAATTGAGACAAATGGGAGAATTTTTCTGGTTTGGCTATTATGACCGAGAATTTTCACTTCTCCAGTCATTCTCCTGGTTTTCACCTCTCTCTGAATAACCCTGCTAGAATTTTCCATTCTCCAGTCATTCTCCTGCTTTTCACCGCCCTCTGAATAACCCTGATTGAAATGGCCTTTGTATCAGCTACAGTAATAGGTAATAAAATGATCAAATCTCCTGCTTATGGGGGTTTGTAGTGATTGTAATGAGATTATTAGAAATGCAGCTTCCAAAAAATACCAATAGAATATAAAGATGATATCTGTATGTGGCATAATGCCTGTGTATGGAAATTACAGTAACACCTTGTATCTGTACTGTACAAGGATTTTCAGTCATTATAACCCCCTGAATCGTATTCCTGTACAACACTGAGTGACCCCAGAGCACTCCCCGTATTCTGCCCTCTACTTGGCTGCTGTAACGCAGCAGTAAAGTTTGTTGAGCTTTTATCTTAGGAAGAGGCTGCTCTTTGTAGCTTCTTTACTGTTATCGAGGTTTACAGGGATGAGATCTCACTGAGAATTATGTCTCTTCTCACAACACTAATCTTGATTTGGAAAAGTAAGGAAATCGAGTCTTATTTGCAATTTTTTGTTTTTCCATCGTATTTCAATGCAAAATCATGTATACATGTTCTTGGCATTAAAAAGATGTATTTTGTCTGAATTTTCTAAGCTTATACAGTGATAAAGTCCATTTTCATGTTGCCCTGAGGACAGAAATGGTGAATGTGCCCAGAATTGTGTGTTTTTTTTAGTTTTTTTTTCTCCTCTTTCTCTTTCCATTTTTTTTTTTAGTGGAAACATTTATCAAGATCACCTTTTAGGTGTTCTTTGGAATTGCTGAGTCTATGCGCAAGCAGGAGTTACAGTGTCCTTCGACTTCATCCTTTTGTATTAGAAGTTCTGGTATCAAACAGTGCACTTGATTAAGATGGGCAGATAGAAAGTAATGGAAATCAGTGGGAGAAGAGGAGAGCTACTGGAGCAGAGGGGATGCTTCAAGTCATATTAAGCTAAAAGACACAGCATTGGATATAGCATAGTGTGGAGCATTTTTCAAGCATATGATAAGCATAGCTCATGATAAGCTTTTATTTTGAGATTACATCAAGATTTTTGAGCACTGCACGAGACAAGACAGTTAATAGGGAGCTCTTGAGTGACCTAAGACTGGGCGAAGATTTGATGATGTCTGGGAGGTTATTCCATAATACCACAATACAAAAGGAAAGTGGCTTTATCCTCATTTTCCTACAGAGCACCGCAGTTATGGAATAACCTCCCAGACATCATCAAATCTTCCCCCAGTCTTAAGTCACTCAAGAGCTCACTATTAACATACCTCAATACGGAATGCACCTGTAAACATGTAACATAGTGAATATATACAGAATGCACCTGTAAACATGTAACATAATGACTATATACAGAATGCACCTGTAAACATGTAACATAGTGACTATATACAGAATGCACCTGTAAACATGTAACATAATGACTATATACAGAATGCACCTGTAAACATGTAACATAATGACTATATACAGAATGCACCTGTAAACATGTAACATAGTGACTATATACAGAATGCACCTGTAAACATGTAACATAATGACTATATACAGAATGCACCTGTAAACATGTAACATAATGACTATATACAGAATGCACCTGTAAACATGTAACATAGTGACTATTTCCTACATATTAATTTGCTGTGTAAATCTGTATTTGTGTTTTGTTTTTTAATATTTTGCATTGTATTACTTTGTATTTCTGTAACACTGTAACAATTCAATGTTCTTGAACCCAGGACATACTTGAAAACGAGAGAAATCTCAATGTATCCTTCCTGGTAAAACACTTTATAAATAAATAAATATTGTTGATGATTAATTGGTAGAGAGTTGAGTCACACGAGACAGAGTAAAGCCAGGGGAAAGGCTGCAATAACATGAGTGATGGAAAGTACCAAGGACTCAATATAATTCCATTGGCAGATATTAAAAAAAAAAAAAAATAGCAGCAGGTTTCGGCAAAATATTTTTTTGTGAAGCATCAGCTTATTCGATAGACTATAAATGGGCACTTATGCAGAAAAAAAACCCGTGTCGCGTATATTCCTTATCAGGGCGGCTGCGTAGACCAGAAGTAACGAGTCCACTTTGGGCTATATTACAAACATCAGCTAAAATGGGGACGCTAAGGAGAAAAACCTGCACCTGGAGGTTTCTCTTTAACGTCCCCGTTTTAGCGTGATATTATGATGCAGGCGCTAAACCAGCAGCCTGCCGCGAAACCCGGAGGCTAAGCGCTGCCGCGAACATCCTCACAGTTGAGTCCATAGGACTCAATTGAGGGGATGACTCTGCAGGTCACATGCCCTGCAGGATTCCGCCTTGAGAGATCCGGCAGGTTGGCGTAGTGATCTACAGAGGTAGACTAGGGGACGTTTTTTCCCCCATTCTCTCTCTGTTCCCGGTGGCAAGAAGGAGAAGATGGAGCTGCCATTCTCGCCGCGGGATGGAAGGTGAGTATGTGATTTGTTTTTTAAAGGTTATTGAAAAGCAGAAGCGGAATCTGTTAGCACCAGGTCCTGGCTATGGTTAACGTTCGCGTTAACCGCAGCAGGACAATAATTAGCATTAGGACTTTGTCATCACCCTAGGGCCACCAGAGCTAACGTTAGCACTCACGCAGGTAAGCGCTGACATTAGCGTTGGGATTGTAATATGGCCCTTCATGTATAAAACATAGCAAGAAAAAAGGTTGTCATTTGCGCTTACACCTGTAGCTCCATGCGAAACGTGGTTTCTCATGGAGGTACAGTGGTAAGCGCAAATGACAACCTTTTTTCTCGCATAAATGGGCACTTGTTTACATTTTTTTGGCTGATTATTACATGAAACTGTATGGGCCATATTACAATGTTGGTGCTAACTTAACCAGAGCTGTTGTAAACTTCCCAGAGCCATTATAGCCTATGGAGGTTTTAAGTTTACAACAGCTCTGGTTAAGTTAGCAACATTGTAATACTGCCCTAACAAGCTTACCCCTAAAATAACCCCAACGCCAAACAGAACCCTAGTTCTAAAGGTTTCTAGGGCTAGGGTTAGGTTTTAATGTATAAACCAACACTTAAGTTTACATTGTTTTTTTGAGAAAGGATTTTACCAGGAAGGATACATTGATATTTATCTCGTTTTCAAGTATGTCCTGGGTGGTGAGTATGTTCCATTAGGTGTCTTGCCCAAGGACACTTACTGGAGAGGTGCTTGTCGGGATCGAACCCATGACTCCACAGTCTCTCTCCATGCAGAGCAGTGATGTTACCTCTACTCCACCCAGCCGGTACATTTGAGGGATACAGTGTGATTTCAGAAGGCTTTTCCATGTTTCGCTGACCAAAAATCCATTTAGCAACATCTCCCAGCACTTGACATTTTTTAGACTATCTCCTTTTCGATAAATTCCAATTGAATCATTAAAGCCAATATTTCCAATAAATGGTATAGCTACCAGAGCTGCTATTTGAGCTTGACTATTTTATCGGGAATCGAATTTTCAGTATGCACAAATTTGAATCCCCTGAACTGAACAATAGATGAAATGCGGCCAAAAAAGGTGTTGATTTTGGCTATTGGGATGAATTAAAAATCGAGCCCTAAGTAGCTATTCACATAAACAAAAAGAATATCTTCCATCTGGAATTGCTGGTCATCCGCATATCGTAGGAGGCAGAGCATTTTCACAGTCTAGAACGTTACATAATACAAATCCACAACATACTCTCCGTAGCCAACAAAATATATTGTTTTGTTTTATTCCTTTTATCCTTCATCTAAAACTCCAATACTTAATAATGCATAATAAACCTAACTTCAAGTATATACCATAAATCATACCACATATATGAGTTAAGGAGCATTTATTTAAATAATTATTCAATTAAGCAATAACATAACACAGCGTGCAGCATAAGATGGGGAATGTAGCACATGAGCTCTGTAAGCAGTTTTCTGAATTGCTGGGATGTGTAAATGTTTCTGCAACTATAAACTTTATTATTTGCAGTGTGGAGGCTTTTAATCTCACTTTTGTTGCCCTTCACCACAACTTAAATGCTTATTAATTTACCATAGGGGGTAAAGCAGGGCTCGAGTCGAGCGGGAACGCGCAGGAACGGCGTTCCCGCACTTCTCCCACAGCGGGAACGCTGCGGGAACGCAGCGTTCCCGCTGTGACCCGAGCCCGAACGCCGCCGCGTTCTTCCTGTTACAAGGGCCAGCTGACAGGAGGTGGAGCCGCTCGCCTGGCTGTTTCATAGTTCCCAGGCGAGCGGCTGCACTTCCTGTCAGCGGCCGCTGAAGCAGGAAGCACGCGGCCGCTGGCAATGTATGGATATATATATATATTATATATAAAATGCGTTAGTCCAGTTGCCACAATCACGAGTATACCTGTACGTAGTGATACCTTTCACTGATCAGTATAGTTTCCAGGTTACACTCTTGAAAGCTTGTCTTTTAAATGTAAAGTTAACCCAATAAAAATGGTATCACTGGCTCGTCCGGCTATACTCGTGATATATATATTTTCTTCAGGTAATAGGGGTTGTGGAATTCGTGGGTGAGTTCCCTCACTTTTTTTCCCAGGACTTGACCCCTGGGGTAAAGCATCAAATAGCAACTACTTACAGTCTATCTCCTGCTGATGAGGGCATAATATGCCCAAAACATCTGTACAGGAGTGATTGTGACCCAAAGAGGATTATGTGTTATTACAGACCCTAGATGCAAAAAAAGTGAGAAGTTGTGGACTTCATTTGCATATCCTACCCAGAGATCTTTGCTGCATATGGGGAATGTAGCACATGAGCTCTGTAAGCAGTTCTCTGAATTGCTGGGATGTGTAAATGTTTCTGCAACTATAAACTTATAGTTGCATAAACCTGATCTCTCCCAAAAAAAAGCTCATAGTATGGCATGGCATTGATTTAAGGGCTCTGTGTAAAAACAGACGCAGGATGCAATAAAAGTGAGACAGAGGTCATTTGCATATCCTACCCAGAGTTCTTTGCTGCATATGGGGAATGCGGCACAGGAGCTCTGGGATGCAGTTCTTTGAATTGCTGTGACGTGCAGATGGCTTCTTCAATAATAAAAATAACCATTTTAGCGTGGAGGCTTTTTATCTCACTTTTTGTCCTCCACCACAACTGTTGTAAGTACTATATATATATATATATATATATAGCAGAAGCCACCTGCACATCATAGCAATTCAAAGAATTGCATCCCAGAGCTCCTGTGCCACATTCCCCATATGCAGCAAGGAATTCTGGGTAGGATATGCAAATGACCTCTGTCTCACTTTTATGCATCCTGGATCCTGGGAGTGGCTTTGACCAGTTGCATAACCTTATCTTTGCTACAAAGCCACAGTGTGGCATAGCATTGATTTTAGGGTTCTGTGTAATAACAGATCCAGGATGCATAAAAGTGAGACAGAGGTCATTTACATATCCTACCCAGAATTCCTTGCTGCATATGGGGAATGTGGCACAGGAGCTCTGGGATGCAAATCTTTGAATTGCTATGATGTGCAGGTGGCTTCTGCAATATTAAACACACTTTTAGTCCTTCACCACAACCCTTATATATATATGTACATATTATTATCACAAAGTCACTCTCACTCCCAGAATTGTTTCTAATAATAAACAGTTGTAAACGTTAGGGTTAAATTACAACATTCCGGGAATAATAATCAAAATTTCTTGGAGAAGGATTTCTAGGACCAAACTTCTGCCATTGATTGATTATCCTGTTTCAATTCAAGTAGTAGCTACTTTCCACTTCAGATCTTCCAACTGCAGCTGTTGCTTATCAGGAGCTAACTCTGCAGCATAGAAGCGTTATCTCTCCAAGTCTCCGGAGCTCAATAAATCTAAATGGCTTCTCTACAACTACTTTTCTTTTCCATTTAATTTTTAAAGGGCCGTTCTCGTTCTGCCGCCACTTAAAAAAAAATGCAGATAGAAGACCTAAGGGCCATGTTGATGTTATTGTGACCCTCACTAAATGTGTGCATGGCTGCAGTTTGGGCTGGGCAGAGAGTGATGTTAGGTACATGTATGACGTACACCTTCCAAATTGCATCAACTTTTTGAGAACAAAGGAGGAGAGTGTAAATTGTTCGTTTGCACTCACAGGGAGAAGTGGCAGGGTTATATATGTATAGCCTTCTTCTGTCCTGTCGGTAACAGAGAGCTGCTAAGGTAAAATATACTGTAGGTGCAAGCTAATATCTTAGTGAAGTGGATTCCATCCCTGGTCCTCAAGTACCCTTAAATAGCCAGATTTTAAGGACTACCTTGGGGATCACCTGTGCTGTGCTTCACATATCTGCAAACCTGGCCTATTAGGAGGACTTGAGGACCAGGGTTGGGAACCACTGGCTTAGTGGATCCCTGTTACTGATTCTATCCTAATCCTGGGTGCTGTATTAACAGCTCGAGTTGGAATATTTGGGAGCTTCTCGCAGATACCACCAGTGATGTAGTGTACCACTATTGATATCAGCTCTTGTGGCCACTGCTCTTGTCAGGAGGATGCAATGGATCCTGCATTCTCTACACTGGGGTGAGTTTGGGATTATTTTTGTTTGTTTTGTGTTAACCGCAAGCTGTGAGAGTTGGTATTGTTTCAGGAATAGCGACTTGAGACATGAGCTGTGGGCTAAATTGGAATGTTCTCGTCCACAGCCATTCTACAAAGTATAGAAACCATTAATGTACAGTAAGAACCTGTTAATTCCGGAGTCGGAATAGGGTCTGGAACCGTTAAAAAACCAACACAGTCGGAATAGGGCCTATAGAGATGTTTACAGATCACTACAGGGGTCTTGGGGGGGGGTCTAATCACAAAATGTTATGTTGACACCATGTAGAACAGTTTGTCTCTAATAGCCAAGTTGCATGCCACCAGCTTGGGGTAATTGTACAAGGAAATGTTGAGCAGTTCAAGAGTAATACCCAATGTGTATTTTAGTGAACAATCAAGCTG
Source organism: Leptobrachium leishanense (assembly GCA_009667805.1). Classification (NCBI taxonomy): domain Eukaryota; kingdom Metazoa; phylum Chordata; class Amphibia; order Anura; family Megophryidae; genus Leptobrachium; species Leptobrachium leishanense. The sequence continues at coordinate 356,557,319 of CM019065.1, read as the reverse complement.
ATGCTAACAAGTGAAACATGGCTATCACAGCCAAGAAGCACTACGTGTCACCATCTCAACATGTCATGAAAAAAGCTGGGAGATAATGACAAGGTGCATATTTACATCATGGTCCACTACAGGTTCTTACAAAAACATGAACATGGAAGCACACCATAAAATAAAATATATATCTTTATTGAAAAACAACACTGCCACAATATAAAAAAACAAATCTGAACATAATCATTGCACTTCATTATATCACAGGAAAATAAATATATGAAACCATATGATGGGTGCACAGAACACCAAAAGTGCATACAGTATATGTGCACTAGCCCATGGGAAAAAAAACTCTAACTGAGCTACCTAATTTAAATGGACCACCAATGAACCACAATATAACACTAAAGATGGAACAAGCAGTTAGTGAAGCATAATAAAGAATATTTATTTCTGTATGACCGTACTAGTGGTTTCACGTTCTCGACAAAATGCGTTCGTTTGCCACTTGCGTTGCGCGGACGAACATTCGTGCGGCCGTACTTCGTGTGTTCCCCGGCATTGGACGTCATTTGCTGCTAGCACGGCCGTGATTTTGTGCGGTTAAACGCACGTTAAAACTGCTTTCGTCTGACCCTAGCCTAAAGAACCAAACTGGAAACAGACAAGTATAAACAAACCAGAAACAAAAGGAGAATATGGGGCTTTGCAAAAGACTAGAGACTAGGGATGAGCCGAACACTCCCCGAGTTCGGTTCGAAGCCGAACCCGAACTTTCCAAATGTTCGGATCCGAACCCGAACTCGAACTCCATACAAGTCAATGGGGCTGAAAATTCGGTTTTTAGAGTGCCCTCCAAGAGGGCATATATGCTAGATATTTGCCATAAAAAGTGTATGGGGGTCTGGGTAGTGCCCTGGGGGACAGGAAACAAGGACAAAAAGTTAAAAAAAAACGTTTTTAAAGGGACAGTGAGTTTTCCATGAAATAAGGGTTAAAAATAAAAACAAAAAATTCCTTCAAATATCGTGCCTAGGAGTTCCCCATAACTTGCACGTGAAGTGGCGGATTTCTAGGATGTACAGAAATCTGTAAAAACCAAAAAATGACATTTCAAATGACGGTAAATGCTTTTCCTTTAATCTATCCATAAACAACTGCTTGGGGCGGCAGTCTGTATGAAAAGAGGAGACATTTTCGGACACTCAGAAAAAGTTTACTGATTTTGTGGCGGTGTAAAGCAGGATAATGACTGGAGAATGGAAAATTCTAGACCAAATAGCCGATTTGGAAAGTGAGAAAAATGGGAGAATTTTTCTGGTTGGGCTATTTTGACCTAGAATTTTCTCTTCAGTCATTCTCCTGAGTTTCACCTTTCTCTGAATAACCCTGTCAGGGTTATTCAGAGAGCGGTGTAGAGCAGGAGAATGACTGGAGAATGGAAAATTCTAGGTCAAAATAGCCAAACCAGAAAAATTCTCCCATTTAGGCTGGGGTCAGACTAGCGAATTTTTAACGTGCGTTTAGGTGCACTTAATCACGGCCGCACTAGCAGCAAATGACGGACAATGACGGCCAATATACGAAGTACGGTCGCACGAAAGTCCGGCTGCGCAACGCAAGTGGAAAATGAACGCATTTTTTCGAGAACGCAGAACCGCTAGTACGGACGTACAGAGTGCGCTGCGTCCACTAGCGGCGTGTGTGCGTGATTTGGAGACGTCATACCCTGCTCATGTCCGGCCAACATAACGTCCAGACACCCAAAGTTTCCTGGTTTGGATCCATAAAAAATCACGCACAAAAATGCGCATCGTATGACCGTTTTCACGCATTCCGTGAAAAAATACGGCAATGCATTCGGACGCACTTTCGGTCGCTGTGAAAAATGCGCTAGTCTGACCCTAGCCTTATCTCACTTTCCAAATCGGCTATTTGGTCCAGATTGTTCTCTTTTCCTGCCATTCTCCTGGTTTTCACCTTTCTCTGAACAACCCTGAGAGAGAGGTGAAAGCCAGGAGAACTGGCAGGAGATGAGAACAATCTAGACCAAATAGCCAATTTGGAAAGTGAGTTAAATGGGAGAATTTTTCTGGTTTGGCTATTTTGACCTAGAATTTTCACTTCTCCTGCTTATTCTGTTATTCTCCTGCTTTTCACCGCTCTCTGAATAACCCTGTGAATGTTTAATCCCGAGGTGAAAAATAACATTGCTTAAGGCTGGGGTCAGACGAGCGTAGTTATCACGTCCGTGTTGCCGCACATTTGTACGTCCATGGCAGCATAGCATTCTGACCAATGGAGCCCCACACACGAAGTACGTCCGCACGGAAGTGCGGATGCATGGCGGACGCAGCAAACGGATGAAGGTTAGGCAAGAACATAATACTGCTAGAACGGACGTGCGGAGTGCGCCACGTTCGCAACGTCCGTGTAGCTTTGTATGTGAGTGATGTGAGTGATGTGAGTGAGGTCAGATGGACTGCATTTATATGTCCAGCATTTTTGACGGACAGAATGTTTTTTCATTTTAATTTATTTTCCCTGCTACATCAGTCAAAAAATACGTCAGTGAAAAAAACAGACTGTTTGGCCACTACCTTGTTGTCAGTCAGTAAGTACTTCCGTACTGCACGGATGCACAGTACGTACAAAATGCGCTCATCTGACCCTAGCCTTAGATGTTATTTTGAATTTTTTTCAAACACCAGTTAACCACTTGGCTGCTATGGACGCGCTCAGCGCGTCCAGCCAAGTGGTTCTCCTGTGCTATGGACGCGCTGAGCGTGTCCATGCACAGGAGGCAGCAATCCGCCGGATTCCGGCGGATTGCTGCGCCCCCTCGGTGCGGGCTGACAGCCCAGCACTCCGGGACCCCAGCGGAGCAATTAGATGTCATCGCGGCGGCGCGATGACATCTAATTCAGGCGCCCCCCGCATGTGCGGAGGAAGCGCCTGAAAGGGAGGGGGGTCCTTCGGACCTCTCTCCCTCCCGATCGCCGGGGGGCAGAGGGTTAATCCAGGCTGTGATTAACCCCTGGGGAGCCGGATCACGAATCGGCGCTGAAAAGCGCCGGATCGTGATCCTCTCCTGGAGCTGGCCGACATCTTGGATGTCGGCCAAGCCTCCAGGAACTCCCCCTGAGGACTGGCGTCATCGTGCATAGCACGATGACGCCAGTCCTGGAGTTAACCCCTAGCTGCCACCAATGGTGGAGATAGGGGGTTCCAATGAACCCCCTATCTCCCGATCCGTGGCAGCTAGGGGTTAATGTTTGATATCGTTGGATCGGCCAGAGCATGGCCTTTCTAAGGATACCAAACATGAGCATGAAAAGTGTTTAAAAAAAAAAAAAAAGTTTTTTGGGGTTTTTGTTTGTTAATGCAGCAATATTGTTCCCATTTCAATTATAATGTGAACAATAATGCTGCACTAACGATTTTTGTATGCGGTGCGTTTGTTAAAAAAAGCGAAATTTTCCCCAAACAAAATGTAACGAGACCCCATTTCTAATTTTTTTAACAAGCGCACCCCATACAAAATATAACCGCAAACGATCGCATGTTAAAATGTGAAAAAAAACACTTTACACATAATAAATTATTGAAAATTCAAATTTTATTGCATTTTTGTTATAATATACAGACATGACATAACGTATACATATAATAATGACATATTATCAGGGTTATCCAAAGAGATTCGAATTGCTTGAGAAAGGTAACCGAACGCTGAAAATCAGCGTTCGGTTCCCTTTCCTGGCCATTCGGCTATCCAGAGAGCAGGCAATTCGCCAAATCCTGTCGAATTGCCTGCACATACGGTGACTGTTCGGTCCCTGTTCGAGGGCAGTGAAATCCCCATGAAAAAGCACTGCTTCGGCTATTCAGAGAACACAAACCAGCAGTGAAAGGTTCCCCTAATGCCCTGCCATTCGGTGGTTTAATTCGGCAAATTTATTCAGGAGAATCCCATAGACTTCAATGTTAAAAATATTCCGTTTTAATTCAATATCTAATAAACCGTTCATTATAAAATTCTGCAGCAAAAAGTCTCTTTATTTATAGATTTTTAGGATACTTTAAGCATTTTTCTGAATTTTTTAAAAAAATGTAAAAGTCCGATTTTTTTTTTTTTTTTTTCAGTTTACTTATTTTTTTGTAACAGCCCTCTTTATTATCATTCCTGGACCTCCTGTGAAAATTTCAGACATTTTCGCTCAGTAGTTTCTTTGCAAACAGCGTTTCATTTTCCCAGATTCATACAAATGGTTTTTCTAATTTATTCACTGCCTCCTCTACGTCACAGCTGCTTCGGCTCTGTGTGATTCGGCTCCTGTTCGGCTCCTGTTCGGGTTTTTCGAAGGTTAATGCAGATGTTTTTGCTTGTTTTCAGCGTGCATTCGGTTAGTTTTCGTCAGGTTTTCGGCAGCTTTTCCCTGCAATTCGGGGACCCTGTGGTGCTTGCTGAATACACCGCAGGGTCAAACCGAAATGCAATCGGAAAAGAAAAACCGAATTGAAGAGAACGAAAAGTCACCGAACGTGCGGTGACTTTTCGAATCTCTTTGGATAACCCTGTATGAATCTGCCAAGTCTGCCAGAAAGAACGATATATAATATGTCTGGGTCTTATATCAAAATATGGCTACAAAACGCAGTTAAACATGATGAGCGAAAGCGGTAAAAATGACCTCAGCACAGAGGTGTGAAAGCCTCAGCAGCGAAAGGGTTAAATGCAGCATATTAGGATGTTTTAGGGAAATTAATTCTCAAATCTCAATCAGAAGCAGACACCACCCCACCCTCAGTATATTGTACAATGTATCAAATTGATTACCAGACTAAAAACACCTGGTGTTATGCCCGTTTGTGAACAGAGGTCATTTAGAGTTGATAATCTCTCCACGTACACATTAGTTTTTAATTCAATATCTAATAAACCATTGCTTATAATATTCTGCAGTAAAGAGTCTCTTTATTTCTAGATTTTTTAGTATTTTTTTAAGCATTTTCTATACTTTTTTCAAAATTTCCTTTTTTTTTTCGAACTCGAACCGAACACACCCAAAAAGTTCGAAATTCGCGAACTTTCGAACTGCCAAAGTTCGGGTCGAACTCCGAACCGTCCGAACCCGAACAGCTCATCCCTACTAGAGACTACAGATATTTATCACGGATACATTCTCGACAAGGAAGAGCAATGAAGGTTTGTCAAGAAGATTGTGGGATGTATGGTTGGATGTATGGTTGCAGTAAATGTTGAATATGTCAATCACCACTATCTAATAGTTACAAACAGGTAATGAGGGATGACATTTTAGTACCAAACTCTGGAACAGAGCGTTGGAAAGTAATTTTTCATAAAACCACCATGTCTTGCCAGTGGTTCTATGGAAAATCACTAGGTATTCAGTGGGGTATTTTGGCCTAGGCCAACAAGGCCTAGGCCTAGGGCGGCACTTTCCAGGGGGCGGCGGCCCGCACTGGTGGCCCCACCCTAAAAAAAAAAAAAAAAAAATTTTTTTACTTTTGCAAAGTATTTTGCCAGGAAGGATACATTGAGATTTCACTAATTTTCAAGTATATCCTGGGTAGGCAAGGCCTAGGCTTTCACTTTCCAGGAGGCAGCAAAAAACCTCACTATTAAATGGGTTACTCACAGAGCACCGAAATGACGCCAACATGTTGGTGTTCTGTAGTTCCCTGCACTTCGGGGAATAAAATTTCCCCACCCTGCAGTGAATTCACCATTCACCGCAGGGTCCCCAAAGTGTATGGAGTCGGCCACTGAATGCTGCCACCGCAAACCCGTGGCCTGCTGTTTTCAAAAGAACTACTGAATGAAAATGTCTGGAATTTACATATAAGATCCTATGATTGATAATAAAAAGTTCTGTTACAGAAAAAAGAAAAACCGCTATTAAAAAAAAGGGGGGGTAATTTTGCTTAAAAATGACTAAAGGGTACTAAAAAAAATCAAAGACTTTTTACTGCAAATTAAAATAATAAATGGTTTAGTAGATATTGCATAAAAACGGGAATATTTTTAACATTGAAACCTATGGGGTTCGCCTGAATAAACCTGCTGATTGAAACCACCGAACATCAGGGCATTTCACTGCCATTTCTCTGCTGTTTGGTTTTCTCTGAATAGATTAACCATTACTTCTCTATGGGGATTTGCAATGTCTTCAAACAGCACCGTACTTGCTGGCAGTTCACCAAACTTGTGTGTGAGCATATCACAGAGCAGTGGTGTACTTAGGGGAGTGGCGGAGGGCGGGCCGCCCCAGGTACCAGTGATTTTTTGAGTCTCATTAGGGGGTACTAGGAGGTGCCACTGTCACTGTGTGTCAGCTTTGAGCTGTGTTCTCAAACAACGAGCAGCGGAGCAGGGCGTTTGCATACGGAATAAAATCGAATAGAATAAAAATCCCCCTCTCCTCCCTCCATAGCTCCTCCCCTGCCCCGCAGCAGCTCTAGGAGAGGGGAGGGGGATGTGATTTGTGTGCAGAGAGAGAAGATGACAGTAAATTGCAGGTAAAGGGGGGGTATCAGCAGAATATGAAGCCGTCTGCTTACTGCTGTTTAAAGTGGACCTTTCCTTAACCAGCAGTGCAGTGATAGAAATTTGTCATTGAGCTGCCTGGCTCCTGGTGAGGCTGCGTGCGTGCAGGTCACGTGGTCCGGCCAGTCAGGTGGTACTGAGTTTACTTATTTTTTTCTGTAACACCTGACTGGTGAACCACGTGACACGCACGCAGCTGCCCGCCCTTTCATTAACACGGACTCTCACTCTATTCTGGACTGAACACCCACCGGAAGGGAATCAAAGCCACGGTGCACCCTCTGGCAGTGGCACCCCACTGCTGACAAGATGGCTCCACGCACAGACACAGCCGCGATCCTGAGTCCGTACACAGTCCCTGCTGACTCTGCACACAGCCTTACTGCAGATGGAGGCCGGTAAATATAGAATAAATAATTGCTGTGTGCTCATAATCACTCGGTTTGCTGGGAGTCTTATTGCAGTGGATTCTGATGCACTCATACACACCGGACATTGCATTGCTAGGAGTTTTATTGCTGTGGATTTTGATACGCTGACACACATACCGCACATTGCATTGCTGGGAGTTTTATTGCTGTGGATTCTGATATACTCATACACACTGCACATTGCATTGCTGGGAGTTTTATTGCTGTGGATTCTGTGATACACACTGCATATTACTGTGAGTTTTATTGCCCTGGAGCTCTGGGATACGCTCATACACACTGCACATTTCTGTGGGTTTTATTGCTGTGCAGCTCTGTGATACACTCATATGCAGTGCAGGTTTCTGTGGATTTTATTGTTCAACCAATTAGAGCGGCTGTGATCCAGTATACTTGACATGCGTGGCTGTTCTTTGTAAAAATGCTTGAATTTAAACATTTCATAATTTTATTTATCGCAATAGGTACATTTGAAATGGTATACAAAATATACAAGTAGGCACTTGGTATCCACTTTTAATATAAAGAGAGGAAAAGGCGGAGCTCTAAGAGGAAAAGGTGGAGCTTAAAGAGGAAGGGTGGGGATTAACCAGGAAGAGGTGTGCCCTTGACAGGAAGGGGTGTGTCAAATTTAAATTAGGGGGTGCACGAGTTTAATTAGGCCTAGGGCAGCACAAAACCTAAATACACCACTGTAGGTATTCAAGGGTTTAGGGCAGGGATCTCCAGCTCTGGCCCCCTAGACGTTTCTGGACTACACCTCGCATGATTCGCTGGGCATCTATTGCATTCAACGAATTCTGGTAACTGTAGCCAATAAACACATTTGGGACCAGAGTTGGAGATCCCTAGTTTAGGGATTAATGTTCGACTGGTAAGGGGAGGACCTTATAGTTTCTGGATTGGATCTCATTATTTTATTTACCAGCAATTAGAAAGTATGGATTTTAACTGCTTTATTTGAGAGAAAAAAGTGGCACAATGTCACTAGCTAACTTTGAAGGTGAGAGTTACCAAGGAACAAGAGAGGCAAAGCAAAGGTTTCCAACACTATTGACACGCACTGGTTAAAGATGCCTTATCCACAACACATACAGGTCTATTCAAAGAAAGGTGAAACTCAGGAGAATGAGTAGAGAAGTGAAAATTCGAGGTCGAAAAAGCTAAACCAGAAAACTTCTCCCATTTATCTCACTTTCCAAATCGGCTATTTGGCCTAGATTGTTCTCTTTTCCTGCCAGTTCTCCTGATTTTCACCTTTCTTTGAATAGACTTGAAATTTTGTTTATTATTGAAAGTGTTTACTAACTGGAACTAAATCAACAGGCAAAATATGAGAAATATACCCAATAGTGAAAATGGGCATATAACAAGCATGCCGTTTTACATTACATGTTATAGAAGTCAAAGGCTTCCTGGATATTACTAAAGACGAGAGGAAGATAGGGCTATTGGGGAATGAAATTTATTAGAAAGTGTATTGCATATATTATAGCACACAGGTGGTACTTAGGCAAGGCATCACACCAGAAGGTAGAGAAAATTACAAGGACAAAGTACTTACAATAAGCAGGACCAATCAAGATACCAGTGATGGGGACATAACCGCGGGCGTCACACCATCTTGGTGATGGCTTTGGTACAATGATTTGCGATCCAATCAGAGTGGTCAATGTTCACTTGTCAGCCTATAGGAGACAAGAAATCACTCTGCCCCGCAGGTGAGCGTCACAGGTGCACGTTCAATGTGCGGAACATCAGTTTAGATTGTAGGGTAATTTTGATGCAGAAATTTTGACTGGGCATGTTGTTTTGGCCCAAAAGACCTGCATAATCATCTGTTTTAATCCCTGCAGAAGAATTAAAACGAATTGAATTCCCAGAAACACAATCAGCTATTTTTCAGTAATGTGAAAAAACAACAGGCCCTATTACATTCTTCGCGCATATGTTTGCGCCCGTGCAAAAAGCATTAACACGAGGGGCAAAACCCTTTGCGCCTAATGTCTTATTACAATGTCAGCGCAACAAACGCACGTATAGGTCTACCGCGGGTGAACCTGCGCGAACGCTGCTCGAGCTTACTGTACTTTGCGCGTCCTATACTTAACATTGTGAGCGCAAATGCGTCTGTGCGCTGGTATGTGGATGGTATTACAATCTATGCGCAGTTTGTAACGCACAGCCTATGCGCGCATAATTTTAGCAGCTCCTAAAAGCTGGTGTTAATGGCAAATTCTATCAACCTGGCCGAAACCCAAATACACCAGCCCAAAAAAAAAATATGCAGCAAAGTATAGTTACACATTCTACTCATACCAAACCAATAAAATGGAGAAGTGGTGCGTGCTTTTTTTATTGCTGCAGCATATATACTCAGATTGACTTTGACAGGTGCAAAAACTTAACATGTGACAATTAAGGTTCTTAATTCTGATTGGCTGAATTGCGTGAAAAAAACAGTCCTCACACTGATTTCTGTGCGCAACGTTACTACGGGTGCATTTTTGCACGTCCGTTTTATGCGCGTTATTTTTTGACGGATAAAAAAATGCGCAAGGATTGTAATACCAGCGTTGATTTTCGTGCGTTAACGTTTGACGCTTCGCGCAAAAATTCACACGTTTACCATGCGTTTTTTGTGCGAAGAATGCAATAGGGCCCAACAGAATTACTGATAAAGTCTATATTTTCTCATGATTAGGGGTCCTTAACTTCTTGCTGGGGTTAAAACACACAATTCTTCTGTCATCTTGGGAAGGTGTGCAGGCTCTGAACGGTGAAGAATTAGGAACTACAAAAAATAGACCTGTGCACAACAAAAAAAACTTTTTTTTGTTGTAGATCATTTCTTTCGGTTTTTTGTTTTTTTTTCCGTTTTGTTTTGGATCATTTGGTTCATTTTTTGTTGTTTCGTTTCAATCAATAGGTTACCGTGATTCATATTTCGGATTGATTCATTATGTCATTTTTATTGGTATTTCGTTTTTTCGAATCAATACATATTTCTTTTTTATTAGTTGTTTTGTATTCGGTTTTCATTTCGTATTTTGTTTTTATTTTGTGTTTCATTTTTATTAGTTATTTCAGAATGTGAAACAGATGTATTTTACTTAGATTAAAAGGTGTAAAAAGAAAAGAAAATGCCTAAACCCCTGTCTTTGGTGCTGAAAGCTATTCAGTACCAAGGACAGCAGCTATTCTTGGTGCTGAAACCTATTCAGCACCATGGATAGCAGCTCCGCTGGGCTCCGTAGCACTTACGAAAAACAAATCGGTAAATTTGTTCAGAGTTTTGATTTGGAAGTCTCCATGGAGCCTTGCGCATCATCTCGTGAGATCATGAAGCGCAGATAATGAATTGCAGAAGGAGACTAGGAACCATTTGCATTCACTCTGCTCGTGACCAGAGAAGGGTTGGATTGCACCGCACGCTTCGCTGCAGGATGAGTATGGGATTTAATCCCCTGCGAGTCACATGCTTTATAGCTGCTTACTGTAAATGATCAGCTCCCCCGCTTTGTATAGGAGCTGTCACTTTGCAGCTAGACAGAGAAGAATGAGCTATACCAAAATAGCTCAGGTTTCTTGGCACAAGAATACTGGTTCTTAGGTTATTTTGCTTTAGAGTAAGTCAATGTATTTTTAAATAAATAGATTACTTTTGCTTTAAAATAAATGGCCACAAAACACCTAAAAATACATCTGATCCCACAGCACCGAGCGTGACATAATAAACTACTTCCTCTCGCCATATTCAGCAGAATACTGTGAACAAACAGTTCCCAGTGTCCTTTACTTGCTCTGGTGCACCCTCACCTAAGCAAAGTTATATAGAGCTTCCACAGAGTTGCGCTTGGCTCCATGGAGTCAACACAAGCTGCAGTGCATAGTGCCACATTTTTGTTACCAGGCAGCAGCTCACAAATATTCCAACTTGAGCTGGGAATAAAGTTGTGGGGGATTCCATCCTTCCCTCCACAACAGTGAATCCATTGGAATAGAGCTATTGATAGCAAGTCGCTAATGGCTAACGGATCGCACACAATTTCTCCATTACTGAGCCACTATTAACAGCTCTGTTACAAAAACGTTTGCTTTATATGAATCTTTCCACTAATTCGATAACATATGATACAATTTCCGTATAGGTAGAGTGCCCTAGTATTCAACTCTATTCTTCTAATTGTTTCTAGTATAGGGGTTATTCAGTGAGAGGCGACCTAACCCTGAAATGTAACCAGACACCGAAATTCAGCGTACAGTGACATTTTGGGGCCATTCAGAGAACACCAAATAGTAGACTTGTGCACCGATTAAATTTTTTTTTCGGTTCGGTTCGATTCGTTCGGATGTTTAAAATTTTCAATTCGGCTCGTTTCGACCGCTTTCTGCTTCGATTCGGTTCGGTTCGTTTTTCGTATACATTTTTTTTCGGAATATCGACCATTTTTCGTGTTTTCGGGTCACTTTGCTGTTTTTTTGTATCGACTTTTCATGATTTTGGAAATTTTGGTTTTTTTCGGAACGTCTGTTCTTCTCGTTTCAAAGTGTCTAACTCTATTCGTTTTGACGTAAACTACTATGGTTTACTTTTTTTATACTTTATAAATTTTTTTATAATAAATTTTTGGTTTGTTTTTCGGATCCGATAATTCATTCTGTCGATACGATAATTCTGGCGATTCTATCGTGGTTTTTTTTATTAAATAAAGATCCTTTTTTTATTATGAATATACATTTCACAACTTGCTTTCGCTGCTGAGGCATTTCACGGCTTCCCTTCACGCCTGTGTGCGGCACTGCGGTCTGCTGCTGACCTAATTTTTAACAGTTTCGCTCCTCTTGTTTAAACGCGTTTTGAAGCCTTATTTTATAATATGACCCAGACATGTTATATATCGTTCTTTCCGGCAGACTCGGCAGATGATTCATAATATATCATTATCATATGTATGCCTCATGTCCTGTCTGTATATTATAACAAAAAATGCAATAAAATTTGAATTTTCAATGTTTGTTTTACAAGGTGTAAAGTGTTTTTTTTTCACATTTTAAAATGCGAGTGTTTTTCGGTTATATTTTATGAGTTGCGTTTGTTGAAAAAAAATTGAAATGGGGACTTGTTATATTTTTTGGGTGAAAATTACACTATTTTTAACAAACGCACCCCATACAAAAATCCTTAGTGCAGCATCATTGTTCACATTATAATTGAAATGGGAACAATATTGCTGCATTAACAAAACAAAACAAAAAACCTGTTTTTTTTAAATATTTTATTATATTTAAATTTTTTATAATTTTTAACATTGTCATGTTTGGTATTGTTGGAAAGGCCATGCTCTGGTCGATCCAAAGATACCCAAACATTAACCGATAGCTGCCACGGATCGGGAGCTAGGGGGTTCATTGGAACCCCCTATCTCCACCATTGGTCGCAGTTAGGGGTTAACTCCAGAACTGATGTCATTGTGATGAGGTCTTGGGACTGTCGGCAGCTGCCGTTCCCCCACGCTGTTGTCTTCCTGCAAAGACGTGACCATGTTGGCGGGCAGCGTCTTAGCGGGCAGCGGTGGGAGAGAGAGAGCTCATAGCTGGGAGGAGGTGTTGCATGAAGCCGCGAACAGGGGCAAATAAACTAGACCTGAGCCGCACTGAGGATCTTTGGGTTGTGTCAGAGAAGACTTCACGCAGTGCTGCCATCAATATTTTTTGATAAATTCTTGGTTATACAATGAATGTGACTGTGGACAAAAATCCATGTTATTGTGACATCGCCTAAGCTTAACAAAACCATGCCACGTCGGTAATCAAATCTCAAGGCAGTACAACAAGGTTGTGTTAGTGTGTGACATTTTTTGACCAGGCAGGAAGTGTAGAATGTGCACAGTCACATTCATGGCCACAAATATGTTGACAAATTTATGACAAAGGGTCCATAGAAATGTCAATAAATTTATGTACATATAATTTTAACAGTGTGGAAACCAAGCAATACATATTAACTTATTAAGTAAGGAAAAGCAACGCACACAAACAGGAAAATATAGAAAAAATATAAAATTTATTTACAACATGATGCCACATGGCATTGGCAAACTGCCCAACAGGGGCACAAACATAGGGGAGGAGGAGGCTGGTCTCTACTGCCGCTCCAGGATGTCAATGGCGTTATTAAAATGCTACCTAAATTCCTGGAGCAACTCCTGGATGGCATCGAGGTTGCTGCCAGCCAGGCGTAGCTCGCCGATCGCCATCCTGACACTGGACCTGTCAGTGTCCGGTCTGGCTTCTCCTTCTATATATCCAATAAATGAAAGAAGGAAAATACAGTAAGTAAAGCAGGTTTCTATTTTTGACTGAAAGTCTTGAAAAAATATAACAGTAGTATATACCAGTGCTGGCGGCCTCCTGAGGCTCTGACTCCTCCTCCTCCTCCGACTCCTCCTCCTCCACCACCACCGTCAGCATCTCTTCCGGTGCTATATCTAAGAAATTAAAGAAATAAAAAATACAGTAAACAACAAAACTGATTTATTTTTGAACAAAAGTCGATGCAAAATACAACAGTAAAAAAAAAACTGGACTCGCGGCCTCCTGCTGCGCCTCCGGCTCCCTCTCTCCATCATCGCCCTCCTCCTGCTCCTCCTCTTCCTGCTCCTCTTGTGCTATATATAAAAAAATTTAATGAAAATACAGTAAACAATTTTTTTTTCTGTTTTTGACCAAACATCGTTGCAAAATAAAACAGTATATACCAGCGCTGGTGGTTGCCCGTGGCTCCCCCTCCTCCTCCACTGGGGCACTGGTGCCTGCAGGGGCAGATGCTGCCTTTGCCTTCCTGTCTTCTGCCAAATCCAAAAAATAACACGTAAATAATGCAGACTGGAAAAAATGGTATATCTATACAATATATTGCCGAAAGTATTGCGACACCCCTCCACTACCCACTAGCACTACCAGCTTGACCCTCCACTACTCCGGCTCCCATCTCATAGTTCTAAAGTCACAAAATATTTATTTATTTCCCCTGCACATAGACATATATTACCGTTCAATTATATATTTTTTTCAGAAGTAAACATTACGTTTATTCCAGGGACCTGCAAAGCTTTGAAATTCGATTCGAAAACGAATCGCTGGTCGTATTCGATTCGAATTCGACTTTGCAGGTCGATTCGAAATTTTTTCGAATCGCAGCGTGCCTCCCAGACGCTCAGCACGCGGCTGGGAACGGCACACTGCTAGGCGCCGCCCCCTCCATGCTTCACAGAGGAGACGCTGAGGAGGCGACGACAGGAATGGTGGAAGGATTCTGCAGTGCGAAGAGGACCTGGAGTCTGGACATGTTCGGAGGACAGAAGTTGGGATCGGATGGTGGTGAGTATATACCCGAGTGTCACGTTTATATTGTGCTTCTGTTGCAGGAAGCCATCACCAGAAGATGGCCGCCAGGTGGGGGTGCGATCCAGGCCCAGACCCACGTGGGCGCTATGGGGCCCGCAGCCGAGTGGGGCCTGGTGGGGATGAGCAGGGGCAGACTGACCCAGTTGAGGGGGGCCAGATTCCATGAAGGGGTGCCCAGTCTAGAATAGCTTAAGAGTCCGCATTGAAGATAGAGGTGGCGGATGCGCGCGTGTGCAAGTCACACGGTCTGGCCAGTCAGGTGGTACTGAGACTCAGTACTACCTGACTGGCCAGACCACGTGACCTGCACGTATGCAGTCGCCACCTCTATCTTCAACGCGGACTCTCAAGCTATTCCAGACTGGTTTATAGGGGGCAGCGAGTGAGTGCCTGTCGGGTTATAGGGGCCAGTGCCTGTCAGGTTAGAGGGGGCAATGAGAGTCTCAGGTTCGAGGGGCAGTGTCTGTCAGGTTGGAGGGAGCAGTGAGTTACAGATGCAGGAGATGAGTGGCTGCTCCATCCTCTCTCCCTGCCCAAATGCTCTATCTCTCCTCCTCCTCCGGTAGATGCCCATTGCAGTCCCCGCACTCTCACTCAGCTCAGGCCATCCAGCACTGCAAGAGGTAAGTGTGTGTGTGTGTGTGTGCGTCATTATCCCGCAGAGCTTGCACTCTTTGTCCATCACTGACTCTGGTGGGGGGCGAGAAGGCTGTTGAAATTTATTTATAATCTGGGAGGGAGAAAATAAGAAAAGCACCAATTCGATTCGAGATTCGATTCTAATTCAAACCTTAACAGTGTATTCGATTCGTGATTCGATTCAAGGGAAAAATTTTGATTCGCAGGGTCCTAGTTTATTCAATAAAAACTATTATTTGTGTTGTGTGCGTACAAAACGCATTGTGTGGACTGCTTTTAGTTATTTTATAGATGGCCTCAGCCTCAGTTTCACTTTCAGTTTCTGCTAATAAAACTGTGGATATAGCAGAAACAACAGAAATCCGCCATTTTATTTTGAAATTTGCGTCTAAAGCGTTCAATAATGAGACTGCTGCAGCAAACTGAATTGCTGCGCTGCAACAATTCAGCAGCTGCTGAGGACGTATTGAACGCGGCTCTGTTTGGATGCACTTTCAGAAGAACTACATGTCCCATCCTACCACTTAGCAGAGACGCATAGATTTTTGTTGATGCGCAGGTGGGAGCCAATATTGGGCAAGCTGCGGGTCATCTCGTATGCATCACTCAGTCACAACAACCTCCCCCCCAACACACACTGGTACACAGTGCCAAAAGAAATCCAGCATTGTAATTTCATCTACATACATCAAAAATCACAATTTTCACGAATACGTAAAATCACAAAAAGGAAGAGCTATGGCAAAAATGCATGTATGACGAGTCGTGAAAACGCAAAGCTATACACAATCACATTGCATGAAAAAAGGACTAGATAAATCAACGTATTTCTGTGCACATTAGCACATGCAAGCACATTATTATTATTATACAGGATTTATATAGCGCCAACAGTTTGCGCAGCGCTTTACAATATAACATGACACTTACGTTTGGCTATGACGCGACGGATGTGCCTCAGCTGCTCCTGCTCACGTGCCTTCAGATCGGACCAGCGTTTTTGGAGCTGGTCCTTCCTCCGGTCTTTCCCAAACAACTCCAGGATGGTGGTTCAAAGCTTGTCAAGGATACAGTCCTTGCGCGCGTTATTCTTTCTGCCGTAAGGGCCCTTACGGCAGTCGTAATCTTTTTTATCAAAGATGCGGACCAGCTCCAACATCTCCTCAAATGCCATGTTGTTGGCCCGCTTCTTCCTGGGTGGTGTCTCTGGGGTGGAAGCAGATGAGGACGAGAAGGTGTCCGAATGGGACTCTCGTCTTTCAGCCATGATAAATTATAAATAATTTCAATATTTTTTGGCCTGTCAAAAAATTGTCAAAACTGGCTCAATAAAGTTACGACATCCGCCCGCGCGCGCATGCGCGACCCGCTGACGAATCGGATCCGACCCTATTACGACAGAATTATCGTATCGACAGAATTATCGGATCATTGGAAACAAAAACAAGTGATACGCATTTACAAATACAAAATTTACAGAATCAGCGATATAGCCGATAATAGTTAAATATACGATGTCCAGAATTACCGAAATGGAACCGAAATCACGAATGGAACCAAAATCATGAATAGAGCGAAAATAAATTTCGATTTGACACATTTCAAGTCCATTCGAAAACTCCAAAAAATTTTCGTTTCGGCTCGGAAAACTTTTCGGATCTGTCGGTTTTCGGATCCGATCCGATTCGGAAATTCGGCCGAATCTGAAGACACGAATCGGGAAATTTCGTAAAAATTCCGAACTTCCGAAACCCGAAACGCACATCCCTACCAAATAGCAGAGAAAAGTTGCCGGAGTGCCCTGATGTTCTGAGGTTTCATTAGACAGGTTTATTCAGGCGAATCCCATAAGCTTCAATGTTAAAAATATTCCCGTTTTAAACCAATATCTGATAAACCATTTATTATTTTAATCTGTAGTAAAAAGTCTCTTTATTTATTTTATTTTGTAATTTCTTTTAGGCATTTTTCGACATTTTTTTTGACCATCATTTTTTAAAATTGATGTTCTGTAACAGACCTTTTTATTATCATTCATTGGATCTTATATGTAAATTCCAGGCATTTTCGTTCAGTAGTTTTTTTTGCAAACAGCGTTTCAATTTTCAAACTTTCAAGCGTATTGTTTTTCTGTTTTCCGTCCGCCTGCTTGTCGACTTTTTCCAGCAGCTGCTCTGTGCTCTGATTGGCTGCTCGTCGGCTTTTTCCAGCGTGTTCGGTGTGGTTTTTGAGATGGTTTCTGTAGGTTTTCGGTGACTGTTCCGTAGATTATTCGGCAGGTGTTTGACAAGTTTCCTCTGCACTACGGGGACCCTGCGACACATGCTGAATACACCGCAGGGTGGCGAACTGTGATTCTCCGAAGTCCAGGGAAGAGTGGGGAATGAGAGGGCACCGAAATGTCGGTGACATTTTGGTGCTCTCTGAATAACCCTGTATGTATTTTCTTGAAATGACCTTATCTGTAATCTATCTTTTTCTGTTCTTTATACGTTGATTGGCTCCCCTACTGTTACTATATCCATTTCTTAAATAGACTTATAGTAACAGCAAAAGAAAAAAAGAAAATAAAGTAGAATAATATATTTTAGTGTCCCTTTAAGATCACTCCTATCCAATGATGTCAAGCTGAGATTTTAATAAAGGTCACTGCAGGGGAGAACGCATATACTTATTGATGGAAAGGAACTGAATGAGGACCACCTCTGGTGAAAAACCTACACCCAGGAAAACCACATCTTAAAGATAACTCTCTAAATATAGCACAGAAATTCCCGATTTATGACATAAATCACTAAAATGTTTATTTGGAGAGAGATGAAGCAGGCCGCAAAAGTGTATCTAAAAAAATTTGAATAGAATTGGACATTTTTTTTAATAAATTAACAATATTGTATATTAAAACATGTAAAACATTTTAACAATCATACCTAAATGGATACTATAGAGTTAAGACAGGAGGGGTAGGTAATAGAGGGGTTATACATTAACTTCTAATGACCCCTCCACAGTCCCTCCCATTTTAACCCTTAAGTTTTTAAAGAAAACTAATGTGAGCGCAGGGGGGCTGGGCAGGTATTACGGAGCCACACTGGCGCCAGGTAGAAAAAAACACGCCTGCGCTTTACAGCAGAAAGGCTCTGTAAAATACAGAAATTAGTTTTTTTTTTGTTTAATTTACAACTGTTGGAAGAAAGTACTTTGATTCCATGGACAAATATATTGCAATGTTTTTTAATAAAAATTATATGCCTTGTACTTGCTGACTGTGACATATAATCAGCTATTACTAGAAATTATTAATACTATATAAATTACTAGTCAGGGATTTTATTCCATATTTATAGATATTAGTACTTTAACCCCATAAGGACCACCAACGTACATAGTACGTCCTGGGGAAAATTCCCCTTAAGAGCCAAGGACGTTCTATGTATGTCATGGTCCTTTAACTCCCTCCCTCCCTAATCTCCCCTCTCTGGCCATGGTCCCACGTTGGTCTGGCTTCCTTGAAACCCGCCTGATGGTTTTATCGGCCCCAGTCGTTGCGATGAAGTCGCCGCTGGGCGCAATGACATCATTTTCAAGCACCCCTTGCGTCAGAAGGGGAGAACCTGAAAGGGAGGGTGCTTTGGACAACTCTCCTTCCTGAACAGGGACACATAAAACAAAAATAGAGGCACTGCTGGAGAGGGCAGAGTCTACCCTTTACAGTGGTCCTCTCTGTAACCACTTAGTTGCCGAATTGTGATCCGCACCTGGAGGTAGCTGACATCTGGACAAGCCTCCGGGGTCACCCCCCCACCCACTGACATTGTCGCCATAGGTGCGATGATTTCAGTTGGCCAGTTTACCCCCTAGCTGCCAAGTAGAGCTAAACGGGTCCTTTGAACCCGCGAAGCTCCCGATCCGTGGTAGCTAGAGGGTCATTTTTGGTATCATCAGAAAGGCCTTATCATGAATAATAATAAAAAAATAATAACATTTTAAAAAAGTGTTGTTTTTTTAAAAATTGTCTGGGGTATAATAAAATAGGAGTTCAAATCATGTTTAAAAACGATGAGCATAAAACAGTCAAAATGAGCTCAGCAAACAGGTGAAATGACTCTGCAGTGAAGAGGTTAAGGCCGGTGTCAGACGAACGCAGTGATCACGGCTGTTTTGCTGCACAGTTTAACGTCCGTAGTAGCATAGAATCATGAGCAATAGAGACCGACACATGAAGTACGTGCGTACCGAACTGCACGCGCACAACGCACGTGGCAAATGGACGCAGCTTAGGCAAGAATGTAAAACCGCTAGTTGGACGCGCAGAGTGTGCCACGTTCGCGTAACGTTCTGTGTGAGTGATGAGATGTCAGACGCAGCGCATTTGCGACGTCCAGAACCTTGACGCACAAAATGGCTTTTCATATCCTTTTCAAATTTTTATCATTTTTCGGATTAATTGTTTCCCATAAGTCCCTTTTTTTTTCTACGTCCGTCAAGAAAAACGGATCGTGTGGTGTCTACAGTATCTCCCCTCAGTATGTCCGTCCGTTGCGCACGCTCGCATTCGTCTGACATTAGCCTTAAAAGCAAAAACATAAAAATTTGGTATTTCTAATTTCAGGACTAAATCTTGAAACTATTTAGCTGTGGTCTTTTTTGGCAGTGTTAGATTTTGGGGATTAAAGTTCAAAAAAGTGTTTTTTTTCCCAAATTTTTCATAATTTTTTATAGTAAATTATATGATATGATAGAAATAATGGTATCTTTAGAAAGACCATTTAATGGCGAGAAAAACGGTATATAATGTTTGGGTTACATAAACAAGTAAGAGGAAAATTAGAGCTAGACACAAACAGCACAGAAATGTAAAAACAGCAGTGGGTACTTTCGGACTGACAATGGTATAATCGCTTGGTCATTATGGGGTTAATTAGCATTAGTGATATAATCAAACTGTAAATTCCCATGGGAATAGGGCCCTCATTTCCTCCTGTGCTGGTCTGTCAAATGTTTTTCAGTCTCAATGCACTGTAAGACTGTCTATATTGTAACCAGGGCTCAAAATTTGCACTCGCCTACTAGCATTTGGCGAGTGGAAATTAAGTGAGGGCGAGTGGAAATGCACACGCAGGCAGCACACTAAATTATTTCGGGCTGATGCCACGTGCAACCCTTCCTTCCCCAGGCTGCACGGTGGCAGGGATCGGCTGCCTACTAACCTGACCAAGCTCGTCTCTGTCACTGGCACGGGGTTGGAGAGGAGCTTCCCTGCTTCTTCGCTCTGCTCACACTGGGGTCTGATGTCTGTGTATACATGTATCTGGGGTCTGATGACTGGGTATTAATGTTAATTTTGTAATTTTATTCGAAAAAAAACCATTAACAGTGTAATTTCATAAGATAATTTAAGGGGGTGTGTTTAGGGGCAGAGTTAATGGTTGGGTAGGGGTTAGGTGTAGCAACTGGTGGTGAGTAACTCTTATAGCCTGGTTAGTAGCTTGGGACTTGAAATTTTGAGCCCTGTTGTAACCATTGTTGCGCTTTTTAAATAAATAATAATAATAGTGATTTTATCCTATATTATAATATATGTTTAAAAAAACGCCAAAAAACTTTGCACCATCAGGGCTCTATACATACAACATAAAAAACAGTTTTGATGAAATGTGCCACTCTAGGAAGAAATTACTTTGATTCCAGCAACAAATATATTGCATATTTTCTTAATAAAAATGACACTGACATATTTGCTGACACGTGCAAATAATAAAATATTATGCTAGATTACTAATAGTAATTAAATTACTAATTTTTAGTAATCAGCCGTTTTATTCTTTAATACCAGATATTAGTACTTTAATTACCATTAGTAATTTAATGCGTAATTTGTGACATTATTCTACATTAGTCAGCCCAGTTTGTGCCAGATTAAAAAAATAAAAATGTCCCTGCAGTTTTGCACCAGCGGGGCTCTACGGTCTATACAATATACAGTATATAGCCAATTCTGTTGAAATTTGCCACTCTAGGAAGAAAGTAGTTGACTAATATATGACAATCTTTCTCAATAACAAAAATACATTCCTTTGTACTTGCTGACTGTGACATACTGTATAATGATTAATGAGATATTATTCTATATTACTAAAAATTAATTTAATTAGTATTACTTATATTTATCATTGATTTTATTCTGTATTACTAGATTTTATTACTTTAATTAACATTAGTAATAAGTGCTTTAATTCTATATATGTATAATTTTTTTTAGACAGTATTTTAGCAGGCAGGATCAAAACAGGGTTATTCAAAAAGATCCGAATTGTGGCCGAAAGGTAACTGAACAGTGAAACTCAGCATACGGTCACCTTTCCTGGCCATTCAGCTATTCAGAGAGCAGGCAGTTTGCCAAATGTTGGCGAATTGCCTGCACATACGGTGGCTGTTCGTTGCCTGTTCGAGGGCAGTGAAATCCCCATAGAGAAGCAATGCTTTGTCTATTCAGAGAACAAAAACCAGCAGTGAAAAGTTGCCGAATTGCCCTGCTGTTCGGTGGTTTCATTCGACAAGTTTATTCAGGAGAATCGCATAGGCTTCAATGTTAACTGGCTGGGTGGAGTAGAGGTAACATCACTGCTCTATAACCGTGAAGAGAGACTGTGGAGACACAGGTTCGATCCCGGCAAGAGCACCTCTCCAGTAAGCGTCCTTGGGCAAAACACCTAACGATACATACTTGCCACCCAGGACATACTTGAAAACGAGAGAAATCAATAAAAATAGTCTTTTTACTGCAGAATATTATAATTATAGAATATTTATTAGATATTGAATTAAAACAGGAATATTTTTAACATTTTTTTGATTAAAGGATTTTACCAGGAAGGATACATTGAGATTTCTCTCGTTTTCAAGTATGTCCTGGGTGGTGAGTATGTACCGTTAGGTGTCTTGCCCAAGAACACTTACTGGAGAGGTGCTCTTGCTGGGATATAACCCATGTCTCCACAGTCTCCACGCAGAGCAGTGATGTTACCTCTAGTCCACCCAGCCGGTATTATAGAGCCCCGCTGGTGCCAGTTAACAAAATTACCAAAAATGTTTGTGCGCTTTGCACCAGCGGGGCTCTATAAAATAAGGCTAGGGTCAGACGAGCGTGATTTCTACGGACTGTACGTCCGTGCACACGGACGTACGTTAGTACGGAAGACACAGTAGTGGCCACACAGTCAGTTTATTCACTGACGTATATTTTGACGGATGTAGGAGGGAAAATAAAATAAAAAGCAAAACCATTTTGTCCGTGAAAAATGCTGGACGTATAAATGCAGTCCGTCTGACCACGTTCCATCACTCACACACAAAGCTATGCGGACGTTGCGGACGCAGCGCACTTTGTGCGGCCGTTCTAGCGGTTGTACGTTCTTGCCTGCCTTGCGTCCGTGGGCCGCGACCGTTGTGCGTCCGCAGTTCAGTGCGGACGTACTTCATGTGTCAGGCTCCAATGGACTTTCTTTCATGCTATCACGGACGTACTTTTAGGCGCAATCACGGACGTGAACACTACGCTCGTCTGACAGCAGCCTAAAGAAACCAGTTTTGCTGAAATTTGCCACGCTAGGAATATTTTTAAAAATTTTTTGATTAAAGGATTTTACCAGGAAGGATACATTGAGATTTCTCTCGTTTTCAAGTATGTCCTGGGTGGTGAGTATGTACCGTTAGGTGTCTTTGCAATATACTTTGATTATATTGCAATGTTTCTTGATAATAATGACATGCCTCTGTACTTGCTGATTGTGACATATAATCAGATATTATTCTATATTTCTAGATATTAGTAATTTAATTAGTATTACTTATTGATTTATTCTAAATTACTCGATTTTAGTACTTTAATTGGCATTAGTACTAATTGCTTTTAGGCTTGTGCACCGATTTTTTTTTTTTTTCGGTTCGTTCGGATTTTGTAAATTTTCGTTTCGACTCGTTTCGGCCGATTTTCGTTTCGTTTCGTTTTTCATATCGACTTTTTTTTCGTGATTTCGGAAATTTTCGTGTTTTTCGGAACGTCTGTTCTCCTCGTTTCAAAGTGTCTTTTCGTTTTGACGCAAACTAATGGTTTTTCGCATACAATAATTATACGATACGATAATTCTGCCATTGAGATTTCTCATGTTTTACAAGAAGAATACATTGAGATTTCTCTGGTTTTACAAGAAGGATACATTGAAATTTCTCATGTTTTACAAGAAGGATACATTGAGATTTCTCTGGTTTCCCGGGAAGGATACATTGAAATTTCTCATGTTTTACAAGAAGGATACATTGTGATTTCTCTGGTTTTACAAGAAGGATACATTGAGATTTCTCTGGTTTTACAAGAAGGATACATTGAGATTTCTCATTTTTTTACAAGAAGGATACATTGAGATTTCTCATTTTTTTCAAGAAGGATACATTGAGATTTCTCATTTTTTACAAGAAGGATACATTGAGATTTCTCATGTTTTACAAGAAGGATACATTGTGATTTCTCTGGTTTTACAAGAAGGATACATTGAAATTTCTCATGTTTTACAAGAAGGATACATTGAGATTTCTCTGGTTTTACAAGAAGAATACATTGAGATTTCTCTGGTTTTACAAGAAGGATACATTGAGATTTCTCTGGTTTTACAAGAAGGATACATTGAGATTTCTCTGGTTTTCCAGGAAGGAAACATTGAGATGGGAATGATACAAAATTTAATTACAGAATCAGCGATATAAATACGATGTCTGAAATTACTGAAATGGAACCGAAATCAGGAATGGAGCCGAAATCACGAATGGAACGAAAATGAATTTCGATTTTACGTATTTCTAGTCCATTCGAAAAGTTTTCGTTTCGGCTTGGAAATTTGTTCGGATCTGCCGTTTTCGGATCTGAAAATTTTCAGAAAAGCGACCGAATCCGAATGCATGAATCGGAAAATTTCGTGAAAATTCTGAAATTCCGAAACCCGAAACGCACATCCCTAATTGCTTTTATTCTGTATTAGAGCCTCACTGGTGCCATTTAAAAAATTACCAAAAAATGTCCCCATTGTACAGCGATACAGAACTTTTTAGCGCTTTATAAAAACTTGTAACTGTAACTCTGCGCTTTGCACCAGCGGGGCTCTATACAATAAAGAAGCCAGTTTTGCTGAAATTTGCCACTCTAGGAAGAAAGTACTTTGATTATATTGTAATGTTTCTTGATAATAATGACATGCCTCTGTACTTGCTGATTGTGACATATAATCAGATATTATTCTATATTTCTAGATATTAGTAATTTAATTCGTTTTTTATTCTGTATTATGGAGACCCACTGAGGCCAAGTAAAAAAAGATTTAAAAATAAATTGTGCCCATATTTTGCACCCACAGGACGTCATACATTATAGAAACTAGCTTTTATTTTTATGAAGAAAGTACTTTGATTCCACAAGACCATTATATTGCAATGTTTATCAATAAATATGACATGCCTTTGTACCTGCTAACTGTGGCATATAATCAAATATTATTTTATATTACTAAAAAATTATTTAATTAGTATTACTTATTGATTTTATTCTAAATTACTCGATTTTTTTAGTACTTTAATTGGAATTAATAATAATCGCTTTTATTCTATATTACAGAGCCCCACCGGTGCCAGTTAAAAAACTAAACAAAAGATGTCTCTGCGCTTTGCACCAGCGGGGCTCTATAAAATTTAGAAACCAGTTTTGCTGAAATTTGCCACTTTAGGAAGAAAGTACTTTGATTTCACAGACAGATATATTGCAATGTTTCTTGATAAAAATGACATTCCTTTGTACTTGCTGATTGTGACATATAATCAGATATTATTCTATATTTCTAGACATTAGTAATTTAATTCGTTTTTTTATTCTGTATTATGGAGACCCACTGAGGCCAAGTAAAAAAAGGTTTAAAAATAAATTGTGCCCATATTTTGCACCCGCAGGACGTCATACACTATAGAGACTAGCTTTTTTTTAAAAAAATTGCAACTTTATGAAGAAAGTACTTTGATTCCACAAGACCATTATATTGCAATGTTTCTCAATAAATATGACATGCCTTTGTACCTGCTAACTGTGGCATATAATCAGATATTATTCTATCAGGGTAATTCAAAGAGAATCGAAAAGTCACCGCACGTTCGGTGACTTTTCGTTCTCTTCAATTCGGTTCGATTTGGCGAACCCATTTCGGCGACCCTGCGGTGTATTCAGCAAGCCCCACAGGGCCGTCGAAGTGCAGGGAAAAGCTGCCGAAAACTCACCGCAAAACGAGGGCGAACGCACACCGAAACCCGCAAAAACATCTGGATTAACCCACTGAAAACGCCGGAAAAACCCGAGCAGGAGCCGATAACAGGCAGCGCAGCCGCCGGAAAAACCCGACACCGCAGACGAATGGAGTGAATAAATTAAAAAAACAGTTTGCTTGAATGTTTGAAAAGTGAAACGCTGTTTGCAAAGAAACTACAGAGCGAAAATGTCTGAAATTTACATATGAGGTCCAGGGAATGATAATAAAAAGGGCTGTTACAGAAAAAATAAGTTAAGAAAAAATAAAAAATAAATGATTTTTTTTTTTTTTAAAAAAACCCCGGGAAATACTTAAAATATCCTAAAAAATCTATAAATATAGAAACTCGTTACTGTAGAATATTATAATCAATATATATTAGATTAGATATTGAATTAAAACGGGCATATTTTTAACATTGAAGTCTATGGTATTCGCCTGAATAAACCTGCCAAATTAAACCACCGAATGGGAGGGCATTTCGGGAACCTTTCACTGCTGGTTTGTGCTCTCTGAATACCCGAAGCAGTGCTTTTTTATGGGGATTCACTGCCCTAGAACAGGCACCGTATGTGCAGGCAATTCGCCAGGATTTGGCGAATTGCCTGCTCTCTGGATAGCCGAATAACCAAGAAAGGTAACCGAACGGCAAACACTGATTTTCAGCATCCGGTTCCCTTTCGGCAGCCATTCAGATCTCTTAGAATAACCCTGTGTGTGTCTAGAGATTGGTAATTTGATTATTTATTTTATTCTGTATTATGGAGACCCACTGAGGACAAGTAAAAAAAAAAGATTTTAAAAAATTGTGTCCATATTTTGCACCAGCAGGACTCCAAACATTTATAGAAACTAGCATTTTTTTTTAAATAAAAAAATTCCAACTCTATGAAGAAAGTACTTTGATGGCACAGACCATTATATTGCAATGTTTCTCAATAAAAAATACAAGCCTTTGTACTTGCTGACTGTGGTTTACAATCAGATATTATTCTAGATTACTAGGTATAAAATACATAAAGTAGAAAGGTGAACCTTTGGCCACTTTTTAAGCATAGTTTACATTCATATTCATCAGATTCAGCACCTGCTTGCCTATTTTACGCAGCCTATTTTTCTACTTCGTGTGTATTTTTGCCCCAATCCTCTCTAACGCTTTTATATTTTGCAAAACCTGCCGTTATTGTTATGCACAATGAGAAATTCTCACTGTTCCGAAGTTGAAAACCATTTTTTTCATGAAAATGTTTATCTTGAAAGTAATGGACATTTTTTTTTGGCTTCGAGTATTTTATACTTTTGCTACATTATATATTTGGTTACAAAAGTCTTCCTGATCTATTGTTTCCGCACAAAAGAATGCTCAGTTTTCACAACCTTTTCACAATTACGAGCTCCTGCTCATTGTCTAACTTACAAAGCAGCATTTTATGGCCAGAGAAAGAATTTAATGATCAGCTGATTCTGCATTACTTACAGTTGCTGAGCAACGGAAATGAAGTTTTTTTCTGGATTTAGTTTCTCGACTTACTTTGGATCAAAATGTTTTCTTTGATTATTGATTATAAGTCACACAATTAGAGAGGTCAACAAAGAAAAGTTTGGATTAAATGAGATGACTTTGCTGTTGGAGGACCTACTTTACAACTTCACACAAGTACGACTGTAATATTTACTCAATTTGAGTCCAAGAAAGAATTTAAGGAACAATTACAACATAATTCTCTATCCGGGTTATTCAGAGAAAGGTGATACCCAGAAGAACTGTCAGGAGAAGAGAACAATCTAGACCAAATATAGTTGATTTGGAAAGTGAGATAAATAGGAGAATTTTTCTGGTTTGGCTTTTTTGACCTAGAAATTTCACTTCTCCAGTCATTCTCCTGAGTTTCACCTTTAATGAATAGACCTGTGTGTTTTATGTTTTCTACAATTGATATGATAAAGGTAGAAACACAAACACCAGGCACAAACATATTTTAATCGTAGATCAGGTAAGAACCAACTAGATTGGTCTAAAAAAATGACATATGATTATTTAATTTAAAAACATTGGCACTGAAATGGCAGGTCTTAAAAGTTGAGTGCCATCATTGTGGCAATATAATGTCATTATGGGGTGAGGGTAGAGTCCCAATCTTCAAGTAAACTGTCTACGTACGCTCTGGGCCCTATTCCATAGTTGACGCTAACATGGAAAAATTAAGCAGGATAATGTGCGCTTACAGATTTTCCCTTACTATCTATATGTTAACGTCCTATTATTGGGAAGGTGCCATCTCAGCACCTCGCCTCGGAATGCAGCAATAACCACTCCCCCCGTTACCTGCAGTAGCGCTTCCATGAGTATCAGCTCCTGGAGTCCGTAGGACTCCATGGAGGCTTGTGCTTCTGGGCCGAAAGATCACACAGCGATGCTGAGTGATCGCAGAGGGAGACTATGGACTATTTGTTTCCAGTTTCACTCTGCTCACGGCGAGAAGAAGCACCTGATTAGGCCACACCTTTTGCTGCGGGATGAGAGGTGATCATGGGATTATTTGGGGGGGGATTGGATTGTATCGTAAAATCCTTTAACGTCAGCTTTAAAAAGGTGTTAAAATTTTGGCTTGCGCTTCCCGATAGTATATTGCGCCAGCACTTTGTAATACCTCACTTTTCGAGACGCTAAAAAATATTACGCTCACCATGTTAAGTAAAGGAGTTGTAAAGTACAGTAAGCATGCGCAAACTGAGAGGCGCAAACATTTTTCACCCCAGTTTAGCGTCATGGTTTGACTATCGATGCCAGATTTTAAACTTACTTATCCTAGCGCTAATGATTACATATGGAGTCCCTATATTAGCACCAACTATAGAATAGACTGTAAGCGCCTATGAGCAGGGTCCTCTACACCTATTGTTTCCATCCTATGTCCATTTGATCTTGTTCCCTTTGGTTATAATAAAGCGCTGCGGAAACTGTTGGCGCTATATAAATGATAATATTATTATTATTATTAATAGAACCCTCTATCTTTAGGCATCGTAGACCAGATCTGCCCTTGAGTCTTCAGTCCTTTGTTGCATTTCAAAATTCCAAGGTATTCTTTGCAGACAAGAAGACATATATTGTGGTGATATAGGACTGACCTGGTTCGTAGTTATGTGATATGAGACAGTGTTGGTAAATTACAGAACATGACTTCAAGAGGCAGTCTAGTTGCTTTGTAACTAAGTCATTGACCGAATTTGCCCTGATAGTCGAAATCAGGACCATTTTCGACCGCAGTTTGGATATTGTTCGGTTTGCGGTATTTAATTCCGGGTTTACTTGAGTTTTGATAAAATTTCCGCTCAAATATCAGCACTCGCGGCTATACCTTTTGATTGGAAGTATTGGCTTCAGCAATTCAATCGAGTTTATTGGTATACCAAATTCTTAAAAATATCGAATGCTGAAAGGTATTTTTGGTAACAAGCTCTTCAGATGCTTGTAGCATCGTTTTATGTAATGGTTCAGCTCTTACTGTTTGTACGTTATGCTTTTTAACCTTAAATCCCGGAAACACGAGTCTTATTGTAAATCCCTACCATGTGCTTCTTTACTGTTAATAACAAAGTAGAGACTCGAGGGTTCTAATTATTACATTGGAATTTTAAAGTAGGGACTTCAATATTATGAGTAATTAAGATCTGCATTTACAGTAAAAAAGCACCACCTCTGTACTGTAATTTTAAAACGTGCAAGTCCGTACAGTAACAATTACACTGAAATATTATAATGCTCAGGTCTGTACATTGAGAGATTCCACTTTTAGAGTTATAAGCTGCAAGTCTGTAAATTAACATTTCACTGGTATAGTTATAATGCGCAAATCCCTACTTTAATATTTTACTGTTATATTTGCAGCTCACAAGCTCCTACTTTTATATTTACAAGCTGCAAATCAGTACTTCAATATTTTCAGTCTTATAGTAAAAACATGCATGTCCCGGATTTACAGTACAACTCACATTTACGAGATTTAAAGCAAGATGCACATTTACAGTAAATCTCACATTTCCCAGATTTAAGGTTAAAAAGTGCGCGTTCGGGATTTAAAGTAAGGCAAGAAACTTATCCGATATAATTATACTGTGCCCTAAGGCCTGATGAAAAGATAATTTTAAAATAAGCACATTTGCAATTTACATAAACTATTTTTTATTTCAAATTATTCATCTCACTTCTCCCAGACTGTCTGGCCCTCACCGATCTATGCAGTTGGCTCGCTCCTCTGATGCTTTTCACTGGGTATCAACCATTTGGTACATATCATTGTACAGTTCCACGGATCTGCCCATATCCAGACTAGGCCAGTGCATATTATTATATTATATTATAAAAATAAAAAAAAAAAGTACAGGATAATTAAAATAGATCTGAATCCAAACAGGGTTATTCAGAGAGCGGTGAAAAGCAGGAGAATGATTGGAGAATGGAAAATTCTAGGTCAAACGAGACGATTTGGAAAACGAGATAAATGGGAGAATTTATCTGGTTTGGCTATTTTGATCTAGAATTTTCCAGTCTCCAGTCATTCTCCTGCTTTTCACCGCTCTCTGAATAACCCCGAAAGTTTTCCTTCTTGATCGCAAACAAATAATAGGAAATTAATGACTGTCAGGAAACATACCTCCTCCTATGTTGCGCACACTCCATCAAATCATATCCTGGAAGTGGCTGCTAGGTATCCATACAGCCATACAGGACACATTAGCAACAACATGCAACACCACATTGACAGAAAACAGTGGCCAGTTCCAGTTCTTGCTGTGATGGGATGTTCTTAACTTAAGAGGAGGTACATTACCCTAAACTCTCATTAATTTTCATGAATTTAAGATCTGAAACAAACACTTTAAGTTTGGGTCTATATGAATTACCTTGTATCAATGTATAGATGTACTGTACATACAGACAATGCGTATGTAAAATTGCAGCAGCACCTTGTTAAAAGAAATTTAGCTATTACTGTAAATCACCAAGCATTCACCATACCATTAAATGGACTGATGTAAGTGAGAGGTATATCCTTTGTGTTATAAAGCCATAATCTATGAATAGTAAGTCTCAAATAAATTCTGTTCCAACCCCATATCATTAATAGACCATACAGAAAGAGCACCTAGCTGATTGCAGAGCTGACGGAAAGTGCTAATTGCCATATTAAAATTGTATAGAAGAAGACAAAGTGGGCTGATGCCAGATATATTTTTTTAATTATATGTAATAACATTTGTTCATAAATGGAATAAAGTATATCCTCACATTAAATTGGTTAATTTTTCAAGAATCCCTGGTAATAATGCTAATAACTGCCTGCAGGGCAAACAATCAGCTCCATACTGATTAGATCTAATTATAAATCAGTCGAAGATTGTCTCAGTTTCATCAATTAATTTAAAAAGGTTATGAATTGATAGTACTAATAAAATACTTCTTATATTAGAACATTATTTATTTTGTTCAGCGGACACTGCCAGCAACTACTGCTAGCTTCCCTGTCCCCGTTTTCCTCTAGAAACTGGCTACAGCTATAACCCGCTCACACCCCTAATCGGTTCTGCCACAATTAACCTCTTCACT
Source organism: Leptobrachium leishanense (assembly GCA_009667805.1). Taxonomy (NCBI): domain Eukaryota; kingdom Metazoa; phylum Chordata; class Amphibia; order Anura; family Megophryidae; genus Leptobrachium; species Leptobrachium leishanense. The sequence goes on along the minus strand of CM019065.1, from coordinate 356,526,329 downwards.
ACCATTATCGAGAGCACTCACAATTCTAAAGCACCTTCTGGTGCCCTGATAGAGGGATTTTGCTTATTAATGAAATTCAGTTGTGAAAGGGCGAATATGCCCAAAAAGTCTTAGTACCTCTGATGTGTCATAAAAGATGATAAAAAACAGTTTGATCAGCTAGTAGGTTCATTTTTTTTCCAAGGAAAAGCGGAGTCCAAGATGTATTATGGAGTTGCAGTAAGAGCATTTGGCCAGCAGGTGGTGCCATATGTCCATCAAATAATGTATATAGTTGGAAAATATGCTTTTTAGATTTTCAGAGATGTTTTCACTGCATGGACACTGCAAAGTAGTTTTCCATAATTTCACTGTGTCCTGGCTGTGGTTTTATAAAAAAATATATTGATAGTTGTGACATAAGTCACTTTGGTCTTGGGGTGCAGAGTGATATGTAATCTGAGTTATGCAAGAATAATGTTATTGTCTGTCTATTGTATGGTCCATGTGTATCTTGTTATCTTTCAGATAGGATTAGCCTTCCAGCATACCCTGTCTCAGGAATGTGTTAATATCTGTTTATATTTGAGTTGTTTTGTAATCTGGTGTGTCAGTCAAACACTGCCCCATTATCTGTTTGCGAATCACAATTGCATTGTCCTGTCTGTCTAGAAATGTTGAGTGAATGTCTAATCTATTCTAGGGTCAGCTTTTGTGTATGCAAATGAGCAATGTTTGATCGTATAAGTATGTGTGCCTGTCCCCAATTAAAAGAGTTCCATTCTGGACCCTGACCCCAGATCTACAGTCTCATCTTATTTCTGGGGGATGCTAGCAGGCTCTCTATGTGTCCTGGTCTTTGAGCTTCGTCTGAGGACTGGAGAAAGGCATGAGAGTCTGGCTAGGGAGAACAGGGGGGTCCAGCAAGGAAGTGGCATTGGCAGATGTGACCCTGACGGGGTACTGCGATCTGTCACAATAATAAATCAGGTTATGCTTAATCAATACTTATAGAAGTACTAGTAATTGTATTTTGAACATAGCTATATAGAAAATTACACTTAAATATTATGAAATGAATCATAGATCTAGACATCTGGTATCAAATATCCTTGGGCTACATTGTCCTGTCTGTTGATACGGAAGACCGGGGAATGTCGCTTCTAAACTTAAAGATGAGGTTGGTTTGTCCCTCTCTTCTCAAGAAATTCCCCCCCTTTTGCTACGAAGCAGGAAGACAGGAATCACTGCTACATGTACAAGTCTCCTGAAGGATGATGAACACATTTGACTAACATTGGAGGGCTGAATTTAAAAAAAAAAGCTTCAATTGCGAGCACGCTTATCTTATCAGACTATATATGTTATAGCTTACTTTAGAAATTTGTAGAATGCAAGGGGTCAAGTCCTAAGTAAAAAAAAAGGCCCCTATTACATTCATCGCGCAATTTCGTTCGCGCAGCGCAAATGTTTTTGCGCGCATCGTCCTGCGTTATCGCGCAAAAATTAACGTGGTATTCCGATCCGAACGCATTTTCTCATCGGACAAAAAATAACGTTAGTAAAAACGACACACAAAACGAAGTGTAATACACGCGCAGTAACGTAGCGCACGCAATTCAGTGTGCGGACTGTTTTTTTCTCGGGATTCAGCCAATCAGAATTAAGAACCTTAATTGACATCAATTTACCTTAACCCTTTCGCTGCTGAGGCTTTTCCCGCCCCTGTGCTGAGCTCATTTTTACCGATTTTGCTCATCATGTTTAAACGTGTTTTGAAGGCTTATTTTAGTATATGACCCAGACATATTATATATCGTTCTTTCCGTCAGACTCGGCAGATTCAGAATATGTCATTATTATATGTATACGTCATGACCTGTCTGTATATTATAACAAACAATGCAATAAAATATGATTTTTCAATAATTTACAATGTGTAAAGTGTTTTTTTTTCACATTTTAAGATGCGAGCAATTGCGGTTATATTTTGTATGGGGTGCGCTTGTTAAAAAAATTAGAGATGGGGTCTCGTTACATTTTTTTGGGGGAAAATTACACGATTTTTAACAAACGCACTGCATACAAAAATCGTTAGTGCAGCATCATTGTTCACATTATAATTGAAATGGGAACAATATTGCTGCATTAACAAACCAAAAAAAAGAAAAAAAACTTGTTTATTTTTTTTTTAAATATTTTTTTTTTTACAAACTTTTTCACTTTCGTGTTTGGTATCGTTGGAACGGCCATGCTCTGGCCGATCCAAAAATACCAAACTTTAACCCCTAGCTGCCACGGATCGGGAGATAGGGAGTTCATTGGAACTCCCTATCTCCACCATTGGTGGCAGCTAGGGGTTAACTCCAGGACTGGCGTCATCGTGCTATGCACGATGACGCCAGTCCTCAGGGGGAGTTCCCGGAGGCTTGGCCGACATCCAAGATGTCGGCCAGCTCCGGGAAAGGATCACGAACCGGCGCTTTTCAGCACCGATTCGTGATCTGGCTCCCCAGGGGTTAATGCCAGGTACCATTTGGAAGGGCAGGCTGTGCCCTTCCAAATGGTGCCTGGGTTAACCCCCGCAACGCCGCCGATCGGGAGGGAGAGAGGTCCGAAGGACCTCCCCCCTCCCTTTCAGGCGCCTCCTCCGCACATGCGGGGGGGGGCGCCTGAATTAGGTGTCATCGCGCCCCCGCGATGACACCTAATTAGCCTGGCGGCGGTTCCGGATGCTGGGCTGACATCGAGGATGTCAGCCCGCACCGGGGGGGCCAGCGATCGGCCGGAACCCGGCCGAACGCTGACCCCAAAGGCTGGACGCGCTCAGCTTGTCCACCGCATGGAATGTGACATACGGTTGGACGCGCTGAGCGCGTCCACCGCAGCGAAGTGGTTAATTGACTCACTTTTTTGCGCCTGCCAAAGTAAATCTGAGTATACATGCTGCAGCAATAAAAAAATATGCACGAATTCACAATTTTTTTTGTATGGGTATGTGTAGAATGTGTAACTATACTGTGCTGTATTTTTTTTTTTTCGTGCTGGTGTTTTTGCGCGCATCGTCCTGCGTTATCGCGCAAAAATTAACGTGGTATTCCGATCCGAACGCATTTTCTCATCGGACAAAAAATAACGTTAGTAAAAACGACACACAAAACGAAGTGTAATACACGCGCAGTAACGTAGCGCACGCAATTCAGTGTGCGGACTGTTTTTTTCTCGGGATTCAGCCAATCAGAATTAAGAACCTTAATTGACATCAATTTACCTTAACCCTTTCGCTGCTGAGGCTTTTCCCGCCCCTGTGCTGAGCTCATTTTTACCGATTTTGCTCATCATGTTTAAACGTGTTTTGAAGGCTTATTTTAGTATATGACCCAGACATATTATATATCGTTCTTTCCGTCAGACTCGGCAGATTCAGAATATGTCATTATTATATGTATACGTCATGACCTGTCTGTATATTATAACAAACAATGCAATAAAATATGATTTTTCAATAATTTACAATGTGTAAAGTGTTTTTTTTTCACATTTTAAGATGCGAGCAATTGCGGTTATATTTTGTATGGGGTGCGCTTGTTAAAAAAATTAGAGATGGGGTCTCGTTACATTTTTTTGGGGGAAAATTACACGATTTTTAACAAACGCACTGCATACAAAAATCGTTAGTGCAGCATCATTGTTCACATTATAATTGAAATGGGAACAATATTGCTGCATTAACAAACCAAAAAAAAGAAAAAAAACTTGTTTATTTTTTTTTTAAATATTTTTTTTTTTATTTTTTTTTTACAAACTTTTTCACTTTCGTGTTTGGTATCGTTGGAACGGCCATGCTCTGGCCGATCCAAAAATACCAAACTTTAACCCCTAGCTGCCACGGATCGGGAGATAGGGAGTTCATTGGAACTCCCTATCTCCACCATTGGTGGCAGCTAGGGGTTAACTCCAGGACTGGCGTCATCGTGCTATGCACGATGACGCCAGTCCTCAGGGGGAGTTCCCGGAGGCTTGGCCGACATCCAAGATGTCGGCCAGCTCCGGGAAAGGATCACGAACCGGCGCTTTTCAGCACCGATTCGTGATCTGGCTCCCCAGGGGTTAATGCCAGGTACCATTTGGAAGGGCAGGCTGTGCCCTTCCAAATGGTGCCTGGGTTAACCCCCGCAACGCCGCCGATCGGGAGGGAGAGAGGTCCGAAGGACCTCCCCCCTCCCTTTCAGGCGCCTCCTCCGCACATGCGGGGGGGGCGCCTGAATTAGGTGTCATCGCGCCCCCGCGATGACACCTAATTAGCCTGGCGGCGGTTCCGGATGCTGGGCTGACATCGAGGATGTCAGCCCGCACCGGGGGGGCCAGCGATCGGCCGGAACCCGGCCGAACGCTGACCCCAAAGGCTGGACGCGCTCAGCTTGTCCACCGCATGGAATGTGACATACGGTTGGACGCGCTGAGCGCGTCCACCGCAGCGAAGTGGTTAATTGACTCACTTTTTTGCGCCTGCCAAAGTAAATCTGAGTATACATGCTGCAGCAATAAAAAAATATGCACGAATTCACAATTTTTTTTGTATGGGTATGTGTAGAATGTGTAACTATACTGTGCTGTATTTTTTTTTTTTCGTGCTGGTGTTTTTCGTTTCGGCCAGAACGTTCAGATTTGCAGTTACCACCAGCTTTTCAAAGACGTTAAAATTATGCGCCTGAATCAATACATATATATATATATGATTCATGGGCTTAAATTAATAGAAAAAAAAAATTATGCGCCCAAACGTCGTTCGTAAAAAGATGGGCATCGATTGAAATACCATCCGCGTACCAGCGCACGAACAAATTTGCGCTCACAATGTTAAGTGTAGGACGCGCACAGTCCATCATGCTCGCGCAAGTCCATCCGTGTTAAACGATAATGTGCATCGTTTGCGCGAACGTTGTAATACGACGTTCAGCACAAAGGGTTTTGCCCCTCGCGTAAATGGGCATTTGCGCACGCAAAACACACTGCGCAAAGAATGTAATAGGGGCCTAAGTGTGGGAAAACACAAACATTTCTGTCCATTTCGGTCTTAAAGGTTACCGGGAGCCACAGCGGGCTGCAACACTTCGTTATGCATGATAATGCCATTCAATTTGACAAACACTGAGAAACTGTCATTCCCATACCTTCCCAATATACTAAAATCCAGGAAAAGGCATAAATATAGACAGATTTTTTTTAAACTGTGTCCATATAGAAAGGTACTGCAGCTTCCCAGTATATCAGCCAAAAGGGAACCAAGTTCCTCCTGCTAAAATAGTGAAGGAACGGCATTCCCAAGCACTCCTGCAGGACTTGACCCATGGTAGTAAGACCCTGTAATCCATACAGTTTTTTTCATCATTGTCTTCTAATCAAAATAATTGTATGAAATTTTTAAACCCGGTGACTTAACTCATCTCTAATGTTTACTGTTCAGAAATTGACAGCGTAGCAATAGTTAAAAATTCTACCCAGTAATTTAACAGACTACAGTTAAAATTTATATGCAAGATTGTAAGATTATAGTTTTAAAATTTTGCACAGAAAAAAAAAAGCTATAAATGTAATTTTCGATCCATTTTATTAAAAAATTAGTTTAGTTGAAACCTGACAAACATTTCACAACAGCTGTTTGTTTTAAATGCATCTGTTGTGGTGTCTCTGATCCTCTGCCATATGGATTCCATAGTGTAATCCCTGAACTGCCAATAATTAACATAACACTATTAAAAAACTCGTTCCAAGAAATAAATATGGTTGTGGCAATTAAGAGATTTGATTGAATGAGCCAACCCTTGTAGATAAAGGTTTGGGCAAAAAAAAAAAGTCTGCTTAATAAATACAGAAACCTAGAGGTGTATAATAGTAGTTTTAAATGTTAACTTGTGATGCCATAGTTAAAATAATTTATATATATAGATTTGAGATGTATTGTAGTTTTTCGTGTGTATTATACAATGTGATTCATATAGATTTTGACCCAAAGGTTTAGCTATAGGTCATAAATGATTGAAATAAAATAAGAGTTTCGGGACACCTACCTCCTCTTATGTTGAGCACTTCCCATCACAGTATGTGCTGGAAATGGCTGCTAGGTGGCAGCACAGACACAAAACTAGAACTCCCATGGAACAAAATGCCTTATTTGTTTGTATAGTTAACTGGCCATTACAAGAACCCGGAAACCAGGCTTGTGCACCGATTTTTTTTTCGGTTCGATTCGGTTCGATTTTTCGGATTTTTAAACCTTTCGATTCGGCTCGTTTCGAACCGATTTCTGTTTCGATTCGGTTCGGCTCAATTCGTTTTTCTTGTACTCTTTTTTTTTGGAATATCGACCATTTTTAGGATTTTCGTGTCACTTAGCTCGTTTTTTGTATCGACTTTTCGTGATTTCGGAAATTTTCGTTTTTCGGAATTGTACATGTTTTAGAATTTCGACCATTTTTCGTATTTTCGTGTCACTTAGCTCGTTTTTTGTATCGACTTTTCGTAAGTTTGGAAATTTTCGTTTTTTCGGAAAGTCTGTTCTCCTCGTTTCAAAGCAATAAATTTCGATTTGACACATTTCAAGTCCATTCGAAAATTCCGAAAATATTTCGTTTCGGCTCGGAAATCTTTTCGGATCTGCCATTTCGGATCTAAAAATTTTCGGAAATTCGGCCGCATCCGAAAACACGAATCGGGAAATTTCGTGAAAATTCCGAAATTCCGAAACCCGAAACGCACATCCCTACCGGAAACTCATGTCGTTTCTTGGCTTCTGCACGGTAGAGTCTCTCCTCTAACCCACCATGACAATATTCTTTTGAACGTAGTCAGACAGACTGCATTTTTGACATCCAGCATTTTGACGGACAAAATGTTTTTCATAATTGTTTTTTTTTTTTTTAAACTTTGTCCAGCACTTAGTATAACCAGGACTGGATAACACTAGTGTGGAATGTCAGCACTTGTTTCAAAGGTCTGAAGGATTTCTGCATTGCAGGGGTGGGTTAGGGGGGCTTCCTTGGACACCCACACATGGATTCTGGAGCTTGCTATGGCTTTATTGTGTGTAAAGAAGGGGAATCCACAGATACTGCGAGGATTTCGCTCCACATTTTACTTACAGCTTCTCCTTCCAGTGACTAGTGGCCTCAGAGTTTGAAGTCAGCAGCAGCTGGAGCACATGTTGCTACAAACCTATAATGCCCGTGCAGTGACCAGGAGCCATCCCCAAAATGTGAAAATACGTAAGGTATTGACTAAACATGCCACCCTTATGTCTTATACCTCAGCACTGATGCGTCTCACGAGAGCAGTATAGTGGCCAGACTCACAGCCAGGCATGCAGGGAGCCGTAAATCTGACAGATCCTCTGATCTGACAGTCCCTCTCCCCTGCTCCCATTCTATAGCCTATTAAGCCGGAGCTCAGTGTGGCAGCGCTGTGCTTTCTCTATAGGAGCACTCAAGAGGTTAATTATCACAGGAGTCTGCAGAGCTCAGGAAAGTATTTGCTAATCAGCCATAGCCATGTAGCAGGGAGACATGACCAAATTCTAGGTCAAAATAGCCAAACCAGAAATTTTTTCCCACTTATCTCACTTTCCAAATTGGCTATTTGGTCTAGATTGTTCATTCTCCTGGCAATTCTCAAGGTTTTCATCTCTCTCTGAATAACCCTGTATGTCACACTTCTGAGCCCCTTCTTAGAAGTGTACCCAAATTACATTTTGTTAAAGTATATTTTAATATTTATCATATGATTTATTTTTTATAAAATAATTTAATCAATATTCTAATTTAAATTATATATATTTTAATGCATATTTATTTCAATTGTTCAAATTACATTTACATGAATATATAATTCATATTAAAATACAATTTATTTTAATAATCCATAATTATTTTTTAATTCTATTGCTGTGGAGCTCTGTGATACGCTCATACACATCGTACATTACTGTGGGTTTTATTGCTGTGGAGCTCTGTGATACGCTCTTACACACTGCACATTACTGTGAGTTTTATTGTTGTGCCACTCTGTGATACGCATCAACAGGTTTTGGTGGGCATGGGGGGGGCAGATTTTACCTCCAGTTGAAGCACTAAAACGAACACCAGATAGGTCTACAAAGCGCAATCCTCCATTGGATGTTCGTGCTTTGTGGAGCGGTGCTCACAAATGTGCATATAGTGAGGGGGCCACACAGGTTTCTGTGCAGAAAAAATGTCTGTTCTCACTGGCGTTCTGTCCACATACCTGTACATCCGTGTGGCCTCAGTCTTAACTGGATAAACACCTCAATGCTGTGCAAAATAAGCAAGAAAGAACCACAAAACATGGAGGGAGAATGGGAGCCTTTGTGGGACAGAGGGGGTGGAAAATGGTCAACCATACATGTAAGATATAGTTAAACAATGTAGCAACTTTACGTCTACTTTCTAATCACCTGTTTAGGACAAATATGGCTGTCTTCTTAGTCTTCTGTTCAGTCGATTAGGCTTTCTATATAGTAATAAGATAATTTGATTTGGGATCCATATGGTTTCCTTAACCAGATATATTAACATTACAGTACTGTATTTGCTATCTCTTTTTTTATTTATTAAACCAAGCAACCAGCATATAACAGTTTTTTAAAATTTTATTGCACCTTCATTTCCCATGACCATTACAAAGACTGATAAAATCATCATGCTTGAACATTGTGCCCACCTGTCACAAATCCCCTTTGGATCTATGAGACTGGTCCTTGTATACGGTATACTCTCTACCCCTCCGATCCTTAGGTGATTGGTACCACTAACTATTTTCAGGGAACCAAATAAGATGTACCCAGCAAGGGTTAACAGGTACGAGAATATTATACCAGACTTGGTGAATGGTTCAGGGATCATAGAACCAAGAGAGAGAGTCAAAGGTTTGCCAATAGTAATGCACAGAGCAAGAACCCTAGTATTAGTCAAGTTGGTACACAGGGTGGATATGTGAGTACTTGCCAGGTCGGTACAAATAGCATGGCTGCCAGGAAATGCCAGGTAGGTACACAGAGCAGGGTTACCAGGAAATGCCAGGTCGGTACACAGAGTAGGGTTGCCATGAAATGCCAGGTCGGTACACAGAGTAGGGTTTTCAGGGAATGCCAGGTCGATATACACAGGTCTATTCAAAGAAAGGTGAAACTCAGGATAATTGGCAGGAGAAGAGAACAATCCAGACCAAATAGCCAATTTGGAAAGTGAGATAAATGGCAGAATTTTTCTGGTTTGGATATTTTGACCTAGCATTTTCACTTCTCCTGCCAATTCTCCTGAGTTTCACCTTTCATTGAATAGACCTGATAATATAGCCAAATACACAGGTACAGCTGAGGGAAATGATAACCATGTCAGGGCACAGGAGTAAGTGAGACGCTGGGTTTTAAACCCGGCGGGCACCGCGTCATCAAGCTGTGCCCCACCCACTGGCATCTCATATGAACACAAGTCCTCTGTTCTTCACTCAGCGCCTGGCCAGCGAGCAGTGAGCAGGACGCTGCCGGGCGCTGGGTACCGCCTGTGTAGGATGTGACACCACCCCTGTTACATATACTATGATGTGTCTTTAAATTTCTTCTTCTACAAAATAAATTAAAAATGCAACTGTAACACATGCTTATATCTAATTACATTGTCTGTGTTTGTTTCAAAGCTATAACCTTGTGACTTTCGTTTAATGTTCATGCTTTCCAATAAAAAAATTAAAACGTTAGAACTCTCAATGCCTTAGTCATTCAGAAAGAATTTACATAGAACACATTGAATGTTTTGTACCCATTAGCCTATTTAACTTTTGTTGATTTCTTGTAACGTTGAAGGTCACATTGATGTAATTTTCTTTTTTCCTGAATTTAACCCCTCGACAGCCTGTGATGTGGTTGGACAGTCATGCCAGCAATGCATTTTTTCATGACCAAGACGATGAAGATGTTAAATACGAAGAAACGATGTAGGGCGCGATACCTTGCAGTCAGTGGCCTAGATTCACTATTTTTCCACTGTTGAATCTAAAATAGAGCTGTGAATTCTCACAAGGAGAACATCATTTTCACTGGGGTTCACAGCTTACGGTGAAAGACGCAATCTATTCCCCGTTAAAGGGAAAGGTGATTAAGCTACCTGGTGAGTACAAGGTCAAGATTGAGGCTGGCTCGCCAACGTTTTCTGCAGCTCAAATCTGCAACTAAAACGAAGCAATCATCAGCCAAATGCAGCGAATTAAAAAAAAAATAGGGAAAAAACACATTACAGCAAAAATAAAATCTTTTAACAACATGAATGCACAAAACCGTAAGCATAACAAACACTGCGAAATCCATAAACGCTGTGACCACAGGTGAGCCGAGGCACTTAGAATGTCATTTGTGAAGTGTAGTAAATGCTGACACATCTTTGATGTTCAGGATAACAAAACCAGAAGACACTCTGGGAACGCCCTAGTCTACCTCCGTGCCAGTCCAAAAAAAATTTCCAGCATGAATTTTGTAAACAAACTAAGATGAATTTAACAATTAGTCATGCGTTAACCCGTTATACCTAACTTTTTCCATAGCTTCATTAACTCCTTCACTACCAAATGTGCTTTTCGTTAAAAACATTCTTTTCATAACATTTATTTGAAAACGTGGGATTCAAAGTTAACAGTTAAATATAGGATAGCAAAGAAATTTTGCCCAGAAATTGTTGTTTTGAAATTATATTTTTTTTTTAAGATTTAAAATAATGCAAATTTTCAATTTTACTTTTTCATGTGTTCGTTTATCATTTACGGAAATATTGGTGGGATGAAAAGGTTTGAACTGTAGACGGTGTCCTTTATCCTTCACTATTTTGCACAGAGTCTGCGTTATTAGAAATGGCCTTTGTGTCACGGTAAATGTGATAAAGATAGATAATAAAATGTTAAAGTCTCCTGCTTATGGAGTTTTGCAGTCATCATAATGAGGCTATTCGTAATGCAGCTTCCAAAAATAACAATAAAATATAAAAATAATATCTGTATGTGACATAATGCCTGTGTATTGAAATTACAGTAACACCTTGTATCTGTACTGTACAGGGATTTTCAGTAAATATAACACCCTGAATTGTATCCCTGTACAGCATTGCGATCTCCCTGACTGTTGTAATGCAGCAGTAAAGTTTTTGATCTTTTTGTTAGCGTTTAGTCTTGAGCTGCTCTTTACAGACTGTTTACATTAATACAGGGTGCCTGGAGAGAGATAAAACAAATAATTCTGTTTCTCCAAATTATTATATTAATATAATAATATTAATTAATGATTATAACCTTGCTTTAAAAAGTTACACAAGTGGGGTTTTGATATGGTAATGATTGCTTTTCAATGTATTACAATGCAATATCGAGTTAACTCAATTCTGACAGTGAACGAGTCTGTCAGAATGGGTGTCTTTGTATTATTAAGCCAAAGCATACTCTTTCATTGCCGTGAGATGCATGCAGTGACACTGTATTAAATTGAAAGTTTCACAATAATAACGCAACAAGCTGTAAGCGGACAGATGCTGCAGCCTTAAAAACAGCGCTTTGCAGAATTTTAATACCACACAACTGCCAAGAAATTTAAAAATGGTATATTCGCACCTCGTCCAGATACTGCCATAATTAATAGTTAATTAAATTATTATTGCAGTGAAACTGTACGCGGTGAATAGGATTGAATCTAACCCTTCAGTAACGAGCTGCATTTTTTCAAAAGTGATTAGTGCGTTGAGGTCAGTGACTATTGTGGAAAAGTGGTGATGCGATTCTTACTTGTCTTCAATTAGATAAAGAAATTATCAAACAAGGTAATGTAGTGCAGGTGGTCAAGCAGAATTTGGGAATAACGCTAACCACAAAATTGCTGGCCCTATTGTGAAGCGATGTCAATGTACCATAGAAGAATTAGTCCCAATGGATCTTTAGAGTTTCTCCACTTCTTTTTAATCCTCAAATAAAAAAAGAATACGATCATAGCATAACCCGTGCAGTACAAAATTGGCTTATTTCAACCTTAGGTATCACTCACATGGTGGAGAGCCCACCTGGCTCTGGATAATCCGCGTCTGAGCTGTTTTGCCGGCCGCTCAATCACCTCAGAGGTGTATATCCCCGTATATTGCAACTCTTCTACCTAAAATGTGGAATATGCACATCATAGTGTATACCATATATTAACAAATGGATCTATACATCATGGAACTACTCACATGGTAACGGACCAAATCCTGGTCCTTGGTGTAATTCGCCCGTAAGTTAGTTCTACGAGGCACAACTTCCAAAAAAGCCTTTAAATGCATTCCAGGATAGCCAAAGTAAAATGTAAAAGAATATTTGTTGAATAAAATAAAATACAGTATAAAACATAGCCAGAACGCATTTCACCATCTAGGTCATTCACCCACTGGCTTCCTCTGGTAGGAGCCAGCAGAGGAAGCCAGTGGGTGAATGACCTAGATGGTGAAATGCTTTCTGGCTATGTTTTACAGTATTCTGTATTTTATTTTATTCAATAAATATTCTTTTACATTTTACTTTGGCTGTCCTGGAACACATTTAAAGGCTTTTTTGGAAGTTGTGCCTCGTAGAACTAACTTCCGGCGATATACACCAAGGACCAGGATTTTGTCCATTACCATGTGAGTAGTTCCATGATGTATAGATCCATTTGTTGATATATGGTATACACTATGATGTGCATATCCTACATTTAAGGTAGAAGAGTTGCAATATACGGGGATATACACCTCTGAGGCGATTGAGCGGCCAGCAAAACAGCTCAGACACGGATTATCCTGAGCCAGGTGGACTCTCCACCATGTGAGTGATACCTAAGAATGATATACAGCCAATTTTGTACTGCATGGGTTATGCTATGATCATATTCTTTTTTATTTGAGGATTAAAAAGAAGTAGAGAAACTCTAAAGATTGATTGGGACTAATTCTTCGATGGGACATTGACATCGCTTCACAATTTGTTTGTATTTTGTAGATAAAGAAATTATCTGAACCATCTGTCTAGCTGGATCTGGAAAGTATTATGGTCTATGAAGCTTTATATACTACCTGGATATAAAGATGATTATATTTGCTCTAATCAGTACAGATGAAAAATATTACCAGTGTATCAAGTGGATGAGATGTGTTTTGATTCTAAAAGCATTCTATGAGAGTTTGCAGACACATTGTTTCTGAGTTTCTGTCTGAGGTCTGAAGAATCAGAAAAAATAAGTTTAAATGAATACTAGGATTGAAAACCAAATAAATTAATTGAAGTGGATGAGTGTTTGTATATTGAACATTGCTGTCAGTATAGGACTTCCATTATTCCTATGTATGCACTTTCCCACAAGTGCATCACTTATACTCCATTACTGCCAACATGACGTACTGGTACATGTTAACTCCATTTAGTAGTCTGAAAAAAAATAATCAAAAACCATATACTGTACGTTTATATTCTTTCAACTACTGATAAGAAAAAGATAATTCATATATTTACACTGAATCTTTTTCTAGATCAGTGTTTCCCAAACCTGTCCTCAGGACCTGCTGACACGCCAGGATTGACAAATATCTGAAGCACAGCACAGGTGATATAATTTGCTGCTCAGTGATTGCAGGATTCAGTCAGCATTTCCCCAAGGAGATCTGCAATATCTGGCCTGGTTGAGGGTCCTGAGGACAGGTTTAGGAAACACTGGTCTACATACTGAGATCAGAGATGTAATGAGCAACATTTACCCTGAAGTCATTGTTGCAACCGTTAGCAAATCAATAACATGTTGAAATGCTAGGGCTAAAGAACAATATGCTCGACGTGCACAATGAAAAATTTTGTTTCGTTTTGATCCTTAAAGTTTTCAAGTTTGTTTCGTGTGTTCGTTATGTTACCATGATTTGTATTCTGAATTGATTCTTTATTTTGGGAGATCGGTAATTCGCATTTCAGATCCATTCGTAATTTTGCTTTTAATAGTAATTCGTATTTGGGATCGATTCGTATTTCGTTATTAGATTCGTATTTGGGATCAATTATTTTGTTTTTACTAGTTATTTTGGAATGTGAAACGGATGACTAAAATTACTTAGATTAGGGTAAAAAAAAAAAAGAGCATAAGTAATCCCCCTGTCCTTGGTGCCGAAACAGATTCAACACCAAGTACAGCAGCTCCACAGGAATCCGGAGCAAAAGATCCCCCTATCCTTAGTGCTGAAACCTATTCAGCACCAAGGACAGCAGCTCAACGGGGCTCTGGACCCCCACAGTGCTGCTGTCCTTGGTGCTGAATAGGTTTCAGCACCAAGGACAGCAGCTCTGCATAGCTCCGGAGCAAAAGATTTCCCTGTCCTTTGTGCTGAGACCTATTCAGCATCAAGGACAGCTGCTCCATGGGGCTCCTGATTAGGTGCAACACTGCTCTTCCTGTACTATGTATATTTAATTGTATCTCCAGCCAGGTCATCTTTGCAGCATATTCCGTTCCATGGCTTTGTTTTTTGAACCCATGGTGAATTTGTTTCTGGAAGGGTATAAATGAAAGCCCAACAAAAAAGTTATAGGAAGCGCTTATAAAGTCCTAAGTTATACAGTATGGACACCAGAAGAATGTGCATACACTATATGGTGCAAATCATATCCCAAACAATAAATCAAGTGGTCACCACAATTGTGAATCGATATATAAAGTGCTAATCTGGAGGGAAAGAGGACCTACATGTACTTATGTATTTTTTCTGCATGATGTCTGCTGCTTGAATACCATTACTCAAGCGGGACGGGGTCATCCCTAAAGGGACCCAATGCTGGAACATTGAGCCTTAATCGTTCAGGCTCTAACCCACGTGAGTGGATCACTAGCCCTCGTACGTTGCTTATATCACATTTTTTACAGTACTGTACCATTGCTATTCTTTGTGCTTTATGTTTTACATGTACCTTCTTCTGAAGTTGTTCTGTCCCAGGAAGAGATCATCTGGGTAATATTTGCTGTGTTTATATGTGAGGGTGTAGGTACTCTTTCCCTCCAGATTAGCTCTTTATATATCAATTGACAATTGTGGTGACCACTTGGTTTATTGTTTAGGATATGATTTGCACCATATAGTGTATGCACATTCTTCTGGTGTCTATACTGTATAATTTAGGACTTTATAAGCGCTTCCTGTATCTTTTTTGTTGTGATTAAACCTTGCTATTCTAGTACACCTAAGGGAGGTGCCTTCTAGGTATAGCTGCTATTGAACTCTTGTTATACTAGTTACCCTCTTGTCCCAGCGCCCCTAAATTTTTCTGTTTTTGTTCATCTATAAATGAAAGCCCACCATTCTAACTCATGACTGAAACACAGCATGAGCATATGTGGTTTGCTACAAAGCAGCCTGTGGTTTCATTGGTTAGGACTCACCTTCACTAGAGGTGCCTTGACGTTGGCAGGTGTGCTTACTCTCCAACGGCCATTCAAGTAAACAAAAAACACTAATTGAGTTTTGTTTCGCACGGTGTTATCGGGATAAGCGCAGATGACACCTTTTTTCTTGTTACAACTTTGTT
Source organism: Leptobrachium leishanense (assembly GCA_009667805.1). Lineage (NCBI taxonomy): Eukaryota > Metazoa > Chordata > Amphibia > Anura > Megophryidae > Leptobrachium > Leptobrachium leishanense. Next base: position 356,510,732 of record CM019065.1, on the reverse strand, counting down.
TTTATTTAGTTTTAGTCACAAAAAAAATTAGTCCACAAAGGGCACTATTTCTTTCCTCACACTAAAACGGGGACGCTAACGAGGAAAACCTGCACCTGCAGGTTTCACTGTACCTTCCCCATTTTAGCATACGATACCAGGGCAGGCTTTACTTCAGCACCTGCCCTGGAACGCAGCACTTCCCTCAGTGATGCTCAGAGTAGAGCTTCTGCAGCAATAAAACTCGCATTAATCTGTGCTGTGCAAGAAAGTATCACAGAGCTCTGCAGCAATAAAACTCACAGCAAAAGTGCAGTGTGTATGATTATCATAGAGTTCTACAGCAATAAGACTCATGGGAATGAGCACTGTGTATGGGACTGTATCACAGAGCTCCAAAGCATTACCACTTAACCCCTTAGTAACCGGGCGGTTTTACACAAATCCGTCCTTTAGTGACCGCTGCTGTTTTTACGTTTCTGCGCTGTTAGGGTTTAGGTCAAATTTTCCTCTTACTCGTTTATTCAACCCACACATATTATACACCCTTTTCCCCGCCATTAAATGGACTTTCTAGAAATACCATTATTTCCATCATATCCAATAATTTAATATAAAAAAAATATGAAATATGATGAAAAAAATGGTAAAAACACACTTTTTCGTAATTTAATCCCCTAAAACTATAACCACCAATAAAGACCCCGGCTAAATAGTTTCCAAATTTTATCCCGAGAATATAAATACCCAATTTTTACATGTTTTTACCTTTTAACCCTTTCACTGCTGAGCCAGTTCACCTATGTGCGCTGCGCTCATTCTGACCATTTTGTGCTAATTATTTTTAGATGACAGCCTAGGTCCTATTTAATTAAACTCCCCCCAGACAAAAAAAACTTTTTTTTTTTTTTTTTTATTAAACTTTTTTTTTACATTTTTTTTTAAAACCAAACCTGGTCATGTTTGGTATCATTTGAAAGGCCATAATCAGGCCTTTCAAATGATGGCAAATATGACCATATAGCTGCCATGGATCGGGAGATAAAGGGATCCTTAGGATCCCCTTATCTCTACATGGCAGCTAGAGGGTTAACTGGCCCACTGACATCCTCACACATATGGTGAGGTTGTCAGTGGGTGGGGGGGGACCTTGAGGCTTGGCTGACATCCAAGATGTCAGCCCCCCTCCAGGTTTGAATCACGTTTTGGCGCCAATTGGCGCCGCAACGTGATCCGGCGGCGAAATGGTTAATTCCATACACCGCTGGAAAGGGGAGGCTCTCCCCTCTCCAGCGGTGCAAACGGCATCTCCCTAGCTTCAATGGTTGGGGAGATAGAGGGCTCCGAAGGAGCCCCCCCTCCCCTCCATTGAAACACATGGGGGCACCTTCTGATGACGTCACCACGCAGCGTGGCGACGTCATCAGCCTCGCCTGCCCATGTAAATCACATGGGCAGGCTTCCTCCCTGCCAGATCGCCGTGGGATCCGACGAGGGAGGGGAGTATCGGGCGGGAGGGGGATTTGGCGCCGCTGACGTACCCTGTACGTCCGCGGGTCTAAGGGAGACCCGAGGACAGGACGTACAGGGTACATCAGCGGCCCTTAAGGGGTTAACATTAGTACACACTGCACATACCTGTATCACAGAGCTGTCAAACAGTATAACACAGCAGCATAACTCCAGTGATGGGGTGCATGAGTATTTCACAAAGCTCAAGAGCAAGAATATGTGATGTGTGCTCAGGGGCAGACTGACAACTAATGGGGCCCCCGGGCAATAGCAGATCAAAGGGCCCCTTGTGCCATGCCCACAGTAGGCCACACCCATACAAGCACCATCTATACAATGCAACACCCACACGAACATTGTTGTGTTAAAGGATTTATTTCTTCACACAATTTTCAAAATAGTAATTTTAATGAGAAAAGAAAATCCACTCAGGCCCATCAGCGAATTGGGGAATCCATTGTGCCCCCTCCAGACTAACAAATGGCCACTGCTCTGCTGCGGTAGCTAAGGCTGCGCCGTGGCACAGAAAGCCCCTGTGGCACAAGTGGGAAACTGACGATCACTTTTCAGGTTTAAAAGATACTGGGCAGTATTACAAAGTTGGTGTTAACTTAACCAGAGCTGTTGTGAACTTAAATCCTCCATAGACTATAAAGGCTCTGGTTAAATTAGCACCAACCGTGTAATATAGCCCGCTGTACATTACTGACACTGCACATTACAGAGCTCCACAGCAATACATCACTCATGGTAATAAGAAGTGCGTATAAGCATACACAGAATCCACATCAATAAACTATCACAGTAATAGCTGGTGTGTAAGTGCTGCAGCGCCACCGCCGCGGTTAAGTCTGAGTCATGTCGGGAACTCCGAGAAGCCATCTGGCAGCCGCTGGACCCCTTACAATCCAAATGGGATCGGATTGCAATGTGAGACCCCAGCAAGTTTCCTGGAATCCGGGCCACCTGTACCTGCGGGCCCTCGGACGGTGCCTGAGTGCCCGATGGGTCAGTCCGCCCCTGTGTGTGCACCACAGAGCTCCGTAGCAATAAGACTCTCAGTAATATGTGCAGTTTATAACAATGTAAGTTAATTTTTAACTTTCAGGTCTATTCAAAGAAAGGTGAAACTCAGAATGACTGGAGAAGTGAAAATTCTAGGTCAAAATAGCCAAACCAGAAAAATTCTCCCATTTATCTCACTTTCCAAATCGACTATTTGGTCTTGATTGTTCTCTTCTCCTCCCAATTCTACTGAGTTTCACCTTTCTCTGAATAATCCTGTATGTGTCTAACATGAGATATACTGTATATATGAATCTAAAACCAGTGTGTGGGAGTGTTACACATTTATATCACTGTATATAAGCACAACTATATATATATATATATTGAAGGGTGTGTGTCTGAATTGCTTCTATTGGTGACCAAAAGTTCCCCATCTCGACTTTTGTGTTTTTATTATTTGTTTATAATGAAGAACATTCAAATTTATAATTTGTAAATAAATAACATGTGTGCACATCCTAAATAGGGGCTGTGTATCTTTATGATTCTAAAGTTCTTTCGCCATTTTCTAATGGTAGACGAGGATATGCAACAAAACTATAATTTTGATCGTGTGAATTAGGATTCATTCCCCACTAAAAGGATGCAAATTACTTACAACAAAAGATAAAGCTTTATATTTTATTTACGACTTATGTTTCCACAATGATGGTTTACTTTGGAGAAGACTTGCAGTGAATAGCACACTGCTGGAGATATCATCCCGCTGTGTTGATGGAACGATCAGCATTTGAAATCTCATATTTAGGCTCTCCATTACAGAAGTTCAGTTTCTATGATACATTTCCCTCAGTGAGACTTTACAAAGCTGAGAGAAACTAAATAAATCTATACTTTTTAGACCAATCTATCTTTTCTTTGTTTGCCAGGCTCTGTCATCTCAACATAAGATACAGAAGCAGCATGACCGAGATCACAGATATTTCATGAAAAACAGATTAAGAAACATAACAGAGCTTTAGGGAAGTCTGAGGCTGAACAAAGTAGAAAAACAGGTACTGCTGTTCTGAAACCTGTAGATTCCGTCCAGGATATATGTTCTCTTAAGTTTAAACAACAACCATTGTGGATCTTTGTTGTTTTTTTTTTTTTTATCTGTTTCCTAAGAATGTGTAAGAAATCTGGGTTTCATTATCTAAAATAATAAACAAATACAAGTATTTAGCAAATAATAAAAACAGTGTGAAGCAAACCACAAAAAGGTATTTTTCTGCAAGGATTGGTTTTGAAATTTTACTTGTGAATATTTTAACTGCTGCGGAATTCTTGTTGTACAGAGAGGGGAAGATCAAGGGTTTTATTGTCTATTTCTATTTATTTTATAGATTAAAACTGTGCACAAAATGAACAAAAAAGGCTAGACAATGTTTTTTTTTCACTAACGCAATAATATATATTTTTATTTTGCTTTTCCATTGCAGAATATGTCTGCTTGATACAACTGGCAGGACAGTTCTCATATTCTATTTCCAAGTGAGTTTGACAGTTTCAGTCAATCCTAATTGTATAAACACCATATTTCAAAGAAATCTATCCTGGGGATAAATACTCTGATATTGTATTAAAGATAGAAAACAGCATACGATGTGATTTGAAACTTTCTTTATTGAATCTATTAAAAAGTTAATACAGAAGTATCATGTGAAGAAAGCCTCCTTCACGCTTTAATAGACTCATCCAGCAGTCTCTGTCTTCATGAATGGCACTTCACTGTCAGTAGAAGTTTATAATGTGATTACGAAAAACAAAATTGAGGATGGACTTGTTGGTCAAACGAAAGCAAGATAAAATGTAACCTTTAAAACAGGGCTTAAAATTTCAAGTCCCGAGCTACTAGCCAGGTCTTAAGAGTTACTCGCCACCAGTTGCCCCACTAAATGACACAACAAAGTTACAAAAATAAATAATAATATTAACATAAAGCAATGTCAACAAAAGAAAATAAGTGCTTTACATCAATGGGGATGCAAACAAAATATGAAATGTAACGGTTCAAAGTTTAATAAATGTAGTGCATTTTTTTTATCTCCACAATCACTTCAGATACATGTATACCCAGACACATCAGACCTCAGATACGTGTATCCCCAGACATCAGACCCCAGATGATGAATACCCAGACATGAGACCCCAGATACATGTAGCCCCAGACACCAGACTCCAGATACATGTATACCCAGTGCATTTCCACTCGCCCTCACTGGATTTCCACTCGCCAAATGCGAGCAGGCGAGTAGAAATTTTGAGCCCTGCTTTAAAAGATATATGAAAACACAGTGACCAAAACAAAAGGAATTTGAGAGGACCAACTTCGGTCCTTATGGTCCCACCGAGGACTGAAGAGAGTCAATAAAAAGATTATTTCATGATTAAAAATGATGTTGCACCTACAGGGTAACACCTTTAATAGAGTAATGTGGTCTGTAAGGCCTGTTAAGATAAAGCAAAGAAAGGCTATCTAATAACAATGGAACAAATCCTCGTGGATTCGTGTGACTAGGCCAGATGGAAGTAATATGGCTTCATATAGACCAATAAGATATTGAGATCAGGTAGCTGTCCCAAAAGTGTTGCTCCAGCTCTGAGCACTCTAATATAGCCTAATTGAACAGTCAGGGGTTTCTAGAGTTACCAGAGGTGAAAGGAAGCTCAATCTCTCAACATGTTTCGCTGAGTTTATCAGCGTCATCAGGAGTCTATAAAGTGGCATGGATTAAATTCAGTGGAAAGGGACAATAACAAAATCCTGAAGTCTCTCTCAGTGGGTTACTCCATTTATCGTTGTCTGTGGACTGATGAAATACATTCCTACAAGACTTTACTTTGAGCTTTATATGTCTGATTCTACCACACAGCTCTCACATATTTTAGAATGTGATTAGAGTGTGATCATTGTTCTTGGGGATTATTCAAATAACCAAATTGGCCACGGAATGGTTAATTTTCCCATATGGTGCAATTTCGTGGCCATTAGGCTAATCAGAAAGCAGGTGATTTGCCAAATATTGGCGAATTGCCAGCGAAATACAGTGACCTTCAGCTGAAGTGAAATCCCCATAGAGAAGTAATGGTTAATCTATTCAGAGAATGCTCTACAGCAGCGAAATGTCAGTGAAATGCCCTGATTTTCAGAGGTTTCATTCGACAGGTTTAAGCAGGCGAATCCCATAGGTTTCAAAGTCAAAAAAATGCCCTGTTTATCTTAAATATTTATTCAACCATTTATTCTTTTTATTTGCAACAGAAAGTCTCTTTATTTACATATTTTTTATAATTTTTTAGGAATTTTTCAGCAAAATTTTTGATTCTGATTCCATTTACATGGCGATTTTTTATTTATTCTGTAATTAACAGACCTTTTTATTGTTATTCATAGGACCTTATATATTATTTCCAGAGATTTTCATGTACTAGATTTTTTAAATGCGCTTTAAAAGTTACGCTTTTGTGTTTTTTTTACCCCTGTTCAGCGGCCGGTTGGCTTTTTCTGGCGGCTGGTCCAACCGGTCTGTTCAGCGGCTGGTCCGCTTTTTCTGGCGTCTGTGCGGCGGGTTGTCTGTGGTTCGAGGGTTGATTCAGCAGTCTGTTCGGTGGGTCATCGGCATTTTTGGCAGGTTTGCGGAGGAGTTCTGGGGTTTTTGCGGTGGCTTGTGCGTTCGTTTCAGAAGCTTGAGGATTCGTTCGTTGGGTCAATTTGCCACACTTCGGGGCCCTGCAGTGAATGTTGAATTCAACGCAGGGTTGGCAAATTTAACTCGCCAAATACGGCGAACGAGAGAGCAGCGAAATGTCGGTGATATTCTCGTGCTCTATGTATAACCCCTCTTGTGTTTGGGTTTATCCTGCGTCTGCGTGGAGTCTTGTATTGTAACTGTTAGATAATTCGATTATTCTCTTGTTTGTTTTTGTAAGTAACTGATAAAAGGATTATATGGTGAAACTCTGGAGTTTACAACCAAACTTCTAGTCTTACTCCAAGAAGCGTGTGACTGGCTTTGGGTTATGAGAACTCTGCTCCTCTGAGTCACCACTCAGTAATGTAAGGGCTACCAGTCGGAAATTCTGAAAAGTGAAAGCTAGTCCCTTGAGCGGTAAAGGGTCTGAGAAGAAATAACAGACTGAGGCTGGTTCTGCTTCTGAAGAGCTTGGGATGGAAACCCGAGGTGTCCCGGTTACATATCGCATTTGTGTATCTTTAGCATTTTTCCCACAAAGTTTGGAATTCTTGACCCTTAATATGAATAATGGAATACGGAACTTGTTGCAAAATAAACTGCAATTATTGATTAGAATTATAAAAATAAATTAAAAAAAACTCCCGATGAGCCAAAACCCCATGCGGTGGGAAGGTTAGAGGCAATATCTAAGCACATTGTGGCACTATCACACTATAGTGAATTCCGTCCTAGAAGGTTAAAGGAAGCTTCTGATGAAAAAGAGCTTAACCATGGCTGAGCCCATTCAGGGCCCTATTACATTCGTCACGCAAAAACGCAAGCGTAACGCGTGAATTTTTGCGCCAAGCGTTAAACGTTAACGTGCGGAAATCAACGCTGGAATTACAATCCTCGTGCATTTTTTCATCCGTCGAGCAATAATGTGCGTTAAACAGACGTACACAGCAACATTTTTCGCAGAAATCAGTTTGCGGACTGTTTTTTACGCACGATTCAGCCAATCAGAATTAAGAACCACAATTGTCTCATGTTAAGGTTTTGCGCCTGTCAAAGTCAATCTGAGTATATATGCTGCAGCACTTCTCCATTTTTATTGGTTTGGAATGTGTAGAATGTGTAACTATACTTCGCTGCATTTTTTTTATGGGCTGGTGTATTTGGGTTTGCACGAAGAATGTAATAGGGACCTCAATAAGGTAAACCAGAATTTTCTTTATATATTTGAAGCATTGCAATCATATAGTTGACATTGCATTGATATTAAAAAACCAAAACCAAAAAAAATGATGAGGTTTAAAATTTTCTTTAAAACCATTGGATAGACAAAAGTTACATTATAGTTCTTGGAATAAACTGCAAATATTCACTTCTAAATTCTAGCAGATTCTACAGCGCTACAGTTACATCGGCCTGCTCGCTCTCGATACAGAGAAAACCCATGTTTTTGCTTCATAAACAAGCATGCTTGCTAAATAAACCTAGGCAGAGCTCTGCACCGGCATCGGGGCCGCTACAGATCCCTATCTATTGGCTTTTCTGCCGCAGAAACAGCTATATTTACTGAAACGAAAATTCAATCAATAACGCTCAAAGTGGCGCTGACGTTGTCAATTTACTTTTGCGGTTTGAAGAGTGAAAAAATAAATAAATTGTTTAGAAGTTTATCAAACGCTATCAACGAGTATGGAGGAAAAGAGTATACGATTTAAAATAATATCTTGCACAAAAGCCTAAAAAAATAAAAAAAATAAAAAAGGCAGAATTGGAGTGACCAAAAATATATTTACACCTCAAATTCTATTACTATGAGAAGCATGAAAAATTAAAAACACAAAACCTATAAAAGCCAACAGTATCAGCTACTCTACACCCATATCAACTTAGTGCTATAATTCATAATTATAAAAGTAGTTTAATACTTACATTTTGCAAAAGCCGCTTAGGGATGAGTCCTTATAATACCCAATTGTATAAATATTGTCTCAAAACTCCTCACGTGGTTTGTACAGTAACAGATTATGAGCTATCAGTGGCTAAGAATGGCTACCTCCCTAAATTTGCATTACAACGAATAAATGTATGTAATGCGGTCAAGACAACTAATCTACCCACTAGATAGCCAAAGTGAGATAATAATTCCTAACAATTTACATGGCTCAATTAGTCCATGCCTTTCGTCGTAGGCTCCTCAGGGATGCTTCCTTATATTAGAATATATGGCACAAGCACATATACATGTACCGGCTAGATGGAGTATAGGTAATCACTGCTCTATAACCGTGGAGACCCACATTCGAATCCCAGCCAGAGCACATCTCCAGTAAGTGTCCTTGGGCAAGACACTTAACAGTAAATACTTGCCTATCACACAATATCGGCTGTGGAGTCCAGTGGTAATAACGCCCGTACCCTTCAACCGTGGAGAAGCAAGTCAAAAATACCATTCAGCACATCCCTCCAATACAACTGTGGTGAAGCAAATCTCGACTTTACGAGAAGTGGGTTCAACCTAACCACCAGCTCGCTGATCTACAATTCTGGAAAGACGACTCGATCTCACTGAGAAGACGCCACCAGCGAATGTCCTTGGGCAAGACACCTATCAATATGGATGCGCCTACCTCACAAAATACTTGTACTTCTCATAGATTGTAAGTTCCCTTAGGAACAGGGTCCCCTTGAATCAGGCTGTATCATCCATGTGTGGTATTCTAATGTATCAACTCCTGGTACACTGATCCTGTAAAGAGCTGTGGAATTTGTGGCGCTATATAAAGGATATTAATAATACACACACACTATTGGAGGCGTATATAGTGATTAATGGTTTCTGCTACTGAGGATCTGCTTGATGAAGGTTTCATAAACTTTCTAGGTTAACAAATGTCTTGTGTAAACTGATTTTAATGGTTTGTTTTGGCCTGTTGTACCACATTTGTGGATGTACACAGAATGATGAAGTCCATTGTGTTATTCAGACCTGCATTTCACATTCTTACATACTTTGTAATAAAACATTCTTCTGAATGCTTTACACCATTATATTAGTGAGATGCAGAGCCATTTTAGAATGTATGTGCTGTGACAGGGTAACTGGGACAGAGTACTAATTCACCAGTTATGCAGGCGGACAGAAAGACCCCTTTTCTCTTGCTTACAGTGTTAACTATTTTCAGCTGCTAATTTATACTACACAGCCCTATTCCTTATTATTTAGCTGACACAAACACAGGTTGATTGGGAACCTGAGGGCTGGTAAGCAGCCTAGCTGCCCAGCGCTGCTTGAGAGGACATTACTCATGTTTAGTCTGCTAGAAAGGAGTAGGCTTTTATTTGTGTTTTTCTATTTAAGTCCCATAGAGAAAAAAACAAGTGTATGCTGATGGAGATTATAGTGCAAATAATAAACATTCCAAAACATTGAAAGTGGTCTCTGCAATGGCTATATCACAATGAACAAAATAATCTCTATAGAGAACCTAATAAAATGACTGCATATATTCCCGGGGATTAGTTCCATACCAGTTGCAATACCAGTTTGGCCATGCAAATTCTTGTTGGGTCACATAAAATCAGAAGAATACTGCCAGCTGGCTTGTGTAAGAGAGTAGCTAATGCTTTATTGAGCCGCAGGGGAGATTAAAAGTTTCCCCTAAGCAGTCCAGCACCTGCTTGTATTCAGTTTTAATATGTACCAACTACAGACCCGCTCAGGAACCTGGAGCTGCTAATGGGAAAGATACCCCTTAATGGCTCCCTGTTACTGATCGCGTCTCCAACAAAACTACTATATTAGTGGCTTGAGTCATAATATTTGGGAGATGTTCACGGATACCAGAAGCCATGGAGCCAAGCGTGACCCTCCTTAAGACCAGGCTCTTATAGAAGGTATATTCTTTGCAGAAAGCCATTTTAATTTAAGAACAGTGAGCTACCCTGTCGTTAATTCTGAGCCAAAGCTAGAGGCACAGTCGGAGTAGCGGTACAAGCGCTTAGCTGCAGGGCCAGAACAGAACTCCAGAGGTAGAATTTTAACGGAGCCATGAGAAGTGGTGGCATTGGCAAAATAATATGTGCACAAGCCATTATCCTTCAGCTGCTCACTGTTAATGGATGTATTCTGCATCACAATATTTGGAATCCTCTGATCGATACTGGCAGTGGTGCCACACACTGCCACCGGTATTGTCATCTGGACTCCACTGAGAGAAGTGCTACTCTGCAATGGCATGCATGACCAGTGTCTCACTGGAGCAGCAGAAGGATACTGGGAACTATTAGTTCCCAGTGTTCAGTGGTACAAGAGGAGGCAGTGGATTTCGCAGCTCTCTGCACTGTGGGGTCAGGGCTAACTATAAAATACATATACTAAAAAATTCTAAAGTGTTGTGTGATTTCTTTACGAAAGCAAATTCAATTAACACCAGGGTCTGATATCTTGTGCCGAATACCGGCTTGAGCCGAGAAGAATAGGACACATACAGTAGAAAAAAATATACTTGTCCTGCTGTCTGTAAATTTATGGTCCTATACAAAGTATAGAAAGTATAAATCGCTGGTACTTTCAATAAAGTAAACGCAACATTGTCAGAATTGCGGCTCGAGTTGTTCACATTGTGGATGCAGTCAAACCTCAATGGCTCGAGTCGTTACTTTAACGTCTCTTTTGGACTAAGGCTCCACATTACTGGAAAAATATCAACTTGGCAAAAAAAGAAAATAGGAAGTGTATTTGGCCCGAAAATATATACAGCAGTTACTTCATATAAACACTATATAGTGCCATCAGATTTCTTTCACTGTCAGCATCCAGTAAATACAGGACATGCACTGCTGATATACCACTCCGTTTCATTTGTCTTATCCACATCTTCATCATCCATCACTCTGTTAACTGGTACTGGCTGCTGGGCTGGGATGACCTTTTTGTTCATTTTCTATATACCATAACATGAATTTTTGGTATCATTGTCACTTTTCTTTAACTCGGAAAAAAGTCCCAATAACGAAAAAGCCTTCTGTTACTTTGTTTTATCGTGTCCTATTTTGTTTGTGCAACAACTGGAGCGCGCACGTTCTTGTCATTCTTAAACAGATTTTGTAAATGTCTATGAATAATTTTATCTTCCAGAAAACCACGGTTATTTCTCCGAGCACGCATTTTAGGAGATTTATTTCCTACAGTTCTTTATCAACCAAATGGCTATAGTTTAGACACGTCAGGAGATTTTGGAATATTTTGCATGTTAGCAGATCAACACAGTAGAACTATCATCAAGGAATGCAACTTTATGAATAATGCACAATTTATATGTATATGTAGAGTATATATATATGAGGGGAGGTTCAAAAGAAAGGTTAAAAATCACTGAACTAATGATGACAAATCAACTAAAAATATATATCTATATTAAACCCTTCACAACCAAGTGATTTTACAAAAATCCACTGTCAGGAACCAATGTATTTTTCAAAAATAGTGTATATTTTAGAGTATAACGCGACCCGAGGGGTAGAGATTCATTATGGAAATAAGAATGTTACTCAAGACTCGAATATAACGCTAGGAGCAAAATTATGAAAGTATAAATTTTCCAACAAACGACAAAAGTCTGTTAAGTTACAATTGATCCATGTCTACATTTCATGTTCATTCCACCCCACTCTCACCCTCGTTCCTCCAATGGTTGTTAGAGAGTAGGGGTGCAGAGTGAGAGGTAATGCATTATCGTGGCTATTTTAGAATGGTGATAGATGTAATTGAGCGTTTTGATTGCTTGGAATATAATTCTCTTATGATAAAGTACTGCACATGAAACTAAATAAAGAAAATCCGTATGCACAGGTATGGCATAAGGGCACATTTTTTATATTCAATTATTGCAATTGTATTTAATAAGATTATATATATATATATATATATAATGTTAGGAACCTATGCATATACTCATGCACTACAAAAAGACACATTTTAAGAAATTGATAAAAGCTTACTTTACCTTGAAAAATGGTTATTGTTTATATGAAGCAGAGTATATGATAAATTTCATAAATTGTGACACAGAAATTATTTATAAAAGGGGTTAATGTTACTGTTTTTTATTGCAAAGGTTAATGTAGGTTTTTGGATTGAAGGGTTAATAGAGCATGCACGTGTCAGAGAGCTCCTGGAAGCAATCAGATCTTCACTCCCTCACAGCTGTCCCGTGTATAACGTGACCCCTACAGTTTTAAGGTTGATTTATTGCTCAAAAAACTCGCGGTATACACAAGTATTTACGGTAATCGTACAGCAAGAGGTATTTAGGAATATTCCCAATGTATTTCGTACTGTAATAATCAATGTGGCAGGCAGATGTCTCCATCTACTGGCCAAATGGAGTTACTGCAGGCACAACTGCAGCTCGTGGCTCCGTGTCGGCTAGGTCATGCCAGTATGTAGGGACATTACCTAGCTGATTTTTAACCAGTTTTAGTACCTCGGGTACTAAAGCACACCAGGCTTTAACTTTGCAGGCCCCTTCTGGAGGCCAACAGATATCAAATTCATTTGCAACAATACAATATCATTTGCAATAATTCAACACAGCCCCAGATGGAGTTAACATGATCTCGGGCTGCTGTGTCTGCTACCGGTGATTATGTATACACAATCACTGTAGTGAAGGGGTTAAAGAAAAATTATCTATTCAGCATTTCTCTACATAATTGCAGCCGACCTCCATGCTTTTTTTCAAGCGGTGTAGCCACTGCTCAAAACATCCCCAAAAATCATACTTTGTTACAGTTACAAGTATTTATAAAGTGCCAACAAATTCCTTAGCGCTGTACAATGGGAGAGACAGAATAACATATATGCATACACGTTATTCACACGGAACAGGAGGGAGGACCCTGCTCAAGGGCTTACAATCTAAGAGGAGAGGGGTGGCCCATTAGGTGAGGGTGAATAGGGTAGGTGAAGTGGCCGGTTGCAGGAGGGCTGAATGGAAAGAGGAGGAAATGACAGTGGGGAGATCATGGAGTGAGCTGATAGGCTTCTCTAAAGTAATGGGTTTTCAGAGACTTCTTGAAGGACTGGAGAGACGGGGAGAGTCTAATGTTGCCGGGGGAGGGAGTTCCATAGAAAGAGCGCAGCTCGGGAGAAGTCCTGAAGGCGAGAGTTGCGCGTACAGGTAAGAGGAACTGATCATTGGCAGAGCAAAACTTTTGTCAACATAGTGTGGTGGTTTAGCAGATTCAAGTCTGGACAGCTTGATGTCTGAGATGAAACAAGACCCACGCATTCATGGATGAGACCAGGGTGGACAAGATGAAGGAATTTATGGATCGGGGACCACAAACCATTCTCAAAAAGCTTGTGAAATAGTTTGATGTTCCAAAAACAAGCACGTTGAGGATTCTTCATGGCGAGTCGGACATCACCGAGAAGTGCACTGGCTGTGTTCCGCGTTTATTGAATGCAGAATAAAAACAGTTTGAGTTGAGTTTTCCAATTAATTGGAGGGCCCTTATTCCCCAGACCTGGCAGGACACAATGGTTTTGTGAAAAATGACTTTCTATTACTCACACAGTAAATATATACAGAGGCGTCTCGCTGTGTATGTTCACTGTAGGTAAGTCTTATGAGACAAGCAGATTGCACCCTCTGCTGGCCAAAAAAATCTATTACATTTCCACTATAGCTTGGGCTCCATGTTTCCGTGCAGGAAAAACAGATCTCAAAGCTTTTCAAATAATCTCAACACATCGGCTGATGTGTCTGTTGTGTTGAAGTTTTAGCAGCATATTCTGGAGGTCGTTTGCAAATTAATTTAGTTTGCAATAGACTCAATTCCTTTGCATTGCTCTGGAATCGGACAAGATCGAGCTTACTCAATATTGGGACACCTGCAAGTGTTTTTGAAGAACGAGTATACCCCATAATGATAGCGAAGGGGTTAATTAAGATTCCCTCAAAAATACATATTTTATTTCTTGTTGGAGACAACAAGGTGAGTTGCTCAGCTGTCCTTATAGCCACGATTTTCTCTCTCGATATGAAACTATCAGGGTTATTCAGAGAGCGTGAAAAGCAGGAGAATGACTGGAGAATGAAAAATTCTAGGTCAAAATAGCCGATTTGGAAAGTGAGATGAAAGGGAGAATTTTTCTGGTTTGGCTATTTTGACCTAGAATTTTTCATTCTCCAGTCATTCTCCTGCTTTTCACGCTCTCTGAATAACCCTGTATATCTACAGAATTTATGATACATCAATGCTAAATTGTGAATTGTCTCCATGTTGTTTCTAAGTGACATCAGATATTGAGTACACAGTCCCTGTATGAGGGTGATTTGTGTGCTACAAACAATAGGTTTAGGCAACTCCTCTTCAAATCATGAATATCCTGTGTTTTTCTTGATTTAATATTTGTATCCCTTAACACTTTTATCATTTCATTTAACTTGTATTCAAACCTTCAGGAGTCACAATTCTCTTGAGTCTCATGAAATGGATGAAGTCATGAAAAATTTCATTCAATCTCTGTGTCCGCAGAGATCAGTTGACATTTTATATATTTGCCTGTGACTTATTGGGAATTAGATCATCTAAAATATTTGTTCAGAGATCACTATGTGCAGGGGTTTGCTGAAGGACGTGTTCCAGATACACTATGCACAGCCTCCTTTGTGTTCTTTTGGAAGCCATACTATTTAGATGCTTATACTATGCTGTTTTGTATCAGTTCACCTATAGTAAATGTGTGACCTAATATTTACTGTATGTTATAGCAATATGGCAACAAATATATAGAATCAAATGAGATGTATTAGTGGGTTAGATAGCACAGCATTATAGGGACACTACCACTAATATAAGATAAGTAGATTACTTATACATAGCAAATAAAATCACATTATAAAACACATGCTGCTGTTTTTTTTCTTTGTTCGAAGTAACTGTATGGAAAATGGAAAAATATAGTTATGTTTTGATCCCTTGTTTCCCTTTTTTGTATTTTTCCCACGATGCAACATTTACCAAAAGCTTTGCTTTGTGGCTCTTGTTTATTTAATTTATGGTATCTAACAGTTAATGAGGTGGAAGAGGGAATGTTCATATAAGACGACATGTGGTCTATTGTTCTCTAGGCGAGATAAGAGCTAGCAGCTGAATGAGATATGACAGGAAGCTCAAAATACTTCTAATATACCCCCTGGTGATGTCCTTTGAATACATCCCACACAATACAATGATCTGAGTCAATGATAGACCAATAGACTCCATTCTAAAGCCTCACAGTGAGAAGGAAGTAATGGAAAGATACTGTGGGGAGGGGGGCAGTTTCCAAAACAAAATATCACATAATGGATGCTTTCAGTTATACATACAGAGAGTAAAATATTTTCTTAAATAAACAAACAAGAGAAAAACAAAGTCCATGTAAGAGATCAGCAACATCAAATAAACACAATAAAACATTTCATTTTTTGGTGGTATTGGCCCTTTTCAAATACTACTGCCTGTAAAAGGATGTATCGGATTATGCTTTGGTAAACACGGTACAGGACTATTATTAATCAGGACATTTGGGACTCTATTCCCACCAATGAGTCTCAAAGTGCTCAGCTTCAAGAGCCTTTGGATTGGCTGGATGCTCTTGCTGCAAAAAGATTTTGCAGATCACCTTGGGTAAATGCAGAATGAATCCTGCAATCACTGAGCAGCAAATCATATCACCTGTGCTGTGCTTCAGATATCTGGAAAACCTGACCTGTTAGCATGGGCGTCCGCAGCATGGGGCAAGGGGGGGCATTTGGCCCCCCGGATCCACAGGCTTAAATTATGATAATTTATTCACTGCAATGCTGCAGTTCCTTGGCTCTCCACTAGGCTGTACTAGCATCACATCCCCACTCCACCTCCAATCCACCACATGCTCCCACTCACTTTGCAGGCTGGGAGAGGCAGGGCTGAGGTGCAGCTGCTCCTATGGGCCACTGGATGGGATGCTGGACACAGGAAAAAAGGTAATGTTTGTCAAATAAATACATTTTTATTAAGCTTGATGCCAATGTTTTTATGAGATTACCCTGATCTGAGTTCTAGTTTATCTGTCTGGGGAGGAGGGACACAAAATGATTAATAGCAATCTGGTGGGGGCCTGTGTTAAGCTCACAGAGCTTGCATGAGGTACAGGCCAGGGCAATATTGGAAGTGTACAGGCACTCTAGGCAGGGTCTTGCCTGGGCAGTGGGGATGAGGACCCTGCTCCAGATCTTACAATCTAAGAAGAGAGAGGGCCCTGCTCAAGAGTTTACAATCTAAGAGGAGAAATGACCCTGCCCCAGAGCTTACAATTTAAGAGGAGAAAGATTGTAAGCTCTGGAACAGGGTCCTTACTCCTCTTAGATTGTAAGCTCTGGGGCACGGTCGCCCTCCTCTTTAGATTGTAAGCTCTGGAGCAGGGTCCCCTCTCCTCTCAGATTGTAAGCTTTGGAGCAGGGTCCTAAGAGGAGAGGCGACCCCAGGACATACTTGAAAACGAGAGAAATCTCAATGTATCCTTCCTGGTAAAATACTTTATAAATAAATAAATCCATGACATTGCCAAAAGAGCAGAATATGGATGCCATTAAATTTTGCCCCCTCCCCCCCGGAAAAAATTCTATGGACGCCCATGCCTGTTAGGGGTACTTGAGAACCACGGTTGGGAACCATTGCTCTTGAGGGATTGTGGTTGAGGAAGACAAGGGGAATTTTGCAGGAAGGCAGGTTCATTGTTGCCAGTGGTCCAGGAATAGTGGGGCCATGGGGTTTCTCCACAACATGCAGAAGACGTCCCCTACACGTCACGTGGTTTCCGCAATCAAGGAGGGAGACCTCAACCGCTCCTGCATGATGAGCACAAAACGGCCAAAATGAGCTCAGCACACAGGGGTGAAATGGCTCAGCAGTGAAGGGGTTAAATCACTAAAACAATGGTAGCAAGGAATGAATATGCACTTTTTTACGTTGGCAAGCTCTGTGTATGGGATGATTTGATAATGACTGACAGGTGGCGTCTTCACCACTGTAAGAGGTTAAATAAAACTCATGGGAGTTTAATAAATTGATATGCTTTAGCCGTGTTAGGCAAAAATCTATCAATACTCAGTCCAAAAGTATTGACCTTTATCTGGATAATCTGTCACTGGGATTTCTGAAAGGTTGCACTTGATGGACTGGGTCTATTTTCAGACTAAATTACTATGTTCCCATTTCTATCTATCTTCCCAGCGACCAGTAAAGACATTTACAGATCCAGGAGGACGACTCTCAGAGCAGGTTCTTCTTATTCTGCGCTCGATTACAGATATTATTCACACGTGGAATTTTATCTTTGCAAATCAAGCACCGTAAACTGCGCAGTCACTGAAACATTTACTAATTCTTCATAAATAAGTACAACAGACATTTGCTAGCAACCTTTTAATATAAAAAAAAAAAATCAACAAAACTCTATTTTGCCATCTGTTACCCGAGGGAACACTGGGTTACGCAGGGTAAGATTGTGGCTTATTTAGAACATTGCAATTAGACTGAACATTGGTTTAATAACTTGATTTTTGCTTTTTTATAAAAAGCACTTTTCAGCTTGGAATGATCACAAAAAAAGACCCAAAACAAACAGGAAAAGTGGGACTTTGTCCAATTGTTTAAATATTCCATCATGAATGATCAAGCGAAGTCTGTTATAGCACTGTAGTTTTTCTCGCTGACTTTGCAGTTTGTAAATGAAACATTATTTGGAAGAGTGCCTCTGAGGCCTTCTGAATGATAGATGAATCAGAGATTTGAAGTTTAAATGTCAGAAAGCTATATGTATTTGTATAATCATTTACTTTGCAGCCGAGCAAATCTCTGAAGCTGTGTTAAAGAGTGAGGAACCGTGCATCTGCCGCAAAACTCAAAAAAACGCTTCTTCGCAATATTTCGTTATGGGTAAATTGCCCTTCAGACCTGAAGCCACAAAAAAAAAAAAAATATTATTATGAATTAATATATATGATATTTTATATTTGTTTAAAACCCAAACCACACACAAACAGTATGTTTTAAAATACTACAGACTGGCAGATTTCCTTTTGCATACATTAAAACAAAATTATTTCTATAAGGGTTGTTCAAAGAGAATCGAAAACTCACCGCACGTTCGGTGACTTTTCGTTCTCTTCAATTCGGTACGATTTGGCGATCCCATTTCGGCAACCCTGCGGTGTATTGAGCAAGAACCAGAGGGCCATCGAAGTGCAGGGAAAAGCTGCCGCAAACCTGCTGAACACTCACCGCAAAACCTGGCGAATACACGCAGAAAACCCGCAAAAACATCTGGATTAACCCCGCCGAACACGACGGAGAAACCCGAGAAGGGGCTGATCACAGTGCAGAGCAGCCGCCAGAAAAACCCGACACCGCATACGAATGGAGTGAAAAACACAAAAAACAGTTTGCTTGAATGTTAGAAAAGTGAAACGCTGTTTGCAAAGAAACTGCTCAGCGAAAATGTCTGAAATTTACATATGAGGTCCAGGGAATGATAATAAAAAGGGCTGTTACAGAAAAAAGAACAAACATTTAAAAAAAAATCAAATAAAAAAAAAAATCAGCAAAAATGTTTTGCCAATAAAATCTCGAAAAATGCTTAAAAGACCCTTAAAAATCTATAAATAAAGAGACTCTTTACTGCATAATATTATAATAAATGGTTTATTAGATATTGAATTAAAATGGGAATATTTTTAACATTGAAGCCTATGGGATTCGCCTGAAAAAATCTGCCGCATGAAACCACCGAATTGCAGGGCATTTCGGAAACTTTTCACTGCTGGTTTTTGTTCTCTGAAGAGCCGAAGCTATGGGGATTTCACTACCCTCGAACAGGCACCGAACAGGCACCATATGTGCAGACAATTCGCCAACATTTGGCGTATTGCCTGCTCTCTGAATAACCGAATGGTCATCAGCGTTCGGTTACCTTTCGTCAGCCATTCGGATCTCTTTGAATAACCCTGTATGTTATTTCTATCACTTTGTGTTTGTGGAATGTGCACAGAGATGAGAGTTTATACATATTTGGAATTCCTGTACTTTAAAGTGATACTAACACCAAAATTAATGAAACGTCCTTATTGTATTTATTTTATGTTGCTGATATCTTACATGTGCCTTGTTTTCCTCATGTATGTTTAGTTTAGTAAATATTTTATTCTATATGTGTCATTGCGTCTATCCATTTTGTGATATTTTGTGTTGTAAACTGCTGCCCTTCCCACAGAATCTTTACAGATCTTGCTCCTCACTGTGTTGCACTGGGCTACTTGGACTCTATAGGTCAGAAGTCCAGAAAACCGACCTACTGACTTGCATTGTGTGGAATGTATTTATATAACATCACCAGGGGTACCAATGAGTGTTGTTAGCCCACAATCAGATCTCACTCACCTGTAAACTCTTACCTCAATTAGCCTATAACACAATAGATCCCCTGTAGCCTTGTCTAAACATTCCCTCCTCCACCCCATTGTCTCTTTACTACTGTTTTATCCAACACCTCAGCTGTAAAGTGGAACGTATGCTAAGATTTTGGTAAATGTTGTTTCTTGGGAAAAATCCACAAAATGGAAACAAAGATAAAAACTTAATTTTATTTTTCCTTTTATATGCAATTAATTAAAACAAAGAGGAAAAAAAACAGAAGCATGTGTTTTATAATGTGGGCACCCATTCCCTGCCCACACCCACTCCATACAAACACTGTTCATCAACCCACCACTAGGGATGAGCTGTTCGGGTTTGGACGGTTCAGGGTTCGACCCGAATTTAGCCTGTTCGAGCAGATCGCGAACACCGAACATTTCCGGGTGTTCGCCGCATGTTCGACCACAATGGACCACAATGCATTTTCCCACTGGCCTGAAGCTCGTAATTGGCTACAGCCTTGCACCTGACCACAGGTCTGGTGCAAGACTGGTTGAACACTATGCCAATCACCGCTCAGAGTCCAGATTAGGCAAATTTTGCCCAATCATGGGCTCACAGAGCTAAATCCCGCAGCACACTATATAAGGTTTTCACGCAGCGCTTCTGCACACATTTCAGAGGAGATTTCAAAGGAGATAGTTGTGTGTGTTGTTACTGCCGGTCTGCCACGCTACTGGGGGGGTCTGGGGGGGTCTCATTTCGACCAAATATCAGGGAATTTAGGTGATGTGTGTCTTGTCACTGTGCCAGCAAGTTTTTTGGGGTTTACAACTTTATTTAAAACATTTGTGAATTGAGGTGATCTTCTGTGTCTCGTCACACAGCCAGCAAGTTTTTTTGGGGCTCACTAATTTCTTTAAAACATTTGTGAATTAAGGTGATCTGTGTCTCGTCACACAAACAGTACCAAGCTGTATTTTGGGGCTCACTAATTTATTTAAAACACTTGTGAATTAAGGTGATCTTCTGTGTCTCGTCACACAGCCAGCAAGTTTTTTTGGGGCTCACTAATTTCTTTAAAACACTTGTGAATTAAGGTGATCTGTGTCTCATCATACAAACAGTACCACACTGTATTTTGGGGCTCACAATTTCTTCAAAACACTTGTGAATTAAGTTGATCTGTGTCTTGTCACACAAACAGTACCACGCTGTATTTTGGGGCTCACTAATTTATTTAAAACATTTGTGAATTAAGGTGATCTGTGTCTTGTCACACAGCCAGCAAGTTTTTTTGGGGCTCACAAATTTCTTTTTAAACATTTGTGAATTAAGTTGATCTGTGTCTCGTCACACAAACAGTACCACGCTGTATTTTGGGGCTCACTAATTTATTTAAAACATTTGTAAATTAAGGTGATCTGTGTCTCGTCACAGCGCCAGCAAGTTTTTTTGGGGTTCACTAATTTCTTTAAAACATTTGTGAATTAAGGTGATCTGTGTCTTGTCACACAGCCAGCAAGTTTTTTTGGGGCTCACAAATTTCTTTAAAACATTTGTGAATTAAGTTGATCTGTGTCTCGTCACACAAACAGTACCACGCTGTATTTTGGGGCTCACTAATTTATTTAAAACATTTGTGAATTGAGGTGATCTTCTGTGTCTCGTCACACAGCCAGCAAGTTTTTTTGGGGCTCACTAATTTCTTTAAAACACTTGTGAATTAAGGTGATCTGTGTCTCGTCACACAAACAGTACCACGCTGTATTTTTAAATATTTTTAGTCCACGACGCCCAAGGACATCAAATGTAGGCACCCATTGCCAGCGTCTTCACCATATGGTGCAGGACTACCTAGGGGCAAGGGCAGACCTTGATACCTTTCCAGCAGATGATCCACTGGCTTACTGGGTGTTGAGATTGGATCACTGGCCAGAACTTAGCCAATATGCTATGCAGCTACTAGGTTGCCCTTCATCTAGCGTGCTTTCTGAAAGGACGTTCAGTGCAGCTGGAGGTTTTGTCACAGACAAAAGAGTGCATCTGTCCACCGACTCTGTAGATCGGCTGACATTTATAAAAATGAATCAGTCCTGGATCAGCAGCTATCAATCCCCTGATGCTGAAGTAATGGAATAGATAGATGATGTCCTCTTCTGCATTCACAAAACCTCCAGCACTGAACTCTTCCACAATACCACAAAAGGGTTACGGTGTGAAGGCACTTGCTGCCATGAAAGGCACAATATTTGGCTGCACTGATGCCTGTCCCAGATTTATATCATTTTATTTTTTTGAACCTCAGGGTCCAACCCTGCACTCTTCCACAATACCACAGAGGGGTTACTGTATGATGATACTTGCTGACCTGGCATAAAAGGCACAATATCTGGGAGCACTGACACCCATTAACAGATAAAAAAAACTTTTCAATATAGGACCACATGGTCCACCCCTTACACAATACCACAGAGGGGTTAGGCTAGGGTCAGATGAGCGCATTTTCTACGGACTGTGCATCCGTGCAGTACGGACGTACTTACTGACTGACGACAAGGTAGTGGCCAATGCCACACAGTCCGTTTTTTTCACTGATGTAGCAGGGAAAATAAATTACAATGAAAGAACATTCTGTCCCTCAAAAATGCTGTACGTATAAATGCAGTCCGTCTGACCTTGCTGCATCACTCACACACAAAACTATGCGGACGTTGTGGACGTGGCGCACTCTGCACGTCCGTTCTAGCAGTATTACGTTCTTGCCTAACCTGCATCCGTTTGCAGCGTCCGTCAGCCCCCGCACTTCTGTGCGGACGTACTTCGTGTGTGGGGCTCCATTTAACACAATTGTATGCTATCACGGACGTACTTATGTGCGGGCAACACGGACGTTAACACTACGTTCGTCTGACCCCAGCCTTACTGTATTATGATACTTGCTGGCCTGGTAGTCTTGCACCAAAGGCACAATATCTGGGTGCACTGACGCCTTAACCAGATGCATATCTTTTTAATATAGGACCGCAAGGTCCACCCCTGCACTCTTCCACAATACCACAGAGGGGTTACTGTTTGATGATACTTGCTGGCCTGGCATTAAAGGCACCATATCTGGGTGCACTGACGCCCATTAAAAGATAAAAAAAAAAAATTTCAATATAGGACCAACCACATGGTCCACCCCTGAATTCTTCCACAATACTACAGAGGAGTTACTGTATGATGATACTTGATGGCCTGGCATTAAATGCACAATATCTGGGTGCACTGACGCTCATTAACAGATAAAAAACTTTTCAATATAGGACCACATGGTCCACCCCTGCACTCTTCCACAATACCACAGTGGGGTTACTGTATGATGATACTTGATGGCCTGGCATTAAAGGCACAATATCTGGGTGCACTGATGCCCATTAACAGATAAAAAAATTATTTTTCAATATAGGACCAACCACATGGTCCACCCCTGAACTCTTCCACAATACTACAGAGGGGTTACTGTATGATGATACTTGATGGCCTGGCATTAAAGGCACAATATCTGGGTGCACTGACGCCCATTAACAGATAAAAAACATTTCAATATAGAACCACATGGTCCACCCCTGCACTCTTCCACCATACCACAGAGGGGTTACTGTATGATGATACTTGCTGGCCTGGCAGTCTTGCACCAAAGGCAGAATATCTGGGTGCACTGACGCCCATTCCCAGATTCATATCTTTTTAATATAGGACCGCATGGTCCACCCCTGCACTCTTCCACAATACCACAGAGGGGTTACTGTATGATAGTACTTGCATGCCTGGCACTAAAGGCACAATATCTGGGTGCACTGCCATTGACGCCTGTATCAGATTCATATCCTTAGAGGGGTTACGGTGTGACGGCACTGTTGGGGATGCTAAAGGACCAATTTTGAAGCACCTATTGTTACTTTGTGCCATCAAAGACACAATATTTGGGTGCACTGCCACTGACGCCTATATTACCAGATTCGTATCATTATAATATTGGACGGCAGGGTCCAACCCTGCACTCTTCCACAATACCACAGAGGAGTTACTGTGTGACGGCACTGTTGCCGACGCTAAAAGCCCAATTTTAAAGCACCTATTGTTACTTTCATTCAAAGCCTACATAAGTTTCACAATAATTTAGCCAAAAAAAACCCACTAAACTTTTTATGCATGTCCTAAAATGTCTTTTCATACAGGCTGCCGCCCCAAGCAGTTGTTTATGGATACATTAAAGGAAAAGCATTTACCGTCATATGAAACGTCATTTTTTTGTTTTTAAGTGTTTCTATACATCCTAGAAATCCGCCACTTCACGGGCAGGTTATGGGGACCTCCTAGGCACAATATTTGAAGGAATTTTTCGTTTTTATTTTTAACCCTTATTTCATGGAAAACTCACTGTCCCTTTAAAAACGTTTTTTTTAAACCTTTTTGTCCTTGTTTCCTGTCCCCCAGGGCACTACCCGGACCCCCATACACCTTTTATGGCAAATATCTAGCATATATGCCCTCTTGGAGGGCACTCTAAAAAACCGAATTTTCAACCCCATTGACTTGCATGGGGGTTCGGGTTCGTGTTCGGGTTCGGTCCCGAACAAATGGGAAGTTCGGGTTTGGGCTCGAACCGAACTCGGGGAGTGTTCGGCTCATCCCTACCCACCACCATTTCCTATATGTTCATCCTTTGTGAAAAGACACTGAGGGGTTTAAACAGAAAGCGCTGATTGGTGCAGCAGCAATAAACCTGGGTCCTTCTAAAAAGAAAAATCCAAACAGTGGCAGGAGAAGCTTCACATTGGATCTGCGTCTGGTTGGATTTTTTCTTTTGAGAAGCAATGGCGTTTGTCGCGGTTTCAAAATCGGCAAATTTTCACCAGTGTTTACAACATCAGCAAAAACTGGTTCTATCTAAAACACTCCCTGTATTGTGCTGAATTATTTTTAAAGGATTTGGTCTTTTAAATCCTGGCAAAAGTAATAAAATATTTATCAAAATAAACAACATTACACAGAGAAATACTTTGATTAAATAAATAGCTCAACGGACGGCATTATCACCTGCTTAGGGGTTGGGTTCAAAGTGGGATTAGGGATTATATCAGCATTATTTCATGGTTTTATATTTTGTTGATCTGGTGTGATGGGGTACAAGGGCTAGTATCTGTGATGTGGTTACCATTAGAGTACAGGTATAAGATCCTAGGGGGCGGAGGGGAAGGTACAGTGACCACTTGTGAAAAGTACGAGAACCCTTAGCCAATGGAAGGAGGGATGTTGTTAGTGAAGCTTTTCATTTGCAACTGCAATACCAAACATTTAGGTTCCAGTTGGTACCCTGTTATTGCTTCTAAATTTATATATAACAGTAATATTGCCAGAGGGACCTGATCTTTTATAGGTTTTATTGTTGATTGTTTTTTTTAAAATTTAAGTGAGCGGATGCAGAGTATGAGCCCATTTTTGAGCCATGCTTTTCCTTTTTACTACAATTTAGAGACATGAATAGAAAAAAATACATTAGTATGTTTTTTTTTACCATAATTATAAAGAGATTACAATTACAATCATTTGTAAAACACAAATTCCTAAGCTAAACTCAGGTGTCTGTGGTCACCCTGCCCCCAACAAAATGGGGCAACACTCCTAAGCAAAAGCAAACACAAAACAACACGTGAATCAAAGCAATCCACATAAAGAGGAGTGTCAGGGAGCAATACATTCTTTGTAAATCATGAGGCTAAAAATTGTACATGAGAGATAAAATCACAACACACAGGCAAAAATATAACTCATAATGCATACAGACAGGATGGAAGAACCCTAAGGGGTTAATTGGTATTGCAAAGTACTCCAATAAGCGCTTACATAGGTAAATATTATAGTCATTTAATCATATTGATAATGCACCCAAAGCTTAAATTATTACAGCACCATTGGCTAATGACATGACCCGAGAGCTATTATATTGATTCTACTCTTTCCCTGCTGCATAATAAAAATACACAAAACATTGAAAACACACAAACATAACTAATGATGCCTGCAGACAGAATGGAAAGAGAAGGAATGGAACCCTAAAGGGTTAATTAGTATTACAAAATCCTCAAATAAGCTCTTATACAGGGAACATTGTAGTCATTTAATCTATTTTATAATGCATCCAGAGCATCAATTAATTATTACAGCACCATTGGCTAACGACATGACCCTAGAGCTACAATATAGATTCTGCTCTTTCCCTGTTGCAGAATCGCCATTAAAAAACACCAAAAGCTCAACACATGTTTCGCCGACCGTATGTCGGCTTCATCAGGAGAAAAAAATCTTGAACTAACCATTAGTGGTGTGCATTCATTTCGTAACTAAGCTCAATTCGTCCGAAAATTTGTTAATTCGTATTTCAGAAGTACTTCCGAAATAACAAATTTGTTTAATCCGAATTGAAACGAAAATGAAGCGAAACAGTATATAACGAAATTATTATTATTATTTTTTATCATTTATATAGCGCCAACAGTTTCCGCAGTACTTTACAATAACCAAAGGGAACGAGATAAACGGACGTATGATGGAAACAAGAGTGGTAGAGGGGCCTGTTCATTACAATCGAGAGGAATTGGGGTTGAGGAAGAGAAGAGGAATTTTACTAGATAGCAGGATCATGAGTGCCAGTGGTTTGGGAATGGTGGAGCCATAGAAGCAGCTTCAATCATGGGTAAGACGGTGAGTAGAGGGATGAGTTGCATTATTAATGTTTAGTAGGGATGTGCGTTTCGGGTTTCGGAATTTTCACGAAATTTCCCGATTCGTGTTTTCGGATGCGGGCGAATTTCCGAAAATTTTTAGATCCGAAAATGTCAGATCCGAAACGTTTTCCGAGCCGAAACGAAATATTTTCGGATTTTTCGAATGGACTTGAAATGTGTCAAACGAGGAGAACAGACGTTCCCGAAAAAACGAAAATTTTCAGGAAATTTTTTTTTTCACGGAAAACGAAAATTTTCGGAAAACGAAAATTTTCCGAAAAACGAAAAGTCGATACAAAAAAACGAGCAAAGTGACACGAAAAATACGAAAAATGGTCGATATTCCGAAAAATGTATAATTCCGAAAAACGAAAATTTCCTAAATCACGAAAAGTCGATACAAAAACCGAGCACAGTGACACGAAAATACGAAAAATGGTCGATATTCCGAAAAAAAAATGTACCCGAAAAACGAGCCGAACCGAATCGAAACCGAAATCGGTCGAAACGAGCCGAATCGAAAAGTTTAAAAATCAGAAAAATCGAACCGAATCGAGCAGAAAAAAAAATCGGTGCACAAGCCTAATGTTTAGCGCTAATCTGAAGAGATGGGTTTTGATGTATTTCTTGAAGGTCTGAAGATCAGGGGAGTGTTTGATAGGGCGGGGCAAGTCATTCTACAGGACCGGTGCTGCCCATGAGAAGTCTTGGAGGCGAGAGTTGGCCGCGTGCATGTAGACAGAAAACAGGAGGAAATCGCCTGCTGACTGAAGTTGTTTGGATGGGACGTGCTTGGAGAGTAATGAAGACATGTAGGGAGGAGTTGAGTTATTGAGCAATTTGAACGTGAGCGTCAGTATTTTAAACTGTATCCTGAAACGTACAGGAAGCCAATGGAGGGACCGGCAGAGGGGGGAGGTATGTGAGGTGCGTTTGGTGAGAAAAATAAGCCTGGCCCTGCATTCATTACAGATTGCAAAGGGGCAATACGGGAGTTGGGGAGGCCAATGACTAGCGAGTTGCAGTAGTCAAGTCGTGAAATGACAAGAGCATGAACCAGCACCTTTGCGGCATTTTTTGTCAGAAAGGGGCGAACACGGGCAAGGTTTTTGAGTTGAAAGTAACAGGATTTGGTCACTGAATTGATTCATTATACTGTTTCACAAGAGAACCATTGATTGAATGATTCCTCTATGCACACTGTAGAGAAACGGTAATTTAATCCTAGCTTGCTTTGCTAACCCTCATCTTTAACCCTAATCTAACAGTAATTGAGCAGGATTTATTGTTTTTTTTTATTGATCCTAAACTTCGAATCGATCCCAAATTACAAACAAAATTATGAAAACGAGTCAGTTTCATTTTACTGTTTCACAAAGCACCCTGTCCCTGTCAGTTGGCTGTGGTGCTGAATCTGTTGTATTCCGTACCACAGGCCAATAGACAGCTCAATATTTAACCCTAGCTTGCCTTTCAATGGTGAATCTAATCTAACAGTGATTGAGCAGGATTTGATTCATTGTTTGTTTTTTTTTTAGTAATCCTAAAATTCAAATCGATTCAAAACTACGAAAACAAAATTATGAAAACGAATCAGTATTCAAACAAATTCTGTTTCCAATGAAATTATTTTCAAACCAAACAAAATAAAACAAAACAAAACGACTTTTTTAGCTGTGCACACCTCTACTAACCATCACAGCTCTCCTGATAAAAATGGGAAACAGAATATTCCCTTGTAAAGTGATTATTGGAATACAACAAGTGCAGAATGTTTAAATACACAGGAGGATACTATCCAATAATTAATTGGTTACCTCCTATGCCAGAAACGGTCTCTAGGAGTACTAATTCTCTTTTTCTATTTGTGTTTTTTTTAATTTATAAAGCACCAACCTATTCCGCAGCGCTGTACAACTGAACAAAACAAACATAAATTAACAAACACAATTGACACACTGAGAATGAGAGGGAAAGTGCTTCTGTTGAGCTTCCAACAGGCGTCAAGTTGAAGGGGAATGCTTGGGAACATATTTCCACTTCAGAGTTTTGCACAGGAACGATGTTCCCATTTGGTCCTCACTCTGGAAAGCATACTTTTTTTTAGGTTTCAGTTATAGCACAGTGTCAAGGCACACTAAATATATCTTATTTATGATAATTATCATAATATTTCTCTAAACCACAGACCTTCTTTATTTTTATTATCAGATTTCGGTGCAGGTAAGGGTGGGATGAAAATAATTACTTTAGGACGTGAGCAGAAATTTTGGGGAGTCCTCACACTTTTTTTTGTTGGACTTGACCCCTAACTTACAACTTGTGAAACGGACACATTTGTTGTAGTACATGTCAGGAAACCCCTATCGCTGTCTGATTCGTGCCTGCATTTAGGGCAGCCTCATTCCTGTGCTGCTCCTTCTCAGCGTTGAGATCCAGTTCTGTTACACAAACAGTTAATACACCTGATATCTCATGAATAAAGGTACCACACCCCCTCTGCTCCTTGCTTCAGCATTAGCTATCCACTCTTAGTGGAGAGAGGACCACTGCTGTGGCTCCTGTGAAATCTTGAACCCCCTACCTTGTCATTGTTACCAGCCTCCTGTGTATTCATACCCTCCCAGTATCCAGTCTGTATCCAAGTTCCCATTGTCCTGGTTTGTTACTAGGGATGAGCCGAACACCTCCCGAGTTCAGTTCGGGCCCGAACCCGAACTTCCCATATGTTCGGGTTCGAACCCGAACCCAATGCAAGTCATGGGGGCTGAAAATTCGGTTTTTAGAGTGCCCTCCAAGAGGGCGTATATGCAAGATATTTGCAATAAAAGGTGTATGGGGGTCCGGGTAGTGCCCTGGGGGACAGGAAACAAGGACAAAAAGTTTTAAAAAAACGTTTTTAAAGGGACAGTGAGTTTTCCATGAAATAAGGGTTAAAAATAAAAACGAAAAATTCCTTCAAATATCGTGCCTAGGAGGTCCCCATAACCTGCCCATGAAGTGGCGGATTTCTAGGATGTATAGAAACACTTAAAAACAAAAGAATGACGTTTCATATGACGGTAAATGCTTTTCCTTTAATCTATCCATAAACAACTGCTTGGGGCGGCAGTCTGTATGAAAAGAGGAGACATTATCATACACGCAGAAAAAGTTTACTGATTTTTTTGGCTAAATTATTGTGAAACTTATGCAGGCTTTGGATGAAAGTAACAATAGGTGCTTCAAAATTGGTCCTTTAGCATCCCCAACAGTGCCGTCACACCGTAACCCCTCTGAGGATATGAATCTGATACAGGCGTCAGTGGCAGTGCACCCAAATATTGTGCTTTTGGTGCCAGGCCTGCAAGTACTATCATACAGTAACCCCTCTCTGGTATTGTGGAAGAATGCAGGGGTGAACCTTGCGGTCCTATATTAAAAAGATATGCATCTGGTCAAGGCGTCAGTGCACCCAGATATTCTGCCTTTGGTGCAAGACTGCCAGGCCAGCAAGTATCATCATACAGTAACCCTCTGTAGTATTGTGGAAGAATGCAGGGGTGGACCATGTGGTCCTATATTGAAAAGTTTTTTATCTGGTAATGGGCGTCAGTGCACCCAGATATTGTGCCTTTAATGCCAGGCCAGCAAGTATCATCATACAGTAACCCCTCTGTGGTATTGTGGAAGAATGCAGGGGTGGACCATGTGGTCCTATATTGAAAAGATATGAATCTGGGAATGGGCGTCAGTGCACCCAGATATTGTGGTTTTGGTGCCAGGCCTGCAAGTGCCATCATAATACAGTAACCCCTCTGTGGTATTGTGGAAGAGTGCAGGGTTGGACCCTGCGGTTCAAAAAATTAAAATGATATAAATCTGGCACAGGCGTCAGTGCAGCCAAATATTGTGCCTTTCATGGCAGCAAGTGCCTTCACACCATAACCCTTTTGTGGTATTGTGGAAGAGTTCAGTGCTGGAGGTTTTGTGAATGCAGAAGAGGACATCCCCGATCTATTCCATTAGTTCAGCATCAGGGGATTGATAGCTGCTGATCCAGGACTGATTCATTTTTATAAATGTCAGCCGGTCTACGGAGTCGGTGGACAGACGCACTCTTTTGTCTGCGACAAAACCTCCAGCGGCACTGAACGTCCTTTCGGAAAGCACGCTAGATGAAGGGCATCCTAGTAGCTGCATAGCATATTGGCTAAGTTCTGGCCAGTGATCCAATCTCAACACCCAGTAAGCCAGTGGATCATCTGCTGGAAAGGTATCCAGGTCTGCCCTTGCCCCTAGGTAGTCCTGCACCATATGGTGAAGACGCTGGCAATGGGTGCCTACATTTGACGTTCCTGGGCGTCGAGGACTAAAAAAAATTAAAAATGCATCAGTCAAGCGGCCCTGGCCTTCACCACTATTCCTCTGATCATCCGCAGCCTCAGAAGCACGTGTGTCAGCACTTGGTAATCTACCAGTGCCTGGAAAAGTGTTACACAAGTGTCGCTTTAGAGCGTCCTCAAGTTTTTTCATCCTGTGCTCCCTCTGTGCGGGCAGGATGAGCTCTGCAACTTTCCCCTTGTATCGTGGATCAAGAAGGGTTGCCAACCAGTAATGATCCCTCTCCTTGATAGCACGAATCCTGGGGTCCTTTAGCAGGCTTTGCATCATTAGGGAGCCCATGCAGCGTAGGTTGGAGGTGGCATTAGCTTCCGAGTCTTCCTGGTCAATGAGGATGACTGTATCGTGCACTTCCTCATCCCAGCCACACACTAGCCCTTCTGTTTCTGGGCACACAAAACCCTCCCTTAAGGAATCCCCACCTTCAATGCCCCACTACTTAAATATTCTGCCTCATCCTCCTCCTGTCTGATCTGAGTAAGACCTGCTGGAATGCTGTCTGCGGAAAGACTGGGGCCTTGAGAGCTAGGGAAGGCCTCCTCTTCCTCCCGCTGCTCTGCCTCTAGAGCCACATCTATAATTCCCTGCAGAGTGTGCTCCAGCAGGAACACTAAAGGAATTGTGTCACTGATGCATGCACTGTCCCTGCTCACCATCCTCGTTGCCTCCTCAAATGGTGACAGTACAGTGCATGCATCCTTGGTCATCAGCCACTGCGGGGGGGAAAAAAACCAAGTTGACCTGAACCTGTCCTTGTGCCATACTCACACAGGTACTCGTTGATGGCCCTCTGCTGCTTGTGCAGATGCTGCAGCATTGCTAATGTTGAGTTCCACCTGGTGGGCATGTCACAGATCAGACGGTTTGTGGGAAGGTTGAATTCTCTTTGAATTTCTGCCAGGCGAACGCTTGCTGGGAATGACCGTCTGAAGTGGCTGCAGACTTTTCTGGCCTGGATGAGAAGCTCTGGCAGCCCTGGGTACTTGGTTAGGAAACGCTGTACCACCAGATTTAGGACGTGTGCTAGGCATGGTACATGCGTCAATTTACCCTTGCGTAGGGCGGAGAGAAGGTTGCTGCCATTATCGCAGACGATCATTTCCAGCTGAAGCTGGCGTGGTGTTAACAATCTCTGCACCTGGCCCTGCAGAGCTGACAGAATTTCTGGCCCCGTGTGGCTCCTGTCCCCTAAACAAACCAGCTCAAGCACAGTATGGCTTCTTTTTGCTTGAGCCATTGCGTAGATCCTGTCAGGCGTCGGTTTAACTGCCACTTCGCCAGAGACAGAGAAGGAGGAGGAGGAAGAGGTGGTGGTGGTGGAGCAGACAGACCTCATACAAGCAGCTTTCTGGAGGTGTGGTGGATGAACAAGCTCCAGCACAGAGCCCCGTCTTGGATCCCTCCCAGCTGCAATCAGAGTTACCCAGTGTGCCGTGAAGGAAATGTAACGACCCTGTCCATGCTTGCTGGACCACGTGTCTAAAGTGACATGCACCTTGCTGCTGACTGCCTTTCCCAATGACTGGATAACATTGTCTTCCACGTGCTGATATAGTGCTGGAATGGCCTTGCGTGAAAAGTAATGGCGTTTTGGAACCTGCCACTGTGGTACAGCACATTCAGCAAATTCACAGAAGGGAGCAGAGTCCACCAGCTGGAAAGGCAGCAGCTGCAATGCGAGTAATTTTGCTAAGCTGGCATTTAGACGCTGTGCTTGGGGATGGTTGGGACTATATTTTTTCTTCACTGCAGCAGCTGCGGCAACGTAATCTGACTGCGTAAATCTTCAGCTGCTGGGATGATGTCACATTGTGAGGAAGGACCTGGTACATCCATTACTGTAGCATCATCCCTGTCGGTGGAGGTTGTAGGCAATGACATGGCAGGACATACAGTGGGGGTAGAGACAGATGAGGAGGAGGACCTACGCAAAGTTTTGCGCCAACGGGATGTGTGGCAGTTGTTCGTATGTCGCCTCAAGCACGTGGTACCCAAGTGTCCGGTATCTTTCCCACTCTTAAGCCTCATCTGACATAGATTACAAATAGCAACGCTGCGCTCTACTGCACATTTCTTAAAGAACTCCCAGAGTTCCTGCATGTGTTCTTTGAGACAACAGCGCTCTGCACCGGAGCAGCTCTGACATGTGATGCCTTGGACTGGCTAGTGCTACGGTTGGTCACAGAGGATGTTGTGCCTCGTGTTTGCTGTGCCTCCTCCTCCCCCTCCTCCTCACTTAATTCCTCTGTTTGATCAGGCACTCAGGTGGTGTCAGTGACCTCATCATCATTGTCATCATCACCCCCTATCTCCTCGTCACTGGAGCCAACTTGGCAGTATGCTGCAGCTGCTGGGGCAACATGAGTGCCAGTTATTTGTGTGTCATCACTGGCACCCCCTTCCTCTAGGTTGATTATACTCCCTTCCTCAACCTCAGAGATTGAATCAGAGCACTGTACTTGCTGCGCATCCTCAAGCAGCATGTCACTCTCATTGTAGTCAAACAATTCAGCTGACTCCTCCGTGTGTGATAGCGAGGCTACGGCAGGAGTAGCTGTGGACATGGAGGCTGCATTAGATGCTTTGGCAGCTGAGGTGGACTGTAAAGCACTAGAAGCCTGGCTGGCAGAGGACTCAGAGGATGAGGATGGCCTGGTTAGCCAATCCACCAAGTCCTCTGTATGTTTCTGCTGCTTAAGACGGCCAGCACCAGTTAGAAAGGACAAGCATGCTCCTGCAGAGGATGCACCACGTCCACCACGACCAGAGGCACAGCCTCCCGACACAGGGGCTGCTTGCCCTCTTATCTGTGTCTGGGAGCGTCTGCCTGTCCTTTTTGTTCTTTCAGACATGGTGAGTGATATATAGATTAATATATACAGAACTCTGATTCAACTCTGGTATAAAGATTTAAAGAACTCTGGTATAACTCAGTGAGACACACTGATAGCTGGCAGCCAGTGACAAGAGACAGATCACCTCAATTCACAAATGTTTTAAAGAAATTTGTGAGCCCCAAAATACTGCGTGGTACTGGTTGTGTGACAAGACACAGATCACCTCAATTCACAAATGTTTTGTAGAAATTAGTGAGCCCCAAAATACTGCGTGGTACTGGATGTGTGACAAGACACAGATCACCTCAATTCCCAAATGTTTTAAAGAAATTAGTGAGCCCCAAAATACTGTGTGGTACTGGATGTGTGACAAGACACAGATCACCTCAATTCACAAATGTTTTAAAGAAATTAGTGAGCCCCAAAATACTGCGTGGTCAGGGGTCAAGTCCTGGGAAAAAAAGTGAGGAAACTCACCCACGAATTCCACAACCCCTATTACCTGAAGAAAAAATATATATAATCACGAGTAAAGCCGGACGAGCCGGTGATACCATTTTTATTGGGTTAACTTTACATTTAAAAGACAAGCTTTCAAGAGTGTAAACTGGAAACTATACTGATCAGTGAAAGGTATCACTACATACAGGTATACTCGCGATTTTGGCAACTGGACTAACGCGTTTTATATATAATCTATAGATATATCCAGGCACAGACCCCCCAGAATTATATACACAGCACTGGACCCCCAGAATAATATACACGGCACTGGTTATATGGATATATTTTCCCAGTTCACATGGATATAATTACCCCAGCTCTCATGGATAATGCCCCCAGCTCTCATGGATAATGCCCCCAGGTCTCATGGATATTGCCCCCAGGTCTCATGGATAATGCCCCCAGGTCTCATGGATATTGCCCCCAGGTCTCATGGATATTGCCCCCAGGTCTCATGGATAATGCCCCCAGCTCTCATGGATAATGCCCCAGCTCTCATGGATAATGCCCCAGCTCTCATGGATAATGGCCCAGCTCTCATGGATAATGCCCCAGCTCTCATGGATAATGCCCCCAGGTCTCATGGATTGTGCCCCCAGGTCTCATGGATAATGCCCCCAGGTCGCATGGATAATGCCCCAGCTCTCATGGATATATGCCCCAGGTCTCATGGATATATGCCCTAGCTCTCATGGATATATGCCCCAGCTCTCATGGATATATGCCCCAGGTCTCATGGATATATGCCTCAGGTCTCATGGATAGTGCCCCCCAGCTCACCTCTCTGCGCCCGGCACTGCGTGCTTCCTGTTAGAACGGCCGCTGACAGGAAGTGCAGCCGCTCGCCTGGGATCGATGAAACAGCTAGGCGAGCGGCTCCACTTCCTGTCAGCGGGCCGTTCTAACAGGAAGCACGCGGCCGCTGGCAATGTGCGGCGGCCGCCTGCTCCAGCCTTTCGGGCTCAGACCACAGCGGGAACGCTGCGTTCCCGCAGCTTTCCCGCTGTGGGAGAAGTGCGGGAACGCCGTTCCCACGCGTTCCCGCTCGACTCGAGCCCTGTGCGTGGTACTGGATGTTTGACAAGACACAGATCACCTCAATTCCCAAATGTTTTAAAGTAATTAGTGAGCCCCAAAATACTGCGTGGTACTGGATGTGTGACAAGACACAGATCACTTCAATTCACAAATGTTTTAAAGAAATTAGTGAGCCCAAAAATACTGTGTGGTACTGGATGTGTGACGAGAGACAGATCACCTCAATTCACAAATGTTTTAAAGAAATTAGTGAGCCCCAAAATACTGTGTGGTACTGGATGTGTGACAAGACACAGATCACCTCAATTCACAAATATTTTAAAGAAATTAGTGAGCCCAAAAAAAACTTGCTGGCACAGTGACAAGACACACATCACCTAGATTCCCTGATATTTGGTAGAAATGAGACCCCCAGACCCCCCCAGTAGCGTGGCAGACCGGCAGTAACAAGACACAACTATGTCCTCTGAAATCTCCTCTGAAATGCGTGCAGAATCGGCGCATGGAAATGTTATATAGTGTGCTGCGGGACTTAGCTCTGTGAGCCCATGATTGGGCAAAATTTGCCCAATCAGGACTCTGAGCCGTGATTGGCATAGTGTTGAACCTGTCTTGCACCAGACCTGTGGTCAGGTGCAAGGCTGTAGCCAATTACGAGCTTCAGGCCAGTGGGAAAAAGCATTGTGGTCCATTGTGGTCGAACATGCGGCGAACACCCGGAAATGTTCGGTGTTCGCGATCTAATCGAACAGGCTAAGTTCGGATCGAACTCCGAACCGTCCGAACGGAACAGCTCATCCCTATTTGTTACCTGCTCCCCCATTGTCTAGTCCTATACGTTTTCTGTCCATCTGCTCCAAGGCTACTGTTCTGTTGCCTCCTGCAGTAACTCACTGCTCCCTGGACGGGTGTGTCATCGCATCCTGGGTTCAAACCCCTGTCATCCAGGTACCACCCCTGTAATTATTTCCATATGCTGAACAACTCGCCTTCAGACATTAACTTTTAGTTTAAATTATCTGTTTGTGTAATTTGAAGGGATATTTTACTAAAAATAGTTCCATTTTTATGGGGGAAACTCCTCCACTTCATCCATTGTTTATCCATATCAGACCAGCAGGGAGGGGGGAGAAAAGGAGGAGCACTCC
This sequence comes from Leptobrachium leishanense, assembly GCA_009667805.1. Classification (NCBI taxonomy): domain Eukaryota; kingdom Metazoa; phylum Chordata; class Amphibia; order Anura; family Megophryidae; genus Leptobrachium; species Leptobrachium leishanense. The sequence goes on along the minus strand of CM019065.1, from coordinate 356,474,370 downwards.
TCACATCTTGACCATTTAAAAAAAAAAAGATAAATTGGTCAGGATGAGCAGAGTGTCCCTTTAAGGCTAGTGACAGACGGGCGCACTATGTGCGCCTATACTGACGTGGCTTCCGGTGTCCGGCGCAGCATTGTGATGCTGCGACGGGGCCGGCCAGACGCTGTTGCATGCATGAATTGCGCACTCAACAGCGGCCATGCTGCGTCCGTGCAGCAGGCATCTTCGTCAAAGAGCTAAGGCTGGGGTCAGACGAGCGTGATTTCTACGGGCTGTACGTCCGTGCAGTACGGACATCGTCAGTACGGATGACGCAGTAGTGGTCACACAGTCCGTTTTTTCACTGAAGTTATTTGACGGATGTAGGAGGGAAAAATAAATTACAATGAAAAAACATTCTGTCCGTCAAAATGCTGGACGTATAAATGCAGTCCGTCTGACCACGTTCCATCACTCACACACAAAGCTATGCAGACGTTGTGGACGCAGCGCACTCCGCACGTCCGTTCTAGCAGTATTACGTTCTTGCCTAACCTGCGTCCGTTTGCCGCGGCCGTTGTGCGTCCGCAGTTCAGTGCGGACGTACTTCATGTGTCAGGCTCCAATGGACTTTCTTTCATGCTATCACGGACGTACTTTTAGGCGCAATCACGGACGTGAACACTACGCTCGTCTGACACCAGCCTAAAACGCACGTTGACGGAGTTGTAAAGCGTGATCCTCCATAGGGGGATCGAGCCTTGCAGCGCTGAGCACACTAACTGCACTCAGCGAGGCGGCCAGACGGGCATCAGAGTGGAAGGAACGTCCTCTCTCACGGACATTCCTTGCGCTCTGAAAAACGCACATCTGACCCCGGCCTAAGATAAATAGACTACAAATTACCCACAAAAAGTAGGTCTTTAAAATAATATTATTGTTACATAATGGTTTATTGTCAATGTCTGGTAACAGAAAACAATTAAAGTATAACATTATTAGAAACTGTCACTGCTAGTACCTGGTGTAGAAGAGCTTAGCTTTGGGTAGATTAGACAGAAAAGAGGATTGTAACATGTTGTCCGAGCTTCTCTGGATACAGTCACTCATTGAAGATGAGAGAATATATTTGATTTGAGATGGCTCCAGAGTAAGAGCGCAGATGCTCAATGTTTGTGTGCCATAACAGTTTGCACCTTGGATACATTCAAAAACAGAAATCATATTTTCCAATGATTTTATTCACATTTAAAACTGTATAAATAACTATGGGTTAGTAATCTAGTCCAAAAAGCCATCCATGTAAAGAGCCTAGCGACTGAATGAGAAGAGAGTGCTATAAAAATCAGGTTACAATGAGCGCTTGATGACTCCCAAACAGAAAGGAAAGATAAAGAGAAAATGATTGCTGATATGAAATGGTGAGTAAATTCTGCACATAGCAGAGGCTAAACGGTAACGGTTTGAGTCCAGATGAGGAACAGCCAGGGATTTTAGAACAAATTCTGCAGTCCTTTGGCTGCCCTTTGACTAATACCAAAAGCTGATGTCGTTCACTATGTATGAATAGAAATGTAGAGCGATTAGGCTGTAATTATGAGACCATGGCAATCCCAAACGGTAATAAGATATACTGGGTTCCAAAACAAGGAACGCTTTTACAAAACAATTTACATTTCGTATTGAGAGCTTCTTTCTATTCACAGGAGTTCGTTATTTAACCAGTCCGTTACCAAGTGATTCTCGTGAATGAAATGGCCAGTAGTAACAACTGTATCTATTATGGCAAGTGAATTGTGCATTTATAGATTGTACATAATTATAAACACAGAAATTCGTAAAAAAACATTTAGGGCCTGATCGTGAGCATTAGCGCTAGGTTAAATGAGGTTACCGCATTCTGCCCATATCATATTCTGAATGCGAACGGTTAAAATACCCATTAGCGCATCAGTTATAGTGTTTTATAACGCAAGCATACTTCACTTTGCGCTCCCTTTATTTAACACAGGGAGTGCAAAGAGTAATTAACGTTCGTATTACAAAGTCCTAACGTTATTTACCACACCCTGCGGTAAACTAAAATGTCAACCACGTCTCTAAGCTGGTTCTAACTGATACCGTTTTGCGGAATCATTTATCACTAGCTGAAACCCCCCCCCCAAATCAAATACTCATCTCTCATCCCGCAGCATGAATGATGGCCTGATCCGGCACTTCTGGCCACTGGGAGCAGAGTGAGACTAGGGGACAAAAAGTTCCCAGTCTCCCTCTGTGAATATCTACTCGGCTCTGCACAATTTCGCGAGAGCAAGATCCTGCAGGTCACATGGCCTGGCAGCAGAAGTCTCCATGGAGTCCTACGGACACCAGGAGGTGATGCTTATGGCAGCGTATTAGGGCTGCAGCGAGTTTCCAGGAGCTTAGCACTGTATTACTGGGCAGGCTACTGAATCATTGCCTGCCCCGTGATATGGTGTTAAAATGGGTACACTGAGGGGAAACCTGCAGGTGCAGGGTGTGTCATGGTCTGGGGCTGCCAGCACTGGGGAGCTACAGTTCATTGCGTGAACCATGAATGCCAACTGGTAATGTGACATACTGAAGCAGAGCATGATCCCCTCCCTTCAGAGACTGGGCCGCAGGGCAGTATTCCAACATGATAACGACCCCAAACACAATTCCAAGACAACCCATGTCTTGCTAAAGAAGCTGAGGATAAAGGTGATGGACTGACCAAGCATGTCTCCAGACCTAAACCCTATTGAATCTGTGGGGCTTCCTCAAACTGAGGGTGGTGGTGTGCAAGGTGTCTAACATCCACCAGCTCCGTGATGTCGTCATGGAGGAGTGGAAGAGGACTCCAGTGGCAACCAGTGAAGATCTGGTGAACTCCATGCCCAAGAGCGTTAAGGCAGTGCTGGAAAATAATGGTGGCTACACAAAATATTGACACTGTGGGCCCAATTTGGATATTTTCACTTAGGAGTGAAGTCACTTTTGTTGGCAGCGGTATAGACATTAATGGCTGTGTTTTGAGTTATTTTGAGGGGACAGCAGATTAATACTTATACACTCACTACTTTACATTGTAGCAAAGTGTAATTTCTTCAGTGTTGTCACATGAAACGATATAAAATATTTACAAAACTGTGAGGGGTGTATCTACTTCTGTGAGATACTGTAATATAAAGAATTGTTATTCCACATAACACCGTGTCATTTAAAAAATTACACAAAAAGCCAAATGGAAAGAATGCAATCTAGAATTAAGTGAAATACATAAATTAAATAATTAATTATCTCAGATATAACAACTAAACTGTATTTCTTCCATCATAGCATATAGGAAGGAAATTGTAATTATAATTTCAATCACTGATAGGAGTTCCGATTCTAGAATTCCGCCCATTGTACTTCATTTTAATAAAGTAAATAATAAAACAAAGCTGTTGAAGGGGATTATATACTACACAGAAACATGTTGGAGGTTAAGAGGAAGTTATTTAGTTACTAAACAAGAAAAAAACCTTAAGCTCTGTTAAAAAAATGATGGAAATTTACCATATTTTCTGGAGTATCAGACAACCGGGTGTATAAGACGACCCCCTAATTTTCCAGTTAAAAAATAGGTTTTGGGCTATACTCGTCATATTGTATTGTATATCCTGCGTATAAGACGACCCCCAATTTTTGGGGGAGGTTTGTAAGTATACAAAGTAGTCTTATATACCAGAAAATAGTGTAGTTTACAAAATATGGCCATAAATTACTTAGTTCGGTCACAGCGTCAATGCATCCCATCCCAAAAGGTCTTATTCTTGTCACCTAATGTTTATGGAATTAACTCACATTTTCAGGACAGAATCCTTCCTGGGCTTCCAGCGATTCAAGGTTAAATGGAACCTGGAAATGGAATGGACCTGGAGGGTTGTCAGCCTTTTCATACAGAATACACTAGGAATGTATGAGTTTGTGTGCTCTCTTCCTGGATTGAATAATATATATATTTATACACACACAAACACAATGTGTGTGTGTATATAGATATACTGTATATATAGATATATACTGTACCAGCCAGTGTGCCATAATACCAGTCAATGTGCCCTAATACCAGTATGCCATACATACCAGTCAGTGTGCCATAATACCATTGTGTCCAAATACCAGCGTGCATATCAGTCTGACATACATACCAGTGTGCCATAATACCGGTCTGCCATGCATACCAGTGTGCTGTAATACCAGTATGACATGCCATAATACCAGTGTGTTGTAATACCAGTGCCCCATAATACCAGTCTGACATGCCATGCATACCAATGTGCCATCATAGCAGTCTGTCATGCAATGCATACCACGTGCCATAATATATACGCAAAAAGTTCCCAGTCTCTCTCCGTGAATATATCCTCGGCCCTGCACAATCTCGCGAGGGAAAGATCCTGCAGGTCACATGGCCTGGCAGCAGAAGTCTCCATGGAGTCCTACAGACACTAGGAGGTGATGCTCATGGCAGCGTATTAGGGCTGCAGCGAGTATCCAGGAGCTTAGCACTGCAATACCGGGCAGGCTACTGAATCATTGCCTGCCCCGTGATATGGTGTTAAAATGGGTACACTGAGGGGAAACCTGCAGGTGCAGGGTGTGTCATGGTCTGGGGCTGCATGAATGCTGCCAGCACTGGGGAGCTACAGTTCATTGAGTGAACCATGAATGCCAACTGGTAATGTGACATACTGAAGCAGAGCATGATCCCCTCCCTTCAGAGACTGGGCCGCAGGGCAGTATTCCAACATGATAACGACCCCAAACACAATTCCAAGACAACCCATGTCTTGCTAAAGAAGCTGAGGATAAAGGTGATGGACTGACCAAGCATGTCTCCAGACCTAAACCCTATTGAATCTGTGGGGCTTCCTCAAACTGAGGGTGGTGGAGTGCAAGGTCTCTAACATCCACCAGCTCCGTGATGTCGTCATGGAGGAGTGGAAGAGGACTCCAGTGGCAACCAGTGAAGATCTGGTGAACTCCATGCCTAAGAGCGTTAAGGCAGTGCTGGAAAATAATGGTGGCCATACAAAATATTGACACTGTGGGCCCAATTTGGATATTTTCACTTAGGAGTGAAGTCACTTTTGTTGGCAGCGGTATAGACATTAATGGCTGTGTTTTGAGTTATTTTGAGGGGACAGCAGATTAATACTTATACACTCACTACTTTACATTGTAGCAAAGTGTAATTTCTTCAGTGTTGTCACATGAAACGATATAAAATATTTACAAAACTGTGAGGGGTGTATCTACTTCTGTGAGATACTGTAATATAAAGAATTGTTATTCCACATAACACCGTGTCATTTAAAAAATTACACAAAAAGCCAAATGGAAAGAATGCAATCTAGAATTAAGTGAAATACATAAATTAAATAATTAATTATCTCAGATATAACAACTAAACTGTATTTCTTTCATCATAGCATATAGGAAGGAAATTGTAATTATAATTTCAATCACTGATAGGAGTTCCGATTCTAGAATTCCGCCCATTGTACTTCATTTTAATAAAGTAAATAATAAAACAAAGCTGTTGAAGGGGATTATATACTACACAGAAACATGTTGGAGGTTAAGAGGAAGTTATTTAGTTACTAAACAAGAAAAAAACCTTAAGCTCTGTTAAAAAAATGATGGAAATTTACCATATTTTCTGGAGTATCAGACAACCGGGTGTATAAGACGACCCCCTAATTTTCCAGTTAAAAAATAGGTTTTGGGCTATACTCGTCATATTGTATTGTATATCCTGCGTATAAGACGACCCCCAATTTTTGGGGGAGGTTTGTAAGTATAAAAAGTAGTCTTATACACCAGAAAATAGTGTAGTTTACAAAATATGGCCATAAATTACTTAGTTCTGTCACAGCGTCAATGCATCCCATCCCAAAAGGTCTTATTCTTGTCACCTAATGACCATGTTTATGGAATTAACTCACATTTTGAGGGCAGAATCCTTCCTGGGCTTCCAGCGATTCAAGGTTAAATGGAACCTGGAAATGGAACACCTGGAGGGTTGTCAGCCCTTTTCATACAGAATACACTAGGAATGTATGAGTTTGTGTGCTCTCTTCCTGGATTGAATATATATATATTTATACACACACAAACACAATGTGTGTGTGTATATAGATATACTGTATATATAGATATATACTGTACCAGCCAGTGTGCCATAATACCAGTCAATGTGCCCTAATACCAGTGTGCCATACATACCAGCCAGTGTGCCATAATACCATTGTGTCCAAATACCAGCGTGCATATCAGTCTGACATACATACCAGTTTGCCATAATACCGGTCTGCCATGCATACCAGTGTGCTGTAATACCAGTATGACATGCCATAATACCAGTGTGCTGTAATACCAGTGCCCCATAATACCAGTCTGACATGCCATGCATACCAGTGTGCCATCATAGCAGTCTGTCATGCAATGCATACCACGTGCCATAATATATACGCAAAAAGTTCCCAGTCTCTCTCCGTGAATATATCCTCGGCCCTGCACAATCTCGCGAGGGCAAGATCCTGCAGGTCACATGGCCTGGCAGCAGAAGTCTCCATGGAGTCCTACAGACACCAGGAGGTGATGCTCATGGCAGCGTATTAGCGCTGCAGCGAGTATCCAGGAGCTTAGCACTGCATTACTGGGCAGGCTACTGAATCATTGCCTGCCCCGTGATGTTAAAATGGGGACACTGAGGGGAAACCTGCAGGTGCAGGGTGTGTCATGGTCTGGGGCTGCATGAATGCTGCCAGCACTGGGGAGCTACAGTTCATTGAGTGAACCATGAATGCCAACAGAGCGACCCATTCTTTCACAAATGTTTGTAAAAACAGTCTGCATGCCTAGGTGCTTGATTTTATTCACCTGTGGCCATGGAAGTGATTGGAACACCTGATTCTGATTATTTGGATGGGTGAGCGAATACTTTTGGCAATATAGTGTATATATACACAAACACACACACACACATACATATATATATTATAGATATACACAGCTCTTGGCTGTGCAGTGATAAATAAAACTCCAGGTTGCAAAAATAAATGACTGACCCTCATGCAGCTTACTTTCAACATGGATACATTATATTAAAATATTAACGCTATGATGACTATGGGGGCTATAATCCCAGTGAATCAATAACTTGTGAATGGAAGCTCCATTAGGAGATTTCCACTAGATCTCAAAAAGTTCATACTGATGCAACAGAACTGTAATTAAATGTAGACCCTAATGTAGTTACCGTGCCTTATTTATGCAATAGACATTTTTTCTGCTTCTGGGCTTTCATTTTTCTGAAAAGGTTTAATGTGCCATATGGGAGCATTCATCTACCTTCGTCTGCATTGCACATACGATATCTGTTGGCTTTTATGATGTGAGCGTGTCTGCTGGGACTCGTATAACCAGACCTGGTAGGAAACAAGGCTAGATAGAACTAGAATCCTCAATATAAAGTATAAAGCATCACTTTCTCACACAATCACGGCAGTTCTATCACTTGATGCAAAGAAAACCTTCACGTGGGCAGGTTATTTTTTGTCTCAACTTAGAGGGTGGGATTCACCAAGCAGCATATGATGCAGGACATGATGTGCCCGATATCGCCATGAAGCTTCCCGCCTCATTCACAAAGTCTCTATCCCCTTACCTGCAATCCCAGGTTTCTTTATCATTTTTCCTACACTGCGACGCTGCTATCACGTCCGTGTTGCCGCACAGTTTATCGTCTGTGGTAGCATAGAATCATGAGCAATAGAGTGAGACCCACATACGAAGTACGTTTGCGCCGGACTGCGCACGCACAACGCAATTGGCAAACAGACACAAGTTAGGCAAGAACGTAAAACCGCTACGACGGGCGCGCAGAGTGCGCCACGTCCGCGTAGCGTTCTGTGTGAGTGATGAGGAGATGTCAGACGCTGCACATTTGCGACGTCCAGCACCTTGACGCACAAAATGGCTTTTCATATCCTTTTCAAATTTTTGGCATTTTTCATATTAATTTAGTTTCCCATAATTCCCTTTTTTTTCTACGTCCGTCAACAAAAATGGACCGTGTGGTGTCTACAGTATCTTCCGTCAGTACGTCCGTCCGTTGTGCACGCACGCAGAGTGCACTCAGACTGCGTTCGTCTGACATTAGCCTTATAGAACGATGCATGGCCATCATTTTGATGCAACTATTCCTGTGTCATTCTGTTCTGGCGCAAACGGATGATGCCATCCAATCCTGATTAGCCTCTGCCTATATAAACCCAGTATGGACTTTCATTCCTTGCCCTATTGTGGTTCCTCTTTGACACTAGCAGGTTCCTTATTCTTCTGATTGCTTTCTTGGCTTTGACTTGGCGTGTTTTCTGACATTCCGTGATCTCTATTTGTCCAGATTCAGCTTGGCTACTTGACTTCCGTGCATCTCTATAACCCTATGACCTTGGCGCATATATTTGACCTGGCTACTTCCCTTCTTTTTCCTTAGTATTTATTAATTTATTTCTTTAAACTGGCCATTTCAAACGACCCATATTAGGGCCTCCCTCATTCTTTTCTCTGTGTGGGATCATACTCTGCATGTTGGACGTTACCCAGGGGTTTGCACCACTGCCAAATTCAAGTCTATTAAAGACTGGTATCAGTCTTGGGTGAAGGGGTTTCTGGTTTTGATGGTTGTTGTAACTATAAGGCTAGGGTCAAACGAACGCATTATTCGCAGCGACAATCAAAGAGTGCGTCCGAACGCATTGACGTATTATTTCACGGAATGCGCGAAAACGGTCGGGCGACGTGTATTTTCGTGCGTGATTTTTTTACGGATTGTCAATAAAACACTTTTTGCGTCTGGACGTTATGTAGGCTGGACATTAGCAGCGTCTGACATCTCCTAATCACGCACACATGCCGCTATGCCGCCGCAGCGAACTCTTTACGTCAGTACTAGCGGTTCTGCGTTCTCGAAAAAATGCGTTCATTTTCCACTTGCGTTGCGCGGCCGGACTTTCGTGCGACCGTACTTCGTATATTGGCCGTCATTTGCTGCTAGTGCGGCCGTGATTAAGTGCGCCAGAACGCACGTTAAAAAATACATTAGTCTGACCCCAGCCTAAATACCCTCAGTGACCGTTACATAAAGCACCCAAGTTGTGATCTGAGTGCCTTGCAGTGGGGCTTTCCGGTCTGGAAATTTGGGATCTGCCCAGCCACAAGTCCAGAGTCACAAAACGTTTTGGCCAGTTCTATGTTTACGATATTATGTGACTGTCAGTATTACCTGCGAATCCAGTTCCTGGCATGAGGCAAACCCCAAGCCCCCCTATGTCAACCCTAAACTGGGAACTAAGGGGTTAATATGGAGAGCAGGCAGGCTGCTTTTAAGCCCACCTGCTCCCAATTTAAAAAAAAAGCTAAATTCTAAGGGGTTACTTACATAGTGGAGACCCCATATAGAATGTCCATGACATCAGGTAACCAGGAAATAAAGCATGGAGGAGGAATGGAGGTTCATCGCTGTCGGCAATCATTTTATTTAGATAACCAGGAGACTAAACATTAACCAAAAATATAACTAATGTAAGGGTTACCCAAAGAATAATATTGTCCACCTGGGTCGCATTTTTAACCCTTTCAACTAAAAAAGAAAAACCTATTAAATAGCATGGACTGAAGTAAACTTCAAAAGTGCAATGTGGATTGGACGTGCCAGAGCTCAACATTCAGGCTTTCAGGGCAGGGGTTGTGTCCTCACAGGCTGACCTTGACTTTTCATTTTGTTTTATGTAAATTCCACTTATCTGAATAAAAAATGTAATTAAACTGCCTAATAAACGGTTTTTAAAATTTAACAAAGAACAAAATTAGCAACACAACATCAAATGTTTCCCACAATATTTAATCCTCTTCAATAGCAGATAGATTGGATGTTATTCAAAATCAAAAGGCAATAGTAACATTTGGCAGCGATAAAACAAGACTTGACATTTTGTTTTTTACTCCTGTGGAGGATCTAGTATTATGAATCAAAACTCTTTATAAACCCACCAACAGTTTGATACATGGTTACAAAAGCAGTTCAAAACAAATAAAATGATCTTTGTATCACTTATTGAAAACAAATTTAGGACGTACGTAAGTAACCTCTTGACGACCACTGTCAAGTATACTCGATCTTCAAAAGCTCCTACAGGAACCCAGTGTCAAGTAAATACAATTTGGTCATATTCTGGAGAAACGCAAAGGAATTTTGTTTACTGCAAATGAAATTTGAGGACAAAAAGGGATTTGTGAGGGTCCTGAGGACGAGCAACAGCACTAGTGGCCTGCTCTATGGTGGGGCCCGCTCAGGTCTCACAAGGTTTTAGCTCGATTGTGCCATTACAGGGGCAACTGCTCCATATGCAAATCAGCCTGCTCTCACCCAAAAAGGTCGACCAGTACTGATTGCTAAGGATGTCATCCCTGCACGAGAAATTATAAATTCTAAGGGGTTACTTACATAGTGGAGACCCCATATAGAATGTCCATGACATCAGGTAACCAGGAAATAAAGCATGGAGGAGGAATGGAGGTTCATCGCTGTCGGCAATCATTTTATTTAGATAACCAGGAGACTAAACATTAACCAAAAATATAACTAATGTAAGGGTTACCCAAAGAATAATATTGTCCACCTGGGTTGCATTGTCCTCACAGTCCTCACAGGCTGACCTTGACTTTTCATTTTGTTTAATGTAAATTCCACTTATCTGAATAAAAAAGGAATTTTGTTTACTGCAAATGAAATTAGCTTGGGAATGGGCTCCGGAGTCTGCTAGCAAATTTTCAGCACCTTGGACCTGTCACCCAAGGTGCTGAACCTATTTGAACAGCTTGGAGTTCTAGTTTTTCAAACAGGTCAACAGAGAACTCCAACTGTATTATTGTACATGTAGTAGCCCTTTTTGGCCAGCAGGGGGTATCCACTGCATGTCAACTCATTGTCTCTAAAAATGTATATTATGAAGGGTACATTTAATTTTTACCCTGTCTTCAATGGGGTGTTGATTTACATACATCCACTGGCAGTGGTTTTATGGAAACAACTTGGTAAAGAATAGTTATGAATGTAGAATGTTTTGTCAATTATTTATTGGTTTGTTCTTCTCTCCTATAAACATCTTAGATGACAGCTAGATCAGTCATGTAACAATATATTCTCTGCTATTTGTAGATCCAATCAAGTCCATAAGAGGCGTAAAACTATATTATGACACAGAGGGCCCTATTACAATCTTCACGCAAACGTCTGCGCCAGCGCAAAAACTCATTAACGCGAGGGGTAAAACCCTTTGCGCAGAACGTGGTATTACAAAGTCAGCGCAACAAACACGTGTTATCGTATACCGCAGGTGAACCTGCGCGAACCCTTTTGCGAGCGTACTGTACAGCGCGCACGTCCTATACTTAACATTGTGAGCGCAAATGCGTTTGTGCGCTGGTACGCGGATGGTATTACAATCTATGCGCAGTTTGCAACGCACGGCCTTTGCGCGCATAATTTTAGCAACTCCTAAAAGCTGGTGTTAACGGCAAATTCTATCAAACTGGCCGAAACCAAATACACCAGCCCAAAAAAAAATACGCAGCAAAGTATAGTTACACATTCTACACATACCAAACCAATAAATTTGAGAAGTTGTGCGTGTTTTTTTTTATTGCTGCAGCATATATACTCAGATTGACTTTGACAGGTGCAAAAACTTAACGTGAGACAATTGCGGTTCTTAATTCTGATTGTCTGAATCGCGTGAAAAAATCCAGTCTGCACACTGCTTTCTGCGCACGCAACATTGCTGCGCGCTTATGTGCGCGTCCGTTTTACTCGCGTTATTAATAGGCGGATGAAAAAATGCACGAGGATTGTAATTCCAGAGGTGATTTATGCACGTTAACGTTTAATGCTTAGTGCACAAATTCCCGCGCTGCGTGAGCGTTTTAACACGAAAATTGTAATAGGGCCCAGAGTGTTAATTACACGTAGAAGATATTCCATCCTCTAAATGTGCTGGGAAGGAATGTTGTCAATGTTCTTCTACACAACCAAGAAAACCCAATGACTTCAAACCTCCAATTTTCCTTTCTGTTTACCTGAAAGACCTTGCTCTATGGTTGGTCTATTCTTCTCTAGCACTAACACAAACCTTATTTCCATTCATCTATATTTTACTTTAAATATGAACTCACCCATTATGTACTGTTTACTTCCATTTAATTTAAGTACCGGCTGGGTGGAGTAGAGGTACCATCACTGATCTGCGTGGAGAGAGCCTGTGGAGACATGGGTTTGATCCCAGCGAGCAACCTCTCCAGTAAGTGTCCTTGGGCAAGACACCTAACGGTACATACTCACCACCCAGGACATACTTGAAAACGAGAGAAATCTCAATGTATCCTTCCTGGTAAAACACTTTCTCAAAAAAAAAATCACTTTTCTTCAAACAATTCTGCGTGTACACATTTCTTTCTTTGCATCAATATTGCTCACTTTAATAACTATACTTAATCGTCACTTGTATTCTTCTGTAAAATAACACAATATCCTCATTACATTTATTCATTGGGGCAATAGAAGTTTTCCTCCACCGTGGATTTATTTCTATATATTCCGTTCCACAAATCCTGTTTCCTTTTATTCCATAATACACAATAATCCAGTGCCAGCACTCTAGGGCCAGGAGTTTTTTTATTGACCTTCTGCATGCTGTACACTGTACAGCCGGGGTGCTTGACGCTGGCCCTGTAGATGTTTTGGAACTACATTTCCCAAAAGACTCTGTCGCCCTGTGAATGAATGAGTGTCATGGGAGATGTAGTTCCAAAAATTGTGGAGGGACACTTTATTAGGTACCTGTTCTGTTACTCGTTAACTCAAATTGCTAGTCAGCCAATCACATGGCAGCAACTCAATGCATTTAGGCATCTAGACGTGGTGAAGACGACTTGCTGAAGTTCAAACTGAGCATCAGAATAGGGAAGAAAGGGGATTTAAGTGCCTTTGAACGTGGTAGGGTTGTTGGTGCGAGACGGGCTGGTCTAAGTATTTCAAAAACTTCTGATCTACTGGGATTTTCCAGCACAACCATCTCTAGGGTAGGGATGTGCGTTTCGGGTTTCGGAATTTCCGAATTTCCACGAAATTTCCCGATTCGTGTTTTCGGATGCGGACGAATTTCCGAAAATTTTTCGATCCGAAAATGGCAGATCCGAAAAGTTTTCCGAGCCGAAACGAAATATTTTCGGAATTTTCGAATGGACTTGAAATGTGTCAAATCGAAATTTATTGCTTTGAAACGAGGAGAACAGACTTTCCGAAAAAACAAAAATTTCCGAACTTACGAAAAGTCGATACAAAAAACGAGCTAAGTGACACGAAAATACGAAAAAATGGTCGAAATTCGGAAAAAAAAGTACACGAAAACCGAATCGAGCCGAACCGAATCGAAACAGAAATCGGTCGAAACGAGCCGAATCGAAAAGTTTAAAAATCTGAAAAATCGAACCGAAAAAAAAAAAAAAAAAAAAAAAAAAAAGTGGTGCACAAGCCTACTCTAGGGAATGGTCTGAAAAAGAGAAAATATGCAGCGAGCGGCAGTTGTGCAGCCGAAAATGCCTTGTTGATGTCAGAAGACAATCAGCAAACTGATTCGAGATGATAAAAAGGCAACAGTAACTCAAATAACCACTCGTTACAAGCAAGGTTTGCAAAATACCATCTCTGAACTCACAGCATGACCAACCTTGAAGCAGATGGGCTACAGCAGTAGAAGATCACACCGCCTGCCACTCCTGTCAACTAAGAACAAGAAACTGAGCCTGCACTTCACACAGGTTCAAAATTGGACAATAGAGGATTGGAAAAGCATTGTTTGGTCTGATGAGTCTCGTTTCAGCTGCGACATTCAGATGGTAGGATTAGAATTTTGCATAAACAACCTGAAAACATGGATCCATCCTGCCTTGTATCAACGGTTTAGGCTGGTGGTGGTGATGTAATGGTGTGGGGGATATTTTCTTGGCACACTTTTGGCCCCTTAGTACCAATTGAGCATCATTTAAATGTCATATTAAGTATTGTTGCTGATCATGTCCATCTCTTTATGACCACAGTGTACCCATCTTCTGATGGCTACTTCCAGCCCGATAATGCACCATGCCACAAATCAGGGTTATTCAGAGAAAGGCAAAACTCTGGAGAACGTTTGGAGAAGTGAAAATTCTAGGTCAAAATAGGCGATTTGGAAAGTGAGATAAATGAGAGAATTTTTCTGGTTTGGCTATTTTGACCTAGAATTTTCACTATCTCCCAAAGTTCTCCAGAGTTTCATCTTTCTCTGAATAAGCCTGAATGAGTTCACTGTGCTCCAATGGCCTCCACAGACACCAGATCTCAATCCAATAGAGCACCTTTGGGATGTGGTGGAACGGGAGATTTGCATCATGGATGTGCAGCCGACAAATCTGCAGCAACTGCGTTATGTCATCATGTCAATATGAACCAAAGTTTCTTGGGAATGTTTCTAACAGTTTGTTGAATCTATGCCATGAAGAATTAAGGCAGTTCTGAAGGCAACAGGGTCCAAACCGTTACTAGCAAGGTGTACCTAATAAAGTGGCCAGGGCATGTATAAAGCAGAGTTTTTGACTAGTCCAGGAATTCTCAGCAATTAAAAATGAAAAATTTTTGTATTCAAAATTTGTATTATTACGAAAATAAAAGTATCAACAGTACAAAATAAAAGGAGACCACGCAGGACCAGACAATATAGGCTCAACAGTACGCTATATCAGAACCACTCGAGACCGCGTAGGAGAGCAAAACATTGATCAACAAACAATATAAGATAGGGGGGAAGAATGAAGAGGAGGGGGTTGACAGGCAAAAACAAAGCTTAACAAGTGCCAGGGACAGGACCAGAGTCTCATAGAATGTACGGAACGGGGGTATCAGTAAAGAAAAGAAAAAGAAAAAAAAATATATGAAAATTTATGCTAAAAATAATAAATATAAAAAAAATCTCCAAATCACCTGATTTCTAGAGAAGTTATTTTAAGCTAATATGTTAAAAAAACTTATAGTCTGTTCACATTATTATCTGATGTATAACCTCAAAATAGTAATTTTTCTATTTTCGATACTTTCTATGTATTTGCTCTGGTGTGTAAGCAGGGTCTGATCCTCCATTCTTCCATTATCCTTCAGAAGAATACCATATCAACTTCTACGTGATAAAGAAGGTTTAAAACTAGATATTGTCACCTTTATACGAAAGTGTGTGGATGTTGCAAATTATCCAACAATGCTGTAAAGTGTGATTGATTGTAGCATAGTGAATCGTTACCCTGCTTCACTGCTTGTGGACTAATAGAGGGCTTTACAATAAATTGCAGTGGGGTGCTGTGACTGTGCTGAATCCACTTTGGATGATCCATCGTTGCCAGTTACACAAAACCAGAGTTATAATTATTAACAATCAGGACACTGATCAACACAATGCTGTTTCCACCACCGGGAGATTAAGACATCCTCGTTCTTCCAGTTTTAAATTGTATCTCAAAGCCATCACTGACCTTCAGAATTCCGAGTAACTGTATCTTATTGTGTGTTGTATCACAGCTGTCACTAGAAATATCGGTTAACGTCTGAAAGGGAATGAGACAAACTCTGACGGGTTAATTCACTAGACAGTGGACCAACTTGTAATATTTAACGTAAGATAATCATATTGCTAAAAAAATAAAGAATCCCTAACAAAGCCATAAGATTCTTTATTGAAAAAAAACACATGTATGCTTTTCCAAATATTGCCTTTCAGAGAGGTAGAATAAGCAGTGTTCTATCGGTGTTCCAAGCAAAATCATTCTAAAATACATATTTGTGCTTTTAATGATTAGCCTTTTCTGAAAAGCAAATATTTGGTTTTCTTCCGGTTTGAAAAAAAAATGTTTAATCAATAGGAATCGGCAATACAATTAAGGCCTTGTGTGTTTTGAGAGACACTTCTACAAGAAAGTGTATATTGACTAATCTGCGCAGCCAACCCATCAATACGAGTTTCTAATGCATGCCAAACGTAGATCACTCTTATGTCCAGCGCTTCGAAAAGCCAATTTACTTGCCACGTTATTGATTCACAGCACCTGTATGTGTGGACTTTGTTTTGTGTGTTGTGTGTGACTGAGGGTCCTCTGTCACATATGAAGTATAAAACAAAAACAGATGAACCAATATCACCCATCAACCCAAAACTTGAAGCCCCTTACCATTTTTCATTATGATCTCACCTTTACATCCTATGTTCAACCTGTTCTTATTAGTTGAAGGAGTGAGACAGGCAGGGCTGCCATAAAAAAAAATTGGGCCCCCATTATGACCCACTGGTTGGGACCCCCTTTCCCTCAGCTGCACATACCATTAAAATAAACTATGAATTAAACATTTTGCCTCTTCTACAGGGGATAAATTCCTGGTGGTCCAGCAAGGAGATAAAACGTGTTCCATTGCAGGAGAGCATTCAGTCTGTTCTTCTAGCTTGCATAGACCATACTAATTGCTCCCTCAATGAGAAGTCAGAGTGCCCTTTCTGGCACCAGATGCCGTGCTGCACCAGAAAATATGTTGGTATATTGGTGCATCAGGGTCCCTGAACATATCAAGGGCTGTCACCCCCCTGATGGTGGCCCTAGAGATGACACTCAGCAATATGGTGCAATACAGCAACATGGTGCTGATAGAGCCAGGGCAGCATACTCAATCATATGCCCAAAAAGGAGCAAGGTCCAATGATCCCACACTCAGATGTATTGTGCTAGATGGTGTACAGTTGCAAAAAAAAGTATGTGAACCCTTTGGGATTACGTGGAGTTTTGCATGAATTGGTCATAAAATGTGCACAGATCTTCATCTAAATCACAACAATTTGAAAAACACAGTCTGCTTAAAATAATACAACACAAGCATTATGGCCCCTATTACATACCTAACACTAACGATAGCGCTCATCTGCACGAGCACTAACGTTAGCTGCGGTATTAGCTGCCTATTACAATCCAAATGCAAACGGGTTAAAAAACCCATTTGCGTTTGGGACCTTGCGTTCCTCTGCGCGAGGTTAGTGCACTTTGCTCTCACTATACTTAACATGGGGAGCGCAAAGTGTTAATCAGCGCTGGATTACAATGTCCCAATGCTGATTAACGCCTGGCTCTGGTCGACGAAAAGTTAACCAGAGCCAGGACCTCGTGTTAATGGATTCCGCTGGTGCAGAATCCGTTAACACCAGCTTGAAAACATAAAAAAACGCACCATATACTCACCCTCTGTCCTGCGGCGAGGACCGCGGCTCCGGTCGCATCCTCCGGCCGGCGGGAACAGGGAAAGACAGGGGGAAAAAGTCCCCCCTTGTCTCTCCCTGCGTATCACTAAGCCGACCGGCCGGATCTCCGATGCGAGATCCGGCCGGTCACGTGACCGGCAGAGAGGACCTCAGTGGTATCCTATGGACTACAGCGAGTGGATGCTCGTGGCTGCGCTCAGCGCTGCCGCGAGTATCCAGATTTTTAACACTCGATAACAATGCAGGCAGCATTGTCTGTGCATGCATTGTAATCTGGCGTTAAAACGCGGGTGCAAGGGGGGAAACAGAGGGCGCAGTTTTTCCTCCCCTGCGCCCGCGTTTTAACGCTAAGAGCGTAATAGGGGCCTATATGTTTTCACGTGTTTATTGAACATAACATGTAAACATTCACAGTGCAGGGTGGAAAAAGTATGTGAACCCCTAGACTAATGACTTCTCCAAGAGCTAATTGGAGCCAGGAGTGAGCCAACCTTGAGTCCAATCAGTGTGATATTATTGGATGCGTTACTGAAAGCTGTCCTGCCCTTTAAAAACACACACCAGTTTTGGGTTTACTGGTTTCAAGAAGCACTGCCTGATGTGAACCATGCCTCGCAGAAAAGAGCTCTCAGAAGACCTACGATCAAGAATTGTTGACTTGCATGAAGCTGGAAAGGGTTACAAAAGTATCTCCAAAAGCCTTGATGTTCATGTGTCCACGGTAAGACAGACTGTCTACAAATAGAGAAAGTTCAGCACTGTTGCTACTCTCCCTAGGCGTGGTCGTCCTGTAAAGATGACTGCAAGAGCACAGCGCAGAATGCTTAATGAGGTAAAGAAGAATCCTAGAATGTCAGCTAAATACTTACAGAAATCTCTGGCACATGCTAACATTTTTGTTGACACATCTACAATAAGGAAAACATTAAACACTAATGGAGTACATGGGAGGAAACCACGGAGGAAGCCATTGCTGTCCAAAAAGAATATTGCAGCACGTTTGAAGTTTGCAAAAGAGCACCTGGATGTTCCACAGCACTACTGGCAAAATATTCTGTGGACAGATGAAACCAAAATTGAGTTGTTTGGAAAAAAAACACAACACTATGTGTGGAGAAAATAAGGCACAGCACACCAACAACAAAACCTCATCCCCACTGTAAAACATGGTGGAGGGAGCATCATGGTTTGGGGCTGCTTTGCTGTCTCAGGGCCTGGACGGATTGTTGCCATTGATGGAAAAATTAATTCCAGAGTTTATCAAGACATTTTGCAGGAAAACATAAGACCATCTGTCCGCCAACTGAAGCTCCGCAGAGGATGGGTGATGCAACAGGACAATGACCCAAAGCATACAAGTAATTCAACAAAAGAATGGCTTCAACAAAACAAAGTATGCCTTCTGGAGTGGCCCAGTCAGAGTCCTGACCTCAACCCGATTGAAATGCTGTGGCATGACCTTAAGAGAGCGATTCACACCAGACATCCCAAGAATATTGCTACACTGAAACAGTTTTGTGAAGAGGAGTGGTCCAAAATTACTCCAGATCGTTGTGCAGGTCTGATCTGCAACTACAGGAAACGTTTGGTTGAGGTTATTGCTGCCAAAGGAGGGTCAACCAGTTATTAAGTCCAAAGGTTCACATACTTTTTCCACCCTGCACTGTGAATGTTTACATGTTCTGTTCAATAAAAACATGAAAACATATAATGTTTGTGTTGTATTATTTTAAGTAGACTGTGTTTTTCAAATTGTTGTGACTTAGATGAAGATCAGAGCACATTTTATGACCAATTCATGCAAAACTTCACGTAATCCCAAAGGGTTCACATACTTTTTCTTGCAATTGTAGCAATGTGTCAGTTCCAACAAGGGCTTCTCCCAGGCTTGATAAAAATCCTGTTGGGCCCTGAACCATTTGGCACAGTAAATCTAAGTATGGGATTAAATGGGTGTCAAACATGGCTCTTTTTTGGGTGTAAATGTAGGTCTTCTATCCTGAACTTTATTGGTAAACCAACCAACCATAGCCCCCCCCCACATTTCACCAGCTCAGACTGTGCTATCATTGCTTGCCTTGCATTGCTCCCTTTAAAACTTGCATTGGGATGCATGTGCGAGCATCCAGGCAAAACCAAAGCGTGGGATGCCAGCAACATCCGTGTGGTAGCTGCGTCTGATCAGTGCCATATTCTACAGTACCAGGGCCACAGGCAGTGGGTGGGTGAATGGATGGGGGAGATAGAAAGCCTAGTCTCCACCATGGACAGTCATATGAGCAGGATACTGCGATTTCTCAATCAGGGTAATGAAAACTGTGTCCTCAGCTCATACCTGCATTACGAATTTTCATCTACAAGATTTCTGCAGGTCAACAACAATCATATGTAATGCAAAACTTTGACCTGTTGGACTCTCAGAGTCCCCCAGACCATTTGAATTTAGTCTGTCACTTTCTTAAGGTGTCTAAACCAGGATTTTCTAAATGAAGGGTCAAACAGATTCCCAACAACAGATCCAGAAGGGAAAATGGAAGACTCTACGTTGGTGCTTTGACACGGATTCTGGACTTATCTTTGGGGTGGCCTGATCAAAATATTGCTGGTTCCTAATGCTAAACATGCATAACTGCCAAAATTGCCTCTTCTAAATGTATGCTTTACCTAGGCCACTATCAAATAGACATTTAAATGTGATGGTGGGCTATTTAACCCCCCCCCCCCTCAAAATTCAGGTCTTGGTCCCTCTCCAGTAAGTGTCCGTGGGCAAGACACCTAACGGTACATACTCGCCACCCAGGACATACTTGAAAATGAGAGAAATCTCAATGTATCCTTCCTGGTAAAATCCTTTCTCAAAAATGTACCCATAATCAGTAGAGTTTGTGAAATGCAGCACAGCATGTGTATCGTCTAAATATCATGCTGCCGAAATAACCTCCAAACAGTGACTAGATGCAAAAGACTGGCTCAGAGTACACGCAAAGGATGCAGTTTTCTTTAAATTATATGCTTTACCTCCCCGTATTAAATTGCAAAGCACTGCACAGACAGTTGGCATTTTAAAAATGATAATAATAATAACCAAAACAGAAAAATAAGGTCAAAGCAACTTATAACAGAACTATGTCATTTTTACTTATTTGAGAATTTTGCTTTTATGAAAAACAGACACATCTTCGAGCATAATCAAATATCATATAAAACAAAGAATCTGGAGAGGTTAAAGAAGCAACCCAGGAAGTAGTCTAAAACAAAAGTGGTGACGGGGATGATCATGGGTCGAAGAACTGAAGCCGAGAGTTGATATAAGCCCCAAGGCAGTGTCTATGAACCACTGAATAATAAATTAAGTGGGGGGTAAATATATGTTTTCTTGGGGACATAATCCATCAGTCCAGGTCTGTGATGGAAAGAGGACTTCATGAAAGCAAGACTGGGAAATTATGCTAGTGTCCTCTCCAGCCCACATTTCCTTGGGGGTCATTGCCACTAGAGATGTGCATTTGTTTCGGAAAAATTTGGAATTTGGAACGAAATTTGATAATTCGTATTTTGGAAGTACTTCCGTATAACGAATAGATACGATACTAATTTGAAACAAAACGAAACGGTATATAACGAATTTATTTCGTTTTACACTGTGTCATCATCATAAAAGAAAAATTTGAATAACTGATATTAACTATTGAATTTGAAATGAACTATCAAATTGATATTAACTATCGAATTTTAAATGAACTATCAAATGGATATCAACTATCGAATTGATCTTAACTTACAATACAAGTAATAGTCAGCAAAGGACTTTATGAAACAAATTAATTTTGTTTCGCTGTTTAATTTAACTCAAATACTAAATCTGTGATACAGCTTAAAATTTAACCCTAGCTTTTCTTTTAACAGCAAAATTTGATCAATTGGGGTTTCATTTAGTGATCCAAAATTCGAATTGATATCAACTATCGAATTGATATAAGAAATTCAAATCGATTTGAAATTTCAAATCGATCCGAAACGAAACGAAACACGAAGAAAAATTAGTTACAAAATTCCGAGAACTAAATGATTTAAAAATGGAACGAAACAAAACTAAACTAAACAAATTTTTCAGTCATGCACATTCCTAGTTGTCACAAAGACCCTGCCATCTCTCGGAACCATCGGATAGCCTTTTGATCACACCTCATTGTCTCTCATCATGCCAGTTGCCTCCCTGAAGCTCTGTTGGACCACAAGAGGCAGGAAAGTCAAGTCATGACAGACCGAGCTGTTTACAGCCTCCAAATACATGAGGAGAGAAGTTCCCATGGCTGACATGATCCTGGAATGCACTGTGACAGCAACTACACTAGTTTCGCCGTTGTTGCTAGTCCTTGTCAATGGCTTGCGTATCAGTCCTTCAACTACAGAAGGACCTATTGTTCTGCTCCGTAGCCAGATTGGAAACTATACACAGTTGAAGGAACATCCGTTCTAGCAAGATCCCGGAGTCCTTGAAGGTGGAAGATTCTGGTACATTACATAGCTGGCTGCCATGATTCTCCACCTCCCCTCCCCCTGTAAGGTACCAGCGTGACAGGTAAGATTCCGAACCCAGGATGCAGTGACACACGGAGACCAGGTTAGGGAAAACAGGGGTTTATTGTAGGATTCAGATAAATAATAAGTCCAGGTATATAAGGATGCAGGGCAGAACTTAAAGATGAAAGAGACCAACTGGAATATGGATCTTGGTGGATACGAGGGGATGCAGGAAACAATACAAGAAGACAGAGGGCAGACACACGGAGGAGACTTACTGGGGATACGAGACAGGACAGGAAAAGGGCTGGATGGTTTCTTGAATAGCTGAGGAATCAGGAGACAGTTGATCAGCGGGAAACCAGGATGCAGGGATCTAGGATGAAGTCTCTGGATGGCTCGGGAGACTTGATGCAGATGGGAAGCACAGGATAGATTCTGGATCAGTGTGCTTGGCTTGCTGGCTCAGAACCATAATGCAGAAGCATTGTCTTCTGGGTGCTCCACCCTTAAGTAGGGATTAGTCTCTGTGTAGATTAGAGGCACCTGTTATGCCTGCAGTCTGAGAGCAGGGTGGGACATAGGATACGCCGTCTTGTGGAAGTGCTGCCCTGCATTCAGGACAACGCAGCACCAGGTTTGCCTTTCTTCCTTTTACGGCGGGCTTTACGTGGGGTGCTGGGGGGCTCCAGACAGGGGTCCTGACACCCCCATTTCTCCCGTCCAAGAAAATTCAAATATCTTTGCGAATATTTGAGATCTCCCTTATTTCTGCTATCACAATATTTTTTTATTTATTGATGTGCATCTTTGGGTTAATTAATATATCATAACAAAGAGAATAGATTGGTTTTATGCAACAATGCCTGTGTTTTACATACTTTACAGTTTTATGAGGTGCCTTTAAAACAGCATCGATCCCATCTGAACATGTCAGTCTCAGTGGAAATTATGTTATTTCTAATTAATGGCCTCAAGAAAGGTTCCATTAGGATGGATACAATTATGCAAATATATTATTTTGACCTGTTCATTCTCTATAGACAATAGATAGTCATACTCCATTTGCTATTTAGTGATGTGTTATATTCTGATAGCTGTTAATATGTAATTTTAATACTGATAAATGTGTGAAATGATAGTACTTTAATCGCTGATATCTGCCTGCAAATCTATCCGTATCTAGCTTTCTAAACGACGCAAAAGCTTTCACGATTTTTATCCTTATGATAGCACAAAATAATATTATTACAATAATAACAATTATAATGAAAATGTAATACATATTAAATATCTTTTTTCTTATCTTTCTTTCTTATATCTTTTCATCCAATCTGGATGACCTAATTTTATGGAATGTTATATGAAAAATGTTACCAACACCCGATTATCAAGCATATTTGATGAGACAACTCTGACTGGGAGAGAGGATTCATATAATTCCACAATGTAGAGCAGCACTTTAATTGCGGAAGGCCAGGCAGGTGCCATCACGATCTGTGGAGTGACCACATTGAGCTACACAAACACTTTTTGCCTGAAACGTTGTTGTGTCTTATTTGTTGTCTGAAAAAGGAGGATGAGCGTACAGACCAGTTTTTCTTTCATTCTGTAGTAGAGAAAAATTCAGCAGCTCTATGAAGCTTCTCCTGCCACTGCTTAGTTTACACTTTTGTGAAATGCCGATGTTTGTCACCATTGCAACACCAGCGATTGATTGTTCTGTGAATGCAAAGCTTTAACAGAGCTAGCTCCCTTCACAAAGGGCCTAGTGTGACATTGTACAACTATATTATACATACACTGCCTGCACAAATAATGTCACACACTCTAATATTTCATTGAGCCGCCTTTTTCTTTGATTACGGCACACATTTGCTGTTACTTTGTTTCATAAACTCATGCAATGTCACAACATTTATTTCCATCCAGAGTGCCATTAATTTGTGGCCAAGATCTTGTATTGATGATGGGAGAATCGCGGCGCTGCGTAAAGTCTTCTTCAGCACATTATCCCAACGATTCTCAGTGGGGTTAAGGTCTGGACTGTGCGGTGGCCAATCCATGTGTGAAAATGATGTCTCATCCCTGAACCACTCTTGCACAATTTAAACCTGATGAATCCAGGCATTGCCATCTTGGAATATGCCGACTGCGCCATCAGGGAAGTAAAAACCCATTGATGTAAAAACCTGCTCATTCAGTATATTCCGGGAGTCACATGACCTCATTTTTTTGCAGCCGAAACATATTAAATCACTTCAGTAGTTAGCCAATGGAAGGCTCACACCTTTTTGATTAGTTAAAGCTAAGGTTGGGACGTTTGCTTACACACTACCTGGCCAAAAAAAAAAGTGTTTTATACATACACACACCTGGGACCTGCACTGTGTCTCCAAACACTGGGTTCCCCGAGGGAACCACTGGAGGTTTCCCCATAGCGTCCCTATTTTAGCATTAGATTCCGGGGAAGGCGCTACTTTGGCACCTTGCCCCAGAACACAGCGCTACCCTCAAGAATACTCGCTTCCAGGCCACCACATGTATCACCTCCTGGAGTCCATAGGATTTTATAGAGGGTTGTGCTGCCGGGTCGCGAGCCATGAGTGATCTCATGAGAATTTGCGGAGCACTACTGAGTGACCGCGGATGGAGACCGGGAACTATTTGTCCATAGTCTCACTCTGCTCACGGCCAGGAGAAAAGGCAGATTGGACCAACGTTCTAGCTGCAGGATGACGGGTGAGTATCTGATTTATTTGGGTAGGATTTCGGGGGGTGTTAATTGATTCTGCAAAAGCAGTGTCATTTAGCACCAGCTTTTTGGAGTAGCTAAAAATTTGTTTAGCCCATCGCTGCGGTTTAGCCCATTTTTGCTCCAGATGAAGCCGGTCGCTACCGGCGAAACATATTTTGAGCTGAGTGTTTAACCTATGTGGTTTTAAACTGTATGTCTTGTCTGGGCAGTTGTAAGGGCAAGAGCAGAATCTGATAAGTATTAGGGCTAGTGGCTAGCATTCATTATGGATTTGTGACCATTTATTTGGTCTCGGGGTGTACTTATTGGTTGGAATTTTCACCCTTGATTCAATAGGTTCACCATATATGATTGGTGGCTATACATTTTAGCTGTAATTATCAGCACCCGAGTAATCACTATTCAGTATTGCTATAACAGCTACTAGCTTTACCACTATATATCTCTAATTTATCCTCACACTGCTGTGTTGTATACGTTGTTTTTAATGTTGGTATTTGGGATTGTCTCTTTGTAAAGTAATTAAAGGCATTGGTGCCATTGTTTGTTGCCGCTCCCAGATAAATCAGTGACTGTCCCATGGTGGCCAGTTCACTGGAGAATATATTTTTTTTGTTGGTGTGCATCGTTGCGGTTATTAACGCTAGGCTTTGTAATACAGTACTTTGCGTATCCTATGCTTAACAAGGGGAGCGCAAAGTACAGTAAGCTCGCGCAAGCCAGCGCAATCACCGATGCACCAACGGATTTTTCAGGGGTTTAGCGTTAGGGATGTAATACGGGGGGGGGCATACGTTACTGGCGTTACTGTTCAATAGGGGTTTGGGTCGAAATCCCTACAACCAGGTTCCGGAATGCCAAAATCCCGACGGCCAACTTCCCTACACAGACAATTCCCTGACGGCCAACTTCCCTACAAGGCCAACTTCCCTACACATACAACTCCATGATGGTCAACTTTCAGACATCCAAAATCCCAGCGGCTAACACTAACCCTACTCTCTAACCCCCCTAAACCTAGCCCTAACCCCCCTAAACCCCAAACCTAGCCCAAACTCCCTAAACCTAGCCCTAACCCCGCTAAACCTAGCTCTAACCTTAACCCCCCTAAACCTAGCCCTAACCCTAACCCCCCTAAACCTAGCCCTAACCCCACTAAACCTAGTCCTAACCCCCTAATCCTAGCCCTAACCCCCATAAACCTAGCCCTAACCCCCATAAACCTAGCCCTAACCCCCTTAAACCTAGGGTTAGGGTGTTAGTATTAGGGTTAGCCGCTGGGATTATGGATGTCTGGAAATTGGCCGTGTAGGGAAGTTGGGATGTCCGGCACTTGTTCTGTCTGGAAGTTGGCCGTCGGGATGTTGGCATTAGGGAACCTGGCTGTAGGGATTTTGTCCGGCACCCGTTCAATAGGGAATAGAGCCCTTAATTTTTTTACTCTTTCTTTATTTTACGATATTTCTTATAAAATTCGCTCAATTTAAATCTATTTCACTTTTAATTGCCCTTTTCCTAAATTAACAACATGTCAGCACTCTAAGTGACATAGTACCCAGAAATTCACATTTTGGTTTTTTCATAATCTGACTTTTTCTATTATATGTAATTGCTTTGCTCGGTGGAGAAATACTAAATAAACAGCGCTTATTCTAAGACTTTATTTTTGGAGAAAAAAAAAAATCGGACTATTTCCTACCATATTTTTTTTCCCCGGTGCCAAAATAAATATCATTTCACTAGTTAGATTTGTTTTCCAGCAGCATTTTCACATCATTACTGCAAGTATAATCATTTGTCAGAGTTCAAATCCTACTACGCCACGACAAGTACACATTGCATACTTAAGAGCCTCAATTCCAGCGTTTACAAGAGAGGCTGAATATCTACCAAATTAATAATGAATTTAATGTTGTGTTTTCCATCCTGGAAAGCTTCCTCCAAGCCTGATTGAAGAATGCAAATTTTATAAAAGGGATTCAGTTTAGAAAAGAACATTATTCCCCTCTTTTCCAGGAACTGCTGCTTACAGTTAAAGCCCGTTTGTTTATTTATTGGGGGGGTGGGGTCCCCCGGCATCTATATTTATGTAACCCTAGAGAAGGGGAAAACATATTTGACGAGAAATCGGACAGCAGCCAAGTGTTTTTAACCCCTTCGCTAACAGACACTTTTAAAAAAAATCTTATCATAACATTTATTTGAAACAGGGAATGCAAACATAACAATTAACCCCTTAACGACAAGCAGGTGGCACCTGTCGGGAGGGTGTTGACGCCGGTGGGGCTTACTAGTACGCTCCGCTACCAGATGCTGTGACGGGCCTCTGATTCGGCCCGCCCATGCAGCTTGACATGCGACTTCAGGCCGTCTCACAATAACCAATGGCACGCAACAGCTGCAGGGAGGAGCCGAGGCGGCCCTTAGAAGTCAACGGGACATACTAGCACGACTTGTGTCTTCTAAGCTCACCCGTAACAGGGATGGCATGGTACGCCCTGATGCGTGAAAGGGTTAAATATAGGATAAAATATTTTTTTTCCATCGAGATTGTTATTCTGATACAGTTAAAAGATTAAAATAATATAAGTTTGCACATTTTTATTATTTTTCATGTATTCACTCATCCTTTACAAAAGTATTGCTTATTTGAAGGGAACTAAACTCTCGATGGCGTCCTTTATCTTGCACAATTTCACTTTGGGTCTGCATCATTAGAATACGGGCCTCTGTGTTAAGAGTAAATACGATAAAGATACATACGATCAATTGTCAGATATTCCTGCTTATGGGGTTTGTAGTGATCACTATGAGATTATTAGCAATGCAGCTTCCAAAAAATACAGATAAACTATAAAAATAATATCTGTATGTGGCATAATGCCTGTATGTGGAAATTACAGTAACACTTTGTATCTGTACTGTACTGTACAGGGATTTTCAGTTCGTATAACCTTATCTCTGTATAGCAGTGAGTGGCCCCTGGGATCTCCATGTATTCTGCCTTCTCCCTGGCTGTTGTAATGCAGCAGTAAAGTTGCTGAGCTTTTTGTTACATTGAGGGTGGATGCTGCTCCTTGTAGCTTCTTTACAGTAATACAAAGCGACAGGAGGGAGGTCTTACATTGAATTATGTTTATCCACATATAGCACAGTAATTTAACATTAAAATGTATGTAAATAATGTATAGGCTAGTTTTTGTATTTGAATTGTAGAACGCAAAACCTCATTTACTTGTTTTTTGTAGTGAAAAGGTTAAATACAAGACTAGCTCCATAATGCACGTACACATGTCTGAGTCGATGTCTTTACAGTTTACATATGTGGAATATTTTCTTCATTATTTTTAGCTTTAATAAGGCTATATTATTTCAGGTGTGTCTTTTTATACAATGTGACTAACTAAAAAAAAAATAATAAAAAATATATATTTATACACACATTGAAATAGAAAACTTTAAGGCTATAATTAGGTATTTGTACCAGCTGCTCACAGAAGGGAAATGGTCGTTACGTAGGTTATCTAGTCCTAGTAATAGAATGAATGATAAAGTACACAATGTATCAACGCGTTCTTCCAATTCATCAAAATAATAGCGTTTCGAAGCACACAAACATATTGGACCAGGAACATCAGACTGATGACAAAATTGATTTTAGGCCATAATCCTATTGATTATAAGATCTAATAACACGCATTCAATTCTATATGACCATTACCTTGTACTGCCATGAATTACATCTGTAACGTAGCAGTATTGTTCCTCGAAGGGAAAACAAGAATAACGTATTTACGCATCCTTCAAAATATCGACAAAGGCCCAAAGATATGGATAAATGGGATAACAAAGCCACGCTCGCGCACACAGCCTCGGATTTCTTTGTGTTTTATTGAACCCTAATATTTTAATTCACCTATCAAAATAATACCAAATTATATTTCTGAAGATGTTTTAAGAACGCAGAGGTGCCTATTAAGCTGTCAATCCCGTAAAAAAAAAACACAATGAATGAGAACTTGTTTCATAAAAATATGTCGCTTTTTTCCTCTTGTGTGAAGCCTTTTACATTTGGTTATAGCACAGAATTTCTGCAAGGAACAGAAAAAAAAATTACATTATATATATATATATATATTATATACACTATATTGCCCAAATTATTCGCTCACCTGCCTTGACTCGCATATGGATGGGTGAGCGAATACTTTTGGCAATATAGTGTGTGTGTAATATATATATATATATATATATATATTTTTATTTTTTATTTTTTTTATTTTTCTTGGTTCAAACACAGACATTCAGAAAACTCATGTGCATAACTGTCTTGGCTAAATAGAATGGCTTGTCTTATGCCAAGCAACAGATGGGATAGAAATAGCCCAAAACTGGTTTGAAGCAGTATTTTGTTGTTTTCACCATCACAACATTGCATGGGATTTAACATTTGCAATTGTCCATATGTACAGAGGTTAGTGTGACTCCCAAGAAAGATGAGTCAGACATTAAAAAAATAAAAATAAATAAACTGAATTTGAGTGATTTTCTACAAAAAACAAACAAAACAAAAAAATACACAGTTGGGATGATTAATGATTGAAAAGAATATGAAAAAGATTTTTGGTATGCCTCTTCTTCTGGCTAGAAAAAATATTTGATTTCTAATCCCTGTTAATTACTCTACCTGTCTCCCTAGCATTTTAGTTGTTCCTTCTAACGTCAGTGATTGCACAGGAGAGCTTAATGGAGCACTGGCTTATGGGTGGGGTATTAAAATAAATTTAAAACACAATATTAACCTCCCTGGTGGTCTATTTTAAAATTTCTAATCTAAAAGCGCTCTATTCCCCCCCCCCCCCAGCGGTATCCCGAGTGTGCCTCAGGGTTAAATTCTTATGTTGGAAGTGGTAACCCCGAGCAACACTCGGGATGCCGCTGGATACATCACTTGTCCCTGCGCTCCCTCGATGTCCCCAGCAGTCTCCGCCGGCGATCGCGACCCTCATACTTCCTGGTTCCCT
This sequence comes from Leptobrachium leishanense, assembly GCA_009667805.1. NCBI lineage: Eukaryota > Metazoa > Chordata > Amphibia > Anura > Megophryidae > Leptobrachium > Leptobrachium leishanense. The sequence goes on along the minus strand of CM019065.1, from coordinate 356,444,647 downwards.
CCTCACGAGAAGGGAACCAGGAAGTATGGGTCGCGATTGCAGGAGGAGACTGCGGTGATCAGCGAGGGAACGCAGGGAGAGGTGATGTATACAGCCCGAGTGTGCCCGAGACACACTCGGTATAACCACTTTTACGTTTTTTAAATAGTTATCCATAATAAATAAATAAATTATAATTGATATTATTTTTATCTATATTTATTTATAAAGTATTTTTCCAGGAAGGATACATTGAGATTTCTCTCGTTTCCAAGTATGTCCTGGGTTCAAGAAACATTGAAATGTTATTCAGGTTGAGTATCACTTATCCCAAATTCTGAAGTAAAAAAATGTTCCAGAATCCAAAAACATTTTTAGCATCAACTTATCTCCAAGGTGGGCAATTCCCCATCTGACCTCATGTGATGGGGGAACAAATTATTAAAAATATAACATAAAATTACACTCAAGCTGTGTGTATCAGCTGTATTCAAAATATAATTGAATGTCTTCTTTAGACTTGGTCCCATCCAAGAGATTTCATTATTATATGTAAAATCCAAAATCCAAAACATTTGTGGTCCTGAGCAGATCGGGTAACCAGTCATTATGATAATAATGTTCTTAACATTTTTGTGTGGTAAGATGAACTAGTCCATAAATGTACTTGTCCCCAAATCTAGTAGAATGTGTATAGTCTACTTTAGGGTCGGCAATCTTGGCCCTCAAGATGTTTGGGAAATACATGTCTCATGATGCTCTGCCATGCATTTTTATGGCTGAACCTTATGGGAAAAAGCAGTTCCAAACATCTTTATGCCCACGATTGGTGATCCCTGATCTACTCATACCACCTTGTCTGTGCGATTATATATGTATAGATTTGGCAGCCATTACCTCAAAATTGTTCTCTGAAGCAGTCTACAATTATTATCAGTAGCTGAGTAATTAACTTACAGTGGATGATGAGTTTTAGCCGCAAATCTCCTGGAAACAGTAGTATGAGGTGGGAAGTTCTGGAAAGAGAATAAAGACAAACGTGGTAACTTAACATTGACATTGGTAAAGATGGATCTCTCATGGACAAACAAAGCTGAACTGAGCACAAGGAGACACAACAACCATCACAGACTGATATTACCCCCCACACTTTTATACAACGTAGACGTTACGATGATGCTGGTGCAAGGTCCAGCCAGTGCTTATTAGGGATGAGCTGTTCGGGTTCGGACAGTTCGGAGTTAGGCCCGAACTTTGGCAGTTCCAAAGTTCACGAACTTCGAACTTTTTGGGTATGTTCGGTTCAAGTTCGAAAAAAAAATGACATTTTGAAAAAAGTATAGAAAATGCTTAAAAAAATACTAAAAAATCTAGAAATAAAGAGACTCTTTACTGCAGAATATTATAAGCAACGGTTTATTAGATATTGAATTAAAAACTAATGTATACATGGAAAGATTCTCAACTCTAAATGACCTCTGTTCACAAACGGGCATAACACCAGGTGTTTTTAGTCTGGTAATCAATTTGATACATTGCACACTATACTGAGGTACTGAGGGGGTGGGGTGGTGTCTGCTTTTGATTGAGATTTGAGAATTAATTTCCCTCCTAAAACT